>CM035269.1:111235820-111257513 GCA_020226075.1 Hydropotes inermis | reverse complement strand
TCTTAGTATTTTGCTTTTGTTACTGATTTCTGCTTTAATTTCATTATAGTTACTGAATTTGTATTTACTTTCAGTTTTTAAAAACTTATTGTATTTTGCTTTATCATTGTATAGTCAGTTTGATAGATTTTTATATTATTTGAAGAGAATAATTGAGATTCGTCAATTCTGTGTGTGTCTGTTAAGTCAAATATGTTAATCACCATGCTCAGATCTTCTGTTTCTTTACTGATTTTTGTGGTCTGCTTTTTCTGTCAGTTACTGAGAATGATATTTTAAAACTCCTTGTTGTAATTGTGAGGTGGTATGCATTCTTTTGCTGTTGTTCATTGTTCAGTCGTTAAGTCCCGTCTGACTCTGTGACCCCGTGGACTGCAGTGCGCCAGGCTTCCCTGTCCATCAGCAACTCCCGGAGCTTGCTCAAACTCATGTCCATCCAGTCGGTGATGCCATCCAACCATCTCATCCTCTGTCGTCCACTTCTCTGGCCGTCAATCTTTCCCAGCATCAGGGTCTTTCCCGGTGAGTCAGCTAGTATGTAGGCGTCCCAGCTGGGATGCTCGCATGAGCCCTCCGTACGGGCAGGCTCTGGAGGCGTTTCACTTCCCAGGGTCTGCTCCTCGCCCTCCGCGTGGACCCTGGTGCGTCAGCAAAGGCCTCCTGGGGGACATGGGCGCACACCGTGCCCTCCTCTCCCTTTCTCGGTCTCTCCTGTCTCGGCCCCTCAGGTCTGCCTTGGGAGCTCTCTGACTCCCAAGCCTTCACGGTACACGTGTATGTTTCCGTGTTAACCGCTGCGCCGCAGGGCTGGCCTGACGTGGGCTAGCTGGCCGGAGCCGAAGTGGAAGGTGCCACGTAGCGCGTGGAAGGGTTCCCAGGTGGCTGTCCCAAAGTGCGCTGACCTTTCCGCTTCAGTGAAGGAGCTGCCAGGCACACTTTATAGTGGACCGAAGCGTACCTGCGGCCCAGGGCTGCTCGCGCAGCACTTCTGCTCGGGTGTTTTACGAGGTGGTTGATGTCACACCTTATAAACGTCCAGTCCCCAGATCTGAGTGCCGCACACACTTGGCGAGCGCCTTCCGGCCAGCCTGCCTCCCCCACCACCTCCCTTTGCTTTTAACTTACTTGTTTTTTTTTTTTTTCCCCAGAGTGAATGAAGAATTCATTCCAGATTTAACTTGAGAATGATTTTGTAGGACATTGCTTTTCATGCCATTAATGTCGTGCCTGTAGCAACGTTGGTTTCTGCACTGGGCAGGGCGGAGCTCCTGCAGCCCTGGGCCCCATTCCCATTGTGTGTTGAGAAGGGGGTGTGGTCAGGTAGTGAAGGATCTCTCACTTCCCTCCTCCTCCTCTGAGAGTCCATGGCTGTCACGTTCAAGTGGCAGCCGAGGCTGGCAAGGTTGGAAGTAAGCCACAGGTCAGCAAATAGTGACTTGGGGATTTTTATACTTAGGGGCAGCATTGTGAGATAGCATCTCTTCTTTAATGGCTTTTGTGTGTGGGGGGGGGGAGGCTGTGGGTGGAAACTACTTTTGCCATTAAAATTCACTTTTTCTGCTTTCTAACACATACATTGCATATAATGTGTTTACCTTATAAATACTATTTTTGATTTTTTAGAAGTATATTTTGCTAATTTAGACCTTTTAAAAATAAATATAATTTTGTTGTTGTTGTTGGTCAGTCAGTAATTTTGCTGTTGTTCAGCTGCTCAGTCGTGTCCAACTCTTTGTGACCCCATGAGTCGCAGCACGCCAGGTCTCCCTGTCTATCACCAACTCCTGGAGTTTACTCAAAGTCACGGCCATTGAGTCAGTGATGCCATCCAACCATGTCATTCTCTGTCGTCTCCTTCTCTTACCCTCAGTCTTTCCCAGCATCAGGATCTTTTCCAGTGAGTCATTTCTTCACATCAGGTGGCCAAAGTATTGGAGCTTCAGCTTCAATGCATAATTTTACTTACAGATAGTTGAATTACAGATTGCTAGTTTTCAGGAAGCCAGCATTTTCCTCCCTGCAGGAGGTGAGGCTTTATGACCAGGAGACCATCTCAGCACTACAGTCAGTTACTTTGTTTTTTTTGGAATGCGAATCCTGCCTGCAGATAAGCAAGCCTGAGGGTTGGCTGACTTGGGAACTCCGGCTCCTCCAGGGGGTCAGCGGCAGTCTGTGCCCACTTGGTGGTGGGGAGCAGGCTCTCGGAGGGCTGGGGCCCCGGCAGGCCTGCTCGGCCACACGCCTCTCGGTGGCCTGCTGCAGCTCTGCCTGCCCTGCTGAGCGCCGAGGCCTGTGTCCAGGCAGCTGGCAGGGCCCGGTCATTCTAGTCTAGAGACCCAGGCAGGACACGCCGCTGCCGCTGGCCTGGCAGCTCCTGCTCTTGCACAGGACTTCCCCTCCCTGGCCTCTTGGGGTGCCTCGGTCCAGGTCACCAGGAAGCCACAAGCAGGCTCCCCGTGTGGTCTGGGAGGTGCTGCAACCGGCGTCCGTGTTGGCGAGTGACGTGCCCTTGGGACAGACACGGCGCGGGGCTCCCCTGGGGGGTGGCAGCTCGTGGCTCGTTAGTTTGGGGAGGGGGAGGTGGTGCCCTCCAGGCAGAGGCACGGCAGTGGTGTGGCCACCCTGTCCCTTCTCACGTGCCCCCTGCAACCGGAAGGACAGGGTACTTGTGATGGGCCTGGGGAGGTGCCCTCGGGCACTCACAGCCTCCTCCTCCGAGCTCCCCGGTGCTGTCTTAGTGCCCTCTGGAAGTGGGCTGCGGGGATCCCACCCTGGATCCCCAGGGAACCAGTGACTCTCCCTCTGGGCTCGGCTTCTGAGGATTGAGGTCACACGGAGAGGCTAGTCCCGGGGGGCTGCTGTGAGGGTTGGCGGGGCCAGCGTGTGGCCCGGCCTGGCTCTGCCCAGCGTGGCAGCTGCCATCCTTGTCACGGGGCCCAGGCCCGGCCCCGAGCGTCTGGCAAGTTTCACGTTCATCACCCTTGTCAGGCTCAGGCCCTTTTGATAAACATAAACACCCTGTGTCTTTTTGTGTTTGAAACTTGAGAACCGCTGACATCATTTCTGAAAGCAGATTCCAGCAAGGGCGTTTGCACACGTCTCTGCCCATCGGCCTCCCCACCCCCGGCCAAGACCAACTGCCCGCTTGGGCCAGACGGTCCCACCTGCTGCTGCCCGGGCACAGGCAGCACAGAGTGGGGAGTCAGCGAGGCGGGGACCACGGCAGGCAAGGGGCAGGCACCCGAGGCCAGTGGGTGGGTGGGGGGGCACTGTGCGACCTTGTTCCCTGCCCCCCGCCCGGGGCGCAGGACTCCTGGGCCTGCTGCCCTGGGACCATGGACCGGGATCAAACGTCTGTGTTTTCACGTTTTCCTCCTTGATGATTAGTGACTGCAAAGTTTAAAGCCAGCTCTTGAGGAAGTTGTTTTGCCACCATGAAAAGATGAGGGGCACGTATCGCCCCAGCAGGAGAACCTGCCTGCAGGTCTGCCCAGCCCGCAGTGGTCCCCCAGGACCTTCTGGAGTCGCCCGGGCCCCGAGAGGCCGGCGGAGGCCCTGGCTTCCGTGTGGGGAGAAGTGGCCCGCAGAGGGCAGGGCGGGCCACGCAGCTGGACTCCACACCCGGTTGTGGGCCTCGCTCTCCCGGCCCGGGAGCTCTGCCCAAGCTGGACCCTGTGGCCTGTGGGTGCCAGGCGTGCTGCTGCTCTCTGGCGGCCCGGGGCCTGGAGGGAGAGCTCGGCTTACACTCTCAGCCCATCAGGCAGGGCCGTGGCCGCCAAGTGGTTTCTTAAAAAGAATTCCTCCTCCCCCGGTTGACTTCTGGCATGCGGCGTCGGGGTGCTCTCGCGTCAGTAAGTCGTCATAAGCCCTCCGTTGTCCGGATCAGACATAAACAGCCAGCCCAGCCCCGCCGCTTCTGACTCCCGGCCAGCTCGGCGGCCCGGGGAGCGCCAGCAGGGGCGGGTGGGGGAAGGCGCCCAGCGCCTCTGTGTGCGGCCAGGCCCTTCCTCCGAGGGCCTGAGCTCCCCGGACGGATGCTCAATGGGTCACTGGGGCGGGGCTGGCAGAGCCTGGGGCCTTCTCTACTGAAGTGTGCACTTCTTACCCTGGTCTCCCATGTCAGTGACACCGTGTCTTCACCGTCAGGAACGTTTGCCTCCCCCCAGTGGGTCATCTGCGCGTGAGGGTTCAACGCAGGAAGCCCTCTCCCTTCAGACCCTAAGCCTTGTGCGGCCTCCTGTAAAACTCCTCTGACTCTTTTCATCAGTGTGACCTTCTGTGCCCGAAATCCTCTCTGTGGAAGCTTTTCCGCCGAGGCGCCCTGGCACTGCTCTGCCCATGTCATCAGGAAGGGCTAGAAAGCAACTGACACGCCATCCCCAAAGCCTCAGTTTACAGGGGAGCGGGCTCGAACCTGCGTCACGGTTCTTCCAGGGTGACTCGGAGACAGCCTGGGCCTCCAGTGTTTCCATGGGTCGTTCGGGCAGTCAGCACACTGTAACTGAGCCCGGCTACAGGCGAGTCCTGCAGAAACCCAGGCCTCCAGGACATCTTCAAGGAGCTTGCCTTCCTAACCGGTGCGGCGAGGTGTCTGGCGGGACGGGCCTGGGCAGTGGGCTTGCTTCCACCTTCAGGAGAAGTGATGGGCCATCAGGGGCCTCTGTCTCTGCGTGTTGCGGCCTGTGCTCAGGCTGGGGTGAGGACCGTACTTTCCAGGAGCACCTGTAAGTGAGCGGCAGAGACCGGGCATCTGAGATGCTAACTTGTGTGCTGGGCTGATGAGACCTGTGGGTCTCACCAGTCTCGCCGCCTGCACCCCGGGGCCCCACGCCGTGGCCAGATGCAGGGTCTGGAAGCCAGTGCGCCTTCTGCTGCGGGAGCAGGGCCCCTCCGCTCCCGTGCTGTGGCCGCCCCATCACCCCGGAAGGAGCCTCCCAAAGTTTCAGCTCAGCCGCAGGGCTGGGCGCTGGCCCCTGAGCTCAGGGATGCCGCAGGCTGGCCCGCGCTTCCTCGCGGCTCTGCACATCAGAGACTCGCAGACACTTGAGCAGGAAGGCTGTTGGTTCATCGTTGGGGCTAAAGCCTGGCGCTCGCCTGAGCAGGTGCAGCTGCGAGGAGCCGCGGCTGAGGGATGCGGTCGCCTTGTTCTCTGCATCTCGTGTGGGGGCCTCCGGTTTGTGTCTCTCCGGAAACCCAGCTGGGCGTGTTCCTGGAGAGACGCTCACCCGGCCCAGGTGGTCATCACGGTGGAGGCATGGGCTCCGGTCGCTGGCTTGGGCGGTGCTCAGTAGGAGGGCCTGGGGCTCTTGAGAAACATCACCGGGGTTTAAAGAGCCACCTGTTTCCTTTTTGCGACCAGCCTCTCTCTGTGTTCATCCTCCCGTCCTCAGACTTCTTCTGCACTAGTTAATAAAATGCTCATTCTCTTTTGATGCTTGGCTGTTACCTCAGCCCCTTTACCAACACATATGCCAGTTTGTTTGCTTGCTGTACTTTTTAAATTGTCGTGAGATAGAAATAACACAGACTGACGGTCTGAACGTTAATGTTTTTAAGTGTGGTACCTTCAAGTGTTATGTCATCATCAGTACCATCTATTTCCAGAACGTTTTCCTCGTCCCGAACAGAAGCCGTTTCCCTGTAAGGATGAGCTCCGTTCCTCTCTGCTCTTCGCCCCTGGGCTGCTCTCTGCCCCTGTGAGCCTGTCTCTGCGGGACATCGCACACAGGTGGAATCATGGATGTTTATCCTTTTGTGTCTGGGTTATTTCACTTGGCACAGTGTTTTCAAGGGTCATCCGTGTTGCACAATGCGTGAGAATTTCGTTCCTTTTTAAGGCTGGATAACATTCCATTGTATGCATAGGTCATACTTTGTGTATCCATTCATGCACTGGACACTCGGTCTGTTGCCACTTGTTAGCTGTTGTGAATAACGCTTCTGCGAACACTGATGTGCACGTTGTCTGTTAGTCTCTGCTTCTGCATCTTTGGGGAAGATACCTAGGAATAGAACTGCCGGGTCATATGGGAATTCTGTTTTTAACTTTTGAAAAATGACTGAACTGTTTCCCACAGTGACTGTGCCATTTTGCATTCTCTTTGGCAATACCAGAGGGTTCCAATTTGTCCATATTTCCCCCACATTTGTTATTTTCCTTCTTGGTTTGTTTGCTTGTTTGTTGATGATAACCTTCTGCTGGTGTGAAGTGGTGTCTGACTGTGGTTTTAATTTGCACTGCCCTGATGTCTAATGGACTGAATATCTCTTCCCGTGCTTGTTGGCCATGTGTGTCTCTCCTTCAGACAAATGTTTATTCAAGTCCTTTGTTCATTTTTGAATTGAGTGGTTTGTATTTCGTTGTGGAGTTGGAGGGGTTTTCCATATATTCTGGATTTATGCTCTGCAAATAGTTCGCTGATTCTTTGGGTTGTGTTTTTACTCCATAATATGTGTCCTTTGATGTGCGGACATTTTAATTTTGATGAAGTCCAGTTTATTTATTTTTTTCTTTTGTTCCTCATCCTTTTGGGGTCATATAGAAGCTCCCACTGCCGACTAATGTCATGAAGGTTCCCCTCTGTTTTCTTCTAAGAGCGTTCTGGTTTTAGTTCTTCCATTTAGGTCCTTGATCTGTTTTGAGTTCGATTTTGCACGTGAGTGGAGGCAGGGTCCAGCTGCGTCCCTTGTCTTCGGCATCCCGCTGTTTCAGCATCACTGAGTGAAGAGGGCATGGCTTGTTTAAAGGTTTTCTTTGGAGGCATTCAGAGCTACAATCTCAGCTCAGTACAGATCTTGCTTTTTGTAAAACATTGATGAAATAACTGATTGACTTTTGGCTGCTCTGGGTCTTCATTGCTGCTCTCGGGCTTTCTCTGGGTGCAGTGGCCGGGGGCTCCTCTCTGCTGCCACTTCTCTTGTTGGGCAGGTTAGGCCCCGGAGCCCGCGGCTTCCGCGGTTGTGGCACGCAGGCTCAGCTGCTCCGCAGCGCGTGGGGTCTTCCCGGACCGGGGAGGAAACCCACATCTTCTGTGTGGGCCGGCAGATTCTTAACCACCGGACCACCAGGGACGTCCTGGGTCCTGCTTTTCCTAAGCGGCCCCGCTTAGGGACAGTGTCCCCTCTGGCTCCAGTCCCTGCCGCTGTGCGCCCAAGTCCGCACCTCCGTTACCCTCCCCACTCAGGTGCCCCCTCTCCAGGGATGCTCCAGGGATGCAGACTTTGAGGACGGCGGACACGACTTTGTACAGGGGACAGAGCAGGCGGAGTTCAGCCGCGGCTCACGGTTGACACCCCTCTTACTCGTGGTCTCCCGGGATTGGCGGCCCTGCCGGCCACATCCTCAGTTTGCCAGCCTGGAGCCTCGGGATCTTCCGCCCAGGGATCCGGGACACGATGTCCTCACTGGCGATGTCCAGCGCCTCGGGGGCACACTCAGACCCCCGGCCTCGCCCAGGGCCCACCAGGAGCCCGCACACAGAGGGCCTCACGGGGAGCTTTGTTTATGCAGGATTTATTTATTTTATTTTAATGGGTTTCATCATTGCTGTTCTCATGTTTAATCGACAATATTTAGAGACCCAAGTCGCTATGTCCTCTTCACTTTCATTTTCCTTCTTTTCGTAACTTTCCGAGACCTCGCAGAGCGGACCTCTTTGCTCACGTTGGTGATTTGCAGCAGGACTGGCTTTCTTGTCAGGCGCCTCCGGGATGTGTTTCTTTCCGCTAACTGTGGTTAAATTTTGGCCTTTGCTTGTCCTACTTGGGTTTGCAATTCAGGTTCTCTGAGCACTTTCTGTTTGAAAATATCCCTCAGATGCCAAAAGTTTCCCGTTGTTATACTACAGCTGTTTCTCTTTCTTTTTTAAAAGCTGCCATCCAGTTTCACACTTTCAATTATGTTAATCCTTAGCGTTTGAAGAGTTATATCAGACTTCCTCAGTGCTTAATAAATGCACACCATTGTGTATATATCCTTGTCCAGACAGACATTTCGTAACTTACATTATAGAGGGCGCTACAGAAAATGTATTTCATTCTGAAATTGTCAGTGTTTCTTGTAAGTGAAACATTTTAAGAGCAATGCACAATTCTCACCTTTTTAAAAAAAAATTTTAGTGAGTTTTACCTTTAATTTTTTAAGTTTTACCTTTAATTTTTTTTTTTTTTTGAGTAAGCCATTTTTAAAGTCTTTGTTGAATTTGTTACAGCATTGCTTCTGTTTTCTTCTTTGGGATCTTAGCTTCCTGACCAGGGATCGAACCTGCACTGCCTGCAATGGAAGGCGGGGTCTCAACCACTGGACTGCCAGAGAAATCCCCAAACTGAGTTTTTGTGTCCCTTCCGCCTGCTCGGAGGCGAGTGTTTCTTCCTGCACAGGCCCTGTGGGTTTGTGACCTGGCTTTCCCCGGGCGCAGCCCTCCCTGACTCTGGGCCCGAGCCATCATCCTTCAGATGCTTCCCTCCATCCTGTGGGATCTTCCTTCCCCTCCAGGCCCTGACGGGGAAAAGCTGGAGAGGGAGGCATGGCCACAGGCCTCCCTCCCGTGTTTTTGCGTGATGCGTTGTGTTGCTAGGCTGTGTGTTCTTGGAAAGCGGAGAGACTGACCTTTGTGCCTCTGTAGGCTTGCCCGGCACCCGGCGGATACCCTCCACAGAGCAGCCTCACGAGGGGTCGGCCAGATTTATTGGATGGCTTTTGTTTTCATGAAAGCAGTTTATTTCACAAATGGGCAGGGGTCCCTAGCCCCTTGGGGGTGGTCTGTAAGAGTTCTGAGACAGGACTTTCCTTCTCACTGCACTGCTGTGTGTCTGCTGGTGGCCGGGAATAGCGGTGGTGACAGTGCCCGGGCCCCAGCTGGCAGCAAAGCCGGTGCCACAGCACACCGCCCAGGGCTTCCTCCCCGCCGGGCATCGCACGGAGGAGCCGGTTTCATTTAGGAATATTCTGGACGAGGCAGGACGATTGTTCCTTCCATGCAGTGTCTCCACCCCGGGGGCGCACGTCTTTTTGACATCCTGGGCAATGAGGGGACATGCACAGAAAGCCCTTCTGCATGCTGAAGCACCACGATCTGCTCAGCCAGCGAGTTGCCAGCTGAACTAACCACTCTTCTCACGGGACACTGCCCCTTGCCAGAAAGAACAACCACAGATCAACTGTGGTTATTCAGACCTGAGGACTGCCAGGCATTTCCCTTAGAAGGAAGTCAGTCCGTCATCCATGTGACAGCGACCCTTCAGCTGGAAGTCAGCGTCCTGGAGCGGTGCGTCCCCCCGGGGTGCCAACCTGCGACGCCTGGGAAGTCCCGGCGGGAGCAGCCTCTACCCCTGGACGTGCTGACCCGGGACGCGGTGAGGGGCTGCGCTGGGGCGGCGGGCGTGGCCAGGTGCACGGGGCTCACCGGGGACCGGCCCTCCCGCGGTCCCTGTGCGCCCTGCCGACTCCCGGCGTTGCGTCAGACAGGCCCGCCCACGGCCATCCTGGAGCCTCGGAGATGCTCCCCCGGATCCAGCCCTGTCTCCGCGGCACTTCCCCACGTCACTGCCGCCCAGACACCTGTCACAACACGCGGAGCTCGGAAGCAGAGGTGATGGCTCCCCGCCTGAGTGATCCCGCCAGGGTTGGCAAACAGCGCCTCCTTCCACCAGCTCTTTTCTGTTTTAGAAAAAGTACTTTTTTTCCCCTAAAAATAGGTGATCTGTGTTCATCATTATTTTGAAATGAATTAGGTGAATAATTTTTAAAATCTCTCTGTTTTAACTTCTAATATGGTAAATACTGATTGGGCGTCCCTCCTGGCTAATCAGAAAAGAACCCGCCTGCCAATGCAGGAGATGTTGGTTCAGTCCCTGGCTCGGGAAGATCCCCTGGAGAAGAGACTGGCAGCCCTCCCCAGTGTTCTTGCCTGGAAATCTCATGGACAGAGCAGCCTGGCAGGCTACAGTCCATGGGGTCTCAAAGAGTCAGACACGACCTCGCAGCTAAACAGCAACAAATACTGTTAAATCCCAGCACATCACAAAAGGTCTTTGGGGTCCTGGATAATTTTTAAGAGCGTGGAGGGGCTCTGAGACTTGACATTGTGGGAGCTGCTGTCCGTCTGGGGTGGACAAGTGTATCTTTCTTAGGGCACTTAAAAAGACTTCGTCCCCCATGATCTGAGGCCCCCAAGGAGGTGTGGTGGGCTGTCGAGGGGAACTGTTGACCTCCCGAGGGTGTGTGCGCCCATGCAGGGGCTTGGGGGTTGCATAGACCTGGCAGATTAGGGTTTCTCCATGGTCTTCCTGAGCGGGCAGGTGGTCTCAAGGGTGACAGGAGCTCTGCAGCACGCCCATAGGCCCTGCCACACAGGACTTATAGCTATATAAAGCGACTGATTACCTGCACATGCATTATACTTACGTTACATTGAATTAGGGATTATTATGCTTATCCCATAAATAGGTGCTAGCTGATGCAGAAGGAACTTGCTAGAATTTTTCATCTCATTGAACCTTTTGTCATTTTGCAAAAAGATAAACTTCAGGGAACCCAGTGGACCCGTATGGATCTTTGGAAAGCTGCTTCTGAATCCAGGTTCTCAGAATAAATATAGTCACCTTGAAGATAAATGCTAACGTTCGAAGTGCTGAGTCATAAAGAAAACAAGCAAGAGGAACTGGGAGAAATCTCCAATAAGAAGCTTAGACAGAAACACTCTGAGTAAATAGTCTTTTCTGCAAACGCATTTGCTCTGCTCCTAGAAACTTTGAGCTCAGCCTTCCTGGCCTTCACGGGCGGTGAGAGTGTGCTGGGGGCTGGTGGTTTTGGGGTGAAGGACCCATCTCTGTTTCCTTTCTTAAAAAAAAAGTTTATTGACGTATAGTTGATTTACGCTGCTGTGTTAATTTCTTCTGTATAGCAAAGTGACTCAATTACACATATACATACATTCTGTTTTGCATCTTTTCCATTATGCTTTGTTGCAGTGTATTGAATATAGTTCTGTGCGCAATACAATGGGACCTTGTTGTTTATCCATCCTATAGATAGTAGTTTGCCTGAGTGTTTCTTAAAAGCACCTACTCCTTATTCAATATTTTCCCAAAGTTTATGTGATGTTGACCCTCCATAAGATTACCTCTAAACCTAGAAAAATATTATCAAATTCTGTGAAACTGAAAGTGCCTTCATTCTAGAACCTGCTGGAGACAAAAATGAGACAAAAATTCTGTGCAGCCTGTACTTAGGTGTGGAGATGTAAAACCCTACACAGAATATTGGGGAGAGACTTTGAGAGCACCTTCTCTGGTTATTCCCAACCTAAAGTTCTGTTGCAAGAGTGTTGTAGCACAAGGAAAGTAGAGAAATTATGGAAATTTGTGAGAATGTTTTTTTAAAAAATAAAAACGATAAGTATTCCAGTTTTCGTAATGAATACCAAAAAGTCCCCAGATTTGAAGGAAATGAACAGTTTATATAAATAGTTAAGGATTATTTGAAAGCAGAAGCAAGCCTTTTTCTCAGTGGGAACTTTAGCCACCCCATCCTAACGGCAGCACTGTAGTAAGTCACCTATTTATCACATTTGGGAAGTCGACGGGCCTTCCCTGATAGCTTGGTTGGTAAAGAATCCGCCTGCAATGCAGCAGATCCCAGTTCGATGCCTGGGTCAGGAAGATCCACTGGAGAAGCGATAGGCTACCCACTCCAGTGTCCTTGGCTTCCTTGTGGCTCAGCTGGTAAAGAATCTGCCTGCAGTGCAGGGGACCTGGGTTCAGTCGCTGGGTTGGGAAGATCCACTGAAGAAGGGAATGGCTACCCACTCCAGTATTCTGGTCTGGAGAATTCCATGGACTGTGTAATCCGAAGAGTTACAAAGAGTCGGACACGACTGAGTGACTTTCACTTTGAAACGTCAACAGTGTCGGTAAGATGTGAAAAACCAGCAGAGATGATAAACAGAAAACTCCCAAAGACTCAACAGATTCACAGAGTGTAAGGAACCTGCTATAATCAGTCTATTTTGTATTTGCCAGTAATTAATAGAAAAGTGCAGTGACAAAGCAGACAGCTTTGATTCCATGAGAGTCCTGGTTTCTGCAGAAAGGATTTCAGAGGTTTCATTTCCTCGTTCCCTAGTTAGCACATTTGGACCTGCCCGTATCGTCTGCCCTGGGCAGCGGTGTGCCGAGGAACACTCCATGGTTCCCTTCACATTTATTTTCTGAACTGACTTACTACTTTCTTAGCCTGCTTTAGATGTACCTTTGAAATTTTTCCCACACAAATTTAATTTTCATTATGGAATATTTTACCTCCTGAAGAATGTGAGGAGTGTCATTTAAAGGAGAAAACCAGCCGGAGCCGTGCACTCCCTGCCTGATGTAAGCTAGGGGCCACTGGCAGGGCTTCTGTGTTTTTACTTTAAGAAATCCATCCCTTGGTTTTTAAGAAATTCATATGCCATCCCTTGGCTTTAAGAAATTCATCTGTCTGTGTTCTTCAACAATGCGACTTCATTTTATGTGTTTTTGAACCTGATGTAAATGGAATCATACTGTATGTTTCGTGTTTTTTTTTTTTTTGAACACGACTATTTTGGAGGCTGATTCGTGTTTATGCGTGTCGCTGTGACTGATCTTCGGTGCTGCTGAGTGATTGGTCTTGTGAGTTTTCACAGCATGCTCGTTTTCCCGTGGATGGCCCTGCAGCAGGCCTTGGGGAGCTGCTGCCTTCAGATGCGGCTTTTGGCATCCTCCGCGGTGCTTTCTGGCACACGTGCGCGGTCTTCTAAGGGTCCCTGTTGAGGAGTGGAGTGCCAGGTCACTGCGCCAGTCCGTCCCCAGGGGCTGCCCGGCACCCTCCTTCCCTGACCCCCACCCGGGCCCCTGCCAGAGGCGAGGAAACTGGATCTTACCATGTTCGCCTTAGGTCCCAGGGAACGGAGCGGCCTTCTGTGGGCATTGATAGCTTCTCTTTTGGTGTCCCCGTTTTTCTGCTCAGCTTGTTTGTTCTCTTTTCTTATTCATCTGAATAAGAATTGCTATCTCTAGCTGTGTGTGGGGGTTGGGGGGGGGGCGGCACGCACATGTATGTATATCCTTCCAGTAGCTGGATGCAAAGCCATTGTTAGACGGGTATGTTTCTTTTTACAGACGTGTCTTATCTTTTTCCTCTGTGGTCTTTCTTAATGAGTACAGCTTCCTAACTTTAAACTTATATTTATTCTGTTTGCACGCCATTGCTTCTCTTTGGATCTTCCTCTGCTGAAAGTGACATTCTTGTTACACTCTGTCTGTCCGAAACGGCATTCTCTCCCCAGCGCTGTGGTCTGCTGTCATGGGTGGACACTTCCGGGTGGACAGCTGTTGCTTCCAGCACTTTGAAAATATTGTCGGCGCACAGTTTCGCCGCCGCCGTTTAAATGTCCCTGCCCACACTGCTGTCTTTGCAGGGATCTGCCACTTCTCTCTCGGTGCTTTTGTGGTCTTAGTCTCAAGAATTTGCTGCTCTGTTTTCACCGAGTGTTTTCATTTTATCCATCTCAATGTTTTTTGGAGTTGCTGAACGTGGGGGGTTAATGTCTTTCAAAAAATTCTGGGGAAATTTTAGCCCTTTTTCTGTTTTTCCTTTTAACTTTGAATTTTGCTATATTAGACTTACAGACAGCAGCAAGAATAGTACAGAAAATTACTGTATACATTTGTATTTTTAAAAATGAACTTTCTCAGACTCATTTGAAAGTGAGTGGTTGAGATGATACCCTTCCCCCAACTAAGGCGTCGCCCAGGAACAAGGGCAGCTTGTCAGCAGCCGACCTCAGGGAGCTATTAATACCAACCGTGCCGCAGTGTTATCTCCTCGGGGGCCTGATGCATGTTTTGCCAGGTGTCCTAATAAAGCCCTCAATCTCAAGAAGGGCCTCCATGGCATTCAGGGGCCCCAATTCTCAGACTCTGGTTTCTGTATCCAGTGATGATTCTCACCTGAAGCTGTTACCGTGATGATGGTACCCTTGGTGGTCTT
This sequence comes from Hydropotes inermis, assembly GCA_020226075.1. Classification (NCBI taxonomy): domain Eukaryota; kingdom Metazoa; phylum Chordata; class Mammalia; order Artiodactyla; family Cervidae; genus Hydropotes; species Hydropotes inermis. Next base: position 111,243,502 of record CM035269.1, on the reverse strand, counting down.
CTAGTCCTGTCTTTCTTGTTAATTCAGCCATCCGCTTTTCCCTGTAAAAAAGAACTTCCCTTTCTAATATATTTGTCTATGTATTTATGTTTTGCTGACGTTTAGTCACTGAGTCGTGTCCAACTCTTTGCACCCCATAGACCGTAACCCGCCAGGCTCCTCTGTCCATGGGATATTCCAGGTGAGAATACTGGAGTGGGTTGTCATTTCCTCCTCCGGGGATCTTCCCAACCCAGGGGTTGAGCCCACGTCTCCTGCTTGGCAGGCAGATTCTTTACCAGTGAACCTCCTGGGAAGCCTGACAGAGTTCTCAAGACGTCAGAGAGATCATGCTTAGGTTCGTTTGGACCAGCGGGCTGTTTTACTGACCGGCTGTAGTCCCGTCGTCATCATGATCTTGTTTGGTGCCCCGACTGCGCAGGTCTGGCTGGTGGGAGCCCCCGGGCCGACCCTGCACTGTGAGCCCTTTGCTCTGCGACACGGTGAGGTGTTCTCCTGTCCGCATGCTCCCCCCGCCTCGGAGCCAGCTGGTTCTCCGCAGAGGCCGCAGTCCGTTTCCAGGGGCTGGTATTGAGGAAGCAGGCTTGGCATGCTGGAGGTGCTGCCCAGCGCTCAGAGCGGGGACACGGATGTCCGTGTGAGCGCTGACTCGGGCACACACGCACACACTCACCTGGAGCCCCATGAACTCCCACGTTGCTTCCAGCTCCAGTCCACCCTCACAGGGTCTCTTAAGGGCCCTTCCTCTTTGCCGTACGTGTGACTGACTCTTCGTCCGACGCTGGGAGGCGTGGCTCCCGGTCTCCACAATGTATTTACTCATTTGTTCAACCCCAAAATGCCCAGAAGTCGTTAGTCTAGGCCTCTGTGAGAAACACTCCTACTAACTGGAGCTCAGTCCTTGCTCAGGGGTGAAGTCTAAGCATCGTCCAAATACCGTGTCCCCAGGCTGCATGGGCTGGTTCTTACCTGCCCCTTCCCCCAGCCCAGAGCGTCACACTCTTCATCTGTAGGGGTTTGGGGTCATCCTTTCTGCTTTTACCTCCCTGTGCAGTATTTTCACTTGTTTGTTTATTTTTACTTTTTGAGCACGTAGAACACAAGTGTGGCCCCCAAGGCCAGTGCTGTGTAGGAGCCTGGACCGAGGAGTGGTGCATCCCCACCAACCCTTTGGCTTCCGTCCCTGGGCCCTGCGCCCCTCCCAGCCGCACCCTGGCCATCCCTCGTTGCCTCCTGGACAAACGAGCGAATTCCTTGCTCAGAGGAGCATCCCACAGGCTGCTCCTGTGCGCTCAGCTTTTCCGCCCCAACCCGCCCTCCCATCCCTCCCGGGGCTCCTCCTTGCCCGGGTCCCCGACCTGCTGATGCGCTCACAGCTCGCCGGGCCTTGCTCCTGCGTCCGGCGGTCAGGCCTCCGGGAGGGGCCCGCATCGCGCCTGAGAGCCCTGCCCTGCGGAGCCCTGGTGCTGGCGCGCGTCCCTGTGGTGGGGCGTGTGTCTCCAGACTCAGGAACCCAGTGACCTCGGACCGAGGAGGAGCCGGCGTCGTGCGGGGCCGGGGGCTGGTGCAGGGCGAGTGGGTGCGGGCACGTGCGTTCCCGGCGCGGCCCGCAGGCTCTGTTCCCACACCGTGCGGGCAGAGGCCCTTACTGTTTGTCCATCTGACCGATGAGGGGGGACCGCAGCGTGAGGCCTCTTCTCTATCTTTATGCCTTCGGCCTGGTTTTTGGTCAGGACTTTTGTCTCTGTTCCCACAGTTTTTAAGACTTCTTTATATGCAGGGGGTATTAGCTTTTATCTGTGAGAGTCTGCAAACAATTTCTCCCAGTTTGTCAGTTATCCTGTGAATTCTTTATGGTGAATTCTCCATATTCTTTATGCTTTTGCCCTGTTAACCACCTCTCCCGCCTCCCCCCGTGGTGGTTCAGACTTACCAAGTTCCGCTTTTCCAACTGCATCTGGCTTTTGAGTTGCAGTTAGAAAACGTCCCTCTGCTCCCAGGCCACCTCCTCTTCTGGGCTCATCTCTTCCGTCTGTGCACGTAGGGCCCGTGTCCGTGGGGAGATTGGTGTTGGGTGTGCTCGGTTCGGATCTAGTTGTATCTTTTCCTGGGGGTACTCAGCCCTCTGTTAGTGCCAGTTTCCCCTTCTCCCGTCCTCTCTCCAGCTCTGTCTAATTGATCATGTCACTCATTCATTCATCTTCGACTTTTCATCACGAGTGTTTTTATTTCTACCAGTTCTGTTCAGATCATTTTCAAATGCAGACCGTTTTCTGCATCAGTAACGCTCGTTCGCGATCGGCGGAGCCTGCCTTGATGTCTCATCCACCCCTTCCTCAGCTGTTTCTCGGCGAAGCTGCAGCCCTTACGGTTTCTCTCTGGCGGCTGAGAGGCTGAGACGCAGACAGGGCCCAGGGCTGGGCCGAGCAGCTGCTGCGTGCCGGCCCCGGGCCATCCACTTCTCCTCCGTGACCCTCAGGTGGCCCTGTCTCCTCCGACCTGTTGTTGAGACCATCTTGTGGTCACACTAGATTTTCTTGTAATTGTAGTTTGTCCTGGCCTGACTCCTACTGCCTGGATTTTTTTCCCCCTGTGCTGTGATCTTCGGCTGTGACTTTCCGCCCATGCAGTGGTCCCCTGGCGTCCTTGTGCGGCGGACAGCGTGCTCGGCCAGGGAGGATGTGTGCCTCGTGCGGGCGCAGCAGCAGCCCTGTGGGTGCGGTGCTCTGCCCTGGTGTTGGTTGGGTCTCCCCCGGCCCCCGCGAGGCCGTCTGCGACCGCCGGGTCTCCCCCGGCCCCCGCGAGGCCGTCTGTGACCGCCGCGTCTCCCCCGGCCCCCGCGAGGCCGTCTGTGACTGTCCACTCCCAGGGAGCCTTCCTACTTGGTCCGCCCTCTCCCGGGCAGCGTCCGGCACAGGCGTGGACGCCTCCTCCTCCAGAGGAGCTGCAGTCTGCCTGCCCCATGCTGGGACCTGTGACTTGTCCTCCTGCCCCGAGGGTCCTTAAACAGTGACAGTGGCCCTGCGAGCTGTGGCCGAGGCGGGCAGCCTTGGGACAGCCTCAGGAGAGGCCCCGGCCTCCATGCCCTTCCTGCTCCCTGACTTTCTGCCCTCGGAGCGGCTTCCTTGCTGTCCTGCCTACTCAGCTGGACACAGGTTTCAGACAGTCGCCTGCCACCTGGCGAGACGCAGACTTCTCTCACGTTGGCTCCGTCACCAGTGCTCTAAGCTGGCTGTTTAAAAATGCTTATTTGTTTACTCTGCTTGTTTATCTGGCTGCACCGGTCTTTGTTGCGGCATGCGGGATCTTGGCTCCCCGATCAGGCATCAAACCCGGGTCCCCTGCTCTGGGAGCGCACAGTGTTAGCCCCTGGGCCAGCAGGGGAGACGTGATGTCAGGTGGAGAGCCTGGAAGATCCGGGGTGTGGCGTGCTGGTAAGAGACATGGAGCCTCCGGTGACCGCTGCTTCAGCCTCCTGGTAGCTCATGACGAGGCCAAGCTGCCCTGTCAGAGGACTGTGTGATGTCACGTGGAGAAGGGGCCTGGGTGAGCTGCATGTCCCGAGCTTTGGTCCTGACCTTTTCGTACCAGAAAGCAGGAGGTCCCCAGGGAATGATCCCCTCTTGGGTTCTAAGCCCCTCACATTTCCACTCCCAGAGCCGGTCACTGGCTGCTGCTGGCACGTTGACGTCAAATGGTTTTGCAGCTAGTTTGATTGCTTTGCATTCAGTATGTTGCTCGCTCAGTCGTGTCTGACTCTCTGCTACCCCATGGACTGTAGCCCGCCAGGCTCCTCCATCCATGGGATTCTCCAGGCAAGAGTACTGGGGTGGGTAGCCACTCCCTTCTCCAGGGGATCTTCCCCACCCAAGGACTGAACCTGGGTCTCCTGCATTGCAGGCAGATTCTTTGCTGTCTGAGCCACAGGGAAGCCCGTGTAGTTAAAAATATGAAATAAATTCAGGCAGCAGCTGGACCGCGGTGCTCAGTGCAGCCGTCTGCCGGTCGGAGGGCGGGGTCAGGCCAGGGTGGGGGGCGGACTCCCGACCCTCAGTCTCTCCGTGTCTCCCACGCACAGAGGTGCAGCCTGAGGGCCCTCTGAGAGCCCGTGAGCACAGCGCTCGTCGGGGTTTGGATCCGGGAGGGACCAGAAAGCTGCACTGTGCAGAGGAGGCCTGAGCCCTGTGCTCCAGTCCGCCGCCGCCGCCGCCCTCCCGCCCTCAGGCCAGGCCACGTTCCGGGGGACGCGTGACAGGCCACCCTGATCTCTCCTGCCTGCTGCCGCGTGAGCGCAGGGGCGGCCTCCCGGGGGTCACCGGGGTCCGCTGTATACCCTTGGGCCAAGCCGGAGAAGCGCCACGGTCCTTTTTCTCAGGGACGGTCTGTTCATAGAAGGTGCATGAGAGGGCTTACCTTAGTTGGATGCACAAAGGAAAGAGTGAGCTTGGCTTCCCTGTGTGGCACTAGAGAGGTTCATTTTTCTGAAGAAAGCTGTGTGTGAGTAGCAGTCCAGTCCTGCTGTCGAATGAGGACAGCGGCGGACGTTCTCACTCCTGACTTCACACCCGGCTCCGGCCGGCCGGCAGTGGACCAAGGAGGACAGGGTAGGGTGTGGAGCCTGCGTGCGGCCCTCAGAGGCCATGTTCCACGCAGGGCTCGCGGTCTGGGAAGACGGGCCCGCAGGGCCGTCTGTGCGGGGCGGGTGTCTCTTAGCTGTGGTGACAGCATCTTCCTTGTCACCCCCATGTGGCTGGAGACCAGGGCAGGTCATGACCCTGGCCCCGAGGTCACTTAGGAAGGGAGGGGCCCCTCATGCAGCAGGCTCGCCCACCGTGCCTAGCGTCCAGTGCTTGCCAGGTGCTGCCCTGCGTGGCCTCCCTGGGTGGCGGTGGGCACTCTGGGTGTCTGGGAGCCTCTGATGCTGAGCGTTTCATCTTAACGCTGCAGGTGAAAGTGGAAGTCGCTCGTTCCTCTGACTTTGCTACCCTGTGCACTGTGCCCACCAGGCTCTTCTGTCCGGGACTCTCCGGGCCAGAATACTGGAGTGGGTGGCCATGCCCTCTTCCAGGGGGTCTTCCTGACCCAGGGATGGAACCCAGGTCTCCTGCGTTGCAGGCGGATTCTTTACCGTCAGAGCCACCAGGGAAAGCCCTTAATGCCGAGTTCCCTCAAATGTCAGCTGAGAATATCTGCTTGTGGTCTTTGTGACCTGGAGCTTTTCCTTGAGATATTCACGGAGCAGTCTTCTCTGTCTGTTACTTCAGCGCTGCGGGAACCATGCCATCCCCTCTCCTCTCTGAGTTCTGGGTCCCTGGGGAGTCCTGGAGCACCTGTGGGATGAGGCTGGCCCTGGCCCTGAGCTCCCCCCCGCCCCCGCATGGCACCCCAGGGAGAAGATGCTGCTTCGTCATCTATAGCACGGTTACAGCCTCTGCAGGGGAATCTCACGTGAAAATGCAGCCTAACACCTGCCTTTTAATATTTGTTTAAGACGGAAGCGTGAAGCTCTGTAAAAACCTTGAGTCTCGGGTATGCCCTTCAGGGTCTGGGCTATCCTCTCCCGCTGAGTCCTCTTTGCCCTTTCCTCAAGCGGTGATCACACCAGCCCTCTGCACTCAAGTGTCATTCATTTCTGGAGTCTCATTTTCAGCTTGCCGATAACACTTGGGCCTTGCATTTCCCGGATGTTCCCGGATGTCAGATGTCCCGCATGTCAGTGGACAGGACACAGATGTCCCGTGTATCTGTGGACAGGGACGGCGGGCGCCAGTGAGGACGCCTCATCTGCCCTCTGTGCGGCCTGTGACACGTGCCGCCTGGGGGGCCCGTGCCAGACGTTGCGACATGGGGCAGAGCCAGTGAGCCGTTGGCTGCAGCCATCCTTACTCACATGCCATGGAGGCTGCTGAGCACCAGCCTGGGCGTCCCTGTGTCCAGGGGTGCAGAATGTCCCAAGGAGGCTATCAAGCTTTGGCCTTGGGCTTCTGGGCACCCTTTCTGGGAGATTCTGTTTTTTTCCTTTGTAAAATAGAATGTGCTTTTTCTGAACTGGTAGAAATATTATGAACCAGTCAGTTTATCCCATGCCTGTGTGATTTTTTTTAACTGTAGGTGAACACCATTGAGGTCTGTTGCAGAGATGATTGTGGATGGGTTTGCAGCATGACCTGATGGGGGTTCAGTCTCACTCAGGGGCTGTTGGAGTAACATGTCGGGGTGGCTAACAGCGACTGTCTGTCACCTTTGTCCCGAGGCCCACCTGGTGGCCCTGCCCAGGCTCAGCCTCCTGGTGAGACGCGGCCAGCAGGGAGTGAAGCCAGAGGTCAGATGCCAGGAGTGCCGTGGGCACCCTTCCCTAAGACCTGCGCACCAGCAGCTCGGGCCAGCAGCCCCATCCAGGCCTCTCAGACAAGGCCACACAGGAACAGGGAGCCGGGGGGTCAGAGAGCCAGCCCTGCGGTGACGTGCAGCCCGCGCTCCCGCAGGGCTCAGGGCCTCTCCTCTGCCAGCCCCAGGCCCCGGTCAGCGCCTGTCTCACGGCCAGCCGGTGCCCGCAGCCTGTGGAGTGCCCCCTTGGAGCATCCCTTCCCCGGCCGTGGCCAAGGCCCCTGCGAGTTCTGAAGCCCTTTCGGCCCCATGCTGGCTGTGACTGTGAGCGCCTGCTGTCCATGGAGCCAGGACCAGCGGAAAGGCATGGAGCCCTGGGGTCTTCCCCCTGTTCTGGCCCCCGGCCCCCAGATCCACTGGTCATTTGAGTTGTCTGCCAGTCAGGCCGGCCTTGCCACTGGCACGCACTGCTCAGAAGAAAGGTTAAACTGTGAGCAGAATGTGCGCCCTGCGGTTGGGGGCTGGCCCTGGACTGCGCAGCGGTCGCCCCGTGTCCCCTCGGGCTCTGGGCCTGGTGCTCGGGCGGGTGGAGGTGGCAGAGGGCCGTTCGGGCTGCGAGGGGGCAGCTGCTGGAGCTCCCGGGCCAGCATCGCAGCTTGTGCCCTGTGGCGTGGGCTCCGTGCGCTTTCCCAGCCAGCCCCGTGGCCTCCTGGGTGCGCCGGGACCCCGGCTCCACTGTCCCCGTGCCCCAGGGAGCCAGCCACCGCCCTTCTGGCCGGGGTCCACCTCCACACGTCACCGGGCTGAGGCCTCGTCCCAGGTGTAGCCTCAGGTGGCTCCCCCGTCCCTCACGTTTGAAGGCGGACGGGGAGACTGGGGACAGAGCTCGGCTGCGATGGAGAGCTGGCAGCAGGTGGCACGGTGTTTAGCTGGATGTGTGGGATCAGTCAGCGTGTGGGGTGTCAGCCACGGTGTGTGGGGTTTAGTCAGGATTTGGGGTGTCAGGATGTGAGGGTGTCAGCAGGTTGTTTGGGGTGTCAGGGTGTGGAGTGTCAGCCAGGGTGTGTGGGGTGTCAGCGGGCTGTGTGGGGTTCAGTCAGGATGTGCGGTGTCAGGGGGCTGTGTGGGGTGTCAGTGGGCTGCGTGGGGTTCAGTCAGGATGTGGGGTGTCAGCGGGCTATGTGGGGTTTGGTCAGGATGTGCGGTGTCAGCGGGCTGTGTGGGGTTCAGTCAGGATGTGGGGTGTCAGCAAGCTGTGTGGGGTGTCAGCGGGCTGGGTGGGGTTCGGTCAGGATGTGGGGTGTCAGCGGGCTGTGTGGGGTGTCAGTGGGCTGTGTGGGGTTCGGTCAGGATGT
>CM035269.1:111213390-111225677 GCA_020226075.1 Hydropotes inermis | reverse complement strand
AGTGCCCCCAGCCCCTGCAGGTGGAGTGTGTGGATGTGGACATCGTCCGGCTCTGGGTGCCTGAGCTGGGCTGTGGTTTCGGGGCTCGTGGACATGGTCAGGTGTCCATCTGTGTCGCCCTGGCCCAGCCTGCCGGCTGGCATTTAAATAAAGCAGAGTTTAGCAGGACAGCTGTGAAGATAAGTGAGGGTTCTCCAGCAAAGCACGTCCCACCTGGGGACTCACCCGCTTGAATGACAGTGATGACAGAGGGACCTCAGCCCTGGGGGTTCACGCTGTGCACCCTTGAGCTGAAGAGCCCCGGGGTCCCCCCGAGAGGCGAGGGCCTCGGTGTTTGTGGTTTCGGCTGTGAGTCAGGTTCTGGAAGCGGCCGCCCGCTCCCTCGTGATGCCCGGGTGGGCTGCCAGCTGCCGCTCGCCCGGGGGCCAGCCAAACCCAGTCCCGGAGCCTGGATGCGGTCCCGGCCTGGCTGCTTCCAGATGCCCCGCCCTCACCCTGCGGCGCCCCGAGTTCACTGCCCTCCGGCCGTTTGGCGAGAAGTGTTTGGTTTGGTGTTTCTGGTTCATGGTTTAGTCTTTGGCGTTTTCTTTTGATCCTGAGGGTATGCTGTGTGTGCACTCACCTGTGCTGGCCTCAGCAGACTCACACGCCCAGGCCGCATGGGTCTCTCCTGTGTTTCCCTCAACCTCGGTCCATCCTGGGTATCTTCTCGTGCCTGCGGTGCTGTGGGGCAGACGCGCGCACGGCGGCAGTGGGCATAAAGGGGGCCACCGCTCCGCGGTTAGGAGACCTTTGACCCAGCTGCGCTGGGAATGAGCTGTCACTCACTGGGTGTCAGCTTGCTCCACGATTCTGGGGGTGAACGCAGCCTTCTGAAAGTCTCTTTGTGTCTGAGGTCAGGCAGCTGGAGCAGGCCTGGCCCCGCGAATCCAGTGGGCCTGAGCAGGGAGGCCTGGAGCCACAGTTGTTGGCGTCTCCACGGGCAGCGGGGTTTCTGCAGGGAGGGTCTGGGGGATGCTGGTGCGGCCTGCTCACCACGGAGCTTCAGCAGCTCATGAGGCTGGACCGGCGGAGAGGGCTCCTGTGGACATGCTGTCCTCTGGGTAGAGGAGCCGTGGACACAGGCTCGCGCTCACAGAGACTGATTGCTGGTCTGAACCTCGGCTCGGAGCCTCTGTCTCTGCCCATATCTGAAACCACAAACTCAGTGCGCCAGAGACACATGCAAAGGCCGCTTGCTCCCCTCTCTGCAGTCTGTGACCCTGCTGCGCCCGAGCACAGGATGGGGTGCCCACCCCGAGCCCTGGTCCCCGAGCACCTGCGCTGAGCTCACGGCATCAGGCAGGCTGGTCTGTGGCTTCCCGAAGGGCAGGGCTGCCAGGCACAGCCCCTGAGAAGGCGGGGCTCCCTCTTCCGAGCCCCGTCCTCTGAGCAGACCCTGCATCCGTGGAGTCTGGGTGCCCCTGGTCCCCGTATTGGGGACAGTGCACACCCCCCGTGGGAAGTGGGAAGTGGAGACGCTGCCTGGCCGCTCATGCTGATCCCCACTCACTCCCGCACAGCTAAGAGCCTGGCTGGGTCAGGGAGCAGGCCGGGGCTGGGGGGGGCCCAGGCCGGGAGGGGTCCAGGCCAAGGGGTGGGAGGGTCCAGACTGGGAGGGGACCCGTGCTCACAGGGCCATCTGATGCTCCTGCCCTGGGTGGGGCCTCCTCCCGGGTGAGAGCACAGCCCAACCTTTATATTAAGTAGCATAAAACTAATCCCTTTTTTTAAATACAAAAATAAACAGAAATGAACGTTTTGTTATTTTTTTCCCTGCGCCCCAGGGAACATCTTTTGGAAGCCATCGAGATCACTGTGTCATTTCTTTGGCAAGAATAATCAAATATTGAATGTCAAGGAAAATTGGAGCAAATAGTTCCGAGACCATCTGATTCATACAGGCCTGGTGAGCAGGTTTCACCATCAATCCAGTGTTTTCTGAACGTGTCCGCCAGCCCCCTCTGCTCAGGTGCAGAGCCCCAACCGCTGGGCACCCGCTCAGCCCCACAGAGCTGGTCCGCAGGGTCCAGTGTGTGACCAACACCCAGTCCACTGTCCACAGGTGACTGGGGAGTCCTGCCCAGGTTTCTCGGAGAAGGCAATGGCATCACACTCCAGTACTCTTGCCTGGAAAATCCCAGGGATGGCGGAGTCTGGTGGGCTGCCGTCTATGGGATCGCACAGAGACAGACAGGACTGAAGCGACTTAGCAGCAGCAGCAGCAGCAGCCCCAGTTTCTGATTTAATGACTGATGTTCAAGAAAGAGAGTCAGAAAGCATCAGATAATAAAAAAAATAAAAAAAACAAAAAAAGCAGTGAAGGTTCTTCTAAATGCCAGCCAGCACTGTGACCCTGACCACAGGAAGCTCTGCAGGGTAGCTGAGGCCCCAGGAAAGATGGTGACCTTTAGAGGCTGAGCATCAGTTCTGAGTTCAGCCGGCCGTCTGCATGAAAAATGCAGACGGTAACCAGCAGGACCGGGAGAAACCCGCGGGCCGTGGCACTCTAGGTGGCAGGCAGGGCCGGCTGGCCGTGTGTGGCCTCGAGGCAGGGACTGTGCCCTGGGGCTTGGGATGGAGGCCTCTCTGTGCCGGAGTCGTGCCTGTGGCTGAGCCTGCCATGTGCACCTGTGTGTGTGTGTGGCGTGTGTGCTGCACGTGTGCTTCCTTTCCGCCTGTGCCAGTGGAGGGCCTGGGACAGGTACTGGTGTCCCCCCTGCTTAGGCGCCTGCGAGGGTGCTGTCCTTTCCTTCTGGGGGATCTAGGGCAGTCCCCCGTGCCTCTGGGCCTCAGTGGGGTCATCTGTAGAATGGGTGCTCATGTCCTCAGAGATCAGAGTTCCTGCTTGTGAGCTGCAAATCCCTGCCCCCGACTTCAGGGCCGAGTTGGACCCGGGGCCCGTCAGAAGCCGCTGCAAGTGAAACACAAGTGTGTGCCCGGGCAGGGAAGCGTCTTCGAGTGTAGGTCACAGGGCTCCGTGTCCCCGAGACGCTCCCCACTTGGTGTGGAGTACAGGTGGCTGCTATTCTTGCAGAAAATTGTCGGTGGTTTGGGCGAGGACATCTTACTTAAGGAATAAAATGAAGCTCAACGGGAACAGTCAGCTGGACACAAAACAGGAAAGCTTTAGGGAAGTTTAAGCATGAGAGGAAGTGAGAGATTATACGATAATTACAACGAGAGCGTTCTCTTTGAAGAAGCAGTGGTGCTTTGTCCTTTTTCGATTGTAAAGATGGGAACTGTTTATTGCAGGGCATTTTTAAGGGTGTAAAAGCGGGTCCCTCCTGTCCCCTCCTCACCAGACCGCAGGCGGTCACCGCTGCGACCCCGTGGGATGGCCTCTTGCAGCCCCTTCCCTCACGTCCTCCTGTGCCTGGGATTCCTGCAGGCCGGCTTCTAGGTGACTGTGAGGTTTTGCTCGTTTGCCCCTCACACAGGCAGTTGCCGTCATCACCTTTATCAGGGCTGGCCTCTAGAGCGGTGCTGGCGGGTGCTGTCCCGAGCTAGCCTGGCGCGTCCCCCGCTGCCGGGCATGAGCGGTCTGCAGGTGGCCTCTGGAATGCAAATAGGAGCAGACCCCTTCTGCCCTCTGCCTGGTGTCAGCAGGACTGCGCAGCGACATCCACGGTGTCCGTGAGGGAGACGCAGAGGAGCTGAGGCTGGAGTGGGGTCAACCCTCACCCCTGGGCCCTTCCGTGTCCCGCCATGCACCCTGGCCTGAGCCTCGCCTGCCGTGAACTCTGGGGGCTGCATGTGCCCAACTGTTCCCACCATTCTCCCCCCTCCACGGAAATGACAGCTTGCCCTATTCCCGCCGTTCCCCCCGCCCTGCAGAAAAGACAGCTCACCCCCAGAACCTGGCCTGATGGGATTCTTGCCATTATCTCCACGCTTGGCATTCCATCAGGTTCCCAAATGTGGCTGTTCTCCTAAAAATCAGTCTCCGCCTCTGCTCTCTCAGTGCCCACGGCCACCGCCCCTGTCCGCCAGGCACCGAGTAGGTCCAGGATTCCCCACTGTCGCCTCCCACGGCTGCAGAGAGCCTTTCCTGGGTGCAGACCCTCCAGGAGCCCCCAGCCTCATGGCCTCGTCCCCTCCCCTTGGGCGGCCCCCACGTGGCCAGTGGTCGTCGTCTGCATCGGTGGGTGACTGAGCACATGAACGGGCCCAGCACAACGAGAGGGGCCCGCTCTGCGTGCAGCAGACGGTGGCGGGGTGGCAGGCGGGGGACCGTTGGAATGGCCCAGTGCTTTCTAGAAGCGTGCGTCCCCTCTCGCTGCTGTGCCTGGATGACTTGAAGGTGCCCTGTTGCCTTTAGCTGCTGGGGCCCCAGAGGTGCTCAGCGAGTGCGTGTAGTTTGGTGTTTTCCCGCTGAGGTCCGAGGAGGGATGGGGCCGGCGTGCCTGCCTTCAGGGTGTTCATGCTGCCCACGTAGACCTGTTAAGACTCACAGGCTCAGTGCCGGGGGTGCTGGACGGAACAGCGGCAGGGCGGGGGGCCATGGGGCACGCCCAGCGCTCCCCAAACCCTGTGCAAGAGGAGGGAGGGGGCTGCCCTGGACCAGAGGGCACAGCAAGCCTGTCTGGACCCTGTTCCTCTCCGTGGTCGCCCGCCTCTGCCGTGCTCAGGTCCTGGCTCCTATAGGTGTGGAGGCGGAGTCTGCTGCGTCAGCATTGCCAGGGTCCCCAAGTCTGAGGGCCCCGGACCCCCTGCATGCAGGCCTGCCTGCTGGGGCCCTGCCTGTGCTCCCCTGGCGGGTTCCTATCCGTCTGGACTGCAGGGCGGCTCTCCTAAGACGGGGTTTTCTGGGACCCCAGATCTTACAAGATGTTTGTACTCACCAGAAAAGCTGGTGGGGGACCAGGTCCGTGCATCTGAACCCAGCGGAGTCCTTCTTAAAGGGCCCGCTCCAGTCTGCTGCTTGAGCAGCCTGCTCCTGGTCCTCTCGAGGATGACGAGTCCAAGCAGCGACTGAGCAGAAGGCGGCAGCGAGAGGGAAGCTGTCCCCAGGGCTGGCTGGTGGAGGCCCGGGGCTGGTTCCCAGGAAGCCTGCCCGGGGGGCAGTCCTGCCCGATTTCTGGAGGGGTGTGCAGCTCCTCAGTATTATTGTAAAAGTGCGTCTGCTGGGGCTTCCCGTTTGCCATTTGGATGGTAACTAACGTGGAAAGTTCATTTCCCACCCAGGGTCCTGCATGCGTTCTGCTCTGAGTGCTAACAGGCTGACCGTTAAAGCGGGCCATCCACCGCACATCCCCTGGCTCCTGGGGGCTTGTCTGCGTCCTTCTCCTACTCCAAGCGCAGAAGGAAAAACTGGAACCTGCATTTTCCCTACTTCGCCCCCTCCGCCCCCACTTCACTGCTACCAGTGAGTGGAAAACCCGGGTGGGCCTGAGTGACACATGTTTTTTGACCAGCCTGCTCTTTAATGTCCAGGTAGGATCCTGTTCTTTGCTCTTCTGCAACTCAAGTTAAATATTTTAAATAATGTTGGGATGGGGGGTGCCTTGTGTCTCTCAGACCCTGCCACGGCCGGGCGGCTGTGTCCAGGGCCGGGACGCCTGGTGCGGGCAGTGTCTTGGCCCGGTGCCCCCTCCCTCTGCCCGTCGTTGGCGTGTTCATCCTCCGCTGCCGTCCGCACCCAGGTGCTCGGACAGCCTTTGCGTCACGCCTCGAACAAACAACAAACAGTGGAAGGGTTTATGCTCTCAACCAGAACAGCCAGAGCCCCGGGTTTACTGTGTGGCCAGCGGGGCTCTGGGGAGGGCCCTGGGCCCAGCCAGGCTGTGACTGTGCTGAGCCAGGGGGCCGTCTGCACGGGTGTCCCAGGAAGGGCTCTGCTGGTGGTCCTGGACCCCAGGGCCCGGCGGCTCACAGCCTCCCAGCACCCGTGTCCCGGCCCCACCCCGCCTCCCAGCCTGGGCCAGGCCCAGAGACGGCTTCCTGCTCAGGGAGCCTTTGGGTGCTGCAGGCAGTGAGCGGCACCCTAGGAGCTGCTCTGATCAAGTCTCTTTAGTCTCACGCAGCGGCAGCCAGCCGGCGCCCAGAGCAGCACCCACTCTCTGGAGCACCCGGGCCCTTTTCTCCAAGGTGCTGGTGGATGTTTGAAACCTTCCTGACGATATTTAAAATGTGTGGACTTGGGAGAACAAAGCAAAAAAGCACCCACGTAGATGTCTCCAGGGCTGCCCCCCCACCCCCCACCTGCCAACCCTGGCTGCGAAGTAGAAATTAACCTAAATTAGGAAGATAATTGTTCCCCTGTTAATTGCAGGTTGTCCTCTAAAGCTGTTTTCATTTGTGAGGTCTCAGCAGCAGGCTGGCTTCGGGCCCGCCGGGGCCTTCCAGCACGCTGGGGCCCCGAGCCTGGGTTCCAGAAGCCAGCAGTTGAATCCGGGCATTTCCGGAACCAGCCTCCTGTTCCACGGATGCTCCCCAAGTCCCTGCTGCCCGCCGCGTGTTCCCGCAGACCCCTCAGCCCAGCAGACCCTAAGAAAGGGCTACGAGGCTGCCTTGCAGCACAGGCGACATAAACAGCCGGCTATTTTCGGCAGGCCCCGTCGCTGTCCCAGCTGTTCCGGCCTGTGCCCTGGCCAGTGCGGCTGGCCCCCGGTCCTGCACTTGGCCTTGGCTGGCTCAGGCCAGTGCCGGTAGGCGGCGATGACCTAAAACCTTCTTGGAATAGGCTTCACGGTAAGGATCGTGTCCAGCAGGGCCTGGGATGGTTCCGTCAGGGTTTTTCTTTGTCAGGAACTTGGTTTTCCGTTTGGAAGAGCTGTTAGAACGTGGGGTCAGCCCTGTGCTGTGTGGCACCACCAGATGCGGGCTCGGCTTCTGAGGTGCTTTTTCTCCTGTTTCCGTCCGTCCTTACTGGATAAAAGCCCTGGAGGAGAAGAAAACCCAGCCCCTGAGCCGCCTGTGTGATGAATAATCGCTGGTGATTGATGTGGCCCTTCCCCCCCCCCCCCCCCCCCCCCCCCTGCCCTTCCCAGTGGCTGTGCAGAAACTGGTGGCTGATGCAGTCGTGTGTGTGCACATGTGTGTGCCTGCATGTGTCTATGTGCACCCACGTGTACACGTGTGTCTGTGTGTGCACATGTGCGCACACGGGTGGTCCTCCCCGGCTGCAGCTCGCCCTGCCTGTCCTGCCTGCTCTGCAGACCATTCCCCCGCACCCTCTGTCCTCGTCCCTCCACACTGTCCGGGCGGACACCTCCAGGTGGTGGGTTTCACCCCCTCCTGCCCTTCAGCAGGTGAGGCGGGCTGTTCGAGGATCTTGTGTGTCCCGCATTGCTGGCGCCTGGCATCCCACAGCCTGACCATGTTATGGTCTCGAAGTTGACTCAGAAGGTAGGGAAGGCGGGTATGAGGAAGTCTGATCATTTGGAAAATGTTAGCTCACACTTGAAAAAGAAATAGCAAATTAAATTTAGTGGAAGTCGTTGACACATTCGAGATTTTAAATGGAGACTTTCTGTTGGTGAAGCCTGTGTTTGGAGGGAGAACTTGCAGTCTTAACTCCTGGTGGCTTGTTCTCTTTGGGGCGCTTGGAGCAGAAAACACCGCACTTCTCTGGCTGACGAGCCCTGTTCACTTTGTTGTTGTTGAGTCGCTCAGTCGTGCCTGACTCTTCTGCGACCCCATGGGCTGTTGCTTCAGGTCCGCGTGGGCGCCCGTGTGCGGCGGCTGGAGTCAGGGCCCGCCTCGCAGCCTCGCTGCTCCTGACCGGGGCCGGCCGCTCGCTGCTGCTGGGGCTCCTTGCCTTGAATCATACTCATCCTTCTGTTTTCTGCAGCGCGGTCCTGGGCACGTGGTTGCGACTCAGCGGAGGCTTAGTGAGCATGTCGACGTTCACTCTTGCCATCTCCTGTCTGACCACTTCCAGTTTACCTTGATTCATGGACCTAACATTCCAGGTTCCTATGCAATATTGCTCTTTACGGCATCGGACTTTACTTCCATCACCAGTCACATCCACAACTGGACATTGTTTTTGCTTTGGTTCCATCTCTTCCTCCTTTCTGGAGTTATTTCTCTACTCTTCTCCAGTAGCATATTGAGCACCTACTGACCTGGGGAGTTTACGTTTCATTGCCATATCTTCTTGCTTTTCATACTATTTCATACTGTTCATAACACAAACAAGTGGCATGAAAAATTGTTCCTCCGAAATTATGACTTGTCCACGCCAAAAAGAGCCTTTCCTTTTGTAGTTAATGCTTATTAAAAACAGGATACTAAAGAAAACCTGCCAAACCTCAAGGTCATGGAGGTCACGTTGGATAGTTCCCTTCTGTAACATTTTTCTCCTGACGGTGAATTTTCATGTTTAAAATTGTGATAAAATACACACAACATAAAATTTACCATTTTGGCCATTTTTAAAAGTTATTAGACTTTAGTTGAACACTTTTAGCTTTATGGGACAATTGAGACATGACAAAGAATTCCCACATACCCGCTCCTGTCACTCAGTTCTTCTGTTACTGACATCTTGCATCAGTATGGCATGTTTGTTATTGTCCAGTTGCTCAGTCATGGCCGACTCTGCGACCCCATGGGCTGCAGCACACCAGGTTCCCCTGTCCTTCACCATCTGCTGGAGCTTGCTCAAACTCATGTCCATTGAGTCGCTGATGCCATCCAGCCATCTCATCCTCTGTGGCCCGCTTCGCCTCTTGTCCTCAATCTTTTCCAGCGTCAGGATCCAATGTGTGCATGCCGACTCAATGTGTCGTATCGGACTCTGCAACCCTAGGCCCGCCAGGCTCCTCTGTCCATGGGCTTCTCCAGGCAAGAATGCTGGAGTGGGTTGCCATTTCCTTCTCCAGGGGATCTTCTCACCCAGGGGTCGAACTCAGGTTTCCTGCGTTATAGGCAGATTTTTTTTACCATCTGAGCTACCAGGAATGCCCCAGGGAACCAATACTGATGCATAATTGTTTTATGTGATTCTATGATGACAGACACGTGACATTGTGCATGTGTCAGAACCCACAGAACTGTACCAAGAGGGAACTTCAGTCCCTCCTGTGACTGTTAGTTTCGTCTCTCTCAAGGAAGTCTCTGATTGCTGTGTGTGCTGCAAGGCAGGGGCCAGTTCCATGTTCTTGATCACGAGCTATCCCCCACCTCCCTGCTCCGTCCCCCACCTCCAAGGGTCCCAGCACCCCTGGGCCTGACCCCACAGATGGAGTTCACTGGACAGGTTCCTCTAAAAAATTGAATTGGAAATTTGATCGGAATTGCATTGAACACACGGATGAGTTTGGGGAGAATTTGCATCTTTACTGTATCACATCTTCCCCGTTCTTTGCTTGCTTGCTTTTTCATGGATTAGATCTTTTAATAGATTTTTCATAATTTTCTCCATACAGACCTTGCACACTTTAGGTTATATTTATGTGTAAATATATATAAGTACGTGTGTGTGTGCTTAGTCACTCAGGTGTGTGTGACTCTTTGCAACCCGAGGACTGTAGCCTTGCCAGGCTCTTCTGTCCATGGAATTCTCCAGGCAAGAATACTGGAAACCATTCTCTTCTCCATGGGATCTTTTTGACCCAGGGACTGAACCCAGGTCTCCTGCCCTGAGGTGGATTCTTTACTCTCTGAGCCACCAGAAGCCCTATAATGCTAAGATACATTTTTTTTTTAAAGCAATTTATCGATTTCATCTAAATTTTCACTTTGATAGCAATGGAGTTTTTCAGTGATATTTTCTTATTGTTTTGAATCTCTGCTGGATTTGTAGTTATGCACCTATTTTCATATTAAACATTATATATTCTTCTTTCCGAGTAATCTTTGTTAAATTTTCAGGAACCAGCTTTTGACGCTTGATGGGCTTGGCTGCTCGTGAGCGCAAGGTTTTGGGGCTTCTGTCTTCCTCCTTATTGCTCTGGGTGTTGTCTGTGTTCTTTCCCTCATTTCTGGGGTTGGGTGGACCACTCATTCCTTCTCAGTCCTCCTTCTGTCCAAGCCACACGTGTCCTTGGAGTATAGTGTGCTGTGCATCCACGCTTAGCGTTTTTATGTACATTCTGTCTTTTTGAAAGTCACTGTGGTCGTATCCACCCATGGAGCGATGGCAGGAGAAAGCACTCACCCCGTGGTCTTCCTGCTGAGCACACAGCCCCCGACCCAGGCCACCCTTACCGAGGGACTCGACAGACCCCCGACCCATCCACCTCAACTGTCAAGGCCGCCAGGAACACAGAGCGTCCTGGGACCTGTCATGGCTGAGGAACCGAGGGGACGTGATGACCACATATCACCTGAAGTCCTGGGTGGGGTCCTGGGGTGGCAGGAGGGTGTCGGGGACAGCAGAAGAGCCTGAGCAAAGTACAGGCTTCAGTTAACGATGGCACCTCACTGCTGGTTCACTCGTCACTGATGCTGCGTCCCTGGGAGCTCAGCTGGTAAAGAACCCGCCTGCCAAGCAGGAGACCCCGGCTCGATTCCTGGGCAGGGAAGATCCGCTGGACAAGGGAAAGGCTGCCCACTCCAGTATTCTTGGGCTTCCCTATGGCTCAGCTGGCAAAGAATATGCGTGCAGTGCAGGAGACCCAGGTTTGATCCCAGGGTCAGGAAGTTCCTCTGGAGGAGGAAATGGCAGCCCACTCCAGTATTCTCACCTGGAGAATCCCATGGACAGAGGAGCCTGGCAGGCTACAGCCCATGGGGTCCCAAGAGTAGGACACGACTTAGCGACTAAAGAGAGAGAGACACACACATAGGTACAAGACGTGGAGGACTCTGTAGTCACTGGTGACAGTGGGCCCCTTGGGGGAATGTCTCTGGGTCAGCAGGGGCTCTGGGTCCCAGAAGAAGGCTCCTATGACCCCTTGCAGGGCGGTTCCCCCACCCCCCGCCCTCTGTGCTGCTGTGAGCTGGTGCTGCGTTAGGCTGGTGGGGGGCAGGCAGTGCCCATGCCATCCATCACGTGCTCTCGCCCCTCGGAGGGACCAGCGGGCTGGACACGGCCATCTCACCCAGGCCATGCCAAGAAGCAGCTGTGCTGCTCCACATCCCTGGGGGACGTTGACCTGAAGGGGTCCAAGGCTGGCATCCTTTGGCTGAGTGTCGCAGGAGGACGTGGCAGGCTGGCCTCTGCCTCTGTCCCTGCCTCGGGGCCACTGGCATGATAACGAACGGGGGAATGTAAAGGAAGAATTTCCAGATGACCAGCACATCTTTCAGGGCTGACAAAGCAGACCCGGGCGTGTCTCAGGTGTGTCAGAACTTTCGTCACTGTGCGGGTCGCTGGCAAGCCTGGAATCCCAGAGCTCTTGGAGACGAGGTGCTCTGGGTGGAGGTTTCAGCGTCCTGCCCTCTCTGGGTTCCTGTAACAAGGAGACACTCGCGAGCAGGGACTGCGCCCTCCCCACGTGGAGACCATCGCCAGTGACTCTGGGACATGGGGAGGGAAGCACAGAAGCTCACAGTTCTTGGCCTCAGTGAGATGCTTGTCAGCCGTCCTCCAGAAGGTGTGGAGCGGCCCAGTGTCTGGCCGGCACGCGCCCTCTCTCCCAGGATGCTGCCCTCAGGTCACTCACACAGCCAGCTCTGCGCAGTCCGGGGCGCATCCGCCGGGCTGGAGACGCACCTTCCCTTCCCTGCCTCCCCGTCTCTCCCCGCAACCCGGGCCGTTTTGGGGCCCAGGGCCGCCTGCTCCCTGAGGCCTTGGTCAGGCGTGGGTGGGGGGGGGGGGAGGATGTGCCAAGGCCCGCGGTTCGGCTGCTGCCCCTGCATCTGGCTCACTCCTCCCCGCCCGCCTCACCTGGCCTTTGGCTGGACCAGCCCCATCTGTGCTCCATCTGGGAGGGGCTCCAGGTTCTGCCGGGACTGACTTTGGAGTCACAAGACCGGGGCTGAACCCCAGCTTTGCCATTTAGATAGCGGGTGCATGTCTAGTTTCTGGCAGTCTCAACTTCCCTCATCTGTAAGATGGGTATAATGAGACCCAGCTCGCGTTTATTCTAAGGCTTTGGCAGTGGGTGTGAGTATAAACGTGTACGTTGGTGCGGCATTGTAGACAGTCTGTTCACCGGATCGTTAATGACTCACTTGTTTAGTCTCTGTGTGTCTTCACCCCCTCTGTGGGCACGGATCTCAGGCCTGGGTCTCCAGGAAGGACTGCAGATCATGACTTCATTTCTGCAGGTGAAGGCTGGTTTTGAGTGAAAGTGTGCGGAGACCTGCGCCCTGGGTTCTGGAGGAGGACCTGGGGGGCCGCTGCTGTGGTG
>CM035269.1:111168145-111213290 GCA_020226075.1 Hydropotes inermis | reverse complement strand
GGGCTGGGAAGCTGGCTTTGCAGAGAGATCCAGAACTGTCTGAGGAGGCAGGTTGCAGCAAGCTTGGCGTGTTATTGGGACCCAAGGTCCTAGACACATCACTGCACTGGAGTACTTTTTTTCTTTGCAAGTGAGATTGTCAGTATTTCTACAATGCTCCTGGTAGCAGAGGCACCTCTTTTTGGGGGACACCACCTCTCTGTGGGAGCTCACTCAGAGATAACTGGGCCGCACCCTTCCTGGCCCTCAACCCTCTCTTGCAGGTCTGTTTTTTTCTTCCCACTTGAAGACCGGACGGTCTGAAGCCTGTGGTGAGCACACACTGTTTCTCTGGAACCCTGCAGCCTCTAGGTGGGCCTGGCCGGCGGGGAGGCAGGGTGCGAGTGGCCCACGTCTTGGGGAAAAGAGTTGTCCGATGTATCTCGCAGCCCGGAGAACCTGAGTGCTCGGAGTCACCGCAGGCCGTCTGGGGCGGATGGCCTCGCTGTAGAACCACCGGGCCTTCCGTCGGCAGGCCAAGCACTGGTGGGAGCAGGAGGACCTGGGTCGGGGGGGGGGGGCGCTGTGTGCTCTGGGTCCAGGTGTGCTTTTAAGGCGCCCAGACAGGCCCGGTAGTGTGAAGAAGCACCCCAGAAACAGGTTTCTTTGGACTGTTTCCTAATATTTCATCAAGGATGTTGAGAAACTTGCATTTGGGTGTGTGGCGGGTTCAAGGTGGGTCACGGCTGCGCTGGAGATGTCAGCATCTCTGCTCCGCCTGCCCACACCCCGGAGGGAGTGGCCCTGTGCCCCCCACCCTGGCCCCACCCTGCGCCGCACCGCGCACCTCCCCTCCCAGCCGTGGTCCCAGCCCTGTGAAGTAAGAGACAGGAAATGGGAGGGAAACGGCCGTGCCATCCTCTGGGGGAAGCGAGAGGAACCGAGATGCTGGCGGTGGGCCGTGAGCTGCCCCCGCCGCGCGGAGGAAGCCGCGTGTTCAGAAGGTGGCTTCTGTTCCTCCTCCGCAAGCGTGCGGCCCCCGCTGTGCCGGGCGAGGGGCTGCCCCGGCCTGCTTCCGGGGGGCCCGAGCGCGAGTAGGGAGGCGGCCCAGCACGCGTGTCCCCAGCGCCCGGGGGCGCTTCTGGGCGCGTGCGCAGGGGTGCGGGTGGGGTTGGGGTCTTCCGGGGGTGTTCTGTGAAAGGGGTCCGAGAGTGACGATGGCGTCAGACCCGGCCCGCTCCGCACTCCCCGGGCCTGGCTCCTCAGCCCGCGCCTGCCGCCGGCCGCATGCACGGAGCCGGCAGCTCCCACCTCCCCCGGCGCTTCTGACCAGCTTTGGGGGAGGCTCCCGGGGCCCTGGAGAAGGGCGCGGCACCCCACTCCAGTGTTCTCGCCTGGAGAGTCCCAGGGACAGAGAAGCCCGGTGGGCTTCAGCCTATGGGTCCTGCAGAGTGGACGCGACTGAGCGACTGCCCCGCGCGCGGCCCTGCGGGGCCGTTCCCGCCCGGCCGCGGGTCCGTGAGGGCCCCTGGAGGGCGGCGCGGCTGGGGCCGCCCAGGTCGGGCAAGCGGAGCCGCGGTCTGATGGCCCTGCCCGGGGAGGGGGCACGGGGGCGGGCAGCCCCGGTCCGCAGTGCAGACGCGCGCCCTGGCTCACGTCGTCCGCTCCCCTCCATGCCCGCCTCGGTGCTGGGGGTCAGGCCTCCCCCCGTCTCCGTGGGACCCGCTCTGTTTGCCCACGGTCCCGGGCTGTGGCTTTGTCGCCAGTGTGGCCTTCCAGCGTCGGGCTGGGTGGCTCCTGTGTCGGGCCCTTCCCCCGTTCTCCGCAGCCCTGGGGGAGGGCGCCCCCATGCCTGTGAGCGGCCCCCCAGCCCGGGCCCCCTGTGGGACCCGTCCCCCCTGCCCTCTGCCTGAAGCAGCGTGCCCGCCCGCCACCTGCTAGGCTCCGGCGCCCTCCTCAAGCCCCAGCTCCTCTGGGACGCCCCCAGCAGAGGCAGGACCCGGGGGCTGCATCCTCCGCACCCTCGCACAGCCCTGCGAGGGGGCGCTTGGCCCTGAGGGGAGTTTCTGGGGCCCCTCTTTTCACCTCCCCGTGGTGGTGGCTTAGCTGCTCGGTCGGGTCTGACTCTGTGACGCCATGGACTGTAGTCCTGCAGGATCCTCTGTTCGTGGGATTGTCCAGGCAAGAAGACTGGAGTGGGTTGCCATTTCCTGCTCCAGGGGAACCTTCCTGACCCAGGGATCAAACCCTCATCTCCTGCGCGGCAGGCGGATTCTTTACTGCTGAGCCTCCTGGAAGGCAGGGTCGTGGCTTCCCATCTTGCCTCCTCGCCCTCCCAGATGTGTGTGGCACCCCCCGCCCTGGGTGGGGGGCTGGGAAGTCGGACCAAGGGCTGCAGGGACCAGGGAGCTGGTGTGAGAGGGCCCAGTGCCCCCGGCCTGGAGTGCCCTGCATGTGGGCACACACGCAGCGGGGCCGGCCGGGCTTCTGGAGTCTGCTCCATTGCATGCCTCCCTGCATCTGCCCTGCGATCCCCCGTCTGTGCTGTGCCCGGCCGCCCCGTCACAGTCTCAGCGGCTGAGTGCACGCGTCCACATGTAAGCTTGACCCGGCAGCGCCTCCTGGAAACGGGGACGTTTCCCGGTGACTCAGCAGGCTCGCGCCCGCCCCGTCTGCTGAGCCCTGGGCCCCAACCATCGTGAATCACCCGCTTGCCTCTTGATTTGCGTCAGTCAAACCACATGTGAAGAAAAGAGCAGCGAGGGAGGCTTTGCCGGCAGCCGGGCATCCCGCTTGGGGGTGCTGGCCCACGACGCCCCCCCCCCGCCGGCCTTTCCCCACCACAGTGACCCAGGCGCTCTTCCCCGGTCCCCTCCCCACCACCTCGCAGCCGTGGACGGAGTCACAGTTCTGGGAATGCTGACGGTCCAGGGAAAATCATGTCGGAACTTGGCTCTCTTTGAAAAGATCCCTCGTAAGAACAGCTTAATTCGAAAGGGCTGTTGTGTATATGACTGGATCACTCTGCTGTCCCCCGAAAGGAGTAAAGTGCTGTAAATCAGCTGCGCTCCGACAGAAAATGAAAATTAAAAAAAGGAGGGGCTGTGACCGTCCCTGCCCGTCTGCACCTGGCGGAGGGGACAGTCCCAGTGGCGGTGGGACACAGGGCCCCACGGCCCTGGGAGCTGGCGGGACCTCGGGCGATCAGAGACCCCACCTTGCCACTCAGGGGTCCTGAGGCTTGTCTAGCAGCCGCGGGTGGACATTCTGCCCCGGTGTATTGCCCGGCATCTGTGCCCTGTGCCTGCAAGAAAGCCCCCCAGCCAGGGGCCGGCTGAGGCGAGGCCGAGGCACCACTGGTTTCCTGGTTTGGCTCAGTTAGTTCTGTCTGAAGCAGGCCCATGAGGTTCTCATTTTGACTGTAAAGGTTACTGGTATTGCTCTCGTCGTGTAGACTGTAGCTGACGTCCGCGTTCCCGACCGCTCCCAGCTCCAGTCGTGTCTGGGAGCACAGAGCCTGCCTGTTGCCTGGCATTACCATCAGCACATCCCGCTCTGACCTCAGAGGGCGGTGGGCCCGGACGTGCCCGGCTTACCTGGTTCTGCCCGCTTCGGCCATGACCGGAAGCGTGCTCCAGGGAAGGCAAGGAATGTAGGTGCACCCGAGGGCTTGTCTTTGGAAGTTTCTCTCTGGCCCAGCTTAGAGAGGGTGACCAGTCCAGACCCGGAGCCCAGGTTTGCTCCTGAGCAGCCTCCAACAGCCCGTCAGCATCAGCCAGGAAAGAGCAGAGCGGCCGCCGACTCCAGGTCCAGCCCTTCTGTCGGGCGCCGTTCTGTGTTCTATTATGTAAACTCTCCAGCGTCTGCAGAGGTAGCAAGGAGCCCCGAGTGACCAGGTGGCCACCACACGGCCTCCAGACCAGCTCCAAGGCCAGTCCTGCTCGTTCATGGGTCCTCTGCCTGGCCCCAGCTGTCACACATGTGTGTCCTCAGAGATCAGACTCTTTGTGACCTGTGGTCACCATACCATTATCCCAGCCGAAACACTGATGCTTAAATGCCATTGAAAGTCACTTTTTAAAATCCTTGATTATCTTAAAGGGTTTTTCTCCTGGGTGTCTTGCAGATAAGTGCTAACAGGAGTCCACGTGTGGTCGCGTCCCTTGCATCGTCTTTGTTGAATAAGCCGGCCTGGTTGTCCTGGCCTGCTGGGTGTCCCCAGGTGGGACTTCGCTGCTCCTGCGGTGCCTGCCGCGTGTACCTGGCAGCTCAGGGCTCCCTTTTGGAGGCAGGAACACGCTGGCTGCAGGCTCTGTGGTGGGCAGCGTGGAGCCCAGGGGCCAGCTTCTCCCCCCGGCACCCATCTGGCGGTCTTGCCTGGGGTCCCCGGCCTCTGGGTGAACCTTGACAAAGGGGAAGGGCTCCCAGGGCAGAAAGAATGAGGGAGGGGCTTTTTGCCTTGTGATTAGCAGAGATGGGGGGCGGGGGGCCTTGACTTACTGGTGCTCGGCCTCAGCTTTGTTGAGCTGAGCTCACAGGGTTGTGAGTGTGTCCATGGGCCGTGCCGCCGTCAGCTCAGTCACGTTAGATCCTTCTGCCCGTTAGCAGTCCCCCCGCCCTTTCCACCCAACCCCTGGGCAGCCTTGGGCACCCTCCCACCTCTACCCAGGTGCCTGTGCTGGGTGTTTTTTTCCGTGGA
The DNA here is from genome assembly GCA_020226075.1 of Hydropotes inermis. Taxonomy (NCBI): domain Eukaryota; kingdom Metazoa; phylum Chordata; class Mammalia; order Artiodactyla; family Cervidae; genus Hydropotes; species Hydropotes inermis. Next base: position 111,208,612 of record CM035269.1, on the reverse strand, counting down.
GTAACAGTGAGTGGTCTTCCTGTGTCCGGCTTCCTGTATCAGCGAGTTCCGGGTGCCCACATTGTAGCCTGCGTCACTTCCCACCCCTTTCCCGTTGCTCCAGATACGGGGCGTACTTCTCCAGGTTTTTGTGGGGTATTTGTTTTCCGCTGTCGTGGGGATATGCCCAGGAGTGGAATTGCTAGATCAGGTGGTAACCTTGTGTTTTCCTGTCCGGGGGACCGTCACACTGATCTTCACCACCTTCCGTTTCCACCAGCCGTGTGTGCGGCCTCTGGTTTCTCCACATCGTCACCAACACTGGCTCTTGCCTGACTTTCTGCCTGTAGCCTTCCTAAGTGGGTGTTTGGTGGTGTCCGTTGTAGTTTTGATTTGAGTTTCCCTGATGACTAATGATGCTGAGTATTTTTTCATGAGCTTATTGGCCACTCGTATATCCTCTTTGGAGAAATGTCAGTTTCAATCCCCTGCCTTTTTTTTTTTTAAGTTGGGCTACTTGCCTTTTTACTGTTGAGAAGTGAGAGTTCTTCATATGTTCTACATGCAACTCATTTGTCAGATAAATGATTTGCAAGTGTTCTGTCCCTCTTCTGCGGGTTGCTTTTTCATATTGACTGGTGTCCTTAGAAGCAAAAGGTTTTAGATTCTGAAGAGGTCTGGTTTTCTTTTGTCACTTTCTTTGTCACTTGTGTTTTGGGTGTCATAGCAGAGCCGTTTATTGAAGTTGAATCTGATTGACGGTGACGGTACGGCCTCCTCTGGGGACTCCTGACTGGCGGCTTGCTTGTGTCTAATGTAAATGCTGAAGGGCTTCTCCGGCTGTTACAGGAGACAGTTTCTTCATTGCCTTGATGGGCTCTGTAGCCTTCTGACCACGATCCTCTTTTCCCACAGTTGGTTATAATTGAATGTCCGTGGGAAAATGGCCAAGTAAATTGAGTTTCACAGAGAGAACCAAGTTTCCTTGTTGCTTTCTTTCAGCCGTGGTTTCTGGTCGTTACTGTGCAGTTTGTTGGGGTTTGGCGCCCTGTTGTGAATTCTCATTGAGATTGGCGTTGCTGGGCTTGCTGACTCTTGCGGCATTAGAGAGGTCCCTTTTCTTCCCGAGACAAAAACTCCAGGACATTCTGCAGGCCCTGGGTACCGTGCAGAGGGCCCTTCCTCCGCTGGTACTTTAACTGTGGGGCACACAGCGATTGCAACTCCGCAGAAAGAGCCGGGCACCCTGGGGCAGGCTAGGAGCGGGGGCCCTGGCCCTTGGGAGCTCACTGTCAGCAGGCTCGGGCACCCAGGCTCACGGCCATGGAACAGGGCTGACAGCTGTCTCTGCCTGAAAGTCGGGAGGACTCACCATTAAGGATGGACGCTGTTGGCTGGGGAACGGTCACCCCCACTTCAGTGGCACTTTCTGAACTGTTCTTCAGTCCCTTGAGTGTTCTGGCCACTCAGAAAGTGACCACATTGGACACTTAGCAACTTGTGAAATATGGGTAACTTCCAGGTCAGCTGCAGCTTCTCTGGCCCTCTGAAAGCAAAACATACTAAACATCAGTTTCTTCCTAGGATGAATTCTGCATCTTCCTGCAGATACAGTTTCGTGAGCAAGTAGAGAGCTCTGTGTCTTTGTGGGGTTAAGCTTTGCAGTAATTTTTTTGAGCAGTGTAACTGATTCAGGTGTGTTGTTGTTGTTTAGTCACTAAGTTGTGTCCGACTCTGCTACCCCCACGGACTGCAGCATGCCAGGCTCCTCCGTCCTCCACCACCTCCTGGAGTTGCTCAGTTTCATGTCCATTGAGTTGGTGATGGCATCCAACCATCTTATCCTCTGCCACCTTCTGCTCCTCCTGCCTTCAGTCTTTCCCAGCATCAGGGTCTTCTCCAGTTCGGGTCTAGTTAGTGTTAATCCTGAAATCAGTCCTGAATATTCATTTGAAGGACTGATGCTGAAGCTGAAGCTCCAAGACTTTAACCACCTGATGCGAAGAACTGGACTCATTTGAAAAGACTCTGATGCTGGGAAAAATTGAAGGCAGGAGAAGGGGACGACAGAGGATGAGATGGTCGGATGGCATCACCGACTCAATGGACATGAGTTTGAGGAAGCTCCGGGAGTTGGTGATGCTCAGGGAAGTCTGGCGTGCTGTAGTCCATGGGGTCATAAAGGGTCAGACTGAGCAACTGAACTGAAATGAACTGAACTGAACTAGTGTTAATCCAGATATTCATTGTTTTCTTTTTTCACAGAGAAGAAGGGGCCCTTTGCATTTGCTTTACAAAAATCCAGCCTATCTGTATGTGATTTACTCTGAATTTAGTTTTTCCAAGTCTATACATATATTGGTCTGAACCATAACCTGCCGGACACCTCACAGGTAATACTCACATTCATGGTGATCTGTCAGCTGGCTGGCTAACTCTCTCGTATTAAGTGAGTGTTTCAGTGATTTAAAAATGCAGGTTGTTCCCTGTTTGCATGCGTAGCACATTAGAAAGGTTTTGAGTGTATGCAGAATTTACTTGTTGGGGACAAGGAGGTTGGTCCAATTCCCAGGAGCTATCAAATCCCTACTCACGGTGCACCTGTGTAGTTTCTTAGCCCCCAGAAACTCTGTGCTTTTTCTCGATTCTCATTTTGAAGACTTTTCCTCCTTTTTTTGTCACTTGGTCAGCTGGCCCTTCTCTTTCCAGTGTGACACGGGGGGCCACGCCCCAGCCCCACTGAGGCTGCAGATTGTCCCCCGACTGGCTGAGAACAGCCCTCCCTGTCGCTACTGTGCTGTCGTCAGCATTTCCGCTTTTCTTATGCATGCGTTTCCCCAGGTCCTGACGTGGCCCGGGCAGCGAAGGTTGGCACCGGCGCCCCGGCGAGGCTTCGCGATGGCTGACGGCCGGTGTCGCCGCTGGGCCGGGCTCCCCGGGGCTGTCCGGGCTCTGGAGGGCCCTGGGCTCGAGGGCCGCCCTGTGCAACGAGCTCTGCTGCTCAGAGGCATCTGCTTTGTTTTGTGTCCACTCCTCACTTAAGGGGAGAGAGCAGGTTTGGGGAGCGGGCGCCCAGGAGGCCTTGGCAGGTCCCGCTGAGCCGTGGCTGAGGCGGCGGGACATGACCCAGGCCCGTGGCCGCTGGCTCATCCTCACACGTGGCGTGGGCCCACACACTGTCGCCGTGACTGCGTGCTCCTCAGACTCGCCGGGTTTTGGGGGGGGTCCCAGCTTCCCTCCAGGCTGTGTCCAGCCTCCCTCCAGCTTGGCTTCTGAACACATGACGGGCTGGTGGGGCTGGTGAAGCAGGTGGGCCTGGGGCAGGCATCCCGGTGGCCGGGGCCTCGGGGGGGACCGAACCCCTCCTGAGCTGGCAGGAGGGCAGTGTCCTGCCCTCAGCCCCCGAGCGTCCTGGGCCCGGGGACTCAGCACTTCCTGCCACCTCCCTGCGGGGCCGGGAGGCCCTCCAGTCCCGGGGCGTCCCTGGGGGGCTGCCCAGTGCGGCCGCCCCTGTCGGAGCCTGTCTGGCGGCCGTGTGGGCAGTGAGGACACGCGGGTGCCTTTCATCCGTTGGTGGGCTGAGTGCAGACGTGCACATCGGGGGCTTCTGAGCGGTGCTGTCCACAGGAAGCGCGGGGCTGCTGTGAGCTCGGCCCCAGAGGGGGTCCCTGCTGGCCTCTCTGCTCGAAGCCGCGCACTCGTTTCCTCCCAGAGCCACACGTTTTCCCCAGTTTTTTCTGATCTACGCTTGGCCGATGGGGATGAAAGAGCAAAAGGAAGTTCTGCCTCTTGCCCTGGGTGTCGTGGTTCCTGGGAAATCCTCTTCCCTTTTCTGTCTCAGCCTCGAGGGGGTCCTCGCCTCTGACAGGAGGCCAGGCGGTCGGCTGGCCATGCCATCGTCCTCTTGGAACCCCTGCTCTCCCGAGGCCTCCAGGTGCTTCATGCTGCTGGATGCCATCCCCCAGGCAGTTCGGAGGTGAGGCGTGTGTGTTTGGGGAACACTCGGTAAACGTCAGCACTATGAAGTATGTTGATTCCTCTCTGTGATAACTCAGTCTCGGGGACAGAAATGTGTTCACTTTTCTGATGAATATCTTCATGCTTGACATACAAGCATGTTGACTCAGCATCTTTCCAGAATCACATTTAACCCGAGAAATTCTAAACCTCTTCCAATCTTCTCTCTGATCTCTTGGCTTGTCTGAGGCTCCTTGCCCATCCCGGAGAGGCTCAAGCCTGCTGTGGGCGGTCAGCAGCCTGACCCAGCCACCTCCACCCAGCACTCATTAGTGCCCGAATGGTGAGGGAACAAATGAAGTTAGGAAAAGTTAAAAATGACAGTCGAATAGATCGTTCCTGATTACTTTGATAAACCTGCTGATTTATGTATGCAGTTCAAGCTTAGCTTGTAGTTTGGTGTACAGATTTTTTAATGTTTGATGATCTTTGTCTTTTTAGGAGAACACCTTTATTCTTTGGTGAGATGGCATTTTAAAGCCTATGCATTAGTAATACGAGGAGTTACTCTCTAAAAGTCCAGAAGCTGGAAACCATGAGTAGCAGCAGACTTTGTGATGAAAAGTGACCAGCTGACCTAGCTTGGCCCCTGGTCCTCGGCACGGACAGGGCAGGAGGCCAGTGCCCAGAGGCAGAGGCTCTGGGGAGGGAGGGGCCGCCATCCGCCTCCTCCCCAGGATCTCATCCCTACAGCCCTGCGGCAGCCACGTGGAGGCAGAGGGCTGCTGGTGCGCAGGCCCTTTCGTGTGACAGCCCTCACGGTCCACTTGGACACTCGCACCCTCCCCGCGCTCCCCTGAGGAAGTGTGTGCTGCAGAGCTGTGGTTTGACATTTCCGGCTCGTGGTTAGGTTTGTGAGTGTACAATTCTCTCTATAGCCGTTGGCGTGTGTGGATCCCTTCCCGGAACAGTTAGAGATTGTAGCTGTCTCCACGGTGTCCTGAGGGGTCAGGTCGTCTCTGCTGATGGCTGTGCTCTGGAATCTCAGCTGGGCTGGGCTAGGGTGTTGCCCCATGCCCCTGGTGGGGCCATTGGAACACGTTACCCTGCAGACAGGATCAGCTTCCCTCCAGCTCCCAGCTGGAGGGGGTCTGGGTGCCTCCAGCAAGGGAGGGACACTTGTCCAGATAGGGGCAAAATCCCAGAAGCAGGTGGCTGCCCAGTCAGCCTTCTCTTGCGCCTGGGGCTATCCTTGGTCCCACCGCCACTGTGATGGCACCTGGGAGAACGGAGTGGCCTGGCCCGCTTTGCGGGCTGGGGGCGGACAGTGAGGTTTTTGTTTTCAGAAAGCCTGTTTCTGAGTGTGAGCCCTTGGCTTCTTGGGAGGAGTGATTTTCTTTCTGAAGCCACACCCATTGTTGGTCTCAGAGTGATTTCCTGATAAGAAAGTCAGTTGTATTTGCTGAGAAATCGCGTTTGGAAAGGAAGCAGTTCACGGTTCCTTTTATGAAGGAGCCTTGTTAGAAGCTGTGATTTTTTTTTTCCCCTTCCCCTGAGAGGCATGCTTGACCCTGGGGGTCAGCACACCTTGTGCAGAGGGCCTCTTGTCACCTGAGGTCAGGGAGCTATGTGCTGCTGCAGAGGCTGACCTTGGGTGACCCCAGGCGGGAGGACCAGGGGGTCCAGGACTCACTGCCAACCCTCAGCTTCAGCGGGGTCTCAGCCGCCAGGCCCCGAGCCCCTGCCTGCCTCTGTGGCCTGGGCCCTAGCGTCCATGTTTGGCCTCTGGCCTGCTGTGTGGAGGGAGAGGCGTTTCCTGAACCTGGAATGTTCTGAGCCAGCTTCCAGCATATGGACAAAAGAAAAACAGACTGACTTGAACAGCTTGGGGGGTATCCTGATCAGTGTCACGTCCCTAGGAAGGAAGGACAGGGCAGGTGTGGCCACGCCCACCCTCCCCCTGCACCGAGGGTGACTGCAGACCCCGGGCCTCCACGTGGGCACTGCCAGCCTGGATTGAAAAGCATGGCACAGCCTTCCTGGGAGGCAGACCCTGCTCGGCCTGGAAACCACACCTCATCTCTGGGGGGACATGAGTGGGGACAGAGGTACCTACAAAGAGACCCAAGGGTCCACCCGAGAAATGGTGATTTATTCTCTCCACCCTGTGGCCCCAGCTCCTACCTCCTCCTCTGCGGGGTTAGGGGTGGGCGTGTAGAACCGCGCGGTGAGAGCATCCTTTGCGGATTGCATGGAACGGAGAACGTTCATCACCCGCAGGGCATAATCTTGGTGAGTCATGTGTGGTTGGCCATTGCGCGGTGCAGCGAACACCACGTCTCTCTGCCCAGGACAGAGCATCCAGCCCTCTGAGTTACCGCCACGGAGTCCCATGTTTGTACATTCCTTGTAGACACTGGAAAACCAACCCGAGGAAACCTATTTCCTCCCACGCCCTCTCAGTGCCCTCACAAGTGAAAATCACATTTGGAGATGACTGTGCTTACATTTACAACCAATGCCTGATATATCCTTCAGCGACGCTCCAGAGTTTCGGCTGAACAGACAGAGGCAGCTGCACCGGGGTGTCCTGCTTTCTTCCCCGGAGTCCCAGGGATCCCTGTAGGAAGCTCAGCTGGGCAGATGGGAAAAGGGAGCCTTAGCTCCTCTTCCTAAAGGGGCTTCCCAGGTGGAAGCCATCTGCTAACGCAGGAAATGTGGGTTGGATCCCTGGGTCAGGAAGATGCCCTGGAAAAGGAAATGGCACCCCCGTCCAGTGTTCCTGCCTGAAGAATGCCATGGACAGAGGAGCGCGGTGGGCTACAGTCTGTGGGGCTGCAAAGAGTGGGGCACGGCTGAGCCGCTGAGGACGGCACAGAGGGACCTCGGGCCCGCTGAGTTGACTCCCCTCCTGCACGCCACCCCCGGCTTCCCCGTCGGGGTCAGTGAAGCGAGCCTTCCTCCTTCCCGGGCCGTGCACCCGCACCTCGCCCTCGCCCAGTCCTCCTCGGGGCCCTGGGCGGCCTGGAGGTGGTGCACGGCCGGGAGCTGGTGACCCGGGCCAGGGCCCAGCTCCCCCCGTCCCGTCTCAGGGACAGAGCCCGAGCAGCACCGGCTTCCCCCCTGCACGGGTGGCTGACGCCCTCCAAGCCCCGCCAGACGTGCTGACCCCAAATCCTCTCCTCTCCTGCGCCTGCTGAGAACGCGCCCTCAGCGGTTGCTTGTGAGCCGTGTGGCTGGGCCCTTCCCTCCCTGACTCCTGTCCCCGGCTCCCCGTCCTCCATGGGGTGTCCACCAGGCCTCACGGGACCACCTGGGGGTCGGGCCCGAGAGTTCCTGCCCTGTGGAGCCTTTCCTGGAGTGTAGAGGACTCCAGAGCACCTGGGGCTGGACATCCAGACCCCCACTGAGAGAGGGCCTCACACTCCCCGTCACCCGAGACAGCAGCCGATGGAGCAGAGGCCAGCCCAGTGCTGGGAACAGGCTATCCAGTTGCTTCAGCATGTCAGAGCAGGCCCCGAACTCTTCCTCCCACACGCGAGGACTGGGGGTGTCCTCACGCGGCCCCTGCGTGTCAGCTGGGCCCCCTGCACCTCTGCTGGCTGTGCCGGGCGCTGGGACCCCCGGACCTGGCCTCTACCTAGAAATGTATGCACTGTGGGTTGTGGTCAAAGGGTGTTCCAGATGCTGTTTCAGGAAGACTGCGCTGGCAAGAGCGTTTTCGGTGGGTTAGTAGGAGGGAAGGACTCGGGAGGCCCAGGGATGTGGGGGAGGAAGGGGGCCGGAACCACGGGAGTGACCTGGCTACTCGGTCTCCCGTGCCCTTCAGCCTCGTCCCCTTGTTCATGCACAGAGGTGGCGCACGCCCTTTGTTAGATTTAGCCCTGGCTAGCTGATGCTCTGGCATCGGTACCTATTAGTAAGCTCTGTTTTCCTCGTGGTGCTGGTGCGTGCTCAGTCGTGTCCAGCTCTTTGTGACCTCATGGGCTTTAGCCCTCCAGCCTTCTACATCCATAGCGTTTTCCTGGCAAGCATATTGGAGTGAAGTGCCGTTTTCCTTCACCAGGGCATCCTCCCACCCCAGGGAATGAACCCACGTCTCCCACCTCTCCTTCACTGCAGGCAAGACTTTATTACTGCTGAGCCACAGGGACCTTTGGTTGACCTCGCTGAATTTTAGTACTACTGTATCTGTAAATTCTTTGTATTTTCTGCGTGCTGATTGCAAGCTGTGACAGTTGTTTTTCTTTTCCATTTGTTACGTCTTTCTTTTTTTTCCTACCCCGGTGCGTTGGCCAGGAGCACGGGTACTGCTTGAGTAGTGGTCATTCTCCCCTGGCTCCGGGTCTCAGAGGAGAACTTTCACTGTATCACTGTTGATATGATGTTGCTGTGGGTCTTGCTAGTTGGTTGGTTGGTTTTTGTAAGAACCCATCATCAAATCGGTGTTGTGGCTTTCTGTTTCTAGTTTCATATGAGATTAGTTTTTGTTCATTTCCTCATGAATGTATGCAGAATTATCAGATACTTCTTTTCTCTCTGTTGAGATGATATAAATTTTATTTTGTTAATGTGGTTAATTATACTGATTAAAAAAAATTAAACAGACCTTTCATTTCTGAACTGAGTTCACATTGACCAAGATACAGTATCCTTTTTGTATGCTATTGGATTTGGTTTGCTAACAGTTTATGATTTTTGCTTTTGTGTTAGTGAATAAGTTTAACATGTAATACTTTTTCCTGCCAATTTTTCATATCAAGGTAATGCTATCTCATGAAAAAAGTCGAGAATTGTTTCCTTTCTTTATATTTTCTGAATGGCTTTGTGTCAGATTGGAAGTTTTAATTGAAAGCTTGGTAGAACTTTCAGGTAAAGTCATCTATGTCCGGAGTTTTCTTACTGGGGCAGTTTTAATTACAGATTTTATTTCTTTCAAAGTAATTGGACTATTGCGGTCTTCTATTTCTTCTGATATCAGTTTTGGTAAGTTGTGTTTTTCAAGCAGCTTTTAGATTTTATCAGTATTTGCATGATATTGATTGTTTTAAGGTCCTCCTGGTTAAGCTTTTTCATATCCGTAGGCTCTATAGTAGAGTTTCTTCACGGTGACACTATTGTTCTTTGGGACCATTTAACTCTTTCCTTTGAGGTGCTATCCTGTACATCACAGGATATTCAGCAGCACGTCTGGAATCTCCCCTAGCTTTCCTGGTGGCTCAGTGGTAAAGAACCCACCTGCCAATGCAGGAGACTTGGGTTCATTCTTTGGGTCAGGAAGATCCCCTGGAGAAGGAAATGGCAACCCACTCCAGCATTCTTGCCTGGGAAAACCCATGGACAGAGGAGCCTGGCAGGCTCCACTCGGTGGGGTCACAAAAGAGTCAGACACGACTTAGTGACTAAACACCAACAGTGACGACTGGATCCTCCCAGGTGGCTGTCAGTGACGTTCCGGTCCCAGCCGTGAGAGTCAAAATCCTTTTGTTGGTCTCACCAGAGCTTTTTCTATTCTACTGGTCTTTTTACCGAACCCATTTTTTTTTGTTGTTCAGTTAATCCTAAGTATTTGTATCTCTTTTCTGTTTTATTAATGTTTACTCTTTACAATTTCCTTTCACTTTTCCTGAGTTCAACTTCCTGTTCTTTCGTAAACCCTTGGATGGACCCTAACACAGGCATTTTCAGACTCATTTCTTCTCTCCGCAGCTTCAGTTTTTTTTCTGGTTGTCATTTAGGTTGCATGCTCAGTTGCTTCAGTCGTGTCCAACTCTTCGCGACCCTATGGGCTGTAACCCGCCAGGCTCCTCTGTCCTTGGGGTTCTCCTAGCAGGAATACTGGAGTGGACTGAGACTAGGTTGAGACTGAAATGACCAGTTTCATCTTAAGTTGCACCTTGTGTTTTTTGGAGAAGTCATGTTTATCCATCCTTCAAATATTGATGTTCTGAGTGTATTTTGTCCAAATCAAATCTCTTCCTATATGAATCCGATGGAGGAATGAGTAGCCGAAGATGTTTAGCAGGTTAGCTGGGGAAATTAGTCAGTTCGAAATATTATCAATAACTAAATTGACCTTTAAAGGGATTGTTAGAAGGTTTAGAGTTATCTGTCCAAAGAGACATTTTTGGAGTTTTAATGGCAAGCTTATATGAGAGCAGATGTTCATTTTGAGAGGCATCTGAAAGTACCAAGACTCTCCCTCTTTCCTCTCCAGCCCACTCCATGGAGATTTTGGTCTAATGTGTCAGATTGGTAATATGTCTGCATTCCATACAAATGGAATGGTAAAATTAGTATTATTAATGTTTTGAGATCCCACTGTTTCCAAGAAGTCTTGACTGGGTGGAGATCTGGAAGTTGAATGTATTTGAACTGAAGGATCTCAGGCCAGTTTTTTCAGATTATCTGTTTCCTGATTTATTTCAGCATGATTTATTTCATCCACACACCCATCCACCTATCCATCCATCCAGCCTCTACCAGTACTGAACTGGTCATTGATTTAAGGTCATGGATTTAAAAAGAAACACCGTCAAGATTTCGTCCCTGTTAGGAGCTCTCGATTTTGTGGCAGAGACAGCAGAGGTATCCATCCAGTAATCTTAGGATGGCGGTGCTGGCAAGGAGCCTCCCACATCAGGACTCTCACTGCAAGCGGAGGACGCAGCGGGGTGAGGGCAGAGCTTCCGAGGGGAGCAGCCTTGCCTCTGCGTTGGGTGCTCTGATAGCAGCCTCATGCCACCCAGTGTCTCCTTTCCAACATGCGTTTCTCTTCTGAGCGTATTTTCCCAACAAAGGAATTTATAAAAGGCAATCCTAATTTTTTCCTTAGTCAGAACCATTAAAAAAGAAAATCCCACACACAAAGCCCAACTGCTCCAGAAACAAGTTCTGGAATTCACTCTTGGATTTGCTTCTCTCTTGCCTAAAAGTGAAGAAGCCTCCGCAAAAGCCGCAGGAACCTTACCACACTCGCTGGCTTCCTGCTCTCTTCCCGGCCCTTCCTTTTGTGACGCTGGCTCTCTGGAAATCTGCTTCAAGCTCTAAAAAGCAGCTGGAACACACTTGAGCTGCTCAGCACAAACTACAAAGCAGTGGCATTGACTGTGCAAAACAGATGCTGTTTGCGTTCAAATAAAGGACAAACATAATATTTACATTAATAGAGAGCATTTGCAAAAGTCTTTGCATAAAGTGGTTTATCCTTTTCCAAGAGCTGGTTACTTTGTACTGATTTCCGAGTGTAGCAGAGGATAAGCAGTCTTTTGTTGATTATGTCTCACAAAGAGTTGCTTCTCCACAAGCATAGCTGGTTTCAGAGAAGGGCTCTCCAATACGCAGATACAGTGATACAGTGTATCAATACGCAGATACAGTGTCAAGTGGAACGCCATATTGACTGCTGTCAGTCATGTTCTTGTGGCTATTTGTGCTTAAAAGTCGGACTGATGAGCTGTTACTGTGTTCTCAGTGCTGCCAGACTCTGCTTCTGCAAAGAGTTTTCTGAATACTCACTCAGGCCAGGCCATGTCTCACTGGTTGCCTCTTCTTTGTGAGGAAAGGAAGCCAGACGGTGTGTGGAGTGCTTTGGGACCCAGCCAGTGCAATTTCAAAGGTAGCTATGCCAAGTCGCATCAGTCCTGTCTGACTGTGTGTGACCCCATAGACGGCAGCCCACCAGGCTCCCCCGTCCCTGGGATTCTCCAGGCAAGAACACTGGAGTGGGTTGCCATCTCCTTCTCCAATGCATGAAAGTGAAAAGTGAAAGTGAAGGCGCTCAGTCATGTACGACTCTTAGCAACCCCATGAATTGCAGCCTACCAGGCTCCTCTGTCCATGGGATTCTCCAGGCAAGAGGACTGGAGTGGGGTGCCATTTCCTTCTCCGGACAAAGGTAGCTATAGTTAATTCTTATTTCATTAGCAAGGGCTAGATGAGTAAAGATACAGAAATCAGAGCAAAGTACAGATGATGGTTCATCAGAGAGAAGGAGAGCCCAGAAATGCATATTTTTAAGTCCTGTACACCAGCTGCTAAGTTGCTTCAGTCGTGTCAGACTTTATGACCTCTGTGGATGGTAGCCTGCCATGCTCCTCTGTCAGTGGGATTTCCCAGGCAAGAATACTGGAGTGGATTGCCATTTCCTTCTCCAGGAGATCTTCCTGACCCAGGGATTGAACCTGCGTCTCCTGCATTGACCGGTGGTTTTTCTTTTAACCTCTGAACCACCAGAGAATTATTCAACAATGAGCTAAAATTTGGTCATTAGTTTCCTACCTTGACAAAGTGAAGAGGGGAAATGTTTATGTTTAGGATTTTCATTGTTTTTAAGCGGAAACCAACTAGGTATTTTAGACAGTGGTTTTGAAACACATAATACACAGAGGCACTGAAGCAAACATTTGAGGAAGTAATATGACACATAATGAAAGTAATCTTAGTAACTCTGTGACACTTTGTTTTAGCTCAGTATCCAGTCCTTATCTGTATGCACTTACATTTTTACTGGTGTATCTCCTCACCCTTGCTCCTAGCATCATACTCTTCTATTCTGGAAGTGACTTTGAAATAAACTATTAGTGATTATTTCAACGGGAGTTTGTCTGTGGTAAACTTTCTCAGTTTTTGTCTGTCAGAAAAATGTCCTTTTCTTTTCCTTGAATGGTAGTTTAGCAGGGTATAGAACTGTTGAGGACGTGTATTTCACTCCACTGTTTTAAGGTGTGTTATTGTCTCTTGGCTTTTTTGGTTGAAATGTTAGCTCTCAGTCCTGTGTTGTTTCTTCTTAGGTGATCTGAGAATTATATAGAATTCTCTGGGTGACTTCAACCTAACCAGGTTCAGGAGCCCAGAGGCTCCTGATTTTGTGAGTTATTCAATTTGTAATTGATTCTGTGTCTTGTTCACCTCTATGTGTTGGGTGCTCGTGGTAGCTGGGTTTCCCAAAGTGTGAATTGGTTTTTGCTACAGGTGCCCCTGTTAATTCAGATCATCAACTAAGCGACCCAGGTTTGACCACTGTTGTTCCCCAGTTCCTCTTTCATGCAGTTGCATTAAAAGGTTTGCCATTCTTTCTAATTGTCTGCGGTTACTTTAATGCTCCATCAGTCATAACTGAGCACCCACCTGATGTACTCATTTTCATTTCATTACAGATTGCCCTCATGCCTAAGCAGACAGAATCTCTCTGTATAGATATAAGAACCAAAGGAATTGGTTATAGATTAAGAAAGGCTCTTTTTTTTTTTTTTTTTTTGGTTTTGGTTTGGTGAAATGTCTACAGATTTCCTTTGCCCCATAATTCTACTAGTTGTTGGTAAATTAATACAGTGGAGGGCTACATACATGATTTTACATCTGTGTTGAATTTTGAGGGATAGAAAATGACTCTATTCCAACGATTATAATATTTTATGAGAAGACGAAGATATGTCATCAGTTCAGTGCAATCCATCAAGGAGGTAAACTTTGGGGATAGAAATATGCCCCAGGCTCTTGCTTTGCTCCTCCCACTGTGGGCGCCCAGGATGCTTGCGGGCAGTGTGAGGTTCAGGCACCTTCGCCAGGTGGAGCCTCTGGCCACCCAGGCCAGGGGGCTGTTCATCCTGAAACTGAAATAGGCGGGCAGGGAGCAGGGCACAATATTTAAAAGGATGACATATACATAGGGCATGACAAAAACTGGTTAGAGCCAAGTAGGTCCAAGATAGTCTGACTTCCTGGAGACCTTGAGCGTCATTGTACGCTCATTATGATGCATCAGCATATGCTAAATAATGCACAGATGTAGGTGCCATGGCCATGGAAGGCCAAGAAGTGGGTGGCGACCCAGTTGCTGGAAATCCCCACCTCTTCTCCCAAAGTAGTTTGAATAATCCTCCCACTCATCAGCCTATGAAATTGCCCAGCCCATAAATTGCCCACTTCATATTTCAGGGCCTTTTGCCTTCAGAAATGGCCCACACTCTGTCTGTGTGGTGTATTTCTCTCTAAGTAAGTTCACTTTCTTACCTAGAACTTTTGTCTCTCACTGAATTCTTACTGTGACAAGACATAAAGAACCCGAGCATCATTAAGTCCAGAGACCTCCTTAAAAGATTTCACTTAAAAGGCAGTGAGTTCAAGTCCCAGCCTGGGGTGTAGCGGTTTCTAAACCAAGGGCAAGCGAGCATTAACGGGGTGATGTGCCTTTAGAGCATCATCTGGATGGTCAGAGTGTGCATGTCTGTGTTGAGGGAAGGAGGACAAAAATGCTTGGTTTCTACTTTCTTCTTCTTTCAAAAATTCCATATGGAATGTAGAAGATAGGGAGTATCATCTAAAAATTTGGATATATCTCTGTTTTTAGAACTACGAAGCTTTCAAAATTTGGAAGGTTGTTTGAAACAGCCATTTTTAACATAGTGGCCACCAGGAAACAGTCTGCCACTTTCCATTGTGGCTGGGGGCCACGTCTGCACTTGGGAGGAGCAGGGTGGGGGTGGCCGGCAGGGGCCCCTGGCCCGGCCCATGAGGGCTCCACAGGACACTGGGGCTCTGGAGGCAGAAGCTGCCCTCCTCTTCTGCTGTCTCCCTATGTCTTTCAGTTTTCCTCCTTAGTTGCTGCTAAATATTCTGAGAACTAACCCGCCTGCTGGCAGGAGGGGAGGGGGGCAGGCCTGGCCCTTTGGCTGGGGTCCTCCCAGGCAGCCTGCCCCTTGAACCTGGGGGTCAGTCAGGGTCCTACATGGGGAGCCTCTTCTCATCCCGTCTGCCCTGCTGGGTGAAGACTGTCACTAAGCCCATTTTATGGATGTGGAAAGTGAGGTCAGGTCATTCGTGTGAGGTCAGGGGCACCCAGGAGCAGATCTGGGCCGTGGCACCCAGCGCCTGCTCTTGGTGGACCCAGCCAAGCCTGGGTGCCTCCCACCAGGGTGCCTGGGCGCCCGGGTAATCACTCAGAAGGCACCGACTGAAGAGAAGCAAAAGACAGAAATCCATATCCTGTCACTGGCATCCGCAGAGCTAGTGTCTGACAGCAAATTGCTGCTCCTGTCAGTAGCTCTATTTTTAGAAAGTTAAAATAGAACACAGTGGAGTGCAGTTGCTGTATTTTTAGAAACTGAAGTTCGCGTTGTATAAAAATGGTTATAAGAGGAATAATGATAAGGTTTAGTTTGTCTTGTTTCGGGAGAAGCTGCGCTCTGTAGAGTGGATCCATATTGTATGTAACAAAATGTAACAGTGATTCTGCTGCTTGTATACCAGCTTTTCACGGGACCTGGAAAAGCTGGTTTTACTGGAGGAAGGGGTGTGCTGCGGAGTTTTGAATTAAATAATAACGATGCCGTTCTCCTGCATGCGTGGACACCTTTGAACGACCGGCAGCTGGAGCAGAGAGGACTGCATCCTCCCGGCCACGAGGGATTCACGTGTGGTTTGGAGCAGGTGAGGGTGCCGCCGCAGCTGCAGGAACCCTCCAGGGGACTGTGCCTCTGCAGGGGTGGCCTGCGTGCCCCCTCTTGTTTCTATAAAGTTACCTTTTATTCTATAAAGTTACCTTTTAGAAAATCATGACAATGGAAATCATTTAAAAAAAAAAACCCAAAACTACAAGCTGTATATTATTAGGTAGTGCAAACATGAGAGAAAGACAGACTTCCTGAGAAGATTCAAAGCTGTGTTGCAGGTCCCCCTGTCCACTCCACGACGGCCCCGCAGCTGCATTTGTAAGTTGACTGGAGGTGATCGTGGGCTGCAAGGGGAGGGCTGGCGTGGGTACCACGTGCGCGGAGGCGGCCCGGGTACCGGCAGCTGTTGGCCTGGTGTCACTCCCAGCCCCGGCAGCTGTTGGCCTGGTGTCACTCCCAAGCCGGCCCTCTGCCGCCTTCCTTCGGCCGTGACCTCCCAGCACTGGAGTCTGTGCCCCCAGGGCCTGCAGGGCGTGTCCCCGCGAACGTGCTCCAGCCCCACTGTCAACTTGCCTGCATGAACTTGCTCCAAGTGGCCGTTCGGGTTTATTGTTCTGCGTTCGTGACTCACTTCTCACAAGCTGCTTATTAACAGGCACCTCTTTTCTGGCTTCCTGTCGCTTAACCACAAACACCTTCCAGCTAGCCTCTAACGCTCGGCAGTGTAGAAGGCGGGCTGGGCACCGGCTCAGCCGTCCAGTGGTTTTGCCCGCTGACTCAGGGTTTCAGGAGATGCTTCCTCCCATCAGTGCCGTGGGACTGGGCGTGCGTTGGTTCTCCACGCAGACGGGACCGCACGTGTCACAGAGCGGCAGGTTAAGTGGAAGGGCATGGTATGTACCTCATCCTTCATTTACGTTCTTTTATTTAACCCTGGGTCAGTTTATGTCCCCACTTGACACACGAGGAAACAGCCTGGGTTGAAATGACAGGACCACTCACCATCCTCCCTGTTCGGGGGAAGCCTGGCCTATTGGACCCCGAATCCCCCAGGGCCATGCGGCCTCCAGGACAAGCCTCCCAGAGGACCCCCCGACAGAGGGCCTCAGGGAGTTCTGTCCATTAGACCGCTCGGCAGTTCAGAGGTCATTAGTTCAGAAAGCAAAAAACCTGCAGAAACCATGGTGGCGGGTTTGCCTGTGGCTTTTCAGAGGCGTGCGGGCTGGTCTGAGCCGCTGGAGGAAGCCTGGTTATCTACAGGTGGGCTTCAGAGCTGGTTCTCAGTCCTCTCCAGAGCTGTGTTACTTTTTGCTGTTCTTCTTAGTTGTGGAGATGCAGGCTCACCGTGTGCGCCTGCTTGGGCCCCTGTGGACCTTCTGTCATCTATGATTTCTTACTTGGACTCTGAGAATCTGCGCGTTCTGCCTCCAAGGTCATCTTCCTCGTCCACCTCCGGAGCTCTAGCAAACGGCTTTGGAATGACTCACCCAATCGCGTCCTCCCCGCAGGGCAGATGGACATCCTCCCTAGAGCAGAAATGGATCTATTTTCAAAGGCGGGCTTAGGACATTCTCTCCTGATTTTCTAAATCACTTATTAACGGTTGAGCTGGGCCAGGCTGTGGGGACAGCTGAGAGCTGTGAGCTCCACTTGGGGAGGCTGGGGAGGGGCAGACGGTCCCTGGAGGACCGTCCGAAAGGCGGGCTGGGAAACTCCCTCCAGGAAACGCGGCCCTGGGCTGAAGAGGACAGAGTCGGCCTTTGTCTGGCCTCCCAGGGCTCCAGAACTGCCCACCCGCGAAGCTGTTTTCCTTCCTTACTTCTTCGCATCCCTCCCTGGTCTTCCCTCCTTCCCCTCCTGCAACTTGAGCTGGACGTGAACCCCGGGGATGGTACAGCGTCTGCTCCACCACAGGTAGCTCTGGTCCAAGCCCCTCCCAGTGGCTCGTGATCACGCTCACTGCGTGTCCTTCCTCACGACCCGACTTTCTGTGGGTCGTGTCTCACGTAGGTGAGGGCCAGTCCACCCTGACCAGGGCTGAGGTCCGCCTGACATCAGCTGGGCCCTGTGTCCCCCCATCATCACATCTCAGGAGCCCAGGACCCGATCACCTTACAAAATGATCACAACCTCAAAGCTGAGAGTTGCGTCTTATTCTGCGGGGATTTAGGACTTGAGGCCAGGGAGACGGCATCTCAGTAGCCCTGAGAGAGCTGCTCTGAGGAGGTGGGGGGGCCCGGTTATGTAGAAGTTTTACAACAGAGGGCAGGTGGTCTGAACATCATGAGGTTATTGTTAAGTAAAGGAAACCAGATCACCCAGTTTCAGGGATGTAGTGCTTTTCTACCTACGGGAAGATGCAGGAGTCTGGGTCCCCTGAAGTCACCCCTTTCACATGCACCCCAGCTCTCTGGGGCCAGAGTCCGGAGCTCCAGGGTGCTCCCCGCAGGGAGTCCTCCCTGCAGCCCGGCGGCTGCCAGGTTGCAGGTATTGCTCTCCTTCCTCAGTGCCCTCAGGACTCAGAAATTCACTTTTGGAGGGCCTGGTCTCTGATGACCGTGGCATCCGTGTTTACGGAAATGGCAGGAAATACCCATTTCTTGACCCCTTCGCTGAGTTGCATGTGTGTTTGGAGGGTCCGCTTGCCTGCACAGCCAGGGGCTGGTAATCGACTGGAGAAAGTTAGGAATGCTAGTGAGAGAACTGGTTAGACCGATGCTCTCTCTGGCTTGTGTGAAGTGAGGACAGATGCTACTGAACAGGAAGCGAGGGCTTGCCTTGGCACCTCGCCGAAACTCTTACTGTGAAGAATTCCAGGAAAAAAAAGGTGGACTTTAGCTGGTGTAGTGAGAGCCCCATGTGCCCATCAAAACCTCGAGCTTTCTGACCATTCCCACTTCATCAGGACCCCCTCCCCCAAGCTTTATCTCATGTAGAATTTAAAACAAATCCCAAATGTCATAGCACTTTCCTATAGATACTTTGGTGTGTGTTTCTAACAGATATAATCCCCTCATCACACTCAACAAAATGAATAATAATTCCAAAACATCATCTTACACCCAAGCTGTGCTCCACTTTTGCTGGTTGTCTTTGTTGCTTTTTCAAGTCAAGATGCAGACCTGGCCCTGAGCCCCTGACCTGCAGCCCCGACCCTGTGGTGCCTTGCCCACCACCCCGAGGGACCGGGGCATTTGACCTGCCATCCTGTCCTTCCCACCCGCCTGATCAGAGCCTCCTGGTGGCCTTTGAATGTGTTCCTTTAAATGCGTATTTCCTATAATCTGCTAGCTAGCTGCTGCTGCTAAGGCGCTTCAGTCGTGTTCGTCTCTGTGCGACCCCATAGACGACAGCCCACCGGGCTCCCCCATCCCTGGGATTCTCCAGGCAAGAACACTGGAGGGGGTTGCCATTTCCTTCTCCAGTGCATGAAGGTGAAAAGTGAAAGTGAAGTTGCTCAGTCATGTCCAGCTGGAGGAGATTTAATTTTCAGGGGAAGAACAGGAAAACCTCATAGGTCAGCTTTGACCTTTGTGAAGTTTGCCTGCTTTTCCTGCAGGAAAAATACTGCTCTAGAGGAAGAAGGTCCCGCTTCAGTTTTTATTTTCTCTTAATAAATATCCACAAACTGTATTGGACGTGCCTCAGGAATTCATAACACTTAGCTCATTAAAGTTTAATTCACATTAATGGGCACACATAAGCTTTATTACAGAACTGGGCCATTCTTCCACAACTTGCATGATGAGGACAAGAAGCATCTAATGGTTCGGGATGCTGTTGGCTCTTAGCAGAGCTCACGGGGGAGGCGCCCGCCTGGCCATCGTGAGTTCATGGAGCCTGGGGTGGTGCTGGTATCAGCTGGGCGGGGGACCCATGGGACGTGACCTGGGAGGGAGAGGGGTGCCAGAGGGCCTGTTGGCAAAGGAGGCAGGGAGCTGAGGGGTTGGGGGCCAGGATGGGAGGGGCCGAGCCCTGCGGGAGAAGGTGCTGGGGACCCCTCCACGTCAGGTGAAGGGGGCTGGGGGGATGCGAGTGTGTTCTGACCTCGTGAGTCGTTTGTGGCTGTGACATTTCAGTCTCCTGAGCCACCTTCCGTGGTGTAAATGAACAAGAGGGTCACACTCCCAGTAGGAGGGCGCCCGGTCCACAGGCCAGGTGCAGGGCACGCTGGCGTCCTTCGACACCCCACACGCTCCGCACAGGCTTGTACGGCGTGGGAGGGGCCGAGCTCTCCCCAGGCCGGGGCGGGGGTCAGCGGGTGAGCCTGGCCTGCAGACCCTGCCCTGTGTACCCCGCCTCCCGCCAGGCCCGTCCCTTCCGTCCTCACTGGGGCTCGGTCAGCAAGCCTCTGGCCAGACGCAAGGACTGCCTGCTGCTTTTGTCCTTCTTACAAAGGGGGACCGGTTTTTGGAAATCTCTCTTCTGTCTAGTTGAAAGCAGCACACACACAGCAATACACACAGCCCCAGCGCAGGAGCCTGCCTTTTCTCCTAGAGTCAGTCTGGAAGGACCCGGGGCGTCTGTCCGGTAGCATCGGTCCTCGTGGTGGCCCCACACCCAGGGCACTGAGCGCCTTCCCTCCGACGGCCCTGGCCCACCCGGCCCGGCCCACCTGTGGCTCTAGATTTAGAAGCCTTCTCTTCGGCTGAGTCCCCGCGTCCAGGAAACTGGGCTACCTCACTCTCGGACTCTCATCACAGACGTGTGTCTGGGAGCCTTAAGGATCCAGGCGGCAGAGGGAAACCGCAAACTCAGACACGTGCTGGGGAGGAGCCCCCTTTCCTTTGCAGACCTTTTAGCAGGCCCCCTGTAATGCCTGCGTTCACGGGGAGGGCGGGGGAATGGGGAGTAAGGCCGTCATTCTTTTTTTATATTTATTTTTTTTTAATTTTTTATATTGTAGTGGATTTTGTCATACATTGAAATGAAACAGCCATGGGTTTACATGTGTTCTCCATCCCGGTCCCCCCTCCCACCTCCCTCTCCACCCGATCCCTCTAGGTCTTCCCAGTGCACCAGGTCCGAGCACTTGTCTCATGCATCCAACCTGGGCTGGTGATCTGTTTCACCCTATGTTTCAAGGGAACAGCATCGAAACGTATATTATCTAGGCCGTCATTCTTACTGAGATGCGCCAGCTTCTCTCCAGGCTCTGGAGCCCTGGAGGAACAGAAGTAACTCACACGCTGACCTTCCAAGTGCCTCCGGGAGACGCAAACCGAGCGCCGGCCTCCCGCCTGCCCCACTGAGCCCCAGCCAGGGTTCCAGCCGGGCCCTGCCCCCCTGCACCCGCTCCTGCCTCCTCCCGGGGGTCCCACGACTGGGCTGCCCTGGGTCCCCTGTGTTCCTGCAGCGTCCTCTGGAGCGGGTCTGCTCTTCTTAGCTCCTGAGGAGTGTGGGGAGGAGAGCTCGGGCCCTTTTTACTTGTGTGGGCAGTGCATAGTGGCTTTCTTCCAAAGAGCCCAGTATGGAAGAGGAAAAAGCGAGCACCGTTACTGTGGCGAGGCCTGACGGACAGACGTCCACCCAGGTGGTCAGGGCCAGCACCCGCGTGGCGCGCCGTGTTGGCGGGCTGTGGTGTCACGGGGTGGACGTGGCACTCACCTCCGTGGTCCTCCTGTGGACCGCGCAGCCCCGGTCCAGCCAGGAGCACGTCTGACCATCCCCGCTGAGGGACTTGGCAGACCGCCTGACCTGCCCTCAACTGCCAAGGTCATTGAAGACCGAGAACATCCGAGGGCCTGTCACAGCCGGGAGGAGCCTGAGGGGACGTGACCAGTACATGTCATACGGGGTCCTGGGGCGGGGGTCCTGGGATGGCAGGAAAGTATGAGGGGAAAACAGAGGAGCCTGAGTGGTATGTGGGCCTCCGTTCATGGAAGACAGGCTAATGCAAGATACTATCCCAGGGGAAGCCGGGAGCAGGGTGTGTGAGGACTCTCTATACTGTTTAATTTTACTTCAGATCCATGTTGTTAGAAAATAAAAAGTTTGCATAAAGGGGGCCAGGAAGGTGGGCTGGGATGAGCTGCTGCTGAATGCCAAGGATTCCACGGCCTCGTGTCTGAAACGGCTCCGTGAGACAGGGAGCGGTGAGTGCTGCTGTCCCGCGATGGGCGACAGTCTTCCGCGGCAGTCCAGGGGTCAGGACGCCAGGCTTCCACCACCGGGGCCCGGGTTCAGTCCCTGGCCAAGGAACTCAGATCCCACATTCCTCGTGGCACGGCCAAAAAATGAAAATAAATGAAGCAGCAATAAGGATAATAAAGCAGTTTTAAAATTAAGAAAAATCAGCTGGGTGACAGGCAGCCTTATCATCCCCACTTCATTTTGGTAACCTACTTTGAAAAAGTCCCACTGAGCACCTTTCAGAATAGTACCTTTTCCTGTTCTTTCACATACACGACAACACAGCACGTGTGGAACTAAGGCAGAAACGTGAGGCTGGATCGCCAATGCTTTGGAATCAAAAGTAAAACAGATTCCAGACCTCACTCAGATTCCATCTGTCTGTATGACTTTAGCCTTTGCTTTGGTCTCCGAACTCACGGGACCTGACCAAGTCCATTTATCCCAGAAATGCAAGTGGTTGGACATGAGAAAAGGAAATTATCAGATGAAAAGGGAAATTATTTAACTGCATGAACTGATACAGAAAAGCTTAATAAAGTTAAGCACACACACGTGATTTTAAAGTAGTCTTTGCAAAGTAGAAATAGAAGGGAATTTCCTTAAACTAGTAAACTTATGTCAGAAACCAACAACAAATGTTCTACTTGCTGGTGAAATAGTGGCAAACATTCCCAGTAAGATGGCAAGACAGACAAGGGTGTTCCGTTTCACTATTTCTGTTCCATGATGTACCCTAAGTCTGAGCAGTAGAATAAGGTGAGAAAAACACATTAAAAAGCTTCAGGGCTGGAAAGGAAGGCCAAACAGTCATTATCAGAAGTGACGTCGTTCTGCATGTAAAAAGTTCAAAATAACTTCAGGTGAATGATTAGAATGAATGTGGGTTGATTAGCAAGCTGCTATAGTGCAAAGCTACCGTATAAATGTTGATTGTGTTTCTATATACCAGCAAATAGCAATTAAAATTTAAAGTACTATACATAATATTTTGGGGCTTCTGTCGTGGCTCTGAGGGTAGAGCGTCTGCCTGTAATGCGGGAGGCCTGAATTCGATCCCTGGGTGGGGAAGATCCCGTGGAGAAGGAAATGGCAACCCACTCCAGTACTCTTGCCTGAAGAATCTCATGGATGGAAGAGCCTGGTGGGCTGCAGTCCATGGGTTACATAATATTTTACTTCAAGTATCAAGTGTCTGGCAATAAGTCTAAAGATGTTCAAGATCTCTGCACTCAAAATTCTAAAACTGTTTTGAGAGAAATGAGTTGAAGTGATGGTCCATGTTCATGGGTTGGGAGACAGGGTACTGCCAAGATTCTCTGCTCCTGAAGTCTGGTCACGATGCGGTCCCAGTCAGCGTTCTTATTCTTCTTCTTTCCTCCCTCCCTGGTTCTCTCTCTTCCCAGCCCCTCACAGTGCGTGTCCCGTCCCCCCACTGCTCTTCACACGGGGCACCGAGGGGGTCCCAGCTCTTGGCTCATCAGGAGGCAGCAGGCTCTGTCCTCAGGCTAGGGAAAGGCTCTTCATCACCCGAGGTCTCCTCCTCCCCTTCTTCACAGGAGGGCGGGGAGGCCGCCGGCGCCCCAGCTCTGCCTTGCAGTCGGACGTGTGGAACGGGGCCCCGGGAGTCTGGGCCCGATTCCATCGGCGTGAGCACCCCCTTGCCCTGTTCCTCCGCTCCAGCCACCACTGTTGTGGGGTGTTGAGTCGGGGGCCGAGGGGAGCGCTGGGGAAGAGACCGCAATTCCTTTTTTTTTGTCAGGGGAGGAGGCATTTGAGTCATGTACGGATCAATAAGAGACATTTTAGTTTGAAAAAAACAACACCCTCCGTTCTTTCTCTCTCTGTCTCCCTACCTCTGTCTTTTTCTTTCTTTGAGACTTAACTGATTCTTAGATTTCTGTGATTAAGGCCCAGTACCGCCCAGGGTGATTGTGCAGAAGGCAGAGGCTCCCACTTGGCCGGGTGGTAAGACCTGGTGTCAAGTTATGGCTGCTAGTGTGATTATTGGCACGGGTATAAACAAGTTGGCCTAAAGGAGAGAAGTTTGACTTGTAACAGAAGCCGTGTTGCCGATAGGTCCTCAGAGTAAGGCTTCTTAATAATGGTAATTGGACATTTGTCTGTTCTCATAGAAAAAAAAAAAAAAGGCGTACTTTATACCATATACAAAATCAATACTAGAGAGATATTTACACACAAAAGGGAAAAACCACAACACTTTCAGGTGGCAGTAAGGTAAAGAATCTTTGCAACCTCCATGTGAGGAAGAGCTTCTTAAACCTGGCACAAAAAGGAAAAGCTGTAAAAAGAAGACTGATACGTATGACTTTAAAGAAGGAAGCTACGCTCTCTGAAACCAGTCCTGAGTGTTCATTGGAAGGACAGATGCTGAAGCTGAAGCTCCAATACTTTGGCCACCTGATGTGAAGAGCTGACTCATTGCAAAAGACCCTCATGCTGGGAAAGATTGAAGGCAGGAGAAGGGGACGACAGAGAATGAGTTGGTTGGATGGCATCACTGACTCGATGGAGTTTGGGTGGACTCTGGGAGTTGGTGATGGACAGGGAGGCCTGGCGTGCTGCAGTCCATTGTGAGGATTTGTGAGCCCTGAGACCGGGACCTGGATTTGTGAGGCCCTCGGGGGTACTCGTCACCGGCTCTGGTCACCGAGGTGACACAGAGTGACGTCCCTCTGCGTTTGGGTCTGATCCCCCAGGGGCTGGAGGGGGCCCCACTCGCCTCCGTGTTCTCAGCCTGGGTTGCTGCCCTGTGACATCAGGAGTCCTCCTGTGCAGAGCCGCACGCCCTGGACTGGCAGCCTCGGGCTTCCGGAGCCGCCAGCAGGAGTTTCAGGGGTGGGGAGAGGAGGCCTGGTGCGTTTGTCCTCCCCGTGGCCTCATCTTAAGGTCCCGCCTTGATTCAGGTCCTGCCCCCTGCCGTCCTGTCTGCTGCCTTCTGCGAGGAGACCTCTCACGTCTGGGCCTCTGAGATCCCCCTTTCGGAGTGAGGAGCGCGGAGTTTGCTGGTGTCGTTCAGCTGACGGTGGTCTGTGGAGGAGCCGGGAGAGGTGGGCCATGTGCCCGGCCCCGTGGGCTCTCCTGGCTTCATGCTGCCGGCGCCGGAGCTGCGCTCCAGCCCTGACGGCCCCTTGGCGGAGTTGGCCTTGAGAGGGTTTTACACGGTGACGCCTCCCGAGAGGCAGGACACTTCCTCTGCCCTCACACCAAGGTGGAACATTCTTCCCGCGCAGCTTTCCTGCCTGACCTCACTCGGCAGGGCTGGGAGGATGTCTGCGTGGGGCTCGGACTTGCAGTGTGTGACGCACAGGCTGGTCCAGCCCGGGAACGGAGCCCAGCAGTCCCCGTCCCTGACCCAGGCGGGCAGGCCGAATGTCAGCTCGTGTGTGGGGTCCACCACGCTCTGAGCAGGGAGTTCCAGGCCCATGATGCCGCAGAGGCCTCCCTGCATCTTCAGGAGGGTCTGCAGGACTCGGGAAACCCTGCGGGGTCTCCTCAGGGTCGTTGTGTTTGTCCTTGGATTTTGAGCGTCTCCAAAGACACACCAGGGTCATGGGATAATGCACTCGGAGGCCATGAGGTGACGTCCATTTGGGGTGAAAAGCAGGGCTTTGGTAACAAGTCGGTAGACCTGCTGTTACTTGCTTTTGCCCCAGTTTGTAAGCTGGCCCGAGGGAGCTGATGGCTGCTCTGGGAAACCAGTGATTTCTCCCAAAGTCAGTAACTAGAGTGACCACACGCCAGCGTCTGTGATGATGCCCTTATTACCGCAGGCGTTCACACCCATTGTTGAAGCTAATTTTGCATCCCAAGTGTAATTCCTGGAAGTCTTCCCAGCGTTTCCTTCTCATGTGTGAGAGAACATGGTCTGATGGCAGCCTGTGCCGAGTGAGGGGCGAGTGTGGTTCTGGTTCTACCACCTTTGCGGTCAGAACATAGTCGAAAGGTAAACTCGTAGGAAATGGTCCCTCTGGCTGTAGGAGCCTGGCCCGGTGTTTTCCCAGGAGCGGGTTTGCGAGTCTTAGTTCCCTTTCCTGTCCTGAGAGCGGCAGCAGCCTGTGTGCTCTCGACGGGGCCTCGGGGGCTGTGACTCTGTGGCCCCCGGGCCCCTGGGCTGTGTCTGGGAAGACGGTGAGCCGCCCTTCTGGGTGTACTGTCCTACTGCTCGCGGTCGCTCCAGAAACGCTCCCTGCCTATCAGCTGGCTGTTGAACAGGAGGAACCCACGACGGCTCGGCCAGACGCCCACAGGCCAGAGACTGGTGTTTGCTCTGTTGGAGATGCGAGCTGGTTGGGTTGTTGTGCGTGGGGTCTTTTCCTCTTCTGAAGTTCCCCAAATCAAAATTGAACCCGTCTCCTTTAAAAGTGAGAAGGACACAGGCATTCCCATTGTCTGCAGGGAAGGGCTCCTTGCAGACTCCGCGTGTGAAATACTTCCACTGAATCGCGAGCAGTTTCTGAAGCCAAATGCTTTCTCTGTCCTCCAGATGGACTTTCTGGCCGAGACCAGCCAGTGGAGCTGCTCAACCCTGCCCGCGTGAACCACATGCCCAGCACTGGTAAGTCCACTCCCCCAGCCCTGCTGGACACTGGGCTCCCCCGAAGGGGTGTCTGGGGCTCCACCGTCCTGGGGGGGTAGGGAGAGAAAGGGGTGGGGTCTCAGGTCCAAGGAGGGCAGGTGCTATTTCCTGGGCTAAAATAGGGTGCCGGTTTTGGATGTGAGATGGGCGCGGCTTGATGCTACTTAAGTGGCAGAGAGTGCCGGGTCCTCTGTGTCCTGAGCTCCGATAGGGTGTGTTCTTCCCAAAAGCGAGAACTGCTCGTCTGGGGTCTAACTCCAGGCCTCAAAGGAAGGAGCCCTGCCCTTGAGCTGGGGACACCACGGGGCAGGTCTCACTGGGTCCAGGGCCCCAGGCTCCGGGGAAAAGTGTCCCAGATGTTTCTTGAAGCAGCACTCCTTCTGTAATTAGCAAAAAGTGTCGGCTGTGATCAGGAATTTCTCATTCCATGTGTGATGCTTCTGCATGCCATGCCCTGGGCAGTCTTGTAAAACGTTTACCCTCCATCTGGTATCCTCCGGGATTTCAGCTCAGAGACTGGATCCGTTCCTCTCGGGCCCGTTGGCCTTACTGAGAATAAAACAGGCCCCGTGAAGGCCTGGGGTGGATGTAAGGGAGCCACTGTCAGTGTTTTGAGGTCAGCACTGCCAGGCCTGGCTTGGCCGTGTCCTGAAGGCAATGCCCCCGTCTCTGTGGTTTACGCTCCATGGCACTCCTGGACGCCAGCCTGCCTGCGCCCACTGTGCCTGCTGTCTGTGTGGGCAGGGCCGGCTGGGACGAGGAGGGGCACGCGGACCCCCGCCTCTGCCCCGGCCCCCAGCCGCACCGCCTGTGGCCACACCTTCCCCATCCAGCTAGAAAGAAGTCGAGGCCTGAGCTGAAAGTGTCGAAGGAGAGACTCCTTTCTTTCTTAGCGACTCTCGGAGGCCTGCCAAGCACTGTCTCTGGCATCTCCCCAGACACGCAGCTTGGGCTGTTTGTCTGCGGTGCTCCTCGAAGGTGCTTCGGCCCCGGGCTAGTGCCCACATGTCCAGCAGGTTTTCTTGTTCACCCAGGATGCTGGGGCAGCGTGGGGGAGGGCTGAAACTAGCAGCTGGCGTTGCTCCTCTGTCCTGTCTGAGCCCCGCAGAGTCAGCAGGGCCGCTTTTCCCCTTTCCCTGAGTCTGTCTGGCCAGGGCACCTTTGGTTTAAACCCCCAGTCCTTGTGTAGCTCGGGCCTCTCCAGGCAGTTTCCTGACACTTGCCCAGGTGTGGGTGGAGGGGGTTTCAGTAGCTTGATAGACTGTGAAAAGGTGGTTCCCAAGTGAGCCAAAAAGTGGGCGGCTTCCCATGCGCCTCACGGCTTGAGAAGCACATCCTGCTGGTGGAGACTTCGTGTGGGCCTCCCAGCTCCGTGTACAAACATGGACTGCAGTTCTGGGTGGGGGTGGGGCGGGTGCCTGGAATCCTGGGGACCCACCGACTGGGTGACTTCAAGCAAGCTGCGTCTTGGTTTCAGTCCTGGACGGGGTGATCACGTCGTCTCTGCAGGATTCTCACAGAGAGCAGGCCTGAGTCTGATTCCTGGTGGCCCCTGGGTAAACGTCTGGCGGCCGGATGCTGAAGACGGCGTGGAAGCATGGCCGTGGCGGTGCCAGCTCTGGTCCCAGCACAGCCCCTGTGGTCTGCTACCCCCCTTCTCTTTCTTTCTTTCGGGGAAGGCCCCCACTCGAGAGATGGCGTGTCGGGGAGGGGGCCCCAGGGCACGGGAGCCACAGCCCCACACCTCCAGGTTCCGTTGGTCAGAGTCAGAGGATGACCTGCGCTCGCTGGTGACCCCGCGGGTCGGCGTGTGCAGTGTGGCTCTAAAACCCGGAGAAGAGGCTGTGAGCATCTGTCTACAGGAGGAGGGGCGCCGGGGAGGGGGGTGCCTGTGCTGCACGCTGGCCACGGAGTCGTCGCCGTGAGCTCCTCCTTAGAAGCTGCTGAAGCGAAGGGCATTCTTTAAAACTCTGTTTTCAGTCATTCTAAGCACTGTACTGGAGAAGGAAATGTCAACCCACTCCTGTATTCCTGCTGGAGAATCCACTGGCCAGAGGAGCCCAGTGGGCTGCAGTCCATGGGGCCCCAAGGAGACACGACCGAGCACACACTCACCATTAATATAAGCACTGTATAATACATTCAACAAAGAAATAGGAACCTCAGCCTATATAATAATTTGAAAATCAGTGTTGACATTTTCTGTCAAGCCACATGTAAATAGAATATTTATTTATTTTTGGCTGCGCTGGGTCTTTGCTGCAGCAAGCAGGGGCTGCTCCAGTTGGGGTGTGCGGGCTTCTCATTGCGGAGGCTTCTCCTTGCAGAGCATGGGCTCTAGGCGCGTGAGCTTCAGCAGCTGCAGCATACAGCCTAGGTTGTTGTGGCTCATGGGCTCGGCTACCCCATGGCACATGGACTCCTCTAGGACCCAGCGATTGAGCCTGCATCCCCTGCTTTGGCAGGCAGATTCTTAACCTCTGGCCCACCAGGAATGTCCTAGAGCCACATTTTTATGATTCGAGAGTAGAGACATTTTCTGGTGTTTTTAAGTCAATCCCAATTTGCCGTCCCGCGTTTTCCTTACGGTTGAGTTTAAAGTACTCTTTTGACACTCGGCGGTGTGAAAACAAACTGTATAATCTGCAAGAATTACTCCAGCAGTCACTGTGGGAATTTGTTCCCGTGAATGTATGCCTTTTACCGTGAGTGGGCAAGTGCCCACGTGGCCCTCCCCACCTCAATCTTATGCATTTCTTGTCTCTTCCTGGCTGCGGAAGGCAGCCCTCTCGACAGCCTTTCTGACAATGGTTCTCTTTAAACATAGTCTTACTTCAAATAAAAAAAGCGACGTTCATCCCTTCTATTTGTGGGCCAACTTGACTCAAGACTTGAGATCATTCTTACAAGAATCTCTCTCTCACTAGAAAAGTTTGTATTGTAGACTGCACAAGCTAAAATGCTCTGTTTTGGGGTTCTTTCTGATTTCTCCACCTTCCCCCTTAACTTTTTATATGTTAACAAGCCTTTCCTCCTTTTTGCATTTTTTCCCCTTGTTTTAAAGGTTTTAGTTGTGAATAGTTCTGTTATAAAAGGGAGAAAACATAACCGTTTGCCTCCCACTGGGTCCTAACAGCGCCTCCAGTACTGTTCTGTGCTGTGTGTGTGTATGTGCACGCTCAATTGTGTCCAACTCTTTTGCAACCCCATGGACTGTAGCCCTCTAAGCTCCTCTGTCCGTGGGATTCTCCAGGCAAGAATACTGGAGTGGGTAGCCATGCCCTTCTCCAGGGGATCTTCCTGACCCAGGGATCTCTGTTGGCATCGTATTTCCTCATTTTTTGGGTAAAGTGGAATGTCATAGTTGCGAACAAGGCGACACCACCTTGTCCTTCCCAGGAGGGTTGTCCTTTCCTTCCTGGAGGGGACTTGGGGTGCAGGCAGAGTGGCGGGCACCCTGCAGGCTCCCAGGAAGCTCAGAGTTTGGTGGGGAGAGACATGGGACTTGAGGGCGGAGGAGGAGGTGAGAGCTGGGCCGCTAGCAGAGAGCTTGCATGCCCTCTGTGCCAGGGGACTCAAGTATTTTGGTCCTTCATTCCTGAATCACTTTCGTCTGTTTTTGAAAGTAGCATACTTTTTTCCTGATTATAAAAGCAGCGCATGTTTAATCTAGAAAAGAGGCCTCATGGTGAGTGTGTGGGGTACTGGCTGCAGACCCAGCAGGCGAGCTCCCTCGGAGCCGGACTGTGGAGACGCTCCGCGCCTGGGTGGGTGCAGGGGCTGGAGGAGAAGCCCCTGTTCCCGGGCGCAACGTGGAGGAAGCAGCCCCGGAGGCCCACGAGAGGCTCATCTGGGCACATACTGTGGTGGCTTCCAAGGGCCCTGAGCCCTCACTGCCCGCTCCCCAGCGGAGGCGAGGGGCAAGGTGGCTTCCCCAGGGTCAGCCGGCGGGTCCCCCTGCAGGGGCCGCCTCTCAGAGAAGGCCAGGGGCCTCTGGGCCAGCCCAGCTGCTAGGACGAGGTGCCTACCACACAGGAGCCTCGCTGTGGCCACAGTGGCCCTCACTGAAGTGCGTTGCCATCAGAGTTCCCGAGCTTTCCTTTCAAGGCTGTGTAACAAGGGTGTCATTTTTTAAAAGAGAATTATGGAAACTTGAAGACACTACCGAATCTCTGGAGAACTTACCCAAACCCATTTTGAATAAGTGAGGTCTGGCTCCAGCCGCAGAAGCCCGAATCTTCCCAAGTGTCCAACCACCGCCCCGTCAAAGGGTTGTTGAATTTCTTGACCCTCTCCTCGGGTTTTGGAGCAGGGACCACTGGAGGCTGGCCGGAAGTCAGGACGCCTCCCAGGCACGTCTTGCCGTTCTTGTCGTGAGTTTGCTCTGGCGAGAGGAGAGGCAGGGCAGGTGCCGAGGTGAGGATGCACGTGGCCTGGGGGAAGCTGCTGGCGTGGAGCCTTCCCCGCAGGAAGCAGTTCATCCCGGGATCGTAATCCCCGCAGCAAAGCCTCACCCGTCGTACTTCCCGCGGGCCCTCCTTTCTGTGTTTTCCTGTAAGGCTGGGCTCCTGGGGCCGGGATGGGGCCCAGTGAAGTCCCGATGGCCAGCTTCGGGGCCCCCGTGGCTGCCGCCTGCTCAGCGTGGGAAGGGAGAGCGGACTTCGGCTTCCTCGTCCTGGATCCATCCTGACGCTGCTCATCTCTGCTCCCCGCGGGCCGGGGGACTGCCCCCTCTGCTCGCAGCCTCTCACATGGCATGAACCAGGCTGTCTTCTGTCCCGTTTCTTCTTCCTCCTCCCGGTTCTGGAGGCTGCACCCCTGCCCTCCCGCTTTGGGCTCCGTGGCAAGGAAGCCGGTGCAGGGTCAGGGCTGGCCCAGCTGTGTCAGTCGCCCAGTTGTGTCCGACTCTTTGCAATCCCATGGACTGTAGCCCACCAGGCTCCTCCGTCAATGGGATTTCCCAGGCAAGAATACTGGAGCGGGTTGCCAATCCATTCTCTAGGGGATCTTCCCAACCCAGGGATCGAACCCGGGTCTCTGACATTGCTGGCAGATGCTTTATCATCTGAGCCACCAGGGAAGCCAGTGGCTCAGCTGATGCAACACCTGGGGCCCGGGTGGCGGCATCTGCCTGCCTCCCCGAGGCTGTGTGGCCACGAGCCACCAGCACATCCTCTCTCAGCCTGGCAGAGCCTCAGGGGCCCAGAGAGCAGGTGGCTGGGAGGGATGAAGTGCTTCCCATCCTTCTCTGTTCGCTGACTCCCGGCTCATTGGCATCCTCGGGTCTGCCCGTCCCAGTGCCCCCCTCCTCAGCTCTGCTGCTTTCTCCAGCATGACTGCGGCCCCCAAAACCAGCCCAGAGGCCTTAACAATGCCCCCGTCCCCCAGGACAGCTGTTTAAAACGAAGCACAACCAGCCGGTGTAGAGAAGCTTAATGACAAAGCGCTCGGAGTTACGTTGAACATGAGGCGTCGCACCTGCTCGGTCTTTTTCTTTGAATCACGTCCGAGACAGGCCTGCTCTCTGCTGCACTGAGTCCAGACCTCCTGACTGTTTCATGCCCACGTAGCCGTCTTTAACGCCGAGCCTGGCACACAGGTCTGCCCACAGAGAGGGGACTCGGGTTGCCGCGGACCTGCCGGCTGGTCCGGGCCTCCCCGCCGACAGCAGCACAGGTGCACGTCTGGCTTTGAGCGGCAGCCGTGAGAACCCCCGCAGCTCAACCACCAGCAGCCACGCCGCCCTCAGCGCTCAGGCTGAGGGGGTGCTCCCTGGAGCCGCCACCTGCCTGAGGACTGAGCTTCCGAGAGAGGAGGGACTCGGGACTCAGCACCCGCCGCTCCCGCTGGAGGAACGCTGTACGGTGGGGTTTACAGGCGAGCAAGTGGATTCCTTCCTGGTGGTTCTTCACGGGAGAAAGCCGTGGGTTCTGCACTGTGGATGGCGTCTCCAGCGGACAGACAGGCGTGCGCTGGCGTTTCTGCCTCCAGACATAAATCCAGCCCCTCCTCCCGCCTCCCGCCGTTACTTGCTGCCTTTGGCCTTGACAGTCGGTCCCCAGGGCCGCGAGCAGAGCCGAGCGCGTGCCTGCAGCCGCACGCCCACGGGGACAGAGCTGCACCCGCCGTGCTGTCTGCACCGTCGCGCCTTTTGTGGATCCCTTGGTTCCGAAAGGGCCAGTCGCCTGCGGACCCAGCTGGGTCTGCAGAGAAGGGAACGTGCGCCCTCTGGCTCTGCCGCGGCTCCTGGGACCGCTTCCCATGTCTCTCTTCCCGCGGCGTCCTTTCTTCTTGTGTTTCCCAGTTGCTTTCACTCACGTCTCACCAAACCAGGTGCTGCTCTGGCGGCTTTGGGAAGCGCTTTCCCTTCCGACCCTGAGGCCCGGCCCCCTTGTCTGCTGAGGTCAGCTTCCTCCCTGAGGGGCAACCAGGCATCGGGGCCACCCTTCTCTCTCTATTTTTAAAAACACTTATTTATCTGGCTGCACCAGGTCGTCGTCGTGGCAGGTGGATCTGTTCCCTGAGCAGGCACCGATCCGGGCCCCTGCGCTGGGAGCGCAGGGTCTTAGGCGCTGACCCCACTCTTCTCTCTGGGACGGCCCTGCTGGCTGGCTCCCTTCTCTTTGGGCAGCAGGTTCCCTGCAGGGTCCTGCCGTCTGTCTGTCTGGGTCTGCCTTGTGGTGACAGCTTTCCTGGCCTGTCTGCTCCCCTTTAGGGCAGGGCACCTGGAGACCGGGGACCCTCCTGGGTGCTGGCTGCCGGGGTCCCCTGCCCTGCTCAGGTATGTCTTCCGTGGGGCTGGGAGGCAGGCCCGGTCCTCCCGCGTCTGTTGGGCAGTGCTGTCCCCGAGGCACCCTCGCCCTCCCGGAAGAGGAGTCTCCAGTCCCCCACTGTGGGGGCTGCGCAGGGGTCTGGGGGGCACCCAGTGCCCTCCTGAGCCCCCGAGCTTGGGTTCGGTCTCTGGTATCTGGTGTGGCGGTCCCCCTTGTTCACGCGTGTGTTTTCTCCTAGAACCCTGTTCTTTCTGGCTTGCCTTTCAGCTGCAATTGTGTATCTGATTTTTTTTTTTTTAACGTGCACACAGCTCTAGTGGGCTCTGGAGGGGTGTTCCATTTGCCATCTTTAACCACCCCCTAACGCTGTGACCCTGGGTGCCCTGTCCCAGGCTGGCTGCTCAAGCCCTCCTCCCGCGCCCCCCACGGCCGCCCCTCCAAGCCCGCTCTGCCCCGTCTGGCGGTGGCCTGGCTCCCAGCTGTGTCCTCTCAGTATGCTCAGTGCTGGAGGGAGGAAGATAAAGGCCTCCCCTCTCCTGGGTGGAATTGGATTGTTTGGCTTATTTATGTTTATCACCAGCTGTCCCACCCCATTAGGTTTGTATTGTGGTTGTTGCCATAGACGCACAGAGCTGGAAAGAGCTTGCTGGGGGGCCCGGAGGAGGGGCCGGGAGCCGTGAGGATCAAGAGGGCCGGGTTCCGCGAGGCGGGCCCGGAGGTGGGCGGGCAGGGCCTCGGGCCCCAGGTGCCCCTGACACGGAAGCGGCCCGCGCCCGCTCAGCCCAGTGGGGGGAGGTGGGCCACTGGCTGGCTGTCTGCCTTACAGGAAAAAGTAGGGGCTGGGCGCCGTGAGCCTGCGGTCTCACTGGCACAGAAACTGTAGCGTGAAACCTGGTGTCCTCGTGGTGTGTCTGAAGGTGGTTATTAGGCGGAAGACATGAGGTCGTTCCAGCTCAGGACTTGAGCGCTGGACGCCCGCCTCGTGTCAGGAAGGGAGGGGGCATGTGCACGTCATCGGCGGGTAGAGCGCGCTTCGTCTTTTTGTCTCTTTTTTTTTTAACCAGCTTTTCTCTTCTGTTCTTGGAGCTGCGGGGTATGAGTGGGTTGTGGCCAGACTCTGTGAACCCCTTATGTGTGTCTAAAGGAGTGTGTTCTGCCAGGATGAGCTCTTGTCCACGTCTGACGTTGTCCGTTGGGAAAGCGCTCACCCTTAGCATGCTGTGACTTCTCAGCCTTGTCCCCTGGGAAGGCAGAATGCTGTCCTTTAAGGAAAAGCCGCACAGCGAAGGAAAAGCCGCACAGCGACTCGTGCCGTCCACACCCCGGGCCCCCGCGTCCCTGGCAGGCCGGCCCCGGGGCGCTGCAGTGGGCCGGGGTCTGACCAGCATCCTTGGGTGGCCGTGCGAGGTCGGAGCAGACAGGGATCAGGGTCAGGAGCCCGAGGGGAAGGGTGGGCACGCCTCAGGCCCGCAGGTGCCCCCTGAGTGCCCCGCGGGGCCAGCCGGGGGAGGCCTGCCGAGGGGTGCCCACGGCGTCCGCTGCTGCCGGGGTCTCTTCCTGACCCCGCCCCCGCCCACCCCAGTATTTCCTGGGGGACAGGGCTCGTGCAGAGCTGCTGTGGTGGGAGCCAGGGCACCTGTCCGTCTGCTCTGGCTTTGTCTGTTTTGTCATCTGTCAGAGAACAAGCTTCTGCCTCAGAAGCTTGTACCTGTATCACAGGTAGTGATACCTGTGTATATTTATTTTCTCCTCCCTTCATTCCTTTTCTTATTTCTGCTTTGGAGGGTGGGGGGCTGTGGATATTCTTGCTCCAAACTCTTAGGTTGAACATCTTTTAGCCCACTTACTTTTTGGCCTTTCTTCTTGAGGTAGGTTATGGAGCTCTCTCTGGAGACAAGTGCAGCTGCTTTGCTAAATTACAACTTGTAGGATTCAAGTTCTAGTTGATAGTGGCTAATCTGTAGCCTTTGGAAACTTTGATGTTTCTTTTTTCTTTGAAAAAAGTGACACATTTACAAGTGTTTTTCATCTGGAGGTACAGAGTTTTTCAAGTCATCTTTTTGTTATTGGTTTCTAATATATTGTATTATGGGTAGTGAGTACCAAGCCTCTGAATTTGTCTGAGTGTTGCTTTATTGTCAGTGTTTATGACTCTTCAGTCTGTGCTTTAGAAGAGTTGTGTTCTCTAGCTGTCAGACGCAGGATTCTAAATGCAGTCATTAAATCCTCCTTGGTGGGGTGAACGGTATAGGGCACGAGCAGATGCTAGAAGGTCACCAGTGCTGTGGAGGAGGAGAAGCAAGGAAGGATGGAGGACTCTCATGGGGAAGGGTCTCTGCAGTTTGAAATAACGGGGTCTGGAAAGGCCCACGGTCAAGGCCGGCTTTGGTCCCACTCACCCACTCGCTCATCCCCTCCACAGTGATCATGCTTCCCAGGTGTCCGTCAGCACCCCTGGCGCTTGGGACGCATGTTTATGAGTAAAGCCGAGATCCCTCTTATTTGTGGAGCTTACACTGTGGGCCAATGGGGGGAGCTGGCGTGGACGCAGTGGGCAGGCTGAAGCTGCCCTGCGTGTGGAAGTAGGAGACTCGCTGAGGGGCAGGCAGGCTGTGAGCGATGCCAAGGAGTGGATGGTGGCCCCAGGGTCTCGGCTCTGAGCGTCAGGAAGGTGGAGTTGCCTGGAACCGAGATGCGAGCTCCAGGACAAAGCTGCCCCGCGGGGGACGGTGAGGGCCGGGGTGGGACACAGGCGTGCTGGAAAGGGGCTCTCAGAGCCCCCGCTGGAAGGGGGCTGGGCTGGGGCTGAGGACCTGGAGTGGCTGCATGGAGCCCGCGTGGATGTGATGTCTCCGCGGGAGGGGCCCGCGCGCTGCCTGCGTCCTGGACGGCATCTGTGGTGTCATCCCACGGGCAACGTTCCTACCCCAGATGGTGCTCACGGGGCCGCGCTCTCCCAGCCAGGGGCTCCACGCAGGGGATCAGGCCGCCCACCACCCTCATGAGGGCTTGGCATCCCTGCGCTGGCACCACTGCTGGTAGGGACGGCGGGAACCACGGTAACAGGCACTCTGCCAGCTGGCCGGCCCCTCAGCCGTGACCTGTGCTGGACACTGCAGAGGCTAAGTCACTTCTGCCGTGTCCCAGCCATGTCTGACTCTGCGACCCCGTGGACTGTGGCCCGCCAGCCACCTCTGTCCAGGGGATTCTCCAGGCAAGAATACTGGGCTGGGTAGCCATGCCCTTCTCCAGGGCATCTTTCCAACCCAGGGACCGAACCTGGGTCTCCTCCACTGCAGGCAGATTCTTTACTGTCAGCCACCAGGGGCTTCAAGTGCGTGAATTTTTGACAAGCCTCCCAGGTGTTCCTTTCAGACACTGAAATCCCAGCCTGATCGCCTTCCCTTCCCACCCCCAACACACACTCACACTACAGCCCCACACCCCTGGCCCTACTCCCCACCTTGCAGACCCCCAAAGGATGCTGCCTTCCATGTTGGGCAGCGAGGTTTCCAGGAGGCACTTGCTAAAAGAGGCCAGCCCACCCCCGAGAAGCTGGGGGTGCTCCCTGCTTCACCCCCTGCTGCCCTCCCTTCTCTCTCTGCTGCCAAGTCGAAGAAACACCTTCTATTTTTAAATATTTCAACTGTTACTATTAAGTAATATTGGCTCCTACTGCAACCCAGCTGTTAGGTGAAACCCATAACCAAACGTTAGGGGGTTGCTAAGAGGGAAATTCTGAAATGCTTTCTTCTCTGTGTTATGTAAACTTGACCTTACGTAACTGAAATGGCAAGGACGCTTGCAGAGGAGATCTGTGGCTTTCCTAGACCACCGAAACTATTTTTAATTTTCAGATAATGTGTTTTTTATCCATGGGGTTTAGGGTAAACCAAATGACTTTCGGGGGGGGGGGGCCTGATTTATGGTAGGGTGAGCACAGCCCAGGCCCAGGGTGTGGGCAGGTGAGTAGGGCCCAGGGCTGCAGGGGTGTGGCCAGATTGAACCCAGGTGTCCACAGCCGGGCAAGGTGCTGCGAACTCTCCAGCCTGGATGGCCCGTCCCTGCTGGGGCCTTGGGGGCTACAAGGGGGCTCTTTTAGTAAATGCTTGAGGATGAAATGCTGGTGCTTCTGTCTCACTGTGTCCCTGTGTTGTAATCATGTGAGAGTTCTCGTCCATTCACACCTGTTTATAAAGTCAGAGTCCCCTCTGGATTCCTCCACCAGGCACCTCCTCTGGGGCTCACATTTGTCTTCGTCAGCTGCCTTTATACTCCAGAACTTAGAGCACATCCCACCACCCCCCTTTTTTTTTGCACCGAGCTGGCCTGCTTCTATTTTTAGTTTCCCGGAAGCACATTTGTGCACTTCTCGAAAGCCAAGTTCCCCCACGGCACGCCAGGTTTTTATTTACAGCCTCTTGCTCAATTTGCGCTTGCAAATATTTCCCAAAGACAGTTTCTCTTCTTGGGGGATGCAGAACAAATTAGAAACAGGCAAAGGATTTTCTGGAGAGCTTTAAGGAGAAGTTCCGAGATTGAGAGTGGAGGGGGGGTGGGGACCCGACGTTTGGCTTCATCTGAACTCACAGAGCACTCAGTGCAGATGGCTTGCTCTGTTTATGCACTTCAGATTCCCAGAAAAGAGCGCCACGGGCTTCAGGGAAGCCAGGAAAACTGCAGCAGGACGGTGGATGTGTCCCTGAGCCAGAGTCACCTCCGCCCTCCTCCAGGACTGCCCGGGAGAGGCGGCGGTGAGGGTGGCGGGGTTTGGGGACCCAGAGGGCTGTACCTGGAGACCCACATGCCATCTAAGTCACTCTGTTTTCTGTGGACTCAGGTTTTGGAATGCTGTCTTCATTGTTGACACAGTGTGTTTATCACTCTGGAGACTCTGTTAAAAAAAAGCCTGTCTCTTCCAAGCGGCTTCCCGGCGGCTCAGAGGGTCAAGAGTCCGCCTGCACTCCAGGCCCGGCTGGCTCAGGCGGTAGAGCAGGAGAGTTTCAGTGGGTCATCTAACACGACCCTGGAAAGGCACGCAGCAAATGAGAGTCAGACTTGGGTGGCGGGTAGTATGGCGGTGGCTCTACACCCGTGAAGTCTGGCTGAAGATAGGATCGTCCGGTTTATCGTCCACTTGGGGCAGTGTGTGGGAACGGCTCTTGTTCGCTCTGACGTTTTCCCGTGTCCTACCCTCAGCACTCACGGATGGGATCACAAAGAGTCGGACACGACTCCTCGACTGAACAACAGTCAGATTGTGGATGTGAAAAATCTGTTTCTTTAAAAAATGACTCATTATTTGCCATCTTTTATCAGTTTAAAGTTGAGATATTTTATTCCATGCAGTTACCAAAAAAAAATGGATGTTAATAGATGAAACAAAATATTGATCATTGTAGAAAGTTGTATATGAGGGTATTCCTGGTAGTCATCTCTGATTTTGTGTATCTTTGAAGATTGCCACAGGGAAAGTGCTGTTTTGTTTTGTCTGTAATGCTACAGCCTGCCTGGTTCTTCAAAACCTCCTCCAACTGTCATTTCCACATTTTTGCTCCCATTAAGCACAGACAAACTGTCCACATGGCATGTTTTAGCAACTCTATGGATTTTCTGTTTCTGAGTGAGTAATTCCTTTAATTTCTTTTACTCTTTATTATCTCTTCCTCTTTTTTCTTGAATGAGATATGGCTTAATTTTTTAGTTCTTTTTCAAACTTTTTGAGTCCAATGCTTAATTGTTTCGATTCCTTTTTAGCAACATTACTTAAGTGTGTAAGACTATGCATTACTCTCTGAGTTCAGTGTAATCCATTCCTGAAATTTTCAGTGTGTGAT
Source organism: Hydropotes inermis (assembly GCA_020226075.1). NCBI lineage: Eukaryota > Metazoa > Chordata > Mammalia > Artiodactyla > Cervidae > Hydropotes > Hydropotes inermis. The sequence goes on along the minus strand of CM035269.1, from coordinate 111,169,941 downwards.
GAGCTCATTAAATTTACTTTATAAATTTTCTTTACTTTCCTTTCAGATTTGGAGTGTTCAAAAGAAAGGTGTTCAGTTGAATTTTTGCTTTTCTTCTGCTTTTATTGATTTCTTTTTCTGTAGCAGTGTGCATGTTGGGTTCTGCGTATTTATATGGAAACTTTGTTTATGTGGCTTGATCGTCTTAAATGTTTTGTGGGAGTTTGAAAAAGTCACAGATTCTCTCATTGCACAGCCTTTTCACAGCTGAAGTGTTGATTGTATCACTCAGGTCCTCTGTGTGTTCACGGTTCATGTCGCTGGTGTCAGGCGTGCCAGAGCAGGTGCGGATCTGCGGCCAGTTCTGTGTTCCGTCGTCTCTTCTGACTTTTCTGCACTGTCCGTCTTGGCTTTCCTTAGAGGACACACAGCTCCAGGACGCCCTTTTCTCACCATAACGGGTGTACCGACTGGCTTCCCCGGTGGCTCGGTGGTAAAAAAATACTCCTGCAATTCAGGAGAGCTGGGTTTGACCCCTGGGTCAAGAAGACCCCCGGAGAAGGGAATGGCAACCCACTCTATTATTCTTGCCTGGAAAATTCAAGGAGAGGAGCCTGGTGGGCTACAGTCCACGGGGTCGCAAAGAACGACTGATTGACTTCCACACACACACGCGTGAGGTGGGCCTCATCTTGTGACTTACACACACACACACACACACACACGTGGAATGGGCCTCGTCTTGTGATTTTCACACACACACACACACGTGAAATGGGCCTCATCTTGGTTAGGTTTTGCTTTAGGGCTGACCTTTGCGATTCCGATGCTTTGACCTCAAATTTCTTTCGGTTGCTGTTTGCCCATTCTGTTCTGGATGCTTCCTAGGTGGATAGTAATTGTTTTGTTTTTTACCTAATCTGCTCACTTTTGTGAGAATAGATCCCGTTTACACCTGGTGACACAACAGATATATTTAGTTCTGAGCTTTTTGTCCAGTTTGTATGCTCTGTTTTCTGTGTTAAGTGCTGCTGGGTTTTGACTTCTTGTCTGCGGGCTCTCTGGCCTCTTCTTTGGTTTTAGGGTGAGTGATTCTCTTGTCCTTCTGGTCACTTGGGAGGCTGTATCCTCTTTCCACATGTTATTGCGGGATTGTTTACAAGCCCATATATTTAGCTAAATGGCTGTTTCTTGACACGGCCACTTTAGGCAGTGTTTGTGGATGCCTTGTGAGAGATTAGATAATTAGCACATACAGATTCTTTGGCCTTTTTTTTTCCTTCTTGTTCACTTTCTGATTTTGCTAGTTACAGTGTTAGTTTTCATTCAGGCTATTCTCTTTATAACATATAAATGATATACTTACCATCTAACATTTACTGACTTATTAACCTTAAAGCAGTATTGGTCAATTCCTAAGAAAGCTGAGAAAATGGAAATACACTGTTCTTTCCCCAGCACCTCAGTTTGTTTCATTACAACTCTGTAAAATGTGAGGAGCTTTAAGTTAACCCCGAGGTGTCTAGCAGTAGGACCCAAAGATCCTGTCGGCTGGGTCCTCGCCCAGGCGAGGCGAGCAACCTGCTCTTTGGGCGATGCCGCCGGCACCCGGGCTGGGCCAGTGGGGCCACCCCGTGTGCTCCCTCCTGCCCGGGGGCCGGTGACCTTGGCTGCAGGGGGCCCGGCTCTGCCCGAGCATCCCTGCTGGCCCGAGTGCTCAGGGCAGCTGCGGGGTTCTGTTTGTGTGTGGAGGGTTCTCAATGAACCCCTCTTAGGGGTGATATTCTAGTGGCAGGGGAAAAGGCCTGAAGTGGACA
>CM035269.1:111147209-111163358 GCA_020226075.1 Hydropotes inermis | reverse complement strand
ACAGACATCCTGGAATGTGAAGTCAAGTGGGCCTTAGGAAGCATCACTACAAACAAAGCTACTGGAAGTGATGGAATTCCAGTTGAGGTATTTCAAATCCTAAAAGATGATGCTATGAAAGTGCTGCAGTCAATATGCCAGCAAATTGAAAAACTCAGCAGTGGCCACAGGACTGGAAAAGGTCAGATTTCATTCCAATCCCTAAGAAAGACAATGCCAAAGAATGCTCAAACTACCACACAATTGCACTCATCTCACACGCTAGTACAGTAATGCTCAAAATTCTCCAAGCCAGGCTTCAACAGTATATGAACCGTGAACTTCCAGATATACAAGCTGGATTTGGAAAAGACAGAGGAACCAGAGATCAAATTGCCAACATCTGTCACATTATCGAAAAAGCAAGAGAGTTCCAGAAAAACATCTACTTCTGCTTTATTGACTAAGCCAAAGCCTTTGACTGTGGATCACAACAAACTGTGGAAAATTCTTCAAGAGATGGGAGTAGCAGACCACCTGACCTGCCTCCTGAGAAACCTGTATGCAGGTCAGGAAGCAACAGTTAGAACTGGACATGGAACAAGAGACTGGTTCCAAATTGGGAAAGGAGTACATCCAGTGCCTATTGTCACCCTGCTTATTCAACTTATATGCAGAGAACATCATGAGAAATGCTGGGCTGGATTAAGCACAAGTTGGAACCAAGATTGCCAGAAGAAATATCAATAACCTCAGATATGTAGATAACACCACCCTTATGGCAAAAAACTAAGAACTAAAGAGCCTCTTGATGAAAGTGAAAGAGGAGAGGGAAAACATTGGCTTAAAACTCAACATCCAGAAAACGAAGATCATGGCATCTGGTCCCATCACTTCATGGCAAATAGATGGGGAACCAGTGGAAACAGTGGCAGACTTTATTTTTGGGTGCTCTAAAATCACTGCAGATGGTGACTGCAGCCATGAAATTAAAAGACTCCTTGGAAGGAAAGTTATGACCAACCTAGACGGCATATTGAAAAGCAGAGACATTCCTTTGACAACAAAGGCCCATCTAGTCAAGGCTATGGTTTTTCCCGTAGTCATGGATGTGAGAGTTGGACTGTAAAGAAAGCTGAGCGCCAAAGAATTGATGCTTTTGAATTGTGGTGTTGGAGAAGATTCTTGAAAGTCCCTTGGACTGCAAGGAGATCCAACCAGTCCATCCTAAAGGAGATCAGTCCTGGGTGTTCAGTGGAAGGACTGATGCTGAAGCTGAAACTCCAGTACTTTGGCCACCTGATGTGAAGAGCTGACTCATTTGAAAAGATCCCGATGCTGGGAAAGATTGAGGGCAGGAGGAGAAGGGGACGACAGAGGATGAGATGGTTGGATGGCATCACCAGCTCAATGGACATGAGTTTGAGCAAGCTCCGGGAGTTGATGATGGACAGGGAGCCTGCAGTCCATGAGATCACAAAGAGTCAGACATGACTGAGTGACGGAGCTGAACTGAAAAATTCTTCAGCTTTATCCAATGTTGCTGCCAAGTTGCTTCAGTCGTGTCTGACTCTGTGTGACCCCATAGACGGCAGCCTGCCAGGCTCCTCCGTCCATGGGATTCTCCAGGCAAGAGTACCGGAGTGGGTTGTCATTGCCTTCTCCTTATTCAGTGTTAACCTAGTGTTTATATGTCCCTGATACAAGTTTGTGTGTGTTAATTTAAGTAAAATTGATCGACAAACCTGTGTTGGTTCCAGGTAGACAACATAGTAATTCCGTGGTTCTATACATTAAAAGAGATCCACCAGTCCATCCTCCAGGCGATCAGTCCTGGGTGTTCATTGGAGGGACTTATGTTGAAGCTGAAACTCCAATACTTTGGCCACCTGATGCGGAGAGCTGACTCATTTGAAAAGACCCTGATGCTGGGAAAGATTGAGGGCAGGAGGAGAAGGGGACAACAGAGGATGAGATGGTTGGATGGAATCACTGACTCAATGGACATGGGTTTGGGTGGACTCTGGGGGTTGGTGATGGACAGGGAGGCCTGGCATGCTGCAGTTCATGGGGTCGCAATAGTCAGACATGACTGAGTAACTGAACTGAACTGATACATTAAAAAATGTCATCATGATAAGTCTAGTTACCACTTGTCACCGTGCAAGGGTAGGATAAGTCCTCTACGTACAGACCTTCAAGTTGCGAACTCTCAAGGATGCAAATATATTTTCCATCATCGTCAGGCGTGAGTGAGACAACAGCTTATCCTATCTCCTGTTGCTGATGCCCCTTCATCTCTACCATCTCCCCCTCCTCTCCCGCGACCCTTCTCGCCTGTTCATTCCATGCCAGGCCCTGTGTGCCAGCTGTTGTGTTGGACTGCTGTACTTTTCAAGGCGCTGTCCTGTAAAGTTGCAGATGTCTTGTTCATTTTGTGTTTGTTTTTACCTGTATCTTGTGTGAGAAGTGTCATAAAGCTGTAACAGGGCAGCACCGTACAGCTGAGTGTGATAGTCGGGTACCCAGGCCCACGCGGCTCAACGTGTGAACAGATTGGACTTAAGGGACACACTCTGGGAACAGAACTTGTTCGTGTGTGGGGGGACTTCCTGCACTGCCGTCTTACGGACTGTGTTCCCTGTGGCCGACGCTACATCCCTGTGACTTCCTTATTTTGAATCTGCAAGTTTGGATCTTTTATTTCCCTCGCCTGTTTCACTCAACACCTCAGCCTTCTTCCCCTCTCGCAACCACACGTTTGTTCTTATCTTTGAGTCTGTTTCTATTATGTTTGTTCATTTTTGTTGTTGTTTTGTTTTTCAGATTTCACATATGTGAAGTCATGTGGTATTTGCCTTTCTCTACCTGACTTACTTCACTTAGTATAATACCCTTTAGGTTCACCCATGTTTTCATATGTGGCAAGATTTTGTTCTTTCCTATGGCTGAAATTTCATTGTGTTTGTATACCACATCCACTTTATCCCCTGTCATGGCTTCACAGCTCTCCTGGATTCCCTGATGGCTCAGTTGGTAAAGAATTTGACTGCGATGCAGGAGACCGCAGCTCAATTCCTGAGTCGGGAAGATCCGCTGGAGAAGGGATAGGCTGCCCACTCCAGTATTCTTGGGTTTCCCTTTTGGCTCAGCTGGTAGAGAGTCCGCCTGTAATGTGGGAGACCTGGGTTCAATCCCTGGGTTGGAAAGATTCCCTGGAGAAGGGAAAGGCTAACCTTAAGTCCAGTATTCTGGCCCGGAGAGTTCCTTGGGCTGTATTGTCCATGAGGTCACAAAGAGCCGGACATAACTGAGCGATTTTCACTTCACTTCTTTATCCCTTCACCCTGATGGTGTTTAAAGCATATGTCTCTTTATTTCATTGTTTGACACGGGGTCCATTTAATGCTCATACATGGTGGCTGGTCTGTCTCCAGCTCATCTGTAAGATTCCTCCTGCCTTTTTATGAGCTTTGCAGTGTATCGCTGAAGATACCGGGTTGTCTGTCCCGCAGCGTCTCCCTGGGTTCTAGATTTCGCTTGATTTCCTCCCTGAGTTGTCATTAAAAGTGGACCTCTTGCCTGAGTTTCCTGTCCATCGGTGGTTAGACCCTGAGGTTTGATCAGAGTCCGTTGTGATTGTTTTTGGCTGGACTGTAGGTGCAGTTGTGTACGTCCATTGGGAGGACCAGCTCTGTGTGTGGGGGTGGGGGCGCCTCGCAGCCACGTGTCATTTCTTTCTCCTTAAGATCATTTTACTGAGCTAGCCACACCCCCGCCACTGCCCTGAGGCCTCCTCTTGGTCTCCAGCAGGTCTGTGTGGACAGTTAGCCTGTGAACCTGTCTTCCACCTCCACCCCTGTTGGGGACAGGGGTCCCAGGGCCCTCGGATGCTCCCGCCTCCCCACTGGCCCCCAGCGTTTCCTCCGTGACTCCATCCACAAGTCAGACGCTGCCGTCCGCCTCCTTGCTGTTCGTGTGGACTCATTACCGTGCGTGTCGGGTTCTCCGCTCGCCTTTCCTCCCGCGTCTCAGGCCCGCCGTGGGCTCCTCCTTCCCCGAAGGCTCGTCGGCGCGTCTGTGGCCTGTGTCAGCGATGCGGCCCCATCTGCATGTGCTCTGCATGCAGTCTTGACCGCTGCCCCCCAGCACGCGGTTCCGGCTTCGCAGGTGTTCCTCTCTGCTCGCGGAGCTGGCTCGCAGTCCTCTGGCCGTTCCCACGTGCCCCTGTCGGCTGCTCACTCGTCCCCAGGGCCCGCTGACCCTCTTCTCTCGAGTCTGTGGTTCCACTTGGGAACTGCCTTGATCGCTGTCCTTTGTTGGGGTCCCTGCTTGGCTGTGCCTTCCGTGTCTCCCACCAGTTCTGGAAATGCTCAGCCTTCTGTCTTAGGTGCTGCCTCTGACCTCCAACCTTCTCTGCAGGGGGCCCCACACCTTGGAACCAACCGCCGGGCCTGAGACACAGGCTGCACCCTCCCTGCTGGCATTGGGGCTGCCAGGCTGCAGGTGCCAAGGGGCCGGGGCCGGGGGATGGGGCGGGTGGGGTGAGTGAGAAGGGAGCGGGGGGCCTCGTTGAAGCGATGGTCTGCTTTTGCAGAACTGTGAGATCGCCTGGATTCTGCCCATTGTCTGAGTTCTCTCCCCTTCGTGCCCCCGTCCTACAAAGGCCTTTTTCTTTCTTCGACAAAAGGAGAGAAGCGGGTGGAGGGGGCCCTGACCTACATGCCTCAGCAGCTGCCGCGGGATCAGAACCCCGCCCTGAGGAGATGAAGCGGTGCCTGTTCTGTCTGCATCAAATACACGCACTCTCGTTCCTTCGGCCCCGGCCCCGCGTGAAGCCGGCGTGTCTCCGCATGCTCTTCACACCCTCTGAGCTGAGAAGCCGTCTTGGCTCCATGTCTGGGAGCCCGCAGCGCAGGCAGTGTCGCTCTGGAGCCTCCGGCCGTGGTGTGCTGGAGCCCGAGTCTGGGTGCTCTGGACGCCTGTCCCCAGGCGCGTTCGTGACAGCCTTCAGTTGTCACGTGTGCAGACGCTGAGGGCCAGCTCGCGCCCTTCCGGGGGTCTCTCCTGCATCCTGACCACCTGGTCTCGCTTTGGGTCTTCACCACCCTCAGTAAAGTCGCCTTCTGGGCCCACTTTAGGGGGAGGGTGTTCAGCAGCTCTGGAGGCAAGACGGGCTCAGCTCAGCCTGCCGAGCCCAGACACCCCTCCCGCCAGGTCAGCTCTCCCTGGGGTCTTCTCCCTGCGTTCACACCGCCCCTGCCACGGGGTCTCTGCGTCCTGGCCCTCGATGGATGCTGGGCACATGCACAGCCCCTGGGTGGCCTCTGGTCCTCAGGGGGATTTGGACTCACATTAGCCCCAACCCCACACTGGACGTTTGAGAGACCGGGTGCCTGTGCTGGGGGCCCAGCCTCTTCTCTCTTAGTAGCGTTACCTGGACACATGCCCTGGTGCCTGAAAGTGGGGCCCTGGGCTTGCTTTCCACGAGCGGTCCCACCTCCCGCCTGCTGGCCCCCGTGGTCCCTGACCGGGTCCTTGCTGGTGTCTGCAGACACGCGGGCCCAGCGGGGACCTCGAAGAGGAGGATCGGGGCAGCTGCAGGAGAGGCTGTCACGGAGGCGGGTGAGGGTGGCCAGGCCTTGGTGTGCTGATGGCCTTAGACTCTCCGCCAGGGAGAAGCCCGTTGAAAATGTGGGGCTTGGGGAGGGGGTGTGAGTGAGTGGAGGTGAAACCCAGCTTAGGGGAGGAGACAGCCGGGTAAAACATTACCTGGTATTAATGGTGGATTGTTCTTTTTAGCAGCGAAAGTGAGCTATCAGGAGCTTGCTGTTTGCATCTCTGCTCAGCAGCTGAGTTTGCTCAGTGGTGCTGGTCAGCCTGTTTCCCGGGACCTGTTAGGTGGTGCAGACCCAGCCTGACTGCACCCTTGGGTCCCTGTCTCGGCCATGAGCAGGTGTTTTCGGAGCAGACCCCTGGGAGCCCTTCGGGAAAAGTAGAGGTTTTTCTTCCCTGGAAAGCACTGGCCTGCGGGGTGCTAGAGCAAGCTGGCCATCCCGGGGGATGCCCAGCCTTTGGTCAGGACAGAATCCACAGCCGGAGCCGTGGGCAGGGAGTTAGGGGTCTGCCAGCCCTGGTGGGGGGGATGCTCTCAGAGCCCCAGAGCGTGCGTGCTCGGGCTGCAGGGGACCTCATTGCCCCAGCGCTGCTGGAGCCCCAGGCACCCCGGGCTCTGCTGCTCCCAACGCCCCAAGCTGCCAACACCACCCCGCCTAGAACCACTACCCCAGGTGGCCTGTGCCACCCCGCCTGAGAACCAGAGCCCCAGGGTGACCTGTGCCACCCCACCTGAGAACCACTGCCCCGGTGCCCTGCGGGCTCCCTCCTCCCAGCCCTTCCTGCTCTGTCGCCCACGGGCATCCTGTCGCCCGTGGTTGGTGTCCAGTTCCGCGTTTGTCAGGGACATTTGCTGTGTAGCTTCGGCCAAGTTGCTTAGACTCTCCAAGCTTCTTTCCCTGCCCGCTCAGTGGGGATGACGTTGGCTCCATCCGTGTCCTGCAGGGTCCCTGTTTACATGTGAAGCTAGCCCAGGCCAGCAGCCTGCAGACCTGCGGCCCGCAGTGACTCAGGGCCGCCCTGGGGGCTTGGGCTGTCTGCCCCTGACACCCCCTCCTGCCTTCGTCCTGAGGCTCTTGGTCTGCTCCGGCCTGTCTCTGCTTGGTTTTGAAGAGTAATCCACTGCCTTCTTGTCTGGCGGCAGAGCCTGGGCCGAGCAGGGCCTGAAGGTGCGTGCTCCTCCCTCGTGACGTGCAGGTGTGTGCAAGGCACCCACGTGCAGAACGCAGCTCAGAGGCGCCGCGGTCGCACTCTCCCTGCCCCAGGCCAGATGCAAAAAGCCTTCCCATGTAACACATGGATAAAGTGTGAGTCGCTCAGCCCTGTCTGACTCTGTGTGGTCCCATGGACTAAAGCCCACCAGGCTGCTCTCTCCATGGGATTCTCCAGGCAAGAGGACTGGAGTGGGGTGCCATCCCTTCTCCAGGGGATCTTCCTGACCCAGGGATCAAACCTAGGTCTCTGGATATACGTGTATAAATACCACTATATATGTTTATTTCTTTACATTCTGATCTCAGCTGAAAACAAAACAATATAAAACATAATAGTATGTTCTTGCTCCATACTATTTATTATTTATTTTCATTCTTCAAGCATAATTTATATTCTACTGAGCTGTTCACATAAGCTCATTTCTTTGGCGTCGCCTGTGTACATACATCTGAATGAGGCTAAAAAGCAGGGCGAACCATACTTATCTACATGAGAAGCCGAGATGGGGCCACTTGTCTTATTTACCTTCCCTACAGAATATTTTTAAATGTTTACGTTAAAAAGCACTTCTGACTTCTCTACCTCATTTCCCCTTTATACACACACACACACAGTATTAAATAGAATAATTGTAATTCAGTTAAGAGCACCTTTGGGGAAAATGATACTGCATATAAATCAGTATTTTGAATGGAACTTGATTATGACTGTTCAGCCGTTTTGAATGATATTTCTAATAAGTTATGCACCCAAAGTTCCACGGTGAGATGACAGATTGAATACATAGATCTAATTTCACTCACTCCTGAAATTCACAAAAGCTCCAGTAACAATATACATATTATAAACTGTGGCAACCAAAACCCAGATGGTGGCCTCTGTGCTTCCCGCTGAAGCAGCCCAGTGTCCTTGGAGACGTCGCTGGTTCCTCCTGGGGACCAGGAAGTGCAGGGCGCCTGGGGACAGCTGTCACTGCCACACGGAGGGCTGTCCCCAGGGTCCCCGTGGGCTCTGGGTGACCCGGCGCCATCACGCAGGCCGCCCGGGGACGCATGTGAGCGTCAGGACAGGACTGCTGAGGCCCGGCTCACTGCGGTCCGGAAGCCAGGCCCGGGGCGGCCAGCTCAGTGAGGTGGGAAATTGGCAAATGGAAGACCGTCAAGCACTGGCCCTGCCTTTCTGCTAAAAGCTGTGTGTGGGGATAACCTGACAGTTGACTCGGGGCCCTTTCTCAACCATGGAAGTCACACCTGGCCAGCATCTTGGGACCGGCAGATGGGGCTGGAAGGGCTGTGTTGACAGGCCCAACAGCATCATCGGTGACCTCCTTAGCTGCTGGTGACACAGGAGCCGGGGGGACACCGGACTCTCTGGGGGGTGGCCCTGCTGGGAACTGGAGCTGCGTCCCCCGGACTCTAGACGCAGTCCTACTCCCAGGGAATCCATCGTGTGGGTCTGCACCTCAGATACAGTCAGCACGGGACGGGTGAGCAGAGTTTTCAGCCCATCAGCTGGAGAGGGTGTGGGCATGAGGGAGAAGACGGGGGATCTTTAGATTACAAAGAATTCACAGGCTATATCAGCCAGTTGCAGTGTACGGACCTTAGCTGAATCTTGATTTGTTTTTGGCTACACGGGATCTTCGTTGCACCCTGTTTTGTTCCAGCACGGATTCCCAAGCTGTGGATTGAGGGCTTAGTTGCCCCACACCTTGTGGGATATTAGCTCTCTTGACCCAGGATCAAACCTGCATCCTCTGCATTGCAAGGCAGGTTCTCAACCGCAGGACCAGCAGGGAAGTCCCGGTTGAATCTTGAGTTGAGTAAAGTCTCAGAAATGTGTATGGGCAGTGCGTATGGGCAGTGCGTGTGGGCAGTGCGTGTGGGCAGTGCGTGTGGGCAGTGTCGTATGAGCAGTGCGTGTGGGCAGTGCGTGTGGGCAGTGCGTGTGGGCAGTGTATATGGGCAGTGTGTGTGGGCAGTGCGTGTGGGCAGTGCGTGTGGGCAGTGTGTGTGGGCAGTGCGTGTGGGCAGTGTGTATGGGCAGTGCGTGTGGGCAGTGTGTATGAGCAGTGTGTATGAGAAATGCGTATGGGCAGTGCGTATGAGACTTGTGTATGAGCATTGTGTATGAGAAATGTGTATGAGACTTGTGTATGGAAAAAGTGATAATACCTTCTGGCTATTTGATAGCATCATGGAGTTGTTGATTTATTTGGTAGGTTGACTGTTTTCCTAAGAGTTTATTTAGAGATACCACAGTCCTTATGACTAAAGTGCTGTGCTGGCAGGCCGGCTTCAGGATAATCTAGAAGGAAGGGCAGTGGGCGGGTGTGGAAGGACAGGCTGGCCAGAGGGCAGCAGTCGCTGGAGCTGGCTGACAGATGCTTGTGAGTTGATTATACCATTGTTGTTGGCTTTGTGTGTTTTTTAATTTTCCCTAAAAAATTACCTATCTATATCTGTATCTGTATTCCAGAGAAAAGTTATCACCTCACAAAGATGGGGGAAAGAGGGACTCCTTGGTGGTCTAGTCACTGAGACCCCGCGCTGCCAATGCAGGGGTCCTCTGGTCAGGGAACTAGATCCCACCTGCCACAATGAAGATCAAAGATCCCACTAAGGGATCTGCTGCTCTAAGACCCAGTGCAGCCAAACCTGTAAGGTACATTTTAAAAATAAATATTTTTTTTAACAAGATGGGGAACAGAAAAGGAAACAGCATCAGCTGTCTGGAAGGTGGAAATTGAAGTCACAGGTCACACTAGATTTGGCAGTTTGGGCAGAAAAAGCCAGACTCCACTCCACCCATGGGTACAGCCAAGATCCCAGTGGGTGGACACCTCGGCATCCTTGTAAAGCAGCCCCATGTCCCGCGTCCAGGACAGGACCGGGGCAGGAGGGAGCCAGGCTGAGTGGAGTGGAGGCTGGAGGGCAGCAGGCACGGTCACAAACCGCCCCCCCCCCCCCCCCCCCCCCCCCCCGGCTCGGGATGCCTCAGCCCCCATCCAGGGGTGCCTGGCGCATCCTGACGGACGCCAGCTCCATGCACCACCCAGCGAAGCTCAGCCTTGAGTCCCCTGTCTGCTTGCAGCTTAGGATCCACGCCTCCATTCGTCCTCAGGAACACAGCTGCAGAAATTATGCAAAACTCGGTCAGAAACTTAGAAAATACATTTAAGGGAATCTCGAATAGAATTGAGCGTTAGACACGGAAAATGGGGGAGAAGGAGAAAGAAACTCGGCGATTGTTGCAGATTTACCACCAAGTACTGGAAGTTCCCGAAGGGGAACACAGAGGAAAGGGCGATGGCCCACAAGATGACCCAGGTAGATTCCCCACAGCTGGGGGTGTGAGTTGCCAAGCTGGACAGGCGGCGTGTAGCTCCGCGGTGGGCAAGCGAAGAACCTTAGTTCCAGAGCCTCTTGCTCAGGACTCGGCGGGCAGGAGCTCGTCTTCCAGAGGGAGAGCAAAGGGCACGTGTCCAGAGTCAGAGCAGCTCCTCGCTTTTCAATACAGTCTTGGGAACAAGGAGGGGGGACGTGGTCTTCACCGTCCTGGAGGAGGTGACTGCTCGCTCAAGTTCTGTGCGCAGCCAGAAGAATGATCCCTGGAGGAGGACATGAACACACATTCGGACAGGAAACCCCGTGCCCCCTTCCCGAGGCACAGGGGGAGGCTGAGGTCCTGCAGAGAGAGAACAGCCCAGAAGGAAGAGGAGTGAGATGAAGGGGTACGAACAGAGACCCAAGGCGTCCCTGGGAGTGTCGGGGGCCAGCCTCAGGGGGCGGCTGTGTGGGAGGCGCTGTGGAGGAGCTCTGCAGCCCCCAGGTGTCTGGACCTCCCTGCCTCCCCGACCTCACTCACCTGAGGTTGTGCTTCTCCACGGGGCTCCTGGGCCCCGCACCTGGGGCGCACCTGGAGGACGGCCGGCTGGAGCCACAGCAGGAGGCAGGGCGGTCTGGCCCCACTGTGGGGGTGGCCTGTGGTTTTCCCGGGGTCACTCGGCCTCACCCCAGAGGAGCTCTTTCTGCCCGCTGTCCTGGAAGCTGAAGCAGCCTGGCCCCAAGACTCTGTCTCTCCCTGGGGGCCTTTGTTTCGCCCCCCCACCCCACAGCTGCTGAGTGCAGAGGACGCGTGTTTAGGGGTGCGTCCTGGAGGTGGCGACCACAGCACGCAGGGGTGCTGAGCAAAGTCGGCACGGGGCTGGGGGCCCGGGCAGCGAGGCTCTGGCCCCTGAGGCGGGCATGTGCCAGCAGCCCCCTTACCACGTGTGTCCCCCGGGGTGTGTGACAGGTTTTGTCGAAACGTTGAAAACATTTTGAGATCGGTTATGCGTTTCCACTAGACCCCGTCCTTCCTACTCCTCCTCCTCCTCCCCTCACACAGGCAGACACACGTCAGCGTGAGAGGAACTCGCGCTGACATGGATGAAACATCTATTATTCTCCCCTAGATTTGAATGAGCCGTTCTCTGCTTGAACAGAGCCTACACTCTGGCCCTGTTTTCTAAAGAATAGACCTTCTCTTTATTTGCTGTCTATATGATGACATGAAATAGTGCTGTGAACAGAAGACCCAACCCATGTAATGGAAAATTACTGTGGTTTTTTCCCCCTGATCATTTATTTTTTTGAAAAAATAAGAGACTGGCAGATTTTTTTTTTTCTATTTCTGATTGAGAACTTATAGGTCACGGCCCAGCCTTGCCATTTCTTATTGAAACTCTGAATATAGTCTTTGTGCTTTTACTAACGTCATGAGTCTGATTGTATTAATATCTTTCTCAAGGCACAACCTATAAAAGCAATTTTCTACTCTGCCATAAAATATTCATGAGAATACAGACTTTTTTGTTTTGATGCCGCATTCTTTAAGGAGAGAAGGTCTCATTGTTTTCTTCCAGCGATTTGGGTCAAAAGCACCAGCAACTTCTGCTGGGAACTTGTGGCATTTCCACGAGTTTTTGATACAGAAATAGTTGCAGGCATGTCTGACGCACCCTCCAGCGGCGAAATGAATGGAGACTGTGACTCTGACCCCACAGCTGGGGCTGTGGCTGCCTGGGGGGCCCACCTGGCTTCCCGGGGCTGAGCTCACGGTGGGGAGAAGCGCCTGGCCTGGGTCCCCAGCCCCGCGCCCACCCCAGGGGTGGCACGTGTGTCTGTCTGCAGCGCTGTCTCCTGAGGTGCCGAAGTGGCAGGCGCTGGGCAGAGCATGTCCAGCGGAGGTGACGTCTGGCTTTGCATTCTCTTTGCATTGGACTTTCTTTAGCAGAGGATGAAGTCTTGTGTGAAACCACAAAAGGGGAAAGTCCAGCAGGCCTCACCTCCCTTTCTAACAGTAATGGTGAGGACAGCCCGTGACCCCTGCCCCCCGGCCTGGCGCCCTCTGTTCACTGCGGCCAGGATGGTGTTGCCTGGGGGTCTCCTTGCTGTCCCCTCCCTGGGCCCACCAGCTCTGATGTCTGGAATGACTTGGGGGAGGGGGGGTGTTTCGTCGTTATGTTCCGTGTAGCTCCAGACTCAAAGGGAACCCGAGGAAAGGTGCAGTGAACACAGGGAACCTCGGTCTTCCCCAGCCCGTGCACGCCACGGTGCCTGCTGTGTCTTCTCTTCCACTCTCGGCCCCCCTGAGGCAGCACCCCATCTCTCACGCCCAGCACCCCGATGCCAGCCCCTCTGCATATGAGGCCCGGCCTCCCCCTGCCGCTAGCAGCCCCACCTGGGCCTGCAGGGCCCCCAGGATCTGCGGATGCAGGCCCCACGCCCCAAGCAAGTGGTCCAGGCGCCAACCGTGTCTCCGCCCCCCGGCCGCCCTCTTACACTGGCCTTCTGGGTGCTGGCTCGTCCTCCCCGCCCCGCTCAGAGCTGCGGCCCCCGTGCGGGCCCTTCCCCAGGGCGTCCGTCAGCGCCTCTGCCCTTCCTGTCCCCGTGCACGGCAGACCCGCCGCAGGCTGGACTGGGAACAGTCCCCGGCACCCAGCACAGAGCAGGAGGCCGGAGTTTTTCTGCCGTGCGGGGATGCAGGCGTAGGAAACTTTAGGCCCATCCCATCTTTGAGGTTAATAAAACGGATCCCTCAAAGTTGTTCTATGTTCAGTTTTTGAAGAGGTTAACTATTGGACATTTCTGATTGTCTTCCTACCTCGCCTGTGAAAAGTTAGAAACGGGGGATGGCCTGGTATAGTGAGGGCTTCCCCGGCGGCTCAGACAGTAAAGAGCTGCCTGCCAGTGCAACGCGAGTGTGATCCCCGGGTCGAGAGGATCCCCTGGAGGACGGCCTGGCAACCCACTCCAGTATTCTTGCCTGAAGAATTGCATGGACAGAGGAGCCTGGTGGGCTACAGCCTGTGGGGTCACAGAGCTGGACACGACTGAGTGACTGATCCACAACAGCATGGTACAGTGAACGGACGGTGGAGGGCTGCCTGCTCTGCAGCGTCTTGGGGTTGACCTTGTTCCCATGTAACATCTTAGGGCGCCTTGACACGTCGCCTAAGTGGGGGCCACCCCTGACCACCCCTGCCATCAAGGCAGCTGAGGTGATACTGCTTACAAAATGCCGGCAGTGTGGTTATTTCATCAATTCTCTGTTGCTTCTTGAGCTAAAATACCGCTCCCTGACCAGATAAGAAGAATGTCAGAGACGCCAGAAGCCAGTCCACACCTGTGAACGTGGGCCCTGATGTGCAATGAAACGGATGCAGGCTCACTCTGTCAGTGATTCTGTGTTTGTGTGTCTGTCTGTCTGTGTGTGTATCTGTAACCCAGGAAGACAAAGTCAGCTTTATCTTTACAAAGCAAAGGCCAGCTAACCTGAGGGGATCTGCTAAGTAACTCACCTGTTAATCCATGAAGGAACTAGGCGGGTAAACCGGTTAATTAAGAAAAGCTTTCAAGCCTCTTCCAGGGGAGCAGAAAGAAGAGCCAGAAAACCTGCCGTCATACACAGTAATAATGTTTTCCAGGCAGCATTTAGCACCGTCATTAGCGAAAGCAGGAAAATATGCAGCCCTTCCCCGCCCCCGGGAGAAAGGAAAGCTGAGTTTCCTTTAAGACTTTCTCTTTCCTCTGCGTCTCTTTCCTGAACCCCACTCCCTGTCGTCCGTAATATTCTATTCCTTAAAATAGAGTCTGAAGCAAATGGAGGAAAATACGGAGGTTTTATTAAGCCGATGTTGTTTACACAGTTTTTCCATCCTGCTATGTTTCATAATAAAAATGATCAAGGGAAGAAAATAAATGAAGTCAATAAAACCCAGTCTCTCCAAGCTGTGTGTGGTGGGGGTGGGATGGGCACCACTGTTGCCTCGGCCTGTTCATGGGAACAGTTACTTGTGTCAGTTTTTATCCCATAAATATCAAATAAAAACCCCTTCACACATCAAGCCTGACACCCAGCTAGAAAAAAATTAATACATTTAAAACGTTGGGGTTTGCACCTCACTGATTTTGGGAAAAATCGAAGAGAAACGGTCAGCTGGTATTTACCCGGGGCTTGTTAGGACGTCAGAGAGTGGAGAATTAGATGTTTTCTGAAAAATGATTGACTATTGAGGATTCTCCTCCATTTTCTGTAGCCAGGTCCCAGGTATTTGCATGAAACCTGCCCCAGGCTCTGGGGGCCTCAGGTGGAATCCAGGCTTACTTCTGGGGGTGGGGGGAGGGAGGTGGCGACTTCAGCCCAGAGCCCTGTCCCAGGCAGCGCCTACGCCCCGCCCAGGTGAGCGAGCCTGCAGGTATGAGACCGCATGTCTGTCCAGGACACCAGGGCCCCAGGCGTGGGCTCGAGCTTAGGACCTAGGACTGAGCCAGAGGCAGGCCGCCCCACCACCCCCGCCACTTGGCTCGTCAGTAGGACGGCCAGCCGGGGCCTGCCTGGGTGGTGACCGCTGAAATGTGCCGTCCCAACAGCTGGTTCCACTCCTGGGTCATTTTTTTTTTTTTTTTACAAAATCCACCAGAACAGAGGTGGGAGTGGCCTGTGGTGTCTCTGACGCTCCACTTATCAAGAAGCGGGATTTTAGCTTAAGAAAATAGGCACAGAGAATTGATGAAATGGCCATACTGCCCGCCTTTTGTAAGCCCCTCTTTTGCCCCAGTGGCAGGCGCGGTCAGGGCTGGAGGGCACTTCCAGAAGCACTGGGTTACGTCAGGCCTCCGGGTGGTCCAGTCTCACCCGGAGAGACCCTGGGACCAGGTCCAGGGCGTCACAAGGCCTGTCTGTAGAGGGCCTGGGCAGAGGAGCTGCGACAAGGCCCCCTCCTGGGTGGCAATGACTCTGGAGGGGAGACCTGGCCTGGGGGGCCCCGTCTGCTGAGCTGGGTCTCCCCCAGAGCTCTGAGCCCCCAGAGGAGAGGCCCAGCCTCCGGCCCCCCTGTCTGTCTATGGCTGAGCAGGTTGTGAGCGGGCTTTCTGGTTGGGGCGGGATCCCGGGGCCTCTGCTGGGCTGTCTCCACTTCTGGGGGTCGGTGGGGCTCTGACGGAGCCTAGGATGCTCACCCTCAGGGAGGCGGCCCCGGAGCCTCTCTGGGAAGTCGGAGGCCCACAGCCAATGGCCCGGCTTTTCTGATATAATCCCGTCCTGAGAGGAGTGCCCACTTGCAGGTAATTTTGTGAGAGCCATCATTGGAGACCTGGTTTCTGCCTCCTCCTTCTCACTTTTAGTTTGGCATTGATCTACAAGTGTTTAGATCGATTCCGCTTCCGTTTCTAAGCAGAGCCAACTCGTGGCTGTTCCTGGGCCGCACCTCCGTGCGGGGTAGCCTTGCACTGGCTGCCTCCTAGAGGGCGTGCCCGTCACCGCAGAAATGCGCTGTACATCCCGTGCCTGTCTGGACCACTTCGGTGGCACACCGTCTTCCGTGGGCCCTGCACACAGCTCTTCTGCACCTTCTTGCAAAGGAGAAAAGCGCGGGCCGCTCGCCCCTCTGCTTGCGGGTATCCAGGGCTCTTCAGAGCCGTTTTCCTGCTTGCTCTCTGTGTCAGCTTTTAAAATGATGTCAGAAAAGGTCTTTGGGCCGGCACCCAGGTCGCTTGAGCGAGCAGGGCCCCTTGGTGCAGGGTGGGGCAGAGGGAGGAGGGCCCGAGTGTCCCAGTCCAACCTCCTGCTGGCTTCTGCCTGAAGGGTGGGCCCCTCGGAGGAAGAGGGGGGAAGGCCCCTGAGTCCTGCCTTTTGAGCCTGTTGAGCAGGAATGGGGAGGAGGCATCTGAAGCAAGCAGTGAGTCTCATTGCATGGGCGTCCCTGATGGCGGCGTGGGCGTCCCTCTGATGCTGGCCTGGGCATCCCTCTGATGACGGCGTGGGCATCCCTGTGATGCTGGCCTGGGCGTCCCT
>CM035269.1:111132767-111146809 GCA_020226075.1 Hydropotes inermis | reverse complement strand
TCCCACTGCCCAGGACCAACCCCGAGCCCCCAGGCCAACCCGCTGTGCGTGCCCGCGATCCCACTGCCCAGGACCAACCCCGAGCCCCCAGGCCAACCCGCTGTGTGTGCCCGCGACCCCGCTGCCCAGGACCATGCCCAAGCTCCCAGGGCTGGCCCACTCTGCCTGGCCCTCACCCTGCCACCCAGGACCACCGCCCCAGCCCCACCCCAGTGACCTGCTGCCAGGCTGAGGTGGATGCCTGGGTACGTTCCTCACTGGGCCATTTAGACCTGCGTGATGGCACTTGGAAGCTGGTTGAAGGAACCCTGGCTGATGTGGCCAAGAGTGGAAACAGCATTTAAATTCACCCTGTAGAAGCTTAGAGTGGGCAGGATTCTTGTCTCTGGACTTCAGCTACAAACATGTATCCCTAAATAGCAACATCACCAGCAAAAAGAAGCACCAGAATATTAGCAGCGGTCACCTCTGGGTCAGGTGTTTAGGAATTGTCTTTATTTTCTCCTTGGGACTTGTCCATCCTCTCTCCATTTTTCCCACTGATTTCTTATAATTGGAAAAAAAAAAAACACAAATATTTGTTTTCATTTAGATGGGATAAGGAAAAAGCTAACATAGTTTTTTCTTTTTGGTATTTACTGTTTGGTGTGTGCTAAGTCACTTCAGTCATGTCTAACTCTTTGCAACCCCATAGACTGTAGCCCCCCCAGGGTCCTCCGTCCGTGGGATTCTCCAGGCAAGAATGCTGGAGTGAGTTGCCAGGCCCTCCCCCAGGGAATCTTTCCCACCCAGGGATCGAACCCGAATCTCTTACGTCTCCGGCAATGGCAGGCAGGTTCTTTACCAGTAGGCCACGTGGGAAGCCCTATTCACTGTCTACAGACATTTATCCGGATCCCAGATTTTAAAAGCAAACGTTCTAGGAAGAAACGTGCACTCGTGAGGCACAGAGAAGTCACGTCCCTTGGCTGAGGGACCAGTTATAACATCTGTGATCACATGTGTCACCACACTTAGAAACTTGCAGAGCAGCGCTGTTCCCTGGAAATGTGTACACGTTAAAATACATAGGTAGTCTTTCGTTTTCTGTAGCCACCTGAAATCACGCAAAAAAACCAGGTTGTGTGATTTATTGTTATATAACAAATTACCCAAAAGATTTTTAGCCACTTGAAATAACAAGCGTGTGTTATCAGACAGCTCAGCTCCCATGGGTCGGGGATCCGGGAGCAGCCCGCAGATGGCCGGGCCGCGGGGCCTCTCAGGAGCTGCGGTCAGGCGTGGTCAGGGTGGCGGTCTCATCCGAGAACTGGGCCGGGCCTACAGGAACCCCTTCCCGGCTCACTCACCCCCTGGATTTGAGCAGGAGGCCTCGAGTCCTCCTCACTTGGCTTCCAGGATCCAAGTGACCAAGAAGGAGGTCGCGGTGTCTTCTGGCCAAATCCTGAGGGTGACCCCCCGACAACCCTGCTGTGCTGCCCTGCTGCCGTAGGCATCAACCCTTCCGGGAGGGGCCCAGCCAAGGGGTGAACACCCGGAGGCAGGAGTCTTTGGGGGGCCACTGGGGAGCTGGGTGCTAAAGGTAAAAGTAATTTCAGGGTATTTTCTTTAACCTCACATTTCTAAAGTGTCACTTCAACCCGTGATCCACAGACGCGCCTGTGTCCGTGCCGAGTCTCGGCGTACACCACGGACCAGACATGCAGGGCCCATTTCCGTGTGGACCCGAGGCACTGCGGCCGCACGTGGTCAGTGGCTGCGGGGCTGGGCGGCAGCGACGTGGGGAGTTAAGATCCCATGTGGCACGCAGTGCTTCTGAGACACCCTTCCCTCGGAGACCAGCGCCGCCCACAGCCGGACATCACCTGGCCCGGCCTTGGCTTCCTCAGGCACCACCAGCCTGTGCCCACTACCGCTGGGCAGAGTGACTGTGCACCGTCTGTCTCTGCCTCTGGCCAGCCTCGCCTGAGGCCCCGGGTCTCAGCAGGGTTGTCGCTGCCACTGCGGCTCTCCACCCCGACTAACAGGAGCCGCCGAAGTCGGCATCGGACAGGGCAAGCAGAGAACAGCCTCCAGAGCTGCTGGGACCCAGGCCTCATGGCTGCGCCTGTAAAGAGCTCTGAGCCAGTGCACACTCCCACCTACTCAAGATGCCACTGGTCTCCATAGAGACGCTCCCCAACCCAGCCATGGTGGTCCTCTGCTTTTTAATAAGCACCCTTGGATTTGGGATGGATTGGGCGAGGGTCCTGAGAGCCAGGGCGATGCTCTTTGCCCCCCTGACGCCAAGCGCCTGTCCTCCTGCTGCTGGGAGGAGACGCAGCCCCCGGGGGGTGCTCTGTGGGGTGTGGCCTGGACCTGCCTTGCCTGCGGGGTAGCTGGGGCCCCGTCATGTGCAGGGGGGTGGGTGTGGGGGGACGAGGGGTAGCAGTGGCGAGGGAGGGGGTGGGGCTTCCTGCTGAGGCCTCGCCCCAAGGGGGCCTTTGGCCCTGAGCCGCACCTGGGTTTTCAGGACTGGGATGAAGCTCTCGGTGGCTGTGGGACTAGGTCCTCACCAAAGTCAGTCTAGATAACTGCCTTTCAGTACCAATGAGCACTCCCCCCAGGCTGCCCGATCCGTTTTGTCCTTGAAGCCTCCTGTTTTCTGTGACTCCCGAAAGCAACCTGAAGAGCTTGCCCTGGGCCCGCCCACTCACACTGCTGGCCCCTGTGATGTGGCTTCCTTTCCTCCTCACCAGTAGGCTTCTTGAACTTTTGCCATCAGAGTCCTGCATCTTGCTATCACCTCAGAAGCCTGAAAGGTCAGGGCAGCCCATCTCTTCCGGGCCTTTACCTGACCTCCTGGTGACCTGGGGGCCCCCATCTTTGGAGGCAGAGCTCCTCCGCCGGGGGTCCCCCAGCCTCCCAGACCTTCAGGCCAGAAGCCCGCAGAGAGGATGGAAGCCCCAGAAACACAATTCAGAAACCTTCTCAAGGTGACGTGTTCTCTGTGCTTTAATTGTTTCTCTGTTTATAGAAGAGATCATTCGTTTGAAGCCATTTAAAATTATGTAACCATCAGCCGGCCTCTGTTTTGATGATTTCCACTCTCCTCACAAGCCATCATGTTGTTGGTGACATTTGGCAGTGGTGTTTGTCAGACAGATTTCTTGAGCACACAATCTAATTAGTGTCATTAAATCATCAGTGAATTTGAATAGGATTTTATAATTAAAGAGGGAACAGTGTTTTAAAAAGCACTTCCCTGGTGGCTCAGATGGTAAAGAATCTGCCTGCAATGCGGGAGACCCGGGTTTGATCTCTGGGTCAGAAAAATCCCCTGCAGAAGGAAATGGCAACCCGCTCCAGTATTCTTGCCCGGAAAATGTCATGGACAGAGGAGGCTGGTGGGCTACAGTCCCTGGGGTTGCAAGGAGTCGGACATGACTGAGTGACTAACACAGAGAGAGGTTTTAAAAGATAAGCGCAGTTGTTAACCTCGGGTTAAGATGCTCTCCCTTCGGTTCCAACACTCAGCCTCACACTGGTTCTGGACGCCTTCTGGTCATGGCCGCTCAGGAGCCTGTTCCTGTCCTGTCCTATAGTTAGTTCTTTCCTCCCCGGAAGGGGGTCCCAGAGTGTGGTCACTGGGGCCCAGGGTCGAGGGAGTGTTTATGTCCAGAAAATCCGTAACAGCCTTATCAACTGGGATCGCTGAGCAGATCACCCCGCTCAGCGTTACCTGGGTTTGCCGCTTTGATGTGTCATTTTTAATTTTCTAAACATGGTATCAAGGGAATCCCTCTATCTCCTGCCCCCAGTGGAGACAGCGCGGTGAGAACAAGCAGAAGCGGCCCTCCCTGCTCTGCTGGCTCCTTTCCCTGGCCTCCCGGGGACCCGGGGCCCCCAGCTTTGGAGGCAGAGCCCACCTCGACTCCGTCCGCAGCTCGGCAGGTGCGGACCCGGCACTCGCCCTCTGGGTTCTCGTCGGCAGCCTCAGCTGCCTTTGCTCCACTTGCTAATAGAGCCGTTGCCTTCTGTCAGTCTCTAGTCGTTACTTGTGGATTGTTTTCGATGACTGTGGCTCCAGCGTAGAGAGGAGACAGGAGTCTTCAGAGTGTGCTTCCAGGAGGATCTGATAGGTGGTTCTGTCCTGCCGGCCCCAGGACCCGATGGGATCACTGGCTGTGGACGGACAGGAGCCTGGGGATGCTGTCAGGAGCTGGTAGAGGCCACACACGCCCGGTGTGAGTGACACCACAGAGCTGAGGCTGAACCCTGTGACCCCAGCGCTGCAGCCTCCCCGTCTACACTGCAGCCTCCCCTCCCTGCCTGCACTGCAGGGTGGAGACCCGTCCTGATGCGTTGGTCTGGCAGGTGTGATCCTGGGAGATGGGGCTTGTCTTCCGCGGTTCCTACTTGTAGCCCAGACTGCCGGCACCATCTGTTAGGCAGGTTTTCTCGGAATAAACCCCTTCCTATGAAAGATGCGCGACGGTGTGCATGTTACACGTGTTAGTGGCCTCACTGGGTCTCCGTCCAGGAGTGTCCCTGCTCTCTGCGAGGTTGTGCCCAGCCTGGCTCTTATCTCCTGTCTAACAAGTGAAAAATGAAAGTGCTGTGCACTCTTCACGTCCTTTTTCACTAGTGAGGATGAGCTTGGGGGTGTGTGTGTGGTTGATACTCTCTCCCTGGACAGGAGAGCTTTAGGAGCTGTTTAGCGAGCACGTGACTCTTTTCCTTGCAGGGAAGCAGATAAAATTGAAAGGAGCCTGCTTCTCCGGCCTGGGAGGCAGGCGGTGGTGTTTACTGTCTTTATTACCTGCCCCGGGTGGCTGAGCCTTGCTGCCTGGGCCCCAGCTTCCGGGTCGTCTGAGGCAACTCGTAATGAGCCCGGAGGACACGCTTCGGCGGCCGGAGCCCTGGTGCCCGGGAAGGCGCGTGGCCGCCGCGAGCCCCGCGTCACTCCTGAACCCGTCAGGACCCGGTGAACGCACTTACGGTCAGGTCTGGCTCATAAGCCCGCACTGCGGGTTTCTAGGAAGTCAGAGATGGGCCGGCGGAGGGCCGCGTCTGACCTGCCGCCCCTGGGGCGTGGGTGCTCGCTCCATGCCGCGCTGGGCCCCGTGCCGCCCCCGGCTTGTCGGAGAGGAGCGCTGCGCGTGTTTCCAGAGGTGCCAGCTGTAGTTTGTTCGGCAGAGAAAACCCTTTCGTGTGGACTTGCCGCACGGTTTCTATCTCATGCCTCCTCACTGGCTCTTGCTCATAAACACGCTGCCTTTGGTCTGGCCTGGGACCCTCACGGGTGCGCTTAGACCCACTGTGCGCTGGGTGGCAGGGACAGGACAGAGGGAGACAGACTCGGACACAGCCCGGGTCTTCGTCAGACCCGAGCCGCCCCGGGAAGTGTGTCCAGGTGGTGGTGAACCCCGCCGGGAGGAGGGGTCAGGGTGCCCTGCAGAGGGCGGGGCCTCTCCGCTGGTCTCCAGGAGACGCAGTTTCCAGGGTGCCCACCTGAGAGGAAGAGGCGTGGCCCAGGTGTGGAGATGGGGTGATGGGGGCAGCCGGGCTCCCGCTGGACCACTCTCACCACCGCCCCACCACCACCACTCACAGTTGAGCCCTGTCCGGGGCGTGCGGGGCGCCGGCCGTCTGTAACACGGGCCTTCATCTCTCTGACCCACCTGCTAATGGCTGACCCTTTGTCTTTGTGGCATTTGAATGTCCGATTTGGGGGGGAACCTGAGTGACACGTCCCTGGGACCTCTTGATTACTGCTGCTGTGCTCCATGAGGCTGGAGGGGAGGGTGATTTTGAACTTAACTGAAATGAGATTGCCTCTTTGATTTGAGTCAGTAAATCCAGGGAGATAAAGATGGACATGGTTCCATTTTGGAGAACCGTGTAGGCAAGAATATTTTAGTCTCACGTTGGCCCTGACCACTGTGGCCAAGTCGCCCGTGAGCCTGGAGATGAGCAACCCAGAGGAGACTCCTCCATCAAACTGGTGCTCTGGCCCCCGGGGCTCACTGGTCTGCCCTGGACTTCTCCCCGAAAGCAGGCCACCGGAACCTTAGAAGCTCCTTGACCACCTTGGAAGGCTCCGTGATCGCTGCCTGCGGGGGCTCAATGCACAGAGCTTCCAGGTCTGGCCCCAGGTGGATGTAGGCTTCACCATGGCGGCCCCGTGCCCCCAGGGTGACCCCCGCTCTGCCCTAGCCGCGCCAGGCTGTGATAGCGCCGTGCATTCTGTGGTGAGGGCCCACCTGAAATCCGTGTGTTTATTTTCACAGTGACACAGGATGTGGGTGGCGAGAGTAGCCACCGTGTTGGCTGGAGGCGGGGGCGAGAGGCCTCGGATAGCTCCCCGCATGCACCCTTGGTGCCCCCGCTGTGTGTTGAGGTAGAGCCTCCCCAGGAGACAGTCCCGCGAGTGACTTAGAGGAGCTGGGAGGGCCCCGTGCCGGCCCACTTGCTCAGCTCGGGCATGGCCTGGGCCCCTGGTGGACCTAGCCCTGGGGGACGGCTCAGCTCCCACGGAGCCCGGCCTGGCTCTCCGGTCCTGGCCCCGCCGGCCCAGGCTGTCCTGTGTGCAGCTGTGGGTCTCCCCAGCCTGGGCCATCAGCAGAGGAGGCAGACGACAGAAACAGGTGGTGCCCACCACCTGCGGCCAGGAGCCCTGCTGAGACGGGCCAGGTGAGCCTCCAGCCGCCCTTGGCCTGGAGCAGGTGGGTGCCTGGGCAGCTGCCAGTGGCCGCCGCTTTCCCCTGGGGCCTGAGCTGAGTGCATCCCTCCTGTGTGGGCACGAGAGCTTAGGGGCAGAAAACGTGCTGGACCCTCGTGTTCAGTCGTCCAGTCGTGTCCGACTCTCTGCGACCCCACAGACTACAGCGCGCCAGGCCTCCCTTTCCCTCACCATCTCCCGGATTTTGCCCAAGTTCGTGTCCGTCAAGTCGGTGATGCCATCTCATCCTCTGTCGCCCCTTCTCCTTCACGCCATGACGCTGGGGATGCCAGAGGCGTGATTTCTTAATGCTCCTCATTAAAACTGCGCAACCGTTGTTTTCTGCGAGTTGTGTTGTCGCGTGAATTTTAATCACTGGGATCTAGGGTGGCTGTTTCCAGTCTCTTTGTAATGATAATTGAAAGATCTCACTTTCCTTTTCTGGTTTCTGGCTGAAACGTAAATATTGTGAGACCA
This sequence comes from Hydropotes inermis, assembly GCA_020226075.1. Classification (NCBI taxonomy): domain Eukaryota; kingdom Metazoa; phylum Chordata; class Mammalia; order Artiodactyla; family Cervidae; genus Hydropotes; species Hydropotes inermis. The sequence continues at coordinate 111,139,629 of CM035269.1, read as the reverse complement.
GATTCAGCAGATTTCTGCCTGTGCCTCATTTACGCATTAAATGAACACTGAGCAGTCGAAAGGGAACCCAGGCTGTGTGTAGGCAGTTTAGGGGAATAGGTAATACCAAGAGCACCAGGTTCTTCATTCCAAGACCATCTTTGCTTCCGGGGCAGCATCTTTGCTTCCCAACACCAGACAGCCGTTTGAGGTGTCCGTTTCCGAAGGCCGATGATGCCGGTGGAATCCCAGAGTGGCAGTGGCCTGGTGATGCCCATGAGGGCCTGTACCCTGGACATTGGGTACAATGCCATCGGGCCCCAAGGCAGGATCCTGTGAATCCAGGCGAATCAACAGACGTTTCCTCTGGTAGAAGAACCTCCCTGGGTAAGCAGCCCTCCTTCCTGGAAGGAAACTAATAACAAGGGACGTGGCTTATTTCCACTTCATTCACTCTTTTGTCCCAGTGGTGTCATTCTGTGTTCCTTTTAGAAGAGAACACCACACCACTTTTTAAATCATTTGCAAAGTTCTCAAGCTCATCTTACAGACATGCATAGTAACACCAGTTTGAAGCGCTGAAGGTCAGACGTAGCTGTGCTGACTAAGGGCAACAGTCACTGCAGAGCTGGGAAGCCAGGGTGTAGATCTACTCTTGAAATCTGGCCACCCCGAGAGGCCTCTGCCACCTTCTTCCTGCCCCCAGTTCCTGTCAGCCGCTTGTTTGGGAAGGTGGTTGTTTTTGCTTCTTCCGTAGAGAGAGGTCGGCCGTGATGCTCAGCGTGCATAGAGCTCACGGGTGGGCGCTGAGCTGGGCAGGCCCTGAGCTGGGCATCCGCTCCTGCCGATTGCCGCTTGACCTGCTGCGCGATATGGCCTGGGAGCCCCGGGCCCTCGGTCGGGGGCGGGGGCCTGCACTGCTGCTTGGGGGCTGTCTACACTCGCCCCTCTGTGTGAGCCCCGTCCCGGCACCCTCCGTCCAGTGGCCGCCTCCCTCTCCCTCCCTCCGTCCTGCACTGATTTTGGGCTTCCTCACCCCCACCCCTCTGCATTCTGTCCCCCGTGGTCCCAGCTGGAAAGGAGCCCCCTCCCCTCCGGAGAAGGCAGGAGGCAGCAGGGCTTGCGGAGGGGGCCCTGGGTGCCCTGCTGTGTGTGTGTCACAGCTGGAATCTGCCTGCTCGGGCTCCGTCTGTTGGGGCTCAGCCATCCCTCCTCTTCCACAGCGGACCTGTGAGGAGGTGTCCGCGGCGCCCCCGGGAGTGGCCACGGGTGTGTCCATCCTGCTGCGTCTCACGCGCGTGGTGGCTGATGTGGGGGGAAGCGTGCTTGTCCACGGAGAGTCCTGGGCCATCGCAGGAGACAGATCACTGCCAACCCCACCCCACCCCCGCCCGGTCCCTCCCCACGGGAAGGAGAGGGGTCGGGAGTGAGTCGCACCTGGGACACATGCGCCCCCTGGGAAGGTGCTGTGGGCAGAGGCCTGCCCTGTGCGGGTGGCTAGGATGGCAGGGGAGGCCCCACGTGGCTGGTGGGGAAGTCCTAGAGCGGGGAGGCAGGGGTGGGACCAGACAGACAGCTGGGAGCCTGAGAGTCTGATGGGGCGACAGAGACGGAGGGCGGAGGGGCGGTCCAGAGGGAGCAGGCAGCCCTGGCCGCCAGCGGAGGGCTTGGCTGGTTGACGTTCGAGGAAAACCTGTCAGGCGTCTGGGCTTGATCGCGTCTCCCCCACACCCCCGTCAGCGCTGACCTGCTTGTCCGTGCTTACCTTTTCCAACACGCTAAGTAAAAATGGGATTTGATGGCTGGTGAGGTTGAACATTGTTTCCCATTTATTTTTAACCACTCTTTTTGGTGACTGGTTTGATCTCCTTGCTGTCCAAAGGACTCTGAAGAGTCGTCCCCAAACCACAGTTCAAAAGCATCAAACCAGTCCATCCTAAAAGAAATCAGTCCTGAATATTCATTGAAAGAACTGATGCTGAAGCTGAAGCTCCAGTACTTTGGCCACCTGATGCAAAGAGCTGACTCCTTGGAAAAGACCCTGATGTTGGGGGAAGATTGAGGGCAGGAGGAGGATGGTTGGATGGCATCATTGACTCAACCTACAAGTTTGAGCAAACTCCTGAAGATAGTGAAGGACAGGGAAGCCTGGAGTGCTGCAGTCCATGGGGTCAAAAAGAGTTGGACATAACTGAGCGACTAAACTCTTGGTGAATCTCCTGGCCTTTTTTTCTCACCTTTTTAGTGGGCTGCTTATCATATTCTTATTAACATGAAACACAGCCATCTGCATATAAAAGTTGATGTGTACACCATAAGTATGACAAAGAGTTTTTCTCATTCACCTTTTGCATTTTAACTTTGTTGACAGTATGTATTGTGAAGGTAGCTTTTTACATTGTCAGTTATGTCATTTTTGAAAACCTGATATAACTTACGCAGAACAAAACGCACACATCCTGATTATGTGTTCGTGGACAGTCGTGAGTGTCTGTGTAAACGCTGCCTCCACCAGCCAGCTCACACCCTGGATGGCTGCCCCGTCTCATCCACTGCCTCACCCAAGAAGCAGCCTTCTCTGACTTCATCTCCGTGTCTTAGACTTTATCTCCTGTTCCAGAACTTTGTGTAAATAGAATCTGCAGGTGAACTCTTTTCTGTTTGCACAGCCGACACCAGACCTGCTCATTTTGCTTGTTTCACAGCCCATCCTTGCTTTTGCCAGTATGTACAGTTTATTCTTTCTCATTGCTGGGTGGGATTCTCACATAAGAACATGCACTCCTGCCTGCGGGCTCACGTCTGGAGGACATCGGGAGTATGTCAGATGGGGCTGCTGTGTGCACAGTGGCTACATGTGGTCCTGCACAGGGCTTTGCCCAGATGTGTTCCCACGTCTCTTGGGTTAGTCCTGGGTGTGGAATCGCTGGGTCTCGGATGGGTATGTGTTTAACTTTGTAAGAATGTGCCAAGCAGTTTTGCAAAGTGGCCACACTCTTTCACGCTCTTTTGTGTCACTTTCAAAAAGGCATATACAGTCGCTCAGTTGTGTCTGGCTCTGCGACCCCATGGACTGCAGCACGCCAGGCCTGTCTGTGTCCATCACCAACTCCCAGAGCTTGCTCAAACTCATGTCCATAGAGTTGTTGATGCCATCCAACCATCTCGTCCTCTGTCATCCCCTTCTCCTCCTGCCTTCAACCTTTCCCAGCATCAGGGTCTTTTCCAATGAGTTAGCTTTTCAGGTGGCCAAAGTACTGGAGCTTCGGCATCAGTCCTTCCATTGAATATTCAGGACTGATTTCCTTTAGGATGGTCTTTTTTGATTTCCTTGCTGTCCAAGGGACTCTCAAGAGTCTTCTCCAGCACCACAGTTCAAAAGGATCAATTCTTTGGTGCTCAGCCTTCTTTATGGTCCAACTCTCACATCCGTACATGGCTGCCGACTTCCTAGATTGCGTAAATCGTCATGCGTGTCTTCTCCCAGGAGGTCAGCCGTTTCCATTTTCATTTGCAGCCTTTAGTGTGAAACGTGCAAGAGATGCCCTGGAGCAGCCCTGTTTCCCCCCAGGCGACGCGGGCCCTGCAGGGGCAGCGAGGCAGCCCTGGCCCCGCAGCTCCTCTCGCGTGTCTGTCCCGCCGCTCCCCTCGGCCAGGTTCTGACGTCTGTGTCTGCTGCTCCCGCCCACAGCACCAGCAGGAGCTGCTGGCCATGAAGCACCAGCAGGAGCTGCTCGAGCACCAGCGGAAGCTGGAGAGGCACCGGCAGGAGCAGGAGCTGGAGAAGCAGCACCGGGAGCAGAAGCTGCAGCAGCTGAAGAACAAGGAGAAGGGCAAAGAGAGTGAGTGCGCGCCGGGCGGCGGGGCGGGCACCTCCCCTCACCCGCCATCCCGGGGCCCAGGCCCAGAGCCACGCCCTCTCGGGAGCCGCCCCCCACCGCGTCCCTCCTGGAGCGGTGTTTCTGGGCGCCCCAGCTTCAGCGCTGGTCCCTGGCTTTGTCTTCATGTGGGGACTGCAGAGGGCATCTGGCCCCGCTTTTGGTTTGACTTAAGCATTTGCAGGAGAGTTTGCAGCCCCTTGGCGGACTTAGAAATGACTAAGACCCATAAACCATCACAGTGAGCTTCGCCTATGAGTTCAGCCTCAACTTTTTCAAAGCTGCTTTGTCTGAGAGCGTTTGTGAGCGGCAGTTGGTTGGACTGCCTGTCTTCGAGAGGAGGAGCTATGACCCCTGGGTTGCACATTTTTGCCCTTTGACCCCAGTGTTTGCTTTCCATCCTGGCTGTGCTTGTGTGAAGACCAGCAGAGTCCATTATCTTCCAGGAGATGCCCAACTTGATCTTACCCAGGAGACTCTTCTGGGTGCTAGTCTCTGGAAATTAGGTAGACTTTCCCAGGCTCTGGTCCTTTCCCCCAAGACCTCAGCGCTCAGGTGCACTCGTGGGTGCCCTGTTAATCCTGCAAGTACGTCAGGCTGCACACTTCTCCCCATGTCGGGATTCGACGTCTTGACTGGATGGTGGTTTACTCTTCTCATGCTCATCAGTAAAACAAGAAGTCTTTACACACTTTACCAATACATACTACCCTCCAAAAACCTTGAAACTCCTTTATTCTCAACTGCTGAGATTGGTTGGGTTCCCCCAATGGCTCAGCGGGTACAGAATCCACCTGCAATGCAGGAGTCACAGGAGATGCAGGTGACGCAGGTTTGATTCCTGGGTGGGGAAAATCCCCTGGAGGAGGACATGGCAACCCACTCCAGTATGGACAAAGGAGCCCGACGGGCTACAGTCCAAAGGGTTGCAGAGAGTCAGACATGACTCAGCAACTATGCACACGGGCACACACTGACAGTGGTTAGCCATCTATAAAAGTCATTTTAATAAGCTTTTAAAGTTTATTTATATACACAGTTTTATATACACACAAGATACAGCACAAGATGTTTTAAAGATTCTTGTAAAGTCTGTTAGTTGACATTGTTTAGAAAGTCTTCTTACTGGTGTGTGTTGTACATCAGGAAAAGTGCACAGACTTCCGTGTGCAGGGAATTAGGCACCAGCACACAGCACTGTGCAGCCACCCCCCAACACAGCACCTTCGACTAGCTCAGGAGACGCCGCCACGCCCCTCAGCCCTTCAACTCCGACACGTGACACCACTTTTGCAGCTGATGTCGTGGACGCACTGACATGTAGGCTTTTGTGTTTTTCTCCTTTCACCCCACACTATGCGTGTGGTGTCTGCTGTGTCCTTGTGCAGCAGGGGGCTTTGCTTCCTGCCGAGTTCCCCGCAGCTGTGTCCATCCACTCAAGAGTTGGTGAATGTTTGGGCTGTTCCCGGGCCCTTACAAACACTGCTGCTCCATGCACCCTTGGCCATGTCTTGTGGAGCAGGTCAGCTTCCATAGGTGAGGCTAGTCTCCACAGAGGCTGGACCACTTGTCACCCCATCAATGACATCATAGGAGTCCTATAGCCCTGAAACCCTGCCGTGACTTTAAATCTCAGCTCTGAGCAGAGGCCCCTTGGCTTCTGCTGCTTCCTCTGATCACAGTGGGACTCAGCGTCTTCTCCTGGGCTTTTGCCCACGGGGATGTCCCGTCCAGCAGGGTCCTTGTTCCGGTCTCTTGCCCGTTCTCTGGTCGTTTTGGGTGTCTCACGGGTCTTCCTTCACCTGCCCTGTCCCTCTCCTGGTGGTGCCTTTGAAACCACAGAAGTCTCAGCTCTAATGCAGCCTAACTTACACTGGTCTTTTCTGAATTAAAATGTAATCTAATCTGTATTATTATGCCTACTTTATTTTGTACATTTTTATAAATAATTTCTTTCAAAAAGTGTATTATTTTTCCTAAAAGGATGTAACTAATGTAGTCTATTCAGTTTATGTCTGTTTATTTGCATGTTCTTAGTCATTGTTTTTATACACAAAATTAACAGCTTTTCCAGTCAGTTATTACAGCACTCACTCTTGAAATAATAAATGGATTTCAAGCATATTTGCACTTTCACTGCCCAATAGAATTTCAGTGTAGAAAGCAGGTCAGCAGAGTTTGTTTCCCACATGAAGTCTAACTTGTGTGCCAGTATTTGAAAGGAATGGGTAAATCCGAGTGGGCTAGCTCATTACAGTACAGTGATTAGGCGAGAGGACAACGGACAGACTCACTGGGAGCCCACAGTTGAGACTTCATAAATGAGGATGGAAGGCTGGCAGGAGAAGCGGGCTTGCAGGCTTGGCTGGCCACCTGCACCTTGTTCTGTGAATACAGATCACCGCACCGCCAGGCGGTGCCCATCACATTTGGTCCCCACTTCCCTGCCCTCTGCCTCCCATCTGCCACCTGCCAGGCTGGTCCACACCACCAGGCTGGTTCATGATGGTCCACACCACCAGGCTCAACCACACCAGGAGGCTGGTCTACACCACAGGCTGCTCAACCACCACTCGTGCTGAGGGTATGGCTGGGGTGCTGATCGCACCTGAGCCTGCAGCACTGATGTCACGAACCACCAGCACACAGGCTGTCATGATGGACTTATCTGGGGCGGAGGGTGGGCACCAGCTTTCATTTCTAATACTCGCAGGATGACTCGAAGGTGCAGTGGAGACTGCGAACCGGGGTTGGGGTGGTTGCCCTTGCCCTGATTTAGGGGCCTGAGCATCCTGGAGGCTCTGCGACCTCCCACTGTGTCCACCACGTGGGGGCTGCTTCCATAGACCCCGCCCCACGGACAACAGCATGTCATCCCACAGGCACCTTGTGAAGGGCTTTGCTGTGGGACAGTAGGCATGTGAGACCCAGAGCCTGCCGAGTTGCCCACCTGGTCCCCGAGTGGAACTGCTCCGGCCCCATCCCCTCTCCTGCCCCGCCCCCCT
>CM035269.1:111097216-111132367 GCA_020226075.1 Hydropotes inermis | reverse complement strand
CGCTCAAAGGCAGCTTGGTCTACAGTGCTTCCTCCCCATCTGCCTGAAACTTCCAATAAAAATAACATCTCAGGCCTCACAAAATATGAAAAGATTTGACTTCTGAAAACAGTTGCAATTTGTTCAAAGTCAAAAACAATTTCTTCTGTCAGGCAGCCCCTCGACAGGCTGTAGGAATGTTCTCTGCTCCCCTCCAAGCTCGTCACAGCAGCAGCCCCAGCGGTTCATCTCATGGGTTTGGGTGGTCGGGTTTATTACTAATAAGGGACTGTGTACAGTGGGTACTTGGCATACTTGCATCGGCCCTACAGCCCTCAGAGTGTGGTCTTGAGAGAAGGCAGGCTTGGCAGGCCGCATGCTGGACGCTGCTCGGGCCTCACCTATGAAGGAGATTCTTGTTTGTGTAGCTCAGAGAGCCCCTGGCGTTAGCATCTCCAGTTTGTAAGCATTTGAAAATGTAGTGCAGAGCTTCCGTTGTGTCGTTTCTTGGGGTTCTTTAAAAAATGAATTTCTTTTTGAATATTTCATTGAAAGGTTTGTTACATTTAACATTCATGGTGCTTTTAATTTTAAATAATTCTGCAGTTTTCCTGATTGATACCAGTTAATGCTATTGATTGGTAAAACAGTGAATTCTTACAGTTGATGGCAGTTTTCATCTTATTTAGCATGAACACATGCTTTTTCATCTGTTACTTAATATAACCATGTTTAAGACTCTGAGGTACTGTCTTTAAATTCATATAAAAACAAAAAGTCCAACAGAAGACCTGTCTTTGTCCTCTGGACAGTTTGGAACTAACACAAGTGCATATTTCTCTCTAGTAGTTACAGCCACAGCCTGGGGGGTCGGGGGAAGGTGCCCTCACTTGGAGAAGTTGTTAGCTTTGCCTAAAAATGGCTCAAAAGGGTGGAGATAGGGACTTCCCTAGTGGCTAGGTCCAGTGGCTGACTCCCCATTCACAATGCAGGGGGCCTGGGTTCAATCCTGGGTCAGGGAACTAGATCCCGCATGCCACAACTAAGAGTTCATGTGCCGCAATGAAGACCAAATAAATAAAATAAAAATACATAGGAAAAAAATGTAAAAGAAAAAAAAAAGATGCAGCTAGAAGATGGGACACCAGACTGCAAGAGTCATTGTTTGTCCTGTTTGTAGGGTAAGGCACTCCTTCCTCAGGCACTAACCTGGGAGATGTATCTGGTGGCACCTGCTCCAGGGACTGCTGAGCCCCCGGCCTCTGCCCCCACCAGGTGGGCACCACCCCGAGCCCCTTCCCAGCCTGGGTTTCCTTGAAAGCTTGTCCTCTGACTACCCCAATACCCCCCAGGGGCAGAAGGCTGTCTGCGTCTTGTTTATCTCTGTCCCTGCCGACTAGTTCACTGCTGGCAAATAGTATATTCCCTGTAAGGCTGTCAGATGAACAAGTGAGCATCAGTAGAAATTAATTTTTTTAAGTAAAATAATTCAGAACGTTTGTACTCATTTACTAAAGGTGTTTTGTCACTGCTGGAGCTTTCATTTAAGGTGGAGACGTCTCTTGAGAGGCGAGGGCATGTATATCTAGAGCACGAGGAACAGAGCCGGCATCATCCGCTCTGAGTTCTCTCCTTTCAAGGAAACTGCCAGGTCTTTTTTATAGGGGAGGAAGTCAGGGTTTGGGGACTTGCATTTGTTTCCCTCTGATTCCATGAGAGCCTGGCAAGGTGCTCTCTCCCACCCTGGAGCTGGACGAGGGCCTCGTGTGTCCGTGGCAGCCCAGGGCCTGTCAGATGCACCTCCTCCATGAGGACCCTGCAGGCGGCTCAAGGAACAGGAATACCATCCATGTCCTGGCCTGGTGGGTGCCTCGGAGGTACCTCAGTCCCCTCCAGGGACGGTGGTTGTCTCCCTGGACAGCGCAGGTGCCCCTACTCATGTCTGGGTCCTGCTGCCCCTCCCGTCACTGTTTACCGAGGGCCTGCCCTCTCTGCTGTCACCGGACATGTGTCCATGTTGCTTCTCAGAGCTCAGGAGCTCATGGTGCAAGCCTGGGCTGTGGCTGAGGCAGGGAGGCCAGCAGTTGCCTGGCATGGCCCGTGCCGTGCGCTCTGCAGGGGCAAGTGCATCCATGTTAACAGGGCTTCCTGGGCAAGTCGGGCCAGCTGACACCCAGTGAGTGGGGTTCTGTCCCCCGAGGACCCTGCTTCTCATCTGCTTGGTTTACTCCTTCAGGCCTTTTGGACGGACCTGAGGGTCAGCTCCTTGGACAGGCGCTCTGGTCGTCCTGTGGCTCGTCCTCCTAGTGGCCTTGGCCCGCCCAGCACTGCAGCCAGACACCAAGCCCCTCCCTTGGTTCCCGTTTCTCCTGGCCCTCCCCGGTGGGGAGGCCCTCCCTGTGCTGCTGTGGTCTATCATTTGCATTCTGTCGAGTGCCCACCTGGGGCTGAGAGGCCGTCAGGAATGCCAGCCAGCAGGCTGCGTGTTGAGCACCTGATATGCAGATTTCAGCATCTCCGTGAGTGGGATTTTTCAGACGAGACAGACACAGACAGACTGAAAATGTTCAGAATGGTCCGAGTCCAGCCCTGGCTGCATTTGGAGGGAGCCCAGGGAACCTTGCTCAAAAGCGGAGGTGTGATTTTATACCTCCGGTCACTTCCCCCCACCTGGCCGCATCACCATTCCCTTGGCCTTTCGTGCTGGTGTCTCTGGGTCTGTAACCCGGTCTGGGCCGCTCTGCCAGGCGGCTGGCTCACCCGCTCGCACTTAACTTATGGAGCCTGGGCGAGCCTTGCTGCTCCGGTGATGGCGGGTCGTCTCCTGGGACACCAAGAAGGCCTGAGACAAAAGCCCCGGCACCCCAGTGGGGATTCCAGGTGCACTCCGTGTCGGGCACCCTCCTTGTGCCTCCCCGGCGGGTCTGGTTCCGGTCCTGCTGCAGCGGGGACGACTGTTTCCAAAGGGTTCGTTCTGCCTCACGTTCATCCACGGCGCCCTGAAATCCATGCTGCCACAGCCTCAGTGGAGTGCTGCCTTTAATGTGAACCTAGTTAGGAAAACCCACCACCAGAAAAACAAGGATGAAATGAAACTGATTATTTTCCCAAACCAGTGTAAAGATCAATTTCAAAACTTCCAGGAAATGGGGGGAGAAAATCGCAATGAGAAAACGAGAACCGACTCCATAAAAACAAGATCTTGAATATTTGAGTTAGGAAAAAACAAGTCTTTTTTCCCCAGTGTTGGGAAAGTGCGGCTCTTTGGTCTCATGCTTCTCCTTAGCCTTGTGTACAGTCCGGTCCCACAGAGGACTTCACTCCCGACACTGCTGGTCACGAGGCGCGTAGAGGATTTCCCTACAAGGGGCAGTTCCCTGCAGCACTGGGTGGGGGTTCCTGCAGTTTAGCTCAGAGGAAGCATCAGATCTCACAGGTTAAGGGCTGAGTCAAATAAGAAGATGAGGGACTTACCTGCTGGTCCAGTGGGTAAGGATCTGCCTGCCAATGCAGGGGACTTTCCTTGTGGAAAGATTCCACATGTTGCATAGCAGCTGAGCCCGTGGGCCATGACCACTGAGCCTGCACCCCTCGAGCCTGTGCTCTGCCGTAAGCGAAGCCCACCCCCCACATCTGGAGGGTAGCCCCTGCTTGCCACGACTAGAGAAAGCCCACGGGCAGCGTCCAAGACCCAGCATGGCCAGTAAATGAATAAATAAATTTAGTTCTTTAAAAACATGAACAGCCTGAGGAAGACATACAGAGGGTGGTATGGAAAAGTCCCAAGTGCAGAAGCCTCTGATTCATGGAGTCGGGGGGCCCCCCTCTTGGTATGGACATGCTCACCAACCCGGAAGCCGTCACTTGGTTTCTGGAGGCTTCCTCACATGAGCGTGATCAGTTACCAACTCCACTTGCAGCCCCTCTCCTCTCTGGAGGATTCAGGTGGAGCTGGGAATTCCGAGCTTCTCATGAGGCTTGATCCTGCTGCTGACCCTCCTCCCACAGGACCGCCCCCCCCCCAGCAGAGTCACCCCATTAGAACACAGGATGCTTCTCATGCTCTCATCACTCAGGAAATTACAGGATCTTGGGAGCTCTGTGCCAGGGACTGAGGGCAGAGACAAGTATTTTCTGTTACCTCGCAGCATCAGAACATAAGCCACATTTTAAAGAGAAATGAGAAACCAAGGCCGACCTTGTGTGAACAGCAGAGTGTGGAGCCAGGAGCCAGGGGTCCCATGAGACTGAACATCAGAACGACTTCACCTGGGCTGCCCATCCTCAGTGCCCCCTGGACCACATGGTGATGTTAATACCTACTTAGAGCATTAATCACTCCAAAATCACTGCAGATGGTGCCTGTGGCCACGAAATTAAAAGACGCTTGCTCCCTGGGAGGAAAGCTATGAGCAACCTAGACAGGATATTAAAAAGCAGAGACATTACTTTGCCAACAAGGGTCCATCTAGTCAAACTATGCTTTTTCCAGTAGTCATGTATGGATGTGAGAGTTGGACTTTAAAGAAAACTGAGCACTGAATTGATGCTTTTGAACTGTGGTGTTGGAGAAGACTCTCTGAGAGTCCCTTGGACTGCAAGGAGATCTAACCAGTATATCCTAAAGGAAATCGATCCTGAATATTTATTGGAAGGACTAAGGACTGATGTTGAAGCTGAAGCTCCAATCCTTTGGCCACATGATGCGAAGAACTGACTCCTTGGAAAAGACCTTGATCCTGGTAAAGATTGAAGGCAGGAGAAGAAGGGGACGACAGAGAATGAGATGGTTGAATGGCATCACCGACTCAATGGACATGAGTTTGAGCAAGCTCTGGGAGTCAGTGATGGACAGGGAAGCCTGGCGTCCATGGGGTCGCAAAGAGTTGTACGTGATTGAGCCACTGAACTGAACTGAACAGCATTAATGATGAGGTTTAAATACACTTTAACTAACATGTGACGGCTGACAATAAGTGTATTACTGCAAAAATACAGTAGTGTATTACACTGTATTTGTATAAAAAAGTGTGTTACACACAGGCTAAAGGATACAAATGTAAAGTGTACACACAGACCCGCACACACCACAAGAAGACTCAGAGGAGACTGAGCCAAGTACCTCACTGCAGAGCATTGCCAGTGCATCCCCGTGGCTGTCAAGGGCCCGGCAGTGAGAGTCAGTCAGTCTTGCTGTTTGCAGCAAGTGGTACACTCAAATACTGTTTCAGAGACGCTGGGTCAGGCAGCACTCATAAGTGCTAGTAGACAAGATCAAGTGACACTTCTGAATACTGACAGACAAGGATCGGGTGGTACTCCTCAGTACTATTACAGAGACATGGGGTCAAGTGGTACACATGAGTGTTAATCGACAAGGTCAAGTGGTACTCCTAAGTACTGATAGACATGGACCAGTTGGTACTTCCTAGTACTGATGGGTACTCAAGGTCAGCTGGTACTCCTGAGTACTATTATAGATAGAAATATCAGGTGGTACTCCCGAGTACTGATGGAGGCACCTGGTCAGGTGGTACTCCTGAGTACTGATAGAAACGGACAAGTTGGTACTTCCTAGTACTGATGAGTACTCGAGGTCAGCTGGTACTCCTGAGTCCTAATAGAGATTCAGTCAGGTGGTACTCCCAAGTACTGGTAGATAGGTTTCACATGGTACTCCCTGAGTACCGGTAGAGATGTAGGGTCAGGTGGTACTCACAAGTACTGATAGAGACAAGGGTCACGTGGCACTCCAAATACTGATGGATACTCAAGGTCAGGTGGTACTCCCGACTCCTGAGAGAGGCACAGGTGAGGTAATACTCCTGAGTGCTGATAAAGACTAAGACTCAGGTCATACTCTTGAGTACTTATAGATAGAAACACAGGTTAGTTGGTGCTCTCAAGTACTGATAGAGATATGCTAGCTCCTGTGGCCAGTGGGGTGGCATGTGGTGGTCATCATATACAGGCATTTTGGAAAACAACTTGGATTCTTCAAGGGTTATGATGTCGTTTTGTTGTATATAGGTGTTTTGTTCATCTCTTCTGTGGAAATATTCCTACATGTGGGGGGTGATCCGTGTTAGTTGCTCAATCGTGTCCGACTCTTTGTGGCCCATGGACTATAGCCTGACAGGCTCCTCCATCCATGGGATTTTCCAGGCAAGAGTACTGGAGTGGGTTGCCCTCTGTCCATGAGATTCTCCATAAAGAATACTAGAGTGGGTTGCCATTTCCTTCTCCAGGGGATCTTCCCGACCCAGGGATTGAACCCATGCCTGTCCTAGCATTGCAGATGGAGTCTTTACCGTCTGAGCCACCGGGGAAGGTGGTGGGAGGATGATATTTACTCATAAATGTTGGCCAACATTGTTTCTAACAAAAACAACAAAAGGAAATGTCTGAAACCGTCTCCTGTTTGGGAACGGGTTTTCTGAATTGGGCTTTGCTCACCTCGTGAAGCGTTTTCCCACCATCGCGAATGATGTTTGCATTCTGTGGACAACAGGGAAGACAGCGTGTTTCTAATAGAAGGATGGATCCCACGTGGCCTGGTGTCTCAGTGCAGCCCTGAGGACAGATCAGATGCCAATGGCCCTGAGACAGGGCGGTGGCTTTGGCCTTTGTTAGTGTCTGTTTCCCAGATTTGCCAGTTTTCTTTAATGGGGCTGTGAACAACCGCTGCCACCACCAGAAAACCACAAAACACAAGATTTTAGCTTTAGTCCCGCTTGGCGAAACACGCCTTACCTCAGGAGGCAGCTGCAGGCTGGAAAGTGCATGACTGCCCCTCTGGCAGGCCTGGCCAGGCCCCCGGCTGCCTGCCCGCTGCCCATGCTGTGCCCACTGCCCGCAAAGTGGGCCGCATCGCTGTCACTTGTCCCTGTCGCAGACACAGTGCTTCCGTTGGCACAAAACCTCCTCTGAGGCTCGGCCTGTCTTTGCTGCCATGAGAAAGAAACCACACAGCTGCACTCCTAAGTCAGGCCCTCCTCTTATGGAAGAATATTAGAACTTCCTTCCGCAGGGGATTTGTGATAGGTAGCGCTGGGTCTTTGTGCTGACTCCACCTGCATTTTAAATAGAATGCAGTTGTATAGTTCCTGGGAAGAAGATCTCTCCCTTCAAGCCCCCGTCCCCCTCTTTCCCATGAGACGCTCTCTGGTGTTGGCGGCATCCTGAGCGGGAACCACCCCTGCCCATCGCAGTCCTGCCTTTTCCAGCATGTGGTGCGGGGGCCCTGGGGTATAGCCTCCAGTCACCCGCCCCCGCTCTCTCCCATGCTAGGTGCCGTGGCCAGCACGGAAGTGAAGATGAAGCTGCAGGAGTTTGTCCTCAATAAGAAGAAGGCCCTGGCTCACCGGAACCTGAACCACTGCATGTCCAGTGACCCTCGCTACTGGTACGGGTAAGTGGAGAGGCCCGGGCACACGGGGTCTGCAGGAGACCCGAGGGGCGCTCAGTTCTCCATCCAGGAGGGCGTGCGATTAGCCGCTCCATGAGCCAGCAGCAGACGCAGCCAGACCCGAGTGGTCCAGCGGTCAGTGCACGTGGCGGTCCTCCAGATGCAGAGGGGGCCGCTCTTTAAACAAACATTAAAGGGAAACTTGTGGGGCAGGTGTCTGACCATTATTCTTGGCTTCTCATGCAATTTTTGGCCACAAAAGGCACCTGTTAAATCGGAACTCCGGTCTAAATTGTCCGTATGCACCTACTGAATTTCTGCCCGATGTGTTATTGATTCCTGGGCAAGTCAAAAGCACCTGTGGTCTTTTTATTGTTTTTATACTAAGAACCTCTCCCAGACCCTGCGTAACTGACAGAGACCACAGAGTTTCTGTTTGTGCTCAGAAGCCGAAGAGCCTGGCAAAGAGGATTTGAACTTGTTGGCAGGGATGCTCGTGTGCTGGGTCTTTCCTGTGGGCCCGCGTGTAGCTCTTAGGGGCTGTCCGCTGACCCAGGCCGAGCTGGAAGTGCAGTGACAAGGTTCTGTAGCTTCAGACCATGGTCTGGGGTGCCCCACGGGTTTTTTTTTTCTTTTATTTTTGCTTTGCTATAGCTTCCTTCTCCTTTCAAGGGTGATTCTGTCCTGGAAGAAGCCTCATTGGGCAGTTTTCGTAAATGAAAATGGAATCATCATTCATTCACGGGGGGAAAGCGTAGCTCTTCCTGGAGCCCCGAGAGGGACAACCCTTTTGCTAACATGCTGCCCAGTTGCGTTGAAATGAACCTGTTTCAGTAGATTCAGCCTAAAGGGCGATTCGGTTCTGAAGCCGTCACTGCTCCGAATGTCGGCAGCCCCCGCACCACGCAGCCACTCAGGCTGCACCCACACCCGCCGGCTGCAGGCTCAGCAGCGCCACCACCCACCCAGAGCCACAACCGGCAGCCGCGTGCCCCGAGCGCTGGACACTGGGGGCTCACGGGCAGTCCTGGGGCCGTGCTCCTGGGGGCCCCGCGACACGGCGGCACTGATCCGTCGTCTCCCCACTAGTGACTGCCCCCTGGGTTTTGTGCTTGGAAAGCTCTGTTGTCCTCCTTTGTAGAGGGGGCCACCAGGCAAATGCCCTGCACTGTAGTAGGTTGGGCAGGGCAGGAAGAGAAGCTGGGTGGGGTTGGCCGGGGGTCCAGGACCCCCGGGAGTAGCCTGTCAGGCAAAGGTGGGCAGTACTCCTGGATCCTCCCTCGGGGCAGGTGATGTGATCCGCTGGTCAGGAAGCTTTTCAGCAGAGGCCCTGGTCTGAGAGCAGCAGGGGTCTTTAGGAGCAGCGCTAAGAAGGCTATGGGCCCAGAGGAAGTTGTGGTGGGAGAAGGGTCTTGGTTGACCACGCCGGAGTCTGTGGATGGTGGCCACAGGGATGCGAAGGGAAGATTGGGGTGTCAGGACCCCTGTGAGTGGAGGTGGGGCATCCAGTCTCCAGGAACAGATGCCATGATGATGTACTTGCCTGTAAACAGGAGGACAGAGTCCATGGGCTGGGAGCTTGCATCACCTCCTGTGCTGGGGGCTGCTGGGGAGGGGGGGGTCAGCAAGGAGCACCTGGGAACTGGAAGGGGGAGGAGGGGGCACGCAGGCTGGGCCTGGGGGCAGAGTCCCAAAGGGGTGGACACAGCAGCTCCCTGGTGAGCAAGGTGGCCCAGACCTGGAGGAGGCTTGCTTGCCCAGGCCCAGCGCTTGGTGGGGAGATCCCTCTTTCCCAGGGGACGGGGCCGTGCCGTTGCAGTGGAGAAGGACTCGCTTCAGTAGAGTCAGAGGGAATGGGCCTGTTTGCCCTGGACTTGGCAGCCTTCTTGTTTAGTCACACAAACCAACCCAAATCGTGGATCATTTTCACTTGCTGCATGATGGCAAGACGTTGCTGGAAAACCTGTCTTTATAGAGAAAAACCTCACCTTGACTCCAGCTTCACTCCACCCCTGATGGTCAGCTCAGGTGTCATGGACCTGAACATAAAAACTATATTGTTAAAACTTCCAGAAGAAAATGTAGGAGAAAGTTTTCATGACCTTGGTGAAGAGGTAAGCAAGATCCCGAACACCAAAATCATCAACTATAAACCAAAAATGTAAACTTAATCAAAACTTAATACTTTCACTCTTTGAAAGGCACCCTTAAGAAAATAAAAAGGCCAGGAACAAAATATTCACAATGAATGTGATCAACTGAGCCCTTGATCCAAAACATATAAAGAAGTCCTACAACTCAAAGAGCTTCCCTGTTGGCTCAGATGGTAAAGAATCTGCCTGCAATGCAGGAGACCCAGGTTCAATCCCTGGGTTGGGAAGATCCCCTGAAGGGAATGGCATCCCACTCCAATATTCTTGCCTGAAAAATCCCATGGACAGAGGAGCATGGCAGGTTACAGTCCTTGGGATTGCAGAGTCAGACACGACTGAGCGAGTAGCAATTAACTTCACAACTCAATAACAAAAAGACAAGCACCCTACTGAAAAAACAGAGGCAAAGACATGCGCTAATACCTCACAATGAGTTTGAGCAAGCTCCAGGAGTCGATGATGGACAGGGAAGCCTGGTGTGCTGCAATCCATGGGGTCGCAAAGAGTCGGACACGACTGAGTGACTGAACTGATTACCTCACAAAATAAGATGCAAATAGCCAGTAATTTCACAAAGATCATTTGTCACCCTGGAAATGCAGGGCACAGCGAGATGCCCCCTCACACACAGGGAGGGCTGAAATGGAGCAAACCCCATGCCAGCTTTCCAGGTGGCTCAGCCATAAAGAATCCACCTGCCAGGAGATGCAAGAGACGAAGGTCCGATCCCTGGGTCAGGGAGATTCCCATGGAGGAGGAAATGGCAACCCACTCCAGTGTTCTTGCCGGTACACCCACTCCGTGGCCCGTGACCCAGTCTCCTAGGTGTTTCCCTGGGAGCCGATGAAGTCTTCCATCCGGGCAGTGACTGTGTTCTGATGGTCAGAGCAGTTCTGCTCAATGTCTCCAGAGCATGGAAGTATGAGTGTCCGCCGGCAGGTGATGATGACACTGGCACCTGCTTTCTTGTCTGCTCAGCAAGGCCCAGGGCGGCCTGCCCACACCTAGAAACATCAGGCTTCGGAGAAGACGCAGAGTCTGTGCCTTGAGATGCCGTCTCAAGCGGTCCTAGAGTCGGCACAGCCAGTCTGTAGGGACAGGAAGCCAGGTGGCAGAGGGCAGAGCAGGGGCAGAGGCCCGTCCCGTGGGGGTGGCACTTCTCGGTGCTGTACTGGCGTGGTTCTGCGGTAGACGTGGGTCAGAACCCCCAGCATCAGGCTTACCAGAGGAGACCGTGCTGCCTGTCGCGGTAGCCGCCTGCCACGTGGGCTCCAGGGCGCCGAAATGGGCTGTGTGGTGTGTGTGTTCCAGGGGTGTGTATGTCTGTGTGTGTGTGTGTGTGTCTCTGTGCGCAGTATGTGTGTCTGTGTGTGAGTGTGAGTGTGTGCCTGTGCAGTGGTTGCGTGTGAGGGTGGGGTGAGCGTGCACGGGCCCCTGCAGCCGAGGACAGGCCTTCCCCTTGCTCACACCCCCGGCCGTCACCCCCTGGGGCATGCGTGCGCCCTGGGCCCTGTGCCGAGGGCTGGGTCCCCCAGGAGGGCCGGTGGCCACTGCTCCTTGGGAGGCCTCGGCCTCTAGTGATGAGCCGGTTTTCCTCTGTTTTGCATGGTGTTTGGAGGCCTGGGGGAGCCTAGCTGCTGTGAAGTCTGGCTCCATCCTCGCGGGTACCAGCAGAGTCCGGCTCTGCTGGATCAGCCTGGCCGCTGCCCTGGGCCCAAGTGCCCTCTCGGACGGCATGGAGCAGGCCCGCTGGGGGCTCGGGGGCCAGCCGCCACCTGCGGTCCCCGACGTGAAGGCCGGACGGGAGGGAGGGTTTGAGTACTGACGGTGTCTCAAGAGATCAACACAGAGGAGACAGTCTGCTAGATCTTACACTGAATGTACTTCTGGCTTAATCGTAAAGTATACCATCAGAATCTAATGACAGTAGTTGTTATTACCTACGGGGTTTCATTAATCGTAATTATCCATGTTTTGAGATTACATAACACACATACAGGCCTTTCCGAGCTTCTCATGAAGGAGAAAGTGAACTCTATCCTTGCTTAGACCTCGGCAGTGACTGCGCGGTTTGGAGCCACCGAGGCCGCGTTCCCTGGAGGCTGTGGCCTGGAGAAGCCGAGTACAGAGATGCCCTCAGACCTCAGTGGGGTCGTGCCAGGCGGACTCCCGAGTGAGGCCTGGCGGTCCGACGCAGTGAGGGTGCAGCCGGCGTGAGCGTGGCCGGTCCGGCCCTCAGCCTACAGCCCTGGCCCCCAACCTGCGTCCTGGGGGGCGATGAGGCTGCAGCCGGGCAGCAGGCCCGTCCCCAGGGATTTCTGAGTGCCCGCTGTGGCCCTGCCCGGGGGATCCATGGATCTGGGCCCATGATCACCATGTTCGTTGCACCCGTGTGCTCTCTCAAATATTTAAACATCCACCTGTAAGCGTTTAAGTGCGCACATTCTCAATTCAAATAACACCAGGTGCATGGGGACGTGGAGTGCTGTGTATGCAAATAAATAGTCTAACAAATTCCAAATAAGTAAGTTGGGTAATTTGTTTCAAGTCATTAAGCATATTACACCACGTACAGACTCTTGGAATTCATTACACCTTCAGTGTTGCTAGCGAGACGCTGTACGTTTGCGGACGGTCATCGCCAGGGTGGCCAGCACCCCCCTCCTGAGGCCTGACCCCACCTCGAGCCGCCTCTGGCAGCGCCCTGCCTGTCATTCCATTTGGGGCTGTGTCTGCTGGCTCACAAAGGAAGCATATTTCCCGGGATCAATTCCCAGGGCCCAAGGTGCCGCCAACCTCTGCCTCCCCAGGGGAGGGGAGATGGCCAGGGTGACTGTCCCTGGGAGGGGGCCCGCCCCCACGTGGCCCCTGCCCTCCAGGACCCAGAGGCTACCAGCACTGGCCCCACGGGCCCCGGCCAGGTCTCAGCTGCCTCCAACAGCACCTGTGTTCCTTGCACCCGGAGCCCCTGTCTCCCTCCCGTGAGGACAGGCCCCTCGGTGGCCGGGGGTAATACCCCCCTCAGCCTGAGGACTGCCAGTCCAGGAGACACTGGGAGCAAGGGGGCCGGGTAGAGCCCGGGGATTGGACCAAGCGTGCAGCCCCGCGGGCCGGCCATCCTCAGCCTCACGGGCCCCAGGAGGCTGCAGGCGGCCGGGTCCACGGGCTCCCCAGCGGTTTTGTACCATTGTTTTGGTCCTGCCGCGGGAGGAAGGCCAGACTGCCCAGGAGGCAGCCGCCGAGCCAGGCCCATGCATCAAGGGGAGAACCGCCCTCGTGGGCGCCCGGGGACACTGCCTGCACAGCTGGGGCTCCGGGTCCCCCAGGGTCACTCAGCCTCTGCCCCCCCTTTCTCTCCAGGAAGACGCAGCACAGCTCGCTGGACCAGAGCTCCCCACCCCAGAGCGGGGCATCAGCCTCCTACAACCACCCGGTCCTGGGCATGTACGATGCCAAAGACGACTTCCCTCTCAGAAAGACAGGTGGGTGCCGGATGCCGCGGGGGTGGGGACTAACCGGGAAAGGGGAGAGGGCCCACCCCACCCAGGGTCCTCAGGGTGACGTTGGCTGCCCTGTCACAAGCCGGAAGGAGAAGGGTGTTTAGACAGAAGCAAGGCACCTGGGACCCCTGGACAGAGTCCAGGGGTGATGCAAGCACGTAGTGGCTTTTAAGAAGGATCAGAGCAGCCCTGTGTCTTGCACTGGGGCGCTCAGGAGGGCAGGGGCCAGCGAAGTGAGCCTCTCCCCGAAGCTGCACCCCCTGGAAGCCTGGCCACCCTCCTGGTTGTGCAAGGCGGGGCTCTGCTCTCGGAGGCAGCAGGTAGAGCCCGGCCCTCATGGGAAATGCCAGGCTTCATGGAGTGGGTGTGTGCGGCAGCTTCTTTTTCATAAACGAATTCATTTTCATTCAAAGGTCAGTTCCAGACACAGAGGCTTTGGAACAGCTTCTCGGCCCGAGTAGTGGGGTACCAGGAGCAGGGCTGGGGGTCCCTGCCACCCCGTCCTAAAGACACACTTGGGGCCCCCCATAGGCAGTGCGCCCGAGAGGACGTGGTGTCACCAGCCCCAAACAGGAGCTGGACGCGAAGGGGACGCTTCCGTTCAGCCCCAGTGGGCTTGACCTGCATCCCAGGTGTGGGAAGGAGGGGCCACGTCCCAGTGCTGGACCCTGGTGGGCAGGGTCCCCGGAGCCCGGCCGGGTCAGAGGGCGGCGTCTGCACACATGGCTGGGATTTCGCATAGGCTGGCAGCACTTTACTGGTAAAAGTGCGAGCGTAGCTTCTGCCCTCTGCCCTCCAGTTTGAGCGCATGGTTGTCCCCCGTCATCTGCCGAGAAGGGCCGTGCCTCTCACCGAGAGAGCCTGTAGGCTCCACAGAAAGAGGCGTCTTTCGGGATCCGGGTCAGCTGTCCCAGGCCCGCCCTGTTCTGCAGCTGGGGCTGGGATCAGCCACACCGCTGTCAGTAAAACGGGGCCCTGTGCGAGGAGAGACCCTGGGGGGCCTGGTCCTGGGGGGAGTGGAACCCAGGGAGCTGGGGGGCTGGCTCTGAGCGAGTGGCTGGTGGTTCTGTAGCCAGCCTGATTTGCAGCCTTGAGCTCCATGATAGATTTCTTAGGCTCTCCTGACCTGTTTCTCTTCTGTAAAGCGAGTGTGCTGAGTGCAGAGCATTTGTGCCTGCCCTGGGTGTGGTGAGTGGTGCCCACGGCCCCTGGAGCCGCAGGCGGGGGAGGACGTGCTTGCAGTGTCCGTCTTCTAAAACGGCAGCCCTGGCCCATTAGGAATAGTAATGATGCCAAGGTTTCAGGGGCCGAGTCTAAACCCCTTAGGGGAACCAAGTGCAGCGCGGTGTCCTGTGTCATTCTCAAAGCACCTACTTTCAAACACCTGTCGCTGCTAATTCTAAATAATTTCCATCCATGTATGCATTCAGCTCCCTGGTGGCTCAGACGGTAAAGGGTCGGTCCGCAGTGCAGGAGACCTGGGTTTGATCCCTGGGTCGGGAAGACCCCCAGAGAAGGGCGTGGCACCCCACTCCAGTATTCTTGCCTGGAGAATCGCATGGATGGAGGAGCCTGGCAGGTTGCAGTCCGCGGACCGTGAAGAGTCAGACATGACTGAGAGGCTGACATACTTGCTCAGCTCATCCCACAGTGACCCACCTTCCCTCCATCTTTACGGGCAGTTTTGGGGCAAGTGAGCCTTCAGGACAGTGTGTCAGCGACTGCTGCTCCCAGGGGGTCCTCTCTGGGCCCTGAGGACAGAGTCTGTGTCTGCGGGGAGCTGTGTGTCTTACGGACTCAGGGCTGTGGCCACTGGGACCGACACTGATGCTCGGGCCTCACCAGGTCACAGGGCAGAAAGCTCGGGTCCCCGGAGTTCCTGGTACTTAGTCCAGAGGACATGTGCTCACTCCCAAGGAGGGCCCCAAGCCCAAGCAGCGGCCGGCTCCCCACATGTATCCACAGGGGTTACGGAGCACGCTGGTTGGGCACTCCCCGGGTGCCCGGCCCTGAGCTGTGCGGCAGGCAGGGGACAGGCCACCACTGTCCACATGCTCCAGTCCTGCAGGAGGAGGGGAGCTGCAGGGTCCAGGCCCAGGGTGGACCTGTGGGGCCTGGAGGGAAGGGCCCTGGCCGTGGAGGGCAGGTCTGGCTTTTTGCCGCAAATGAAGAGAGGACCCAGGCCCCCCCCAATTAGGTCTGTGCAGAAGCCGTGGCCTGATGGCTGCCTCTGGGCCTCAGAGTCCCCCTCTGCAGCCCCCAGCCCTGCGGGGCCCTCACCACCTGGGGAGGGCCTGCCTGGGCTGAGGCGGTCGGCGCTGCTAGGCAGAGAGCCAGACATCAGGGTATCTGATCGCTGAGGCCCCGTGACACGTCGGGGAGCGTGCTCAGCTCGCCCTGCAGTCGTCCCCTTCCTGCTCGTCCTCGCCGTGAGTAGCACGGCGCGAGGTTACCAGGGACGCGCGTGGCACGCCTCTCTGCGGTCTGGAAAGGGCGGGTCTCCCCGCAGTCCGTGTCTGGTTCTGATATGGTCTGTGGACCCGGGAGCAGCCTGCTGGCCTTCATGTGGGTCTGGGGCGGGGAGGCAGGGGAAGAGGCCCTGCGGCTCTTGTGCAGGACAAGGCACTGTCTTAGCTTGCCGGGCGGGGTGAAGGGGGTTGACCCCGCAGTGCCTGGCCGTGCCGACCCCCCAAGCTTCCAGCCCTTGGGGCACTTTTGTGTGCTACTGTCTTCCCTCAACTTTGTGCTTCTTGCAAAGTGGGTGTGAGTGTGTTCAGAGGGTGTTCATAAAGGCTTTGTTGTGCTTGACCAAAGAAACTTCCAGAGCTGGCACGTGTGGTTAAGTATTAATACTAAGCAGTGTCTATGTGGATAAGGGCCTCGCTTCACACATTGATGTCCGTCAAACCTGGACTCCTCTTCGCATGACAAGTGCCCAGTGAGACCTGGACTTACCTTGTCCAGATGCGCCCTTTTGTGTCTGAGCTTGGCGGCCGCCTGAAATACGCTATTGAAACGACTGGTGTAAACACCAGTCTTAAGCACCACATAGAGTGCTTTTTTTTAATTAAAAGATCACAAAAGGAATGCATCAGTTCAGTTCACTTCAGTCGCTCAGTCGTGTCCGACTCTTTGCAACTCCATGGACTGCAGCACACCAGGCTTCCCTGTCCATCACCGACTCCCAGAGTTTACTCAAACTCATGCCCATTGAGTCAGTGATGTCATCCAACCATGTCATCCTCTGTCTTCCCCTTCTCCTCCCGCCTTCAATCTTTCCCAGCATCAGGGTCTTTTCCGATGAGTCAGTTCTTCAAATCAGGTGGCCAGAGTATTGGCATTTCAGCTTCAACATCAGTCCTTCCAATGAATATTCAGGACTGACTGATTTCCTTTAGGATGGACTGCTTGGATCTCCTTGCAGTCCAAGGGACTCTCAAGAGTCTCCTCCAACACCACAGTTCAAAATTCTTTGAACACCACAGTTCAATTATTTGGCGCTCAGCTTTCTTTATAGTCCAAACTCTCACCTCCATACATGACTACTGGAAAAACTATAGCTTTGACTAAGTGGACTTTTGTTGGCAAAGTAATGTCTCCGCTTTTTAATATGCTGTCCATGTTGGTCATAACTTTTCTCCCAAGGAGCAAGTATCTTTTAATTTCATGGCTGCAGTCACCACCTGCAGTGATTTTGGAGCCCAAGAAAATAATGTCTGTCACTGTTTCCATTGTTTCCTCATCTATTTGCCATGGAGTGATGGGACTGGATGCCATGATCTTAGTTTTCTGAATGTTGAGTTTTAAGCCAGTTTTTTCACTCTCCTTTTTCACTTTCATTAAGTGGCTCTTTAGTTCCTCTTCACTTTCTGCAATAAGGGTGGTGTCATCTGCATGTCTGAGGTTATTGTATTTCTACCGGCAATCTTGATTCTAGCTTGTGCTTCATCTAGCCCAGCATTTCTCATGATGTATTCTGCATATAAGTTAAATAAGCAGGGTGACAATACAGTCTTGACCTATTCCTTTCCCAATTTGGAACCAGTCTCTTTTTCCATGTCCGGTTCTAACTGTTGCTTCCTGACCTGCATACAGATTTCTCAGGAGGCAGGTCAGGTGGTTTGCTATTCCCATCTCTTTAAGAATATTCCACAGTTTGTTGTGATCCACACAGTCAAAGGCTTTGGCATAGTCAATAAAGCAGATGTTTTTCTGGAACTCTCTTGGTCTTTTGATGATCTAACAGATGTTGGCAATTGGATCTCTGGTTCCTCGGCTTTTTCTAAATCCAACTTGAACATCTGGAAGTTCCCGGTTCACCTACTGTTGAAGCCTGGCTTGGAGAATTTTGAACATTGCTTTGCTGGCGTGTGAGATGAGTGTAATTGTGCAGTAGTTTGAACGTTCTTTGGCATTGCTTTTCTTTGGGATTGAAATGAAAACTGACCTTTTCCAGTCCTGTGGCCACTGCTGAGTTTTTCAAATTTGCTGGCATATTGAGTGCAGCACTTTCACAGCATCATCTTTTAGGATCTGAAATAGCTCAACTGGAATTCCATGACCTCCACTAACTTTGTTCATAGTGATACTTCCTAAGGCCCACTTGACTTTGCATTCCAGGATGTCTGGCTCTAGGTAAGTGATAACACCATCATGATTATCTGGGTCATGAAGATCTTTTTTGTACAGTTCTCAGTGTTCTCACCTCTTCTTAATACCTTCTACTTCTGTTAGGTTCATACCATTTCTGTCCTTTATTGTGCCCGTGTTTGCATGAAATGTTCCCTTGATATCTCTAATTTTCTTGAAGAGATCTCTAGTCTTTCCCATTCTGTTGTTTTCTTCTATTTCTTTGCACTGATCACTGAGGAAGACTTTTCTTATTTCTCCTTGCTATTCTTTGGAACTCTGCATTTAATGGGTATATCTTTCTCTTTTCACCTTTGCCTTTCACATCTTTTCTCAGTTTATTTGTAAGGCCTCCTCAGGCAACCATTTTGCCTTTTTGCATTTCTTTTCCTAGGGGATGGTCTTGATCCCTGCTTCCTGTACAGTGTCATGAACCTCCGTCCATAGGTCTTCAGGCACTCAATCAGATCTAATCCCTTCAGTCTATTTGTCACTTCCACTGTATAATCATAAGGGATTTGATTCAGGACATACCTGAATGATCTAGCGGTTTCCCCTGTTTTCTTCCATTTAAGTCTGAATTCCAACAAATTAAAACATAAGTTAGACGCATGCATCCTGCATGTGACCTCCGGAAACAGCTCCTGTGTCTGGTTTGGTGCCTACAGCACGGACGTGGTCTATGCCTGCGTGTAGCGTGTGTGTGTGTGTCTGTGTGCGGGTGATGCACGTGGACCGTCTCTTTGTCAACAAAACACCTGCTTTGCACTTTGGCTGTAACTTCACTCTTCAGTTACTATGATATCTGGGGTCCCACTCCATTTCAACGCATAAAGTCAACACCTTTCCTATATCATCTCAATTTACAAATATTGTAGCAGCGGTAACTTCTAGCTTTTAGCTCTGCCCTCACATATGGGGGCCTATAGTCACTCACTCTTTCTGCAGATTCGACTCCTGAGTTAAACAGAGTGTGCAGAGTCTTAAAAGCCCAGCTTACTGTACCCCACTCTCCGCTCGTGAGAGGCCTTCATCTGCCTTCACTCACGCGATGCCTCCACGGGTCACCCCAGCCAGCCTGATGGGTGAAGCCGTGATCTCTCTGCTGTTTCAAAGAGCAGTTCCATCCCCATCAGGGGTGTGCATGTCTGTTACGTCCCGTCGTCCCTGCTCAGGAGTAAGCTGAGCTCCGCGTTGCAGAACCGCTGGGCCTGGTTCCCGCGGCCCAGTGTGGCCCGTGCCCCTGAGCCAGGCGGCGTGTGTGCTGGCCAGGCTGTGTCTTTCTTGTGTGTCCCCTGTGCCCAGCATCTGCAGGCACGCAGGGACAGTCCCTAATGTCGCTGTTTAGTGGCAGCTTCCCCATACGCTTTTCTCTCAGCCGTTTTTTCTCCCGTTGCTTTATATGTTAATATCCCCCCTGCGTCTGTCACGTATGCTACAGAAAATTGTATTCCAGCCTGTCCTTTGTCTTCCTAGAAGAAAAGAAAAGTTGCTTAGTCGTGTCCGACTCTCTGCGACCCCGTGGACTATACAGTCCAGGGGATTCTCCAGGCCAGAATACTGGAGTGGGTAGACTTTCCCTTCTCCAGAGGATCTTCTCAACCCAGGGATCGAACTCAAGTCTCCCACATTGAGGGCACATTCTTTACCAGCTGAGCCACAAGGGAAGCCCTTGTCTTTCTAGAGTTCTCCTTTTATTGTTATCAGAGTAAGTAAATGTCCATAAATCACAGGCCCCACCAGGCTCCCTCCAGGAACAGCTGGCTCCGCCCCGCCCTGTGTCCTCACCACAATGCTCAGAAAGTGCACAGAAACTGCCTGTGACCTTGACTGCGTTCCCGTTGGTGTGTGATTTCCCTTTATCCTGAAGTTGATCATTTGTCTCATTTGCTTAGTTTTCTGTCTGCCTGTGTTTTTTAAATTGAGGTATAGTTGATGTACAATATTAAACAACTTTCAAGTGGACAATTTTTTAAAGTTATATTCCATTTGTACTTTTATAAAATATCAGCTGTGCTCCAGGTATCTCCCTGTCCCTGCTTTTAATCCAGCCCCGCAGTTTGGCAGAGGGAGGAGGCTCTGCTCCGGCCCCTGACTGCCCTTCACCGCCTCCTCCTCCTCCGTCTGGGCTCTGCAGCCCCTCCGAGCTTTCGGAGAAGCTGTGTGTGGAACTTGACGATCTGGCGCCCTTGCCTGCCAGCAGGTGCCTTTATCCCGGCTCCCAAGTGATGGGTAGCGTGGCAAGGCCTAGCGTCGCCTTTCAGGCCCTGTCTTACCCTGCAAGTGACCAGGACCCGACCCTGCTCACAAGGCTGACCCTTGGGCCCCGAAGCTCTGAGACCTTCTGGGACGCCCTTGTCAGGACCAGGCAGTGTTGCTCCCAGAAAGACTAACCTCAGTGACGCCGACAGGGACCCCCCACACTGGGGCGGGGGCCACACGCTCCCCCCCGGCTCAGGGGCTGCACCATCCTGGGTCTCGGGCAGATTCCTCGCCAGGATGGCCACGTGGTTGTAGAAGACTCATGCAGGTTCAGCTGATACCTTGTGGGGAGAGGGGTTGTGTCTGTTAATCTAGCAGGGCGAGTTGGGCTTCTTTTTTTTTTAATAATGGTAAAGTAAGAAGCTCAGTGTAGAAATAGAAATAAGTGAAATGTGAAGCTCCAGTTCTCTCAAAAATGTAAAAATAGTATTAAATATTAAAAAACACAGAAGCGGGTCCTCTTGCCAGCAGGGATGGCCGTTCTGTTACTGGGTCCTTTTCCCCTTTTGACACGAACGTTCTGCCAGGGAACCTGGCCACGCAGACAAATGCTGCGGAGCAGAGGGCGTCGCCCCGGGATCAGGGCCTCCGGAGCAGGCTGTGCGTCTGGAGAGGCTGCCACCTTGCTCGCACCTCACACCTCATTTCTCTGGGAAGCATCCTTCGGGCGGGCTGCTCCTCCCTCCTCCTCCCAGGACCCGTCTTTACCTCCCAGAGCCCCCCAGGGTCACGCCACTGCTGGGACCCCTGGCCCAGCCCCCCGGGCTCCTGGAGGACAGAGTCACAGCAGCCGTGAGACGTATGCACGGCCTCGTTCTTATAACCCCAGCCAGCTTACCTCCAATTCCGAGGGAAGTCTGATCCTGTTGCTTGTTGCTCTAGAGAGGGTAAACTTCCTGTTCTAGAAAGATTAAAATCAGCAGGGCTGCTGATTACAAACAAAAACAAGAGGTGAAAGAAACTCACCAGTTTGTAAGTCCACAAGTAGCAGAAGCTTAAATGAATTCATAAAGCATCTGAAGGCAGAAGTCTGATGGTGAGCTCACTGCCACGGCGGGCTCTCGAGCTGCCAGCCTGCAGGGCTGAAACTCAGGTGTCCTGAGGCCACAGGGAGGGCCCCGCTGAGTGAGGCTACCCCCTTCCCAAGGCAGCCACGCCGACATGGGACTGGGCTGGTCCAGGGTGTGGTCTGGGCTCCGGGTGCAGAGGCCGGACCACTGCGGGTTTGCAGAGGGCTCCATTCGCACAAGCAGATCTGTTACCAAAAGCAACCCGAGCACCTGTGCCCCAGGGGTCAGGCGACACGCAGAGGGTGGGTCTCACCTGCAGGCACGTGGCTAACCCTTTCATCGGGTGGGATGGCCCTAGCACCTCTCAGCGGCTGGGATCCGAGCGGGCAGCCAGCTCCTGGGCCATCACACATAGGGGAATTTTTGACTTGCAGGTGAGCAAGGACGTGTGTAATATAGAGGTCGTGGTAAACCGCCCCCTAGTCACCTTGACCCCAGTTGTGTCTGCCTGCGGGTAATGACATCTCCTTTTCCTGCAGCTTCTGAACCCAACCTGAAATTACGCTCCAGGCTAAAGCAGAAAGTGGCCGAGAGACGGAGCAGCCCCCTGCTACGCAGGAAAGATGGGCCAGTGGTCACGGCTCTGAAAAAGCGTCCCTTGGATGTCACAGGTACTTGAGTGCAAACCCGTCGCCTGCCTGACTATCTCTGAGAGGCCGTCCTGCACACTCTCCCTGTAGTAGGGAAACCTGCATCTCTCTGCATCGTCCCCCACCCTAGTCCTGAGGGCGGTGCCAGCCCCTTCTGAGTCCAAGGGCCCCAGGTCGCCCCTAGCAGGGCGCTCAGAGCCCTGTCCCTGGGCAGCTTGTCTGCCCCCAGCCTGGATCCTCAGGGCATCTAAGGGCAGTCAGGCTCCCTGACATCCCGGGAGACGGTCAGGGATTCTAAGTGGAGGGTACTCTGAAGCTGGGGTGTTTAACGGCTCCCGCCCCGTCGGTGAGCCCAGGTCTCCTACCTGTCCCTGCGTATTCAATGGCAGACTCTTCCTGGGAAGGAGGCGGGAGCTTGGGAGTCTCTGCGCCCAGGTCCACGCGCCGCTCTCGGCCCCCACCTAGTGGCCGGCTTATGGAAGCACACCCGCCGGGTCGAGGCCCTTCCCGGTGGTCCCGAGGACACAGCCCACTTCCTGGGGCTGTGCTGTCCGGAGGGCACCCCGCCTCGCTCAGAGGGCGCACAGCCCGGTGCCTGGAATCACGGGACAGAGGGGTTGCCTAGGTGGCCTGGAAGCAGGCCGGGAGGGCCCTTGTGCACCAAGGGCAGGGTTTGATGGGAGACCTGCGGCTCTGGACCGCCCCTCAGGAAGGAGGGGTTCGTGGGCGCCGTGGGAGGGGCCTGCCCTCCATGCCGGCTACCCGCACCCTCGGTCCGAGCTCAGAGTCTGGGGTGAGCTGAGCGCTCTCAGCCCTGCCCTGTGGCCAGGTTGAAGCCCCTGGTCCCGGGCCTGCCTGAAGCCAGTTCTGAGGCTGCAGGCCTGGGGCGCCGTGGTTCTGGTAGAGAGACCAGGCCCCTCTCACCATGGGTTCCGTGCACACTCGGGCCTCTCCAGATTCAGGGTGCACCAGGGCTTCCTCTCTTCGGGGGGCAGCGGCCCCCACCGGTCAGGCCCGGCCACTTCTGTCCTGGTGCTGGCTCTGGCCTTCTTGCCCTCAGCCTGTGAGGTCAGGTCCAGGCTGGGCACTGCAATGATGAGCCGCGGCCTCGCCTCCCAGCAGCTTCCTCTCTGATCCAGAGACCAGGGTGCCCCACGGGGGCCGGGAACACGCGGCCCGTGGCACCTGCTGGGTGCTGGGCAGCATCACTCAGAGAGAGCGCTGTGAGGGACGTGAGCAGGGCGGGCAGCGGGAGCCCCCTGGGCCAGGGGCAGCACGGAGATGGGGGGTGGGTTTCCAGTCCAGCACAACCCCCCGGCGGCTGGCGGGGAGGATGCTCTGAGCAGAGCTGGCTTTCCAGAACACGGGAAAAGAAGGAGCTCTGGGCAGGGTGGGGTCCCCTCCCCTGGGGTCTCTAGCAAGAGGGGGCCACAGCGTCCCAGACAGGAGGCAGGGAGGGACAGAGTGAGGGCGTGGCCAGCAGCGGCCCTCGGAGGCTCCTGAGCCGAGTCAGGGGCGTGGCCACGTCACACTGCCTGTGCCCAGCCCCTAATCAGAGCTGCGCCAGGCGGGCGAGTGGATAGGAGAAGCAGCCGCCCCTCTGACCCTGTCCAGAGAAATGCTGTTAACCTCTGAGCGTGTTTCCTTCCACTCCTTGATGTGCGGGTCTGGCACATACCCTGTGCACACTCAATTCCTTTTTCACTCGATATTAGTCACAACACTCCTGAACCTTTAATGATATTCCATCATGTCGATGCAAATGATACCACGGTGATTATGCATTCGTATTTACTTTCTTAAACCAGATTCCTTGAAGTAGAGTGAAAAAGTAGTCAAAACACCGTTGAGCTGAAGATGGCTGAAAAACTGGAGAGATCACATATAATTTTTATTGCCCCCAAAAGTTGTCCCGGTTTCCCACACACTCTGGAGGGTTTATCTGCTGACGATGCTGGGGCGGGTGCGTTTAAAGGAGGGCAGGAGGGGAGGCTCTGTGCAGCCGGGGGCAGGCTGACAGCAGGGGGATGCCCATGGTGGGGGGGGGGCGGGGCAGCCAGCCCTGTCTTCACACGTGACACGTAACACCTGCCAGCCCAGATGGCCCTCCCAGCTGCCCCCGGTGAGGGAGGCACGTGTGCACATGACTTAACCTGGTGGAGACCAGGCTCTGGAGCCGGTGGGTGGGGAACCAGGGCCTGGGTTCACCATCAGTGCACGGAGGGAAGACGGGGTCCAGGGGGGCCTCGAGTGGGCAGAGCCACTTGCTGCCAGGGTGTTCCCAGGGGGATGGCTGCTCGGTGGAGAGGACTTGAGTGCTCATGGTCCTCTGGGTGGAGGGAGTCATGCATGTACCCTTGGGTTCAGGTCTCCTCCATGAGAGCTGGGCCTGCGGGAGTGGGCACTGCCATCCGCATGGCACCCTCAGCCTCTTCATGTTGCCCCAAGTTCAGCCAGAGCCAAGTCTGAGAGTCCTCCAGGCCCCACTGGCAGCTCCACGGGCTCATGCTCCTGGGCCAGGCCTCAGTTAGGGGTGCGGAGAAGATTTGCCCTGGAAGATGCCTGTTGGGCCCCTTTGGGGTCCAACCTCGGGAGATGGACCAGTCTTCCCCTCCGCATGCCTGCAAGTCCAGGTCGGGGTAGAGTATTAAGTCATCAGAGGTCCCGTGGTCAGTGGGCGCTTGTGGCAGGCAGTGAAGTGAAAGTGCAGATCACTCAGTCGTGTCCAACCCCATGTGATCCCATGGACTATACAGTCCGTGGAATTCTCGAGGCTGGAATACTGGAGTGGTAGCCTTTCCCTTCTCCAAGGGATCTAACCCAGGTCTCCCGCATTGCGGGTGGACTCTTTACCAGCTGAGCCACAAGAGAAGCCTAAGAATACTGGAGTGGGTAGCCTATCTCTTCTATAGCAGATCTTCCTGACCCAGGAATCAAACCAGGGTCTCCTGCATTGCAGGCAGATTCTTTACCAACTGAGCTATCAGGGAAGCAGGCACTCGGGAGGGAAAGGCAGACAGCTCAGGCTGGTTCCCTCTGAGAGTCTGTACCCAGAGGTGCCAGTGTTCGACACCATCCAGCCAGACGAGGACGCAGAAATGCAAGACACACCCTCCTGTTACCACAGAGTCACAGGTGCTTCTTGTCGCGTGTTTGCACACGCAGCAGTAGGGGCTCATTCGGCAGCGAGGGCGGGGGCACCCGGGTGGGACACGCTCCTCCAGAGCCCGGCCCCGGTGGGCGAGCTGGGGCCACACAGGCCATCACAGCTGCCTGGAGACCGTCCAGGGCACGTTGTCAGATAACCTGATCAATCACAGAGGCCACCAGCTGAGCTTTTCCCAGGATGTCTGAAAAACTCAAGGACTGGCGCAAAGCAGACGTTGACAGCGGAGGCTCTGAGTGTGAGCACGGCGCACTTGACCTTCCCCTGTTCACAGGCGTTTGGCCTCTGTGCTTTGTCGTCTCTTGTTGTTACAACATTAACGATTATTCAGAGCTTGTTTCTCTGGTGTTTATGATATTTACAAAAGAGGAGTAAAATTGACAGTGTGTGCTCAGCTCAGGTTTCAGGGGTGCGTCTGTTCCAGGGGACACAGGTTTGTGAAAGTCTCGAGTCAACAGCAAGCACAGCCGGGAGCAGGGAATTAGCTCCGGGGCCCCTGTGTGCAGACCGTGGTCCCGTCCTTTCTGCCGTCGGCCAGCTCAGAGCAGAGGTCCACCACAGCGGGAGGCCAGCCCAGCTCACACCTCGGGGTCCTTGCCGGGATCCGAGTCAGGCTCACGAGTGTCTCTCCCTCCTAGACTCGGCGTGCAGCAGTGCCCCGGGCTCCGCACCCAGCTCGCCCAACAACAGCTCCGGGAATGTGAGCACGGAGAACGGGATCGCGCCCGCCGTCCCCAGCATCCCGGCCGAGGTCAGTGTGCGGCGCGCTCGTCCACAGGGTGGTGTCCAGCCACCCTTCCGTCTTGACTGTCGGGGCAGCATCTCCGCGGCGCCTCAGACCACGAGGGCGGTGCCCGTCACCTCTGCCGGTCAGACCCCAGCTGTGCTGCGGGTTGAGAGGCGGCTCCTGGAGACCCCTCCTGGGGGCTGCTCGGGCCAGGTGGGGGCGCTCAGGGCCGGCTGCAGGCCACGCCCTTGTCCAGGCCTGGGTCAGGGCGATGTCCCGGAACCTTCGCTCCATGCTTCCGTTTTCCTCCTTCTTCACTTTGCTCCCCCGGCTCATGCCACAGGTGTCTGGAGCTCCTGCTCTGTGCAAGCCCTGTGGCCCCGCTCAGGGCCTGTCTCCTCTCGACTGGGGTGGGCAGGTGCTGGCGGGAAGGGGAGCCGGCTGCACACCCCGCCTCCTGGGATGGAGCCGGCTGAGCCGTGAGCTTCCTTCTCGGATGGTCCTCCTGACTGTGAGGTTCTTGTGAGGTTTTTTTTTTTTTTTAAGTTTCCTCCAACTTACAGGAGGCTGTCATTTGTCAAACACGGTAATTTGCTCTCTTCCTTAAATGTTTAGAAATGAGTCCTGCCCCTCCAGAGGGCTGACAGGTTTTGGTCGGAGCACACAGGCCTACATGTCCATTTTTAGTTTTTATACACTTAAGATAAAAAGCAGATTTTAAGAAACTGGGAGGATTTTACACTGCTACCTCTAGCTTACTAATCCCCCTTTATTCTTTTCCTTGTACATCTATTTTATTACCTGTGCATTTCAGCCTCCCTGTTTAAGGACTTGTTTAGATTAAGAGTTTTAACAATCCTTCTCTGGGAGACTGAGGTCATAGCTGAGATCTACGAGTTAACAGCCTTAGAACTTGGCCTAGAAATTTTTTCCTGGAACGAGCTGTAAATGCTGCATGTAGCTTGTCAGTCGTGCTCACAGATCCTGGTTTTATTTCAATGGGCAGTTATGCGCCTAATGGTTTCTACTGTAGAGACGCCTTATTTGAGTGGATGCCAGTTTAAGTTGCATGTTAATTTTTACAAATTGCATTTTCATGTAAATTAAGCTACTGGAAATTAATAGAAGATGTCAAAGGATTTGCAAGAAACAGAGATTGCTGTTCGCGCATTTTACATTAGATACGGTAATCACAGGGCTAGCCCTTGAAAATGTGGTCACAGTTGGATGTCCTTTGTGGATTTCAGTCTAGTTAAACCTGGACAGTTCCCTGAGCGCCTCTGTAAGCCTGAGGCCAGGGCTGGCCACTCCTCAGCCTCTGGTCCAGAGATGGCAAGGGGTCCTCGTGAGGGAGGGGAGCCCGCTGGCCCAGCTCTGCATCCCCTTTCCCGGCTGGACCGAGGGACGCCCAGCATCGTCCTTACACGGGGGGAGCAGGGCTCCCCGACCCTGGACAGCCTCTCCCCAGGAAGGGAGCTTCAGGCAATGCTGAAAGCCTGGTGGGATCTGGGGGTGTCAGTGGGGGTGCTGCCTGGCCCTGGCCTTCCTGGGCAGCTGAGGGGCATGCCATAGGGCAGGTGGAGATGGCCAGCACTGGAAACTCGGACCAATCAACACATCAGACAATTCCCAGGAGGCTGCTTGATTTCTAAAAATAAAGTAGATTTTGTTGTTTGTGTGTTTAAAAAAGCTTTGGTTATAAAGAGGAAATGACAACTTTCAAGCACTCAGTGTTTGCTTGTTTTATTCCTGGACAATGGTAATACAGTGGAATCATGCTTTCTTTGGCAAGCTCAGTCACTTTCTCTAAATCAGAGCTTACTGGTTTAAAAAAAAAAAAAAACCAGAAAGGGGGCTACTTTTAAAGTCGCCCCTTTAGTCATTACTGCACCATTTACTATGTGAACAGACTAAAGGTGGCTGCAGCCTTCACTCGGGGGAGACGCACTAACCTTCCTCCCAAGTGGCCCTTCCTGCGGTGCCCAGGGACCCAGCCTGTCAGGTGTGTGTGAGTTTCCGCGTGATACCAGCAAGCCACCCAGGGCCTTCTGCCCGGCACGGGATTCCAGCACACACGCCCTGGGGTGGTCATCGCTCTGTCCTCTGATGGACCGAGGGGCACTTCCCGGCCAGGGCTGCAGTCCCGCCCTTGTTCACAGTAACTTTCAGCTCACATTCTTTCTAACCACACCAATGAAATCTTAAAGCAGGCAAAATGATCCTCATCCTTAATTATATAATCCGTTGTGAGAAGAGCTAGGCGAAAACCAGTTATAAGTCCATGATTAGTGTCATTTTCTACTGCTGAGAGGGGGGCAGTGTGATTACGACAGTGTCCTTTCTGCAAGGAACCTTCATGCTAGAGGCAAAACAACATGAAATACAACAGTAATTCAAGTCCTTGGAGACTGGCATTTAAGCACACATGATAAATAAGGTTCCAAGTCATCAACAGGATTTTCCCAACCTGAGTGTCCCCGTGGATGAATGTGTCCTTGTGTGTGAATACTCCTCATAGATTTACCCTCTAACTGGCTGTAGGGCCCTGTGAATGCTGCTGTGGTCAAGTCCCTGCGTGTCCAGCTTACTCTCCCAAGAGCATGTCCTGCGAGGGGGGTGGGGTTTACGATCAAAGGTTAGATGTGCCTTTAAGACTTTTGACATGGATGGCCAAACTGCCCTGTGGAAGGAGCAGGCCAATCATGGTCCACCCAGCAGTATGGTTCTGTTTCTCTGGGTCAAGATGCTGCTGTCATCCTAAAATATCTTTGCCAACTGCATAGGTTTTTAAATGTTCTTTAATTTTTAGTCTTTTTTTTTTTTTAGATTACTGCTGAGGTTGAGTTTTTTGTTTTTTTTCAAATGAGTTTCTTCTCCGTCCTGGCTCTTCTTTGTCAGTTCTCACTCACTGTTATTTGATTTACCTGCTCTTTATATATGGCCTTAGCCTGTACTACAGTTGCCAACCTTGTATTGCTGTTATTTGCCTGTTACGTGAAGGGATTTGTCTATGATCAACGTTTCCCTCTCTGGTTCCCACCTCTCTCATTATGTTTGGGAAGACATTCCTGATCCTAAGACTATATTTTTAAGTATATCATCCTAGGTTGATTCTGACAGTTTTACAATGTTGTGTGGATTGAACAAGAGCAAACAAGAGACAGACAGGTCGTGAATTGGAGCTGACGGCTCTGCGGTGCCCCGTCTGCCTCCAAGCTGTCATTCATACGTCTCTGTCCCGGGGACCTCAGACTGGACCTCAGCCTGCCTGGGAGGGTTTTGTCCCCTCGCTTCCCGTGGCGCAGGCCGCCCAGGCCTGGCCATGCAGCCTGCGTGACGCCCGTGTGTTCTGTCTGCAGACCAGCCTGGCTCACAGACTCGTGGCGCGAGAGGGCTCGGTGGGCCCACTGCCCCTCTACACGTCGCCGTCGCTGCCCAACATCACGCTGGGGCTGCCCGCCACCGGCCCCTCCGCGGTAAGTGGGCGCCCCCTGGTCTGCGAGGCGGTGGTGCGGGCAACCCCCGCCCCCAGGCCCCTGACCCGGGCGCCCTGCTGCGTCTGTCTGTCCAGGGAGCAGCCAGCCAGCAGGAGGCCGAGAGACTAGCCCTCCCCGCCCTGCAGCAGCGCATCTCCCTCTTCCCCGGCACCCACCTCGCCCCCTACCTGGGCGCGGCGCCCCTGGAGCGGGACGCAGGGGCAGCCCCCGGCTCCCTCCTGCAGCACGTGGTCCTCCTGGAGCAGCCGCCCGCACAGACACCCCTCGTCACAGGTGAGCGGGCCGTGTCGGGCCATCAGGGGCTCCCCTGGAGGGTGGGCGGGTGACCCGTCCCACGCCAGGCGGTGGCCGGAGAGACCGAGTCCACTCACAGAGCCAGGGGCGTGGAAGCCAGAGCATCAGACACACCTTCTGGTTGATTTCCCCAGAGCAGGTTGCCAGCCCCTGACGTGTCTGCCCTTGGGTGCTCAGGGCTGGCCCTGGCGGGCAGCGGATTCATCAGCAGTAACGTTTTTTTAAAACGTGCCCCGTCTGAGGGGTGGTTATGTTTAGAAAAAAATTAGGGCTTCCCTGGTGGCTCAGATGGTAAAGACTCTGCCTGCAGTGCAGGAGACCCAGGTTCAATCCCTGGGTCGGGAAGATCCCCTGGAGGAGGGCCTGGCCACCCACTCTAGTATTCTTGCCTGAAGAATCCCATGGACAGAGGAGCCTGGCGGGCTACAGTCCATGGGGTCACAAAGAGTCAGACATGATTGAGTGACTCACACACACACACACACACACACACAC
The DNA here is from genome assembly GCA_020226075.1 of Hydropotes inermis. Classification (NCBI taxonomy): domain Eukaryota; kingdom Metazoa; phylum Chordata; class Mammalia; order Artiodactyla; family Cervidae; genus Hydropotes; species Hydropotes inermis. The sequence goes on along the minus strand of CM035269.1, from coordinate 111,102,597 downwards.
ACACACAGATTTGCTATAAAATTTGCACAGCAACAGCAGTGTAAAGGTGTTACTTTCCAAGTGACAGAGTGCTCAGGATTTGCTGTGAAATGAGGGGGCCCCACTGCAGAGCTGACCCCCCAGGTCCAGGCACCATCCAGCTGGGTCCTCAGCTTCCTCCCCAGGTTTTAGCAGGGCCGACAGAGCCCCCAGTATCAATATCAGCAGGGGAGTCCCCCTCAGCTGTTGGTTGCTTTGGTGGTAACCTTTGGTTTTATTGTTCTCAGCATTCACCCTCGCTCTCTCCCTTACTTCCCGACTGGCTGTCTGTCCTCCCCAGGGTCATGTGAGCCCTTCCCTGCCCCCCACTCCCTCCCTGTCCCCAGGCTCCCTGGGTCACCTTACACTCTTGTAGGCAGGCCAGGAAGCCCTCCCAGGTTCAGAGCTGTGGCCGTTCACATTGACACTGAAAGTTGTGGGTTTTTTCACTTTTTTTTTCTCTTTACACTTTTTATTTTGTATTAGGGTATAGCCAATTAACAAACAATACTTCCATGGTGGCTCAGACAGTAAAATGCCTGCCTGCAATGCGGGAGACTCAGATTTAATCCCTGGATCAGGGAGATTCCCCTGGAGAAGGGAATGGCAACCCACTCCAGTATTCTTGCCTAGAAAATCCCATGGACAGAGGAGCCTGGTGGGCTACCGTCCAGAGGGTTGCAGAGTCGGACTTGACTGAGCAACTAACGCTTTCAGTTTCATAGCCACTTTCATAGTGAAAATGTCACTTTCATTGTTAACAAACAATGCAGTGACAGTTTCAGGTGAGCAGTGGAGAGACCCAGCCACTCATCCACATGTATCCATTCTCCCTCAAACCCGCCTCCCATCCAGACTGCCACACCACCCAGAGGGGAGCTCCGTGTGCTTCTCACCAGGTCTGTTAGCACCCCATTTTAAACACAGCAGTGTGTGTGTGTCCATCCCAAACTCCCCAACAACCCCTGCCCCCCGTCCCTCCCCCAGACAGAGACAGTTAAAAGCGGAGGCCAGGTGTGGCTTCTCCATCCCACGTATGACTCGCCACCTGCTCACATGGCCACTGGCTGAGGCGTGGTAGGAACGGGGACCATTCCACTGGCACGGGGAGCGGTCAGACGGCTCCGGCCTGGCGCACGGGCCCCCGACCCGCGCAGCCTGCACCCGAGGGGGTGCAGGCTCGCTCAGCACTGACGGGGCCCACGTCGCCTTCTGCACGCACGGCCTCAGGGCCCTTCCTCCGCGTCAGGCCCAGCTCGGGGGCCTCCTGGGCACTCAGTACGGGCAGTTTCCGTGTGCACCTCCGTCCCCCGGAGCGCAGACACCAATTACCTTGCACATCCCCTCCCGGCACCCCCTCAGCGTCTGCTGCTGGAAGGGTCACGGTAGATACCTCTGCAGTGGCTCCTGGCACCAGGCGGTGTCTGAGCCGCGTCAGGAAGGGTCGGGCTCACGCTGCAGGCTGGCTTCTGTTAGGTCTCTGAGGTTCCCACCTGCCTGCTCACTGGTGGTCACTGTGGACAGACAGACGCTGTCAGCGCTAGGCCCACATCATTCCGCAAAGGCTGACCGTGCTGGAGGAGTGGCCGGCCCGGGTCCATCGGGGAGCGGGCGTGCGGATGTGGGTTCCACATGGTGCCTGCTCAGAGTGACTCCCGCAGCCTGGGTCCTCGCCGCTGCAGGAGGCTCCTGACAGCCGGTGATTGTGTGCTCCAGTCTTCTCCTGAAAAGAGCCCAGTGCCCCAGACAGTCCCCAGAATGAGCTCTGAGCAGCTGGTCAAGGTGGGGTGTGCAGGTCCACACACCCCAGTTTTAAAGACACTTTGGGTCGGGCAGCGGGTGTGTAAGGACTCGGGCCACAGGAGTCACCTGTGAGAGTCCACATGGACTGAAAAGGATCCCCAGTGCCAAGGCCGGCGCTGCAGAACCAGACTTTTCAGCTTCTCGTTTTCTTTAACCCCCGTTCCTGTGGGGGCGTCCATGTGGCAGCTGTTTGCAGATTCGCTTACTGTTAGTGCAGGTGAAGGAAACCTTCAACCCAGGTGTCCACGGAAGGGCTGGGTGCTCACTGGGAATTCCCATCCCCTTGTCCTCTTCATCTCCTGCTCCAGAGAGGACCTCCGAGGAGGCCGGTCTGCACTGTCCCCGGGAGGAGCCGCTCGGCACTCGCCACCCTGGGGTCTCTTCACTGAGGCCAGGCGAGGGCAGCCACAGGCTGCCTGGGCCCCTCTGTCCCAGCCTCCGCAGGCCAGCTGGTCACTGGGACAGAATTGGATCCTAGTCTACTGGGTCCTCGTGCTTGGAAGTTTCACAGCACATACAGAAAAACCAACCAGTTTCCAGTTGCCATCAAAGGCTCCTGTGAATGGTCTGAAGGGTCATCTTCCAGTTCTGAACCAGAAACTTCTGAACTCAAGTGTGGCCTGTCCACACTGGACCAGGTGTGGGGTCCCTCTCCTGGAAGGTCAGATCTCCAGTTTTAAGGGATGCCAGGCACAACATCTGCCCTCGAGTGTGGGGGCCCCGCAGATTTACACGCCCCCCCCCCCCCGGAAGCACTACAGCCTAATCTGGGGTGAAGGGGATGGAGGTGAGGGGAGGGAGCAGAACCAGACCGGGGTCCAGCCTGAACAGCTGGGGCTCCGCGTAGACACTGGCTCCCCTGGCGTCGGGGACTGGAAGTCAGGCCTCTCCATGGCTAGCCACCCGCACCCTATGGAGACAGAGGCCTGTGTTCTCAGGGTGGTGTTGTCCTGGCGAAGGTGGGCTTCTGGGCCAGCATCAAGCCGCCAGAGCCCCAATCACAGGGAGGGGGCCCTGGAGCAGCAGCAGCAGAAACCAGAGTCCCCGCCTTGCCAGCTCACTCGGGACCCTGGTTCCCTAACCTGGGTCACAGCAGATGCTGGATCTCTGGAATGAGTTCTTCCTCCTCTAAAACCGAGAGACGCTTCCCTGCGGATACCACGCAGGGCCGGCCTGATGGCCCCAGCGCAGGGCTCTGCAGCCCCACCATCTGTGACATCCTCATTCTCGGGGGCCCAGGAAGCTTTAAAAACAAGTGATGTCTTCTGAGAGGGTGCCTTTCAGTAACTAAATGGACTTTTAATCCCATAAGTGCAACATCCAGTGGCTGACATCCTTCCTCCCTCCATGAAACAATTTGTGTGCATGCTAAGTCGCTTAGGGCTTCTCTGGTCACTCAGCTGGTAAAGAATCCACCTGCAAGGCAGGAGACCCTGGTTTGATCCCTGGGTCAGGAAGATCCGCTTGAGAAGGGAAAGGCTACCCACTCCAGTATTCTGGCCTGGAGAATTCCATGGACTGTATAGACTGAGTGACTTTCACAGTCATGTTCGACTCTATGCCACCTCATAGACTGTAGCCCGCCAGGCTCCTCAGTCTGTGGGATTTTCTAGGCAAGAATACTGGAGTGGGTTGCCATGCCCTCCTCCAGGAGATCTTCCCAACCCAGGGATTGAACCCACATCTCTTATGTCTCCTGCATTGGCAGGAGGGATCTTTACCACTAGTGCCACCTGGGAAGCTGGTAAAATGATTTAATCCCCCATAATACCCAGACCAAGTGAAATAAAGTGAAAGTGAAGTCTCTCAGTCATGTCTGACTCTTTGCGACCCCATGGTATGTAGCCTGCCAGACTCCTCCATCCATGGGATTCTCCAGGCAAGAAAACTGGAGTTGGTTGTCATTTCCTTCTCCAGGGGATCTTCCTTACCCGGGGATCGAACCCAGGTATCCTGCATTGCAGGCAGACTCTTTACTGCCTGAGCTACCAGACCAACAACTGATGAATTCCGAAAGACCTTCTCTACGCGTTTCTGTGTTTTTGTTTGTTTTTAACTTTTCTATCGATAGAAAACCAAGGAAAGAATGGTTTACCTTTCGACTTACTTCAGTTTACTAGCTAAGCAGATAGTGAGGTTTAAGATAATTTACCTTTCCAGAAAACTATCTGGGTTGGATAAAAAGTGATGGTGGTTTAGGGAAACTGATTGATTTTAACTTTTTGAAAAGATAGTGAGGGACTATTTTGCTAGGGTTGAATTTTTTTTTTTTTTTCTGTTTGTATACAAAGTAGAATTCTTAATACAGAAATAACCCCCAGGAAGGAACCAGGAAAAGACTGACAGTCAGTACCCACTGGAGGGGGCTTGGGTTTGACTAAACACGGCAACATAGCCCCTCCCAGAAGTCAGCACTGCAGGCGGCTGAGAGCTGGCGGGGTCTGTCCACCTGTGGTTTCTCCTGGTCAGACGCTCTGATCTCGGGTCACTGGTAGCCCGAGTGTTGTTTAGTTTCTCCAGCTCTGGTGCCAGGAAACAGATACTCAGGTGGCCTGGGAAGGGTCTGTTACACCCTTTTGCCTATGGTACCAGGGAAAAGGGTAAAATGTCTAAACCCACAATTTGTAAAAGAAAAAGTATTGATGGTTGAAAGGAATATAGAAGGAGAACATTTCACCTCTTGGTTCACATGAGGAGGCTGCATTTTGAAGCAAGATTCAAACACAGATTCAAACCTACCCTCTTCGCTCACACAGATTCTTAAACACTCAGCCCAGACACGGTGCGGCCGAGCGGCCCTTCTCCCAGGCAGCAGGTGACAGCCTTTCCCAGAAATTTGCAGAGATTTTGACAACATGCATTAGATTTTTTTCAAGTGTTGATCCCTCTTTGTGTATAAAATCGAGACCTTGAGCCCCTCAAAGTGGTTTGGTCCTTAAGGGCAGGTGTCTTCCTCACACCCGGGTTTCTGAGGCTGTCAGGGAGGCGCCCACTCGCTGGTTCTCCAGAACATTCTGGAGCCGCCAGACCCTGGCCCCTTCCTCAGCCGGGCCCCTCTGAGGGCGCCTGTGCTGGGGCCACCCTCGGAGCCCACTCACGGCCTGGACCTGGGCATGGGGGGACCAGATGACTGGTCTCCGGCCCTAAGTCCAGGTTTCGGGTGGTCGGTGTGCCGGAGCAGGCCGGGGGGCTTCAGGGTGCGGCGGCGGCGGCGGCCTCCGTCAGTCACTCACCAGGCCGTCCCTTCTGCTCCTCCCCTCCCCGTGCTCTCTCCAGACCGCTACCTTGCAGGCCTGGGCGCGCTGCCCCTGCACGCGCAGCCCCTGGTGGGGGCGGAGCGCGTGGCGCCCTCGGTGCACAAGCTGCGGCAGCACCGCCCGCTGGGCCGCACGCAGTCGGCGCCGCTGCCCCAGAGCGCGCAGGCGCTGCAGCACCTGGTCATCCAGCAGCAGCACCAGCAGTTCCTGGAGAAGCACAAGCAGCACTTCCAGCAGCCTCAGCTGCACCTCAACAAGGTGAGACGCGGGGCGGGGCCGGGAAACAGGTGGGCGGGGCCGGGG
>CM035269.1:111041826-111066575 GCA_020226075.1 Hydropotes inermis | reverse complement strand
GAGGTGGACGCGGGGTGAGGAGACACAGGCTGAGGGGACGGACCCGGGGTGAGAGAGAGAGGCTCAGGGGACGGATCCGGTGTGAGAGACACAGGCTGAGGTGAACCCGGGGTGAGGAGACACAAGCTGAGGGGACAGACCTGAGTGAGAGACATAGGCTGAGGCGGGACCCAGCGTGAGAGACACATGCTGAGGTGACGGTCCCGGGGTGACACACACAGGCTGATTGAACAGACCAGGGGTGAAGAGACACAGACTGAGGGGACGGACCCAGGGTGACAGACACAGGCTGATGGGACAGACCGATGGTGAAGAGGTGCCTCCACGTAGTATAATGATCGGAAGCAAGGCCCTCCCTCAGCTCACTTGGGAGCGCTCACCATGCAGCGCTCCTCTAGGTCAAGAGGACACGGGTGTGGGACTGACCCCGAGGGAGGGGAGGTTAGTGGACCGGCTGTGCCGTGACCTCCTGAGGCCCCCAAGCCTCCTAGCCAACACCCCCACTGCTTGGGTGGGCTCCCCTCTTTGAGCCACTGCTGTGTGGAAGGTCATGGGGTGGGTGGTAAACTTCCCTTCCACCTTGTACCCCTCCACCCTGGAAGTCAGGTTGGGAAATGGTTGGCCACAGCCAGCGGCCTCAGACTCCCTGTGCTTAGCCCCTGCTCAGCAGGCACGCATCTCTGGGATCCTGTTGTACTGTTAGAAGGGGTTCCAGGGCCCCTCAGGGGGTTCCCAGCAGCTCCTGGCCCACCTCTGTACGGGGTGTATCTGGCCCAGAGACCCAAAGGCCTCCCCCTGAACCCTGGAGTCCAGTTGGCTCCACCTGCATTATTCTAACTCTACAAAGTGTAAGGTGTTGACTGGAAGCTTGCTTCACAAATCAGCCTCCTTCTAAAAGGTTAAGTAAACCTAGTTCAAGTCAAGGACAGTGATGTTCATGGTAATTTCTGGGGAATGTCTGAAAACAGCCAAAGGTCTGAGGAATTTCCAAAGTAAAGAAGCATGCAGACGGACACAGCCTGGGGTGTCAGGCTGGTTATGGGCCGCCTTCCCCTCCAGGAAGGCTCTCGACACCCAGGGAGCTGGGATTTGGCCTCCTGAGAGCTGAGCGCAGCCCCACGTGCCAGGCGACTCCCATCTATTTTAAGACCAGACCCCCACAGCTGGAAAGCAAAATAATTAGATGCCAAATCATTGATGTGACAGTGAAGGCTAAAGCGTTGAAGGCTGGGATTATCTTTTTTTTTTTCTAAAGTGTTTTTCTAAGTTCTAATTAAAGTACAAGTCCTCCCTCTAAAATATTTCCCAAATATTTTTAAAAAATCATGTGGGGTGATGTTTGCTTTTGATTTCGCAACAACCAAGTCACACTGAGCTCGTGCGCATGTGAAACCCCGCTCCGTCTTGGGTGCTGTTTTGCTGCCGCGGCTGACCACAGTGGCCTCCCGTCCCCTTCTGTCCCGCAGTGCATCCGCGGACGCAAGGCCACGCTGGAAGAGCTGCAGACAGTGCACTCGGAGACTCACGCCCTGCTCTATGGCACGAACCCCCTCAACAGGCAGAAACTGGACAGTAAGAAACTTCTAGGTATTTCAAGGCCTTCTTTACCTTTACTGCGAGGCTGCTCCCGGCCCTGCCCGCACCAGAGGCCCTGCCATCCCTCCCGGTGCCCTGGCTGGCGGCCGAGTGTCGCCCGCCGGGCTATGAGTGGGCGGCGGGGTCAGAGGCGGCCCTTCTCCATCGTGCTCTCAGGTGAGGGTCCGAGGAGGAACCTGCCCTTGGCATTCACGTGGGCACTTGGCTTCTTGCTTTGCATCGGGTGTGTTGGGGAGCGAGTGGGCTGAGCACCGCTGGTTTTTCAGAATCTCAACTAGCTGAGTTGTGACGTGCAAGGCTGGTTGGGGCTTGCAGCCACCACCTGGCCACCCCTTTCTGGGCCTGGAGTCCACCTGGGGACGCTTGTCCAGGCTCCCAGGGGGACGGCAGCGGCCTGAGCCTTTCCAAGGGGCCAGGCTTCATCTGGAGCAGGCAGCCCCCAGATGAAGTGGCGGGATCTGGACCTGATGGAAAGAAGTCCTTCCCTCTTGGGAGGTGGTCAGGGTCCCCATAAAGCAGGTGGGGCTGACAGGTGGAGTCCCCAGGCTCGCAGGGGCAGAGCCCCCCATCAGAACACTTCCTGGACAATTTCCGCCCACCGCCACCACCACCACCACTTCCCAATCACCTTGAGCCAGGACAGTCATCAACCCTGGGTTTCCCTGCCTGTCCCAGCCCCCTGGGGCGAGACACCCCTCGGGGCTCTTCCCTGAGCCAAGGCGGGCAGAGAGGGTCCTGGAAGCAGACTCTAGGGTCCCGCTGGGATCGGGGGAGATGGGCCGTGCCCTGTTTGCTCTCATTTCCGGGGAGGACATGGAGAGGGTCGGCCCTGTGCCTGGCCCTCACTGCATGGGTGTCACCCCACCCAGGGACCCTGCAGTGCGGCCCCACCACCTCCCCATGCACCCACGGGCCCCTTCACCCCCTCGTACACACAGGGAACACATCTTTCCTGCTGGGCACCTTGTAGGTGCTGAGTCCTTGGAAAGCACAGAGCTGGAGGCGGGGTGCAAGAGGAAATGTGCTCGGGCCTGGGCGGGGAACCGTGTGCAGTGACTGGACTGTTAGACGTCAGAATCCACCACACTTGGGAGACAGGGAGGGGGCTAGTGGTGCAGAGCTAGGCGGCACGTGCCAGGAAGTGGGTCCAGAGCTGGCCCCAGGGACAGATGCCCCGACCTCTGCCCACTGTCAGCTGAGAGACAAGGACTGCAGAGACCCTGGCCCTGAGGTGCAGGCAGGCAGGGTTCAGGGGACCAGGCCACAGGGCCTGAGAGGTCTCCATCGCGTCCCCTTGGCAGCCCTGTAGCCCCAGACAGACAGGCAGAGGGCCCCTGGGCTGGGACAGACTCAGGCCTAGAGGAGGTGAGGCCACCGGCCCTCCCTCCCACCTTCCTGGGCTTCCGGCACACTGACCTTTACCCCCCTGCAGAGATGGGGGACCTCCTTCAGGGTCTGTCTGCCCAGAGGGAGCTGACAGTGGGGCACCCCAACACACAGTGCCCTGAGATCCTCAACAGTGGTGTTGATGGTGCCAGCCCACCGTGTCCCCAGACCTTCCACCAGCTTCACACCCTCACCCTCGGCCAGAGCAGAAGGTCAGGAGTTGCGGGCACCTAGGAAGGTGCTCACCGCCCGGAGGCCAGACTTCTGGGAGTTGCCATGGAAGCCAAGACTGGCCTTAGAATCCTTGGAGGGGAGACACCATGTCCACAGAACACGAACAAAGACTAGAACAGAAGACAAAAACATTCAGGGGCAGTAGCATGAAACATGGTCTCGGAAATCGAGTCCTGGGCTGGAAGGGACAGGGAGTTGAATGTGACCAGAGCTGGACATCAGGAAGGCGGAGAAGAGAAGGAAGTCTGAGGAGCGTCCCTAGTGCACGGGCCCAGGAGCTTCCAGAGGACATGGAGAGGAACGGCGAGCACTGGGGGACCACACGAAGGTCCCAGGGCGGGAGGACCAGCCGCCAACCGCGAGAACCCTGTAGGGAGCACCCTGGAAAGTCTCAGAGCACGGGAAGCAGGTGCAAGCATGCCACCATGCCCCAGGGAGAGGACCAGGGCTGCTGGGAGCCAGGACAACGTTGGGCCACAGCTGCAGGGCAAGGCCTGGCCAGCTCCAGAGAAGGTTCTTTCCAGTCTGAAGTCTCCAGCCAGCCAGGCTCAGGCATGTTGTCTAGACACACTCCTTGCCCCAGGACTGGCCTTGTGAGTTCAGGCTGCCAGCGTGGTGTGTGAGGGCCTCTACCTGGTTCACAGCCAGTGCCGCCTCGTGGTGGGAGGGGTGGGGAGCTCTCTCTTTATGAAGGGCACTGACCCCATCGGTGAGGGCTCTGTTTTCACGGCTTAAAGCCTCTGCCGAAGGCCCCACCTCCCAGTGTCACTCCGAGGGTCAAAGTTTGACTTGTGAATCTGGGGACACATACACTGAAGCCAGACCAATCTCAGCGGCCAGCCCTGGAGGATGGATGCTACCCCGTAGGGTTTTCCACAGCTTGGCCACATGGTTTAGGGTACAGCAGAAGAATAAGAAGGAGCTGTGCGGGTTCACTTGGCCCGAAGCTAGGGAGGGCCCTGGTCCCCATGGAGGGGTGCCCCGCTGTTCCCTCTCCCTCGGCTGAGGCCCTGTGCGGTACAGACTGAACACAGACCCTCCAGCCTGGACAGCATCCTCCACTCCGCCCTGAAGCACATCTGTGTCCTCTGAGCTTGGGAGGGGGTGTCAGGGGTGTACAGACCCCACACCCAGAGTCATGGGGGGAGGGGAAGGCAGGGTGGTCCAAGCTGGCAACTCCCAGGAAGGGGAGGACAGGGGACACCGAGGAGCCCAGAGGCCAGCCTGTGGCACTGGAAGTGGCATGGATACAGGCCAAAACATCTAGAAATGAGACGGCAGCAGCTGGGGGCCCAGAGGAGAGGGCTTGGCCTGCGGCTGGGTGGGGCTTGGTGGGAAGGCGCCCCCAAAGACAAGGACAGTGCAGCTAGGGGACAAAGTCAGTGGCCACGGAGGGAGGCATGGAGCTGGCCAAGTGCAAGGTCTGCAGCCTGGCCCCAGATCCTCCAGGCAGCTCAGCTCCTTCCCACGTGGAGCCCCACTCCTGAAACACTGTCCAGAACAGGTGGGGATGCCCGTGGGTCCCGTGACTGCGCACATGCAGTCCCAGTGACCCCCACTTCTGCGGGGCCTCAGGCGGGAGTGTGGTTGCACTACCCCTGAACACACCCCGCGGCCACCAATCCCACTCATGTCCTTTTCTGACCAGTGCGGGTCTTCCCAGCTCACCCTGACACTCCACGTCCACCCTCTTGGTCAGCCTACCCCTTGTGTGTGCCCATCCACCAGGCATGTGACGCTCGAGGGACAGGAGACAAGGTGATGGGGAACGGTCCCCATGCAGGGGTGCAGGTGGACTCAAGTCCCCCACCAGGAGGATGGGTGAGGTTTTCAAACTGGTTCCAAAGTTTAAGGCAGGTGATCAGAAATGAGAGAAATGCCAGAACTGGGGGTTACTGGGAAAGTTGAAGTGTTCCTCCCTCATCTCAGACCCCACTCCCCACCCTTGGCAGCCATGTGAGCGTGTTTAGTGTTTCTTTTATGAGCCAAGGGTGTCACCACATACATACACATTGTGAGTGTGTATGTTCCATTTACATTAATGACAGTATAGCCCATTTTGTTTCCTCTTTCTCTCTCATCTACTGAGCTCTGTCTTGTGACGTGCGCCCGTGTGGCCGTGAGGATGCCCGGGCAGATGGCGTCTCACTGCTTGAGGTTTGTTTTTGTGTCTGGTGACTGCCCTGCCATCAGGACATCTTTCTGAGTATCCAGACCTGGGGTGACTGGCAGCCTCCGATGATGGTAACAGTGCCCCAGCACTGCCCTGTGGTCTCCTTGCCTCTTTCGGTTGAATCCGCACATTTCTCAGCCACGTGCAGAAAGACCTGTGTGGTTAGTGCAGGGCAAAGTGACACGGCTTGGCCAGACTGATGTGGGGGCAGACCCTGGAAGGAGCTGCCTGGTCATCACCTTCTCACGGCAGCGAGTTGGGGAGGGAGCCTAGTCTGGTGGCTGAGGCGCAGGGGCACGGTAGGAGACGCAGCCGTGCCTGTGGCCTCACAGGGAAGGGGGCTGAAGGCCGTGTGGCTCTGAGAAGAGGCAGTTTGGGAACTGCAGTCCGGAGCCACAGCAGGGGCGATGGGGGTGCCCTGACCTGGAGGAGAGCACCGCACACAGGCAGGACAGGTCCCCACTTCGAGGGGCAGCGAGGGTCCCCAGCGTGGTCCCGGCCAGGAGCCCGGATGAGGTGGGCACAGGCCTCACCTCCCTTTGGGGAGGGGAGCCTTCTAGGCTGGTCGTTGGCCTGCCCCGGGATCACACCGAGGAGGAAGACAGTCCCTGGCCTTGTCCCTGGGCGAGGACAGTCCGAGCCCCATGGACCCCGCACTGGGCCTTCCTGGATGGCCAGCTGCAAGGCTGTGTGGTTTCTTAGCTGGGCACATCCCGGTGACTCTGGAACACTCCTGCCCGCGGAGGGGGCCTGCCATGACTCACATTCCACATCTAAAGGGCTCTCCCGGGACGGGGCGGGGGGCGGCGATCACCCCAGGCCTCCTGCTCACTGCTGGAGAGGGTGGCAGCCGGAGCTCAGAGTGGTGAGCCAGGGTCGGGGGCGAGAGTTCTGGATGCCGCCGCTCAGGTGGTTCCCTGCCAGGTGCCCAGCTCAGGCTGCAAGCAGAAGCCCCTACGGGGCTCCGCACCCCTAGAGGAGCAGCTGGTGCCCTGGGGAAGGCGGGGTCTCTCCCTGGGGCTGGGCCCGCTCAGCCCGGGACCCTCTGCTGCCCAGGTGTCGCCCTGGCAGCCGCACTTGCAGCCCGTGTGCCCCTCGGTGGACACACTGCGTCCCCACCAGTGCCCGGCGACCCTGCCACCTGACCCGGGCTCTCTTCTCCCTGCAGGCTCTCTAACATCCGTGTTCGTCAGGCTGCCCTGCGGTGGTGTTGGGGTAAGTGTTTCTTTAATGTGTAAATAACGTCCTGTTTGTTCTCGGGGTCCCAGTGGTCACAGAAACCGCTGCCCTGCTCTCCGAAGAGCAGGTAATTGCTGCCAGGTGTTTTCCATAAACAGGATCCGTGGGGCGGGGCCGCCCCACCGCGCACACGTGTGGCTTCAAAGGCCCTGTGAGCCTGTGAGCGTTTTGATGGTGGGTCTGGGGCACCGTCCTCCGGGGAAGGCCGTCTGGCAGTGGGGCTGCCTTCAGGAAACGGGATCTGGTGTGCGGCCCGTCTCATCCAACCCGCCTAGCCGCACTCCCCCTAGTCCGGCTCAGCTCGCGAATCCCATCGCCACACAGGAGTGTGTCGATCCCGATCACAGAGCCGAGCTCCTGCACGAAGCCCCCGCTGCTGCTCTGACTACGGGCACCAGGTTTATGGTCCGCGAGAGGCGGGCAGAGCCGCGCCCCCGGGGTTGAGCCCTTGAGCAGAGGTGTGCGGGCAGACACAGGAGAACCAGGGTCTGGATTTAACCCGGGCTCTGCCTGCCCACTGTGGGGGTGCTGAACCCGTCTGGGAGCCCAGCTGCCCCCCAGCACAGCCAGAGCTTCTCCTTCATCCGGGGGGCTGCCCCCCACCACGCCGGCCTCTGGGTGGGAAGGCTGCAGGCAAGGGGAGTGTGCTGGGGTCGAGGGTCAGAGCAGCCCGCTCCCAGCCAGTCTGCCGGCCATGGAGCTCCCCAGCCCAGGAGCTGCTACGGCTGGTCCTGGGCCCAGAGCGGCCAAAGGACCCAGTGGACGCAGAGGTGTCCCAGCTGGACCTACGCAAGCGGTCGAAGGTCCACGTAATGACAGATCGCACGGCAGAGCCCAGGTCTGGATTCTGTTATGGAAATGAAACAAAATTGTTTTCTTCCTGAGTCTTTACAAAAATTGCTGCTTTGAAAATTATCCCGTCAGAAAGAGAATAAACGGCATTTATTCATACCACCACCAGGCCCTCCTAGAGTTATTGTATTTTGTATTGTAAATAGGCTGCAATCTCTTAATTCGGGGCAAATTTTTGGCCAGACTTGAAAAGGTTTGGGTCTGCACTGCCCCGCAGCCCTCCGCACAAGGCTGGATTTATAATTTTCAAATGAAAGCGAAATGGGGCCTGGGGCCTGGGGCCTTGAGCCAGGCGACCCCTCCCGGGTGTGAAGTCCAAGTCCCACCCCACCATGACCGGCTACAGCACCCACCTCTGCATCAGGGCACAGAAACACTCGGGAGCATGGAGACCTGGAGAATCTTACCAAGAGGAGCCAGGTCAAGAGGGGAGTCTGTCAGTCAGAGTAATCGGGGAAGTGTGAACTGTGTAGTGTCCAAAGGGTGTTTGCTATAATTACTCCTAACAGGACTTCCCTGGTGGCTCAGATGGTAAAGAATCCACCTGCAATGCAAGAGACCCAGCTTCTATCTCTAGGTCCGGAAGATCCCCTGGCGGAGGGCATGGCAACCCGCTCCAGTGTTCTTGCCTGGAGAATCCCATGGACAGAGGAGCCTGGCGGGCTACAGTCCTTGGGGTTGCAGAGAGTCGGACATGACTGAGCAGCTGACACAAGCGGACGGGCAGAGGGTGGAGGTGCCAGTCCGCCTGCGAGGCTCAGCGGGGCCTCTTTGCCGCGCCGCTGGTGCAGCCACAGCCCGCCTGGGCCTCGGTGTCTCCTTCCAGACCTGAGGGCCAGCCCCCGGGACGTCGGTGCAGCCTCGGAGACCCCAGGGACCCAGGTGTGGTTGGGAGGGTGCGGGTCAGCAGTGGAGACAAGGAAGGAAAGATCACTCAAGTGACCATCCAGGTTGTATAGCAGAGGTTTTTCTTGTTTTACATTTTTTCCCCCAAAACCAAGTTAACAGCAACTTCTGCTTTGCTCTCCTCCCAATTTTTGCATTTCCCTTCTAGCCCTGCCCTGGCTAGAGGGGGCAGCCTCTTGCAGGCCCTGGGGGCCCACAGCCCACCCAGAAGAGCCACCTGGAGTGTCCGTTTGAAACCTCCGTGTGAGGTCTCCCCAGCTGTCCTCCCGTCCACCTTCACTGTGGGGAACTGTGGAGGAATCAGGCGGGGGGCCTGTTTTCCCTCTCTCCACCACTCTTGTATGTGGCAGTCACCCCGAGCGGGGCCACCTCTGCAGTGTCACACTCCCAGCACCCTCGCTGGAGCCTCTTTCTTCTGGAACTCAGGGCTCCAAGCCCCCCATCCCAGTGGGTCCACGGGCAGCTGATGGCCAGCAGCTGGAGGACCGAGGCCCTGAGGCAGTGCAAATCGCCGTCAGTTTTTCGGGCGGCAGTGGCAGCCTGGGGTCTTGCAGTGGGGCTGGAGGTCTGTCTTACCCTGGACACAGTGTTACGGGAGCTTCTGGATCCTAGAAAGGAGAACAGAGCACAAAGACCCTTCACTGAACGTGGAGGGTCTGTCCGTTGTCCACCCCCACCCACCGCGCCCCCTCCCGCCCCGGCTCTGGTTACTTAGCCAAAAGCCCAAGTTACTGCATTGGAGGAGAAAGAATCTGAGTAGTTTTTTGCCCAAACCACCCCTGGTCCTCAGGGGTGCAGCCTCTCGGAAGGCTGGCTCTCATGTCAATTTTCTTGAACTGATTCTTGAGCTGAAATAACTGGTCCCCAATATTCTAGTTGAGAGGCCACGGCAATGAATAACAGCACACCATTATTTAGAACAGAAGCCTGTCTTTGAACGTTGAATATTAATGCCGCGGAGACTGGGCTAAGTGCAGAGCGTTCTTCTGACATTTGGAAGCTATTTAAAGAACATAGCGGTTTGGTCATTGAAAAGAAGAGCCCGCACGGAATAACGCTCCTCAGGAAATAGCTCGAACCGCTCGTAAATGTATTTTAAATCATCTTGCTTTGAAGATGAAGCCTCAAGACTTCATTGAAAGAAACCCATCCATCCCACATAATGATCAGGGCCTGGGCGCCGACCCTGGCGGGGGCGGGGTACCAAACCCTCACCTGCAGCTCAGCCCGTGTGTCTGGGCCCAAGCGTTCGGGGCTTGGAAGGGGTTACTGCAGGCAGCAGGTTCTCACAGGCCTGCAGACTCAGCTCCTAGTGGATGGTCTTGTCACTAAGGCTTTCCAGAGCCCTCTCTAGGCCTGGCTTTCCCCAGGAAGAGGATGGGAGTCCCAGGCATGTGCAGTGAGGCACCAGCTACCCTGCCCTGGGGGTACCTGGAGGGGGCCCTTGACCTGGGACCAGGGACTTCTTCACTGAAGCCCCTGATCCCCAGCCTGCAGGCTTATCAAGTCACTGACTTCTTTCCCACCCATATTAGCTGGAATTTGAAATCTATACATCTAAGAGGTAAATAAACAAACCATCACACAAACAAATTGCCCAACAGGTTTGTGCCACACATGTGTTTCTGTTGGAAGGAGAACAGCTACTTGGCAGGTGTGCCATCCCAGGCACATCCCTGAGTCCACCAGGGCTGTGTCCAGGAGACAGGTTCTCCTCCCCTATGTGCCCCTCCCTGTTAACTCCCACCATGCATGCGGAGCTTCTCTGTAAATTCATCATGAAATAGCATCATCATTCAGAGAGGCCTCTAGTTCTCAGTGGTATAAGAATCCACCTGCAGACAGGAGTTGCTTAATTGCTCAGTCATGTCTGACTCTTTGCGACCCCACAGACTGTAGTCCACCAGGCTCCTCTGTCCGTGGGGTTTCCCAGGCAAGAATACTGGGGTGGGTTGCCATTTCCTTCTCCAGGGGATCTTCCCAACCCAGGGATCAAACCCCAGTCTCCCACATTGCAGGCAGATTCTTGACCATCTGAGCCAGCAGCAAAGCAGGAGACACAGGTCTGATCCCTGGGTTGGGAAGATCCCCTGGAGAAGGAAATGGCAACCTGCTCTTCTTGCCTGGGAAATCCCATGGACAGAGGAGCCTGGCGTGCTGCAATCCATAAAAGTCAGACACGACTGAGCAACTGAACAGCAAACAGCTAATTCTAACCCTTCTTAACATTTGCTTTTGCTGACTGTGAGTGTAACTCAGCTGCAGTTGCAATTTAAAAAAAGAGGTAGTGGGAGCTAGGTAACCGTGACATCATGACTCTCAGCATGGAGTAACTTGGAGCCACTGAGAAAAGAAATGACGCCTCAGAAAGGGGTGAGAATGCAGGCGTGCTATTTTTGGTGCATTTACCGTTCTTTTCCTATTTAGTATTTTTTGGCGTGTCTTCAAAATAAAAAAAAAAGTAAACTGGAATGTGAGCCGTGTTCTGTAATTAGTCAGGGAGAGACGAGACCCTCCGGTTTTAGAGGCAGAGCACAAGGGACCCGCTGCTCGGGAGCGGGGTGGTGTGACCGACAGGGCGCTGGGCTCACCGCGGGCACGCTGTCTTCACAGGTGGACAGTGACACCATATGGAACGAGGTGCACTCGTCGGGGGCCGCCCGCCTGGCCGTGGGCTGCGTGGTGGAGCTGGTCTTCAAGGTGGCCACGGGAGAGCTGAAGGTCAGTGAGGACCCACAGGAGGGGCTCGGGAGTGGGGGAGAGTGCCCGGGGAAGGGGCCGCCAGCCGCCTCTGCTCCCTGCTTCTGCTGGGCACCGGGAGGCTGCGAGGGGGTGGGGCACCCAGGTCTGTCCCCGCCGTTGACCCGCAGGGGACCCTGCCCCTTGTGAGAACCCGCACAGCCACGCAGTGGTTCTCAGCAAGGCCAATCTTGGAGCCCCGCCCTCTCACAGTGGCTGAAAGACCAGGAGAGCTTTTGTCCATAGGAGTTGTGTCGTCTGAGGCTGACTACTCATCCAAGATTGAAAAAGGAGTCTTTGCAAATTTAAAGGAGTCTTCATTAATTTAACAATGATAGTACATCTGGCTTCGTGGCTCAGCCAGGATCGTCACACCCACTCCTGCATCCTTGGCTGGCATACGCATTCTTGGTTGAAGCGCACGAAAGCATTGCAGCCTGGCATGGTGCAGGGCGAGGGGGTGCGTTTTCCTCAGGGTACTGCGGGTCTCTGTCTCTGACGCTACACCCCAGTTCAGCGAGGGGAGCTGTCCTGAAGACGAGTTGCCGTGTAGACCCTGAAGCACACCAGCGGCCTCCGTCCTCCTGCTTTATGAGAGACCCCACCGGCCCCGCACGCCAAGTGCATCGTTTATCCTGACTTTGCACAGTGCATGGTTGTCTGCAGATGAGGGGCTCAACGGGTCATGGAAGGCTCCAGACCCTTCAGATGCCTCTTACTAGGCAGTGTGTGCTGCAGCCCACACCCTGAGAACCATGCCCGTCACCTCCCGTTGCATCAGGAGGGTCTCCTCCACGCCGGGAAGAGCTGGTTTTCCAAAGCTCTGATTTTCACTGGGAAGCTCAGATCCCACCTTGACCACAGCCGTGTTCTCCCCAAGATGACAGCCCCGCCGGGCTGGTTACACACCCCCTATCTCTCTGCACGGGTGTTAAAGAGACGTCAAGGTTTAATGATGTTGATAAGTTTCACTGCTCCCTTGGGGCGCTGGCGTGGAGCTGCCATTCCACTGGGAACCTGTGTGCTGCCCCCACCACAGTGCCCGCCGCCAGTCAGCTCTCGGCTACACCGGAGCCAGCACAGAGCCTTGGGGTATTGGAGAGGCCTGGAGTGTGGGGTCCTGTCCAGGGACGGGGAGGTGGTTGGGCGGTGCTGAGCGGGGGCTCCCGCTAAGTGCACCCCCACCGCAGTCTCCACAGCAGGCTGGGCACACTTCCCACACCCAGCCAGCCTGGTCCATGGCCCTGGGGGCTCCATTGCAGACCTTGACCACACAGCTTCCTGGGCTGGCGAGACCAGGCGTGCTGGTCTAAACTGTCTTTATTACAGAGGCTGCAGGATGGTTTGCAGATGGTCTTTTTAAAGCATAAGTGACTTCAGGGCCTGGAGGGGGCAGCCTGCAGCTCTTCTCCAGCCTGTAGACTTTCCTCACAGGTGATAGTGGTCCTTTTTTTGCAACGCCCAGTCCCCGGGGAGCTGAGCTGCAGAGGCAGCAGGGAAGTTGACATTATGGCCAAACCAGGGCACAGCCGAGCCCCATCAGGTTCACTTGCTCCAGCGTTCCCATCCAGTTACTTCCTGCTGGTTATAATCAGAGCAGGGCCACAGGCGCCCCGGCCCCCTTCTTCCCAGACTCCCCCGCTCAGCAGCCCGAAGCCTGGCCAGCAGACTTTTGCAGATGGAAAGTCAGGAGTGAGCTGACCTTTCGTCTCAGTGACCTGTGATAACAGCGGGCCTCTGACAGAAGGGACCTGGGTGTCTCCGAAGCGCTTGCAGGGAGCCCTGGGTCCTGTCCGCGTCTGTGCGCCCGGGGGCGGCTGGAAACCATGCAGACTCGGCCTGTGCTCAGCCTGTGACCTTTTTCTCACTGACCTGAAACCAGTCTTCTGTCCCTGTCTCTCCCCCCTGGTGTCGTGCCTAGAACGGCTTTGCTGTGGTCCGCCCTCCAGGACACCATGCAGAGGAGAGCACACCCATGTAAGTGGACACATGGTCGCTCATGGGCAGGGGACACACGACTGTCTCACACCCCTCCCATGTGCTGGGCCAGCAGGATGTGCAGCTGGAGTTGGCTGTGACTGTGGAAAGACGTGGGGTGGGGTGGCAGGGGGCACAGAGGGAGGCTGAGAGTGCAGAAGGGAGTCCAGAGGCACCGTCTCCCTGTTAAGCCCAAGGGCAAGCCCAGGAAAGGGAACGCCAGCTGCCCCAGAAGGAGTTCAAGGGGTGCTTCCTTGTTCTAGACCTCGGATCTGCTCATGTGTGGCCTTCCAGCCGACCTCTTCACGGTCTGGTACCGTGAGGCTCAAGTCGCCAGGCCATGACCACGGTGGTCAGCTGTCCAGCCTGTGTTTCGGGTTGTGGAGCTGGCCGAGGTGGCGGGGGGTGGCATGTGGACTCAGCGCCCATCCTTGTCCAGGAGAAGCCCCCTGTGGGAGTCACAGGACTTGACCCCACAAGTTGTGCCCAAAGTGGACACAGGAAACCCTCAGCGGGTGCCGTATGAGGGCTTCTACCGGGGCCTGAGACAGAAGACACAGTGTTGGGGTCATCAGGTCGAAGCGACGGGCGGAGCCTGGAAGGCTGAGCGCTGGCTTGTCGGTCGGTGATGCACGCGCGTGCAGGCAGAGCCGCGGGGGGAAGCAGGAAGCATGCAGGCAGGGAGCCACCTTGACCCCAGTGGGGGTGTCGGGACCCAGCTGCAGGAAGGGCCATTGCCCAGGAGGGCACTGTCATCGACCGTGTGCATCCCTCGCTGGCCCAGGACCGTCCGCGGGACCCAGCAGTGGGTGCTGACCTGGGTGTCTTCTCCGAGGTCACCTTTCCAATCTGAGTCTGGCTTGTCAGATATTCTAGAGAGTGGGCCCAAGGGGACCCAGATGGAGCCTGGAGGAGTCTTCTCCCCGGAGGCTCTCTTGGGGGTCTCGGAGGCCAGTGAGGCAGGAGAGGCTCCATATGGGTGCTTAGTACCCCGGTCTTCCAGATAGCTGGCCCGCACCCCGAAAACAAACCCATCCAGGCTTCTCAGCTTCTGTGGCAGTTCAGGTTTAGGAGATTTTCATTTTTATTCAACTCACTTTCTTAGCTTGTTTTTCCCATCCTCTGGAAGCCTCTCTAGAATCATTGTATACATCCTAGAACACGGAGGGATAAGCGGGGAACAAGTAAAATCATAACTTCTGTGTTCCATGGGCCTTCGTGCCTCTTGGGAAGCTGGGCAGTGCATGTCCCAGGAGGTGTCCTGGGGCACAAAGTGAAATGGACTCTGTCGCCCAGAGAGCGCGGGTGGGCTATATGCAGGGTCCGTGCATGTGTGTGTCTCTGTGATCAGCGTCAGTTAAGGCGTCCAGATCGCTTCATCAGAAGCCATGGTTCACCAGACCCCTTAGACCCTTGGGATTCCCGAGTGTTCTCATGCAAGCTGTGTACAGACCAATCAGAGCCCACGTTTTGTCTCCGTTTCTCCTGATGCCCCCCTGCAGGGGGTTCTGCTACTTCAACTCCGTGGCCATCGCGGCCAAGCTTCTCCAGCAAAGGCTGAGCGTGAGCAAGACCCTCGTGGTGGACTGGGTGAGTTGGGAGGGCCTGGGGCGCTGCCAGCTCGTCCTTACCCCACTCCACACCCCCCAGCTGACAGAGAGGAGGCAGGCTTTCCCACCTCTGCTGACAACTGGATTTTCGGACCGTCAGTTTCTGGAAACTCCCTCAAAGATGCAGAAAGTAAAAGCCCAAACCCTCGGAGTCTGCCAGCTCCTACCAGCCCATCCTGTCAGTGACCGTGGTTCTGAAGTGTCTGGAGACAGGCTGTTGGTGGAGGGCAGTGGCCGGAGGGTGGTCTTGCCAAAACTTGTAGGAGGATGGGGGGCAGGTGGGGTGCGTGGGCCCTTGGCACCGATAGGGGCCCAGCCGTCCTGCCTCACTGCCACTCCGGCTTCTGTGGGGGACCCGGTTTTTACCAATTTAACCCCCTGTCCTGCTTTTGCACATGACCGGCCACTTCTGACAGTGCCCTGCCTCCGAGGGTAAAGTCTATAAGAAAACGCCATAGAATAACTGAAATTCAAAAGTAGGAGGTGGGTACTCAAGGTATTCACTTTATTATATAGTTTTTCAAGCCATAGATGGAGGGGGGGGAGAGAAAATTCCCTTTGGTTTTTATGATCCATTTCATAATTTTTTTAGTTAAAAAAGATCAGGTACCTCAGGCGGGATTATCCTTTATGCTGCAGAGTTCCTCCTGAGTTTGGGAAAAGTAAAACCAGAGCACAGCCTGAGACACCCCAAGCTCCAGGCTGCGGGCGCTGGTCAGAGGTCCTTAGTGCCGGGGCTTCAGGGCATGGGCTGCTGACCCTGGTCCTCACACACCTGGTGCCTGCTCCATTCAGCCAAGGGAGCCCCTCGTCAGCCCCCCATGGGGAACAGTCAGAGATGCTGGGGACGCGAAGCCTCTGAGAAAGCGGGCGCTTGCCAGCTGCCATCCAGGGCTGCATAGGAGGCTCTGCTGTGGCCACAGATGGTGGCGGGTGGCGCCTGCCCCACCCTCACCCCCGGGCCTTGGTGGAATCCGGCTGGTCCCCCACTTCCAGCTGTCTTTCCGCGTTTTCTCCAATAAGCTCAGACAGCGTTCATGTGCGGGATTCTCAGCAGTTCCTGGGCTGAAAACCGCAGCTCGTCTGCAGCCCACAGCTCATGCACCGGCCGCCAGCCACCCACTCTTGTGGCTTGTCACCCCGCTTGGTGCCTGGCACCCCCGGTGTCCTGGGTCTGCCCGCATCTCTCAGCCCCCGACAGAGCCGGCCCTGGGCCCGCGCTCCCAAGTGAGCAGCCGTGGGAGCTGCAGGCTGGCAGGAAGGGCATTTACCCCAGCAGTGACAGTGGTGCCAAGCTCCCCCCCTGCGCCCCGGGGTTGGGGCACGACACTGCTCAAATGAGCCGGCCTGGAAACGGCAGCCTCCGGGTGCTGAGACACCCGGGAAACCTGCTGAGGGCCCCTAGCCGGGGCTCATCCCTGCCGGATGGGGGTTGCCGGCCTCCCCGGGAGGGGGCCGGCGCTGAGCCCCCCCGCCCCCGCAGGATGTGCACCACGGGAACGGGACCCAGCAGGCCTTCTACGGCGACCCCCGCGTGCTCTACATCTCGCTGCACCGCTACGATGATGGCAACTTCTTCCCGGGCAGCGGCGCGCCCGACGAGGTGAGGGGGGCTCCGTCGGCAGGCGCAGCCCGGGGGGGCCGGCGGGAGGGCAGGTGCGGGCGCGCGCAGGAGCAGAGGGGGCCAGCGTGCCTGGGGTCGGCTGTCAGCCCGGATCCCTCGCGTGTGCCCACATGGGCTACATCTGGTCTGCGTGCCCACGCGAGCCACGTCTGATCCGAGTGCAGGCGACACCCTGGAGAGCCCTGGTTCTAACCTGGGCGGACCGAGGGCTGTCGGCCAGTGAGTGCAGGCACCCTAGCCCTCGGGAGAGGCTGCTGGACAGTCACCGTGCATGTCCAGGGTGGCCGCCCTCTCGCCAGTCGGGTGCCCCACGGTGGGCTCCTATGTGACCCCCGAGACTTTAGCGAAGGTCCCTGCTTTCAGCGGCGAAGCCCGGCAGTGTGGAATCCCTTCCAAGGAGATGGGCCCGCCCACCTCCAGCTCTCCTTCTAGACGGGAAGTCGGGGCAGACAGCCAGCTCGCAGCGGTCCCTGCGGCCCTTTATGGGTGTGCCCCCCCTCGGGCGGGACACGCGGCCCCCACACTCTGCATGGGTGGGGGAACAGGGCTCTTGCCTCTGAAAATGCCCCGTCCTGAAAGCCAGCGTGTCAGGGGCGGGCGGCGGGCAAGGGGCACACCCCGAGGGGCCACCCAGGTCGTGGCACGCATTTCTCTCCTCCATGCAGGTGGGCACAGGCCCTGGCGTGGGCTTCAACGTCAACATGGCTTTCACTGGCGGCCTGGACCCCCCCATGGGAGACGCAGAGTACCTAGCGGCCTTCAGGTGAGGGTCCTGGCTTCGCCCCGTGGGGCACTTAGGGAGCAGTCGAGAATCCCCCGCAGGGCCCCAGCTCCTGTGGACTTCACCGTTCTACTCTGACCTTCACCTTCCCTCGTGAGCACACCCCCTTCCTCCCTGGGCACCGCGGGGACCGTTCGTGCTGTCTCTGTGTTTTGGGGGACGAATCCCGAGGCTCACAGTCTGCGCTTTAGGCCAGAGGTGGCATCCCCAAGACCATCTTCTCACCTTCCATCTGCAGGGTTCCCGTCTTGCGCGTCACATGGAAACCAGGACTCCATCTGGGGTCTCGATAGTAAGAAAGTGAGGAAGGCTGGGGCAAGGTGTCAGAAAGCGTGAGGTTAACAAGAATCGTGTGCTGCAGTCTGAACAGGCTCCTAATCTCCTAATTCTTCTTTCAAAAAACCTTTTGTGAGATAATGGGAAACAGAAGTAAGCATCCCTCCTCTACTGACATCAAAATCAGGAGTTGAGTCCCCCGTTCACCCCAGTTCCGTCGTGTTAGGCTGTGCCAGGGGAATCTGGTACAGGGCGACTCTGTGAAACCGTCTTTGCTTTGTCATCGAGCCGTGATTTCTGCTTCGATCTGGGCTGCATTGAAGGGATTCCTGGGGCTGGTAGCACTGGTTTCCTCCTCCTGTTGCAGTCGGAGCAAGTGGCTGGGGGGATGGGGGGCAGCCCCTGCCAAGTGTGTGTCCAGGGCCCCTCGGAAGAAGGAGGGTTTTGATCAATGGCAAAGCCCAACAGACCTTTGTCTTTGTTTGAGGCGCAGCCTCTGCACCAGGCTTTGGAGCCCATCAAGTTTCCAGGGGACTTTCCTCCCTTCCTCCTGAGTGCGTGCTCTGGTTGTCCTGCATGCGGGCATGTGTGTGTGTGTGTGTGTGTGTGTGTGTGTGGGGCTGTGACCCACCTGTGTCTGTGTCGGCGTGCATGTGTGCGCACATGGATATGTATGCGGAGGCGTGCATGGATGTGAGCACGACTGTGCCGCGTCTGGCAGCTGAGATCCTAGCGAAGGTCAGGCCATCAGAACTTGGCCGAGCACTCTCCCTGCCTCCTGCCCTGGGCTGGGCTTTGGGTGAGGTGGCCGCGGGGGTCACACGACCCTCACAGCTTCTGCTCCCTCGTCTGGTCCCCAGCCTCAAGGGCAGCTGTCTGGGTCTGGGGATGGAAAGGCCAGGCCCAAGGGTGCCTCCGCCGACGTGAGGCCCCTTCACCTGCCACCCAGTTCCCCCAAATAATGGCTGAAGCAATGAGCTGCGCAGACAGTGAAAGTGGTCAGTGCAGACAGGACCCCATCGCCTCCTCAGAAGGCCCGCGGGGTCGTCCCCTGGACCACTCTCCCCCGATCTCAGTGGCTTTAATACTGTTCTTTCCTTTTTCTCTTGGTAAGATGTAATGCAATCGTGACATTGTCCACCCCCTTATTTAGGGGAGAAGGACTCCCCCAAATGGACACCACATCTGAAAACTGCTCACGTACACAGTTAAATGTCAGCTTCAGGAAATCAGAACCGGCCTTCACTGTGGAGGCCATCACCGCCTGCCCCGGGATGCCCTCCAGCCACCTGCAGTTAGTCACGCCACACCTGGAGAACTGGCCCTCCTCAGGGGCTTCCCGGGGAATAAAGGGTCTGGACTCAGGGTGAGAGGCGTGGATACAGCCCAGTGACCTCTGATGCCTCAGGGGACCCAGCGTGGCTGAATTTTGGTGGAGGCTGTCTTTAAACTACGGATTAAAGTGATGAAAATGGCAGTTCCCTCTTCTTTCGGACCAGGCTCCAACTAAACGGGCCTCCAGGGCTGTTGCGGGGCGCTTGGCACGCTGATGGGGTGGAAGAGCGGGCAGAGGCGGGTGCTGGGGGCCTCCCCTTCCTGCCCGCCGGCATGCCAACGGACCCCGCACCCCAGTTGCTGCTGATGTCCCATTTAATCTTCTGCCAAGTGTGTGCGTGGCGATGCCCTATCAAGTGAACTTTTTAAAGCGCAAATAGCCTCTTTGAAAAGGAAAATTGTTTCAGGGTTTTTTTCTTTTATTGATTTTAATGTAAAATAGCACTTTGAAGTTTACAATTTATGGTTCCCTGGGCATCGATCAGAGGGGGGAAGGAGGGTCAGGAGCCGTTTCCCCTCCTCTGCCCGCTCCCCGGGGGCCCGGAAGACGGAAGAGCTCGCTGCATGCCTTCCAGGCGGCACCTTCTGCGGAGACCCACGCCTGCCTCATTGCATTTCAGGAGATCAAGCCCGAGATGAAGAAGAGATAAGAAAATTGCCCCTAATGAAAGCCAGAGGCAGCGGCACTTTCTCCTGGGCCTGGAGACTCTGGGAGAAAAGGGGACCTTAATTCAAACCAGCCAGACCAGCAGCTTTGAAGTCTGCTGAGCAGCAGAGGCCTCAGGCCAGGAGGTGCTGGTGCACTTTTCTTAACCCCTCACTTCCCTGCAGCCTGGCAGCGTGGGGCACGGAGCCCGGGGCTGCCGCTGCCCTCAGAGCGCCGTGTGGGGGAGAGGCCGCGTTGCAGAGGTGCTCAAGGGGGAGAGGCTGAGTTACAAAGGTGCTCGGGGATGGTGGAGCCGGACCATCCTGGAGATGGTGGAGCTGGGCCTGCTCTGCTTTCAGAGCCCAGTATGGGTTTAAAGGCCGCGTTTCAAAGGTGCTCAGGGATGGTGGAGCTGGGACTGCTGCCCTCAGAGTGCCTTGTGGAGGTACAGGCCGTGTTATAAAGGTGCCCAGGGATGGTGGAGCTGGGACTGCTCCTCCTCCCAGAGCCCAGTGTGGGTTTAAAGGCCGTGTTACAACACTGTTATCAGAGATGCTGGTGAAACTGCCTGTTTGCAAGTGGAAGCCTTCATCTCTCTCTGAGTGAGGTCGGCCTCTATCCTGAGCAGCTGGACAGGTTAATTTCATTTCCCAACCTTTGAAGCCCTGCAGGAAGGTTGAGGGGCTTTTGTTTCTTCCACGTTTTTCTTTTTTAAAAACACTGGTTGGTTGTTGTTGAGCTTAACTATACATAAAACTTGACCTTCTGAAACACGTTCGAGAGTCCAGTTTGGGGCACTGGCTGTGTTCACAGTAGCGTGTCTGCTCTGCGGAGCCCATCCCTGAGGGCCCAGCCCCTGGGAGCTGTGAACACACCCGCCTGGACCCCTCTAGCGGCCACTGTAGCTCTTCAGGGGCGTCCAGTTCTTCTCCTCGGCAGAGCGTTTATCCGAAGACATCCTTGTGCAGTGATCTTAAAGGAAAAGAGAAGTGAAACCTGGGAGTGATGTGTTCAGCCCGTGGTCGCTGTGCCCCTCTACAGGTGGGGGTGCACGCTACTTGTCCTCATGGGCGGCAGTGTCCCCAGGTGAGGCGGGCCTGTGCTGATGGCATGCGCCCTCCTCCTGCCCTCGGTTGGGGGCTTCCCGGCTGAGCCGTGGTGTCGGGGCGGGGGATGCACCCACAGGTGCAGGCCAGGCGGTGTGACCCACCTGTCTGACCCCACGGCTGGTCATGGAGCCTTCAAGCACAGGGGCCTCCTGGGGGCTGATGGGTGGGGCCTGGAGTGCTGGGGCGGGAAGGGGGTGAGAGTACATTGGGGTCTGGAGTGGTGAGGTGCCCACCTGCTGCCCAAGAGCCTGCAGGGGGTGGGGAGGAGGGACGTCCTCACCTTGGTAGATGGAGGCTGGCGAGCAGAGGGCAAAGAGGCCAAGCCTCGGGGATGCAGCTCCAGTGGGGGGTGCAGGCAGAGCCTGTTGGGGAAGGGCGGCAGCAGGGGCGGCCTTTGGCGGCTTTCAGCCCGCCAAGGCCATGGCGTCACTGCTGCGGGGCCTGGCCAGGACAGTCACGTTCCCGTCATCACTGTCTTCCTTCCCATCCCGACTCTCAGCAGAGCTCGGGTACTTGATGAGCAGGTGCTGGGCCCCTGGCCTGCAGTCCTGGTGGAGGGGGCGGGGTCTCAAGAGGATGTGGGCTCCCAGAGCAGGGAGCTCAGAGGCCGGGCCCCCCAGGCCCGGTGTACAGAGATTCCAGATCCCAGAGGGCACATACCTCCCCTTGCAGAACATAAACGAAAGGAAGTTTTCGGTGATCAAAACGCCTTCACTGAAATCGTGCTGTTGGGCTCCCAGCAACAACCTCTTGTAAAACCGGGTCTGTATTCAGCATCCAGTCAGCGTTCTCTGCCCGGTGCCTCCAGCCAGTGAGCGCTCTCCTGGCTTGAGACGTGAACTGTGAAACCAGTCCAAAACAGCAGTGAGCGTGAACAAGGAAGCCTGCAGGGCGAAGGCTGCAGGGGCTGCGTGGGAGGGGTGTTTAGGGCCAGCTTGCGTGGACAGTGATTCCAGGGCATTCAGAGGGGCCGCAGGGAGCCAGGGGCAGCGTAGCAGCCGGAAACCTGGTTCCAGCCAAGGCCCTGGCACCGGTGGGCACAGCCCCCGAACACAGCACTGCAGCCCGCTGGCCGCCAGTCTGGTGGATCTGTGCGGGCCCCAGTTGCATGGTGTATCGAGAAGTCATTTGTCTTTTAGAAGTTGGAGCCAGCTGTTAAACCAGCTCGTGCATTTAGATTTCACTGTGGGTTGGGAGTTGGCATGTTGGCACACCCCAGAGTCTGGCCGTGCGAGGTTACTGTGCAGCTGATAAGACGTGAGTCTGGGGGCTGCAGGGGCCCCGTAGCACCCCCAGGCGCTGCCGCCTTCACAGAGCGGCCAGGCTGGCCTGAGCAGGAACTGGCCCATCAGCGACGTCCACCCTTCCAAGCCCACCCCTCCCCTGGCGCCCGGCCTGGCTTTCCCCTGTGGAAACCTGGCTGCAGGTGTGGACTGGCCAGCGAGCAAAGGATGGAGGTGTGGGGCAGAGCGTGTGCCCAGAGCAAAGGCCCCGGGCTGGGTCCCAGGCGGCACGGCCCAGGGGCTCAGCTGTGCGGGTGGTTTGCGGGGCTCAAGGCCCCAGGGTCTCCGCAGCCCGTCCCTGCCGTCCCCCCACCCCGCCCCGCCTTCCCACATCCAGAGCTGCGCCTGGCCACCTCCTCTCCCAGGCCCTCCTCCCTGAGAGCTGCCCTGAGCGGCTCCTGGCCCTTCCTGCTGCCCTTGGTTGTCCTGCCGAAGGTCGCCAGGGACCCCCTAGACCCACTCACCTTAGAGCGGCGGTTTAGGGAAGGCCTTCAGCAGATATTTAGATCTTGTTATTCTGAGACTAAACTGCTCATTAAAACTTCATCCTAGAAATAAAACATCAGGCAGTTTCCCGTTTTCTTTGTAGCGCCTGTTAAGTGGTCATGGGCTGGCAGCTTGCTTCTAGCATGAGGGTCCCGGGCGGGGTGATGCTGGGAGGTCCAGAAGGCAGGCTGGCAGACTGTCGGTAGTGACACGTCCAGCCCTCTGCTACTCAGGAGGAAGCCGAGTCCTGTCAAGGGGAGGAGACGTTTCTTGGGGCTCAGTGTGTGCTGCACACCCACCCAGCACATGCCAGGCACACAGCACCATTTCAGATCTTCCTCCTGTAGCAAGCGTTGAGGATTAAGTGTCGACCGTCCCAGTCAGGAAGAGGAAAGGAAGGTGTGCACACGGACATCCCCTCTCCCAGGTGCTCAGACTCCCGCCTGGACGGTGAGCCAGCCCCCTCCCCAAACCCTGCAGACATGCATGCACACACCACGTGCCCACACCCACATGCCAACACGTGGGATCAGCCGTGCTTTACAACTTGTTATGATTGGCTTTGGGGCGAAGCCACACACCCAGCACAGACGCCAGGGACCCTCTCGGTGTTCACCCCCTCTAATGATGGTTTTCACAGGGCTGTTTTTTTTTAATTTTGTGGGGGGATTAGAAATGAAATCGCTCCGCGATACTTCAAAGCGGAGCAGCAGAGCGCCCACATGCACTTGCTTCAAAACGGCTGCCGGAGCTCTCTGAATGAGCCGGCGTCTGCTTGAAATGTCTGTGGTTTTCATTGAAACACCGTGCCGGCTTTAAAATCACTACCAAGATTGCGGCCGAAGCCAGTCTCCCACCCAAAGACAAAGTTTATGTGACAAGAACTTCATTAAAAATAATTGAAAACCAGCCTCGCTGGAATGATGAGGGCTCGTGAAGAGGGGTCCGCCAGGTCCTCGCAGGGTGGAACAGTGGCCTGTGCCTTTGGGGGGACAGACACAGCTGCCGGGCATGGAGGGAGAGCAGACGGCTCTTCCTGGATGCCGAGGTGCCCCCCCCGCCCCGTCTTACCAGCCAGGACCAGGAATTTCCACGCAAGCCCCAGGGGCCTGCTCTGATGCCTGTGCTGTGTTTAGAAGACAGCGCTTGCATACTTCCCTGGCATCCAGCAGTTAAGGCTCTGTGCTTCCAATGCAGGAGACACAGGTCTGACCCCTCATCGGGAAACTGAGATCCCACATGCCGTGTGGTGCAGCCAGAAAAAGAGACCACACTCTATGTCACGTCTCCAGTTCCTGTGAGCTCTCGTCCCACTGGCGCAGAGAAGCGTTCAGAGCTGGGGCTGGTGTCATGTATGGAGCAACTTTAGCAGAGTCGGAATGGCAGGAGTTGGGCAGGGCTGGCAGACAGCAGCCCAGGGGACAAGTCCCACCTTGTGTTTTTTAAGTCAAATGGCCCGAAGATGGAAGTGTCTGCTCCCTGGCCCTCGGCAGGAACGCTGTCAGCCCCTGGTCTGATCCACACGCAGTGTTGCTGGGACCTGAGGGGTGGCCCCCAAGGCTCAGAGCCCAGGCCCTTGGGAGCTCTTCTGTCAGCTCTGCAGAGGCGTCAGGGGAAGCTGAACGGGTGCAGCCTCAGAGCAGAGAACAGAAGTGGCGGGATACCGAAGGCCCACAGGCCTGTGAATCCCTGACTCCAGAAGGGGGTCTCCTGGTGGGTGAAGTGCCAGGGGCGAAGTCGACGAGTCTTGGTGGTAGATGCTTCCAGCACCTGGCCTGCCGCAGGCGGATGTCCCCGGGGAAGCCCCCAGGGCCGTGTGTGGTCACAGGTGTCTGGCTGGGCCTCCTGACTCCTCACTGCGAATCCTGAGGGGTAGGGGCCGGGTCTTCACCTGTGTGTGGCTCTCCAGGGTTCTCAGCCCTCCCCCACCTGAAATCAGAGGGACCTCTCAACAGGACTGTGACCCAGGATCATTCCTAGATGAGAAGTGTTTAATACTGAGCATCCTGTTTCTTATGGACATGAGTTTGGGTAAACTCCAGGATTTGGTGATGGACAGGGAGGCCTGGCGTGCTGCAGTCCATGGGGTCGCAAAGAGTTGGACACGACTGAGTGACTGAACTAAACTGAATGGAACTGATTCTGTTTCTTTGGCCAAAGTTGTCATCTTCCAGAGTTGACTTTGCTGTTGTAAACGGTGATTTCATATCATCCTGATGACAGCCTGTGGGATTTCACGGGGTGCCCTGTGGCCATGATCCTCTGTGGGGCCCGCCCTGTGCCCATGGTGCTCTCTGGGGCCCGCCCCATGGCCATGGTTCTCTGTGGGGCCCACCCCATGGCCATGGTGCTCTGTGGGGCCCGCCCCGTGCCCATGGTGCTCTCTGGGGCCCTCCCCGTGGCCATGGTGCTCTCTGGGGCCCACCCTGTGGCCATGATCCTCTCTGGGGCCCGCCCCGTGACCATGGTCCTCTGTGGGGCCCGCCCCATGCCCATG
>CM035269.1:110963104-111032720 GCA_020226075.1 Hydropotes inermis | reverse complement strand
GATGGTTGGATGGATGGGGGGTTGATGGATAGATAGATGGATTGGCGGATGGTTGGATGGATGAGTGGTTGGATAGTTGGATAAGTGGATGGATGGTGGATGCTTGGATGGGTGCATGGATGGATAAATGGATAGATAGTGGATGGTTGGATGGATGGATGGATGATGGATGGTTGGAGGGATAGACAGACAGATGGACAGCTGGGAGTACCCTCTTCTCTGTAAACGTGAATGTAGGGTCAGAATAATATGTTCCTTGACTGAGAGGGCTTTCCTGGGCCGTGGGTCTCCTTTGGGTGAAATTTTTAAGTGACTGATTTTGTTTGTTTGTTTGTTTTTATTCCTTCTTGAGTAAATTTTGGAAGATTACATTTTACCAGAAATTTTTTCTATCTCAGCCAATTTTTCCAAATTATTGCGTTCTTGTACTGTCTTTCACCTCTGCTATTCCTGTAGTCATGGTCCTTCTTATCCTAACATGTTTATCTGTGCCTCCTCTATGATTTTCGTCACCAGCCGTACCAGAACTTAACTTTTCATTTCAGTTTTAAACAATAAAGTAATCATGTTTAATATATTAAAAGTAAGATACTAATGAATGATGAACCAGAAATCGCTGAAACTGAAATGGGATATTTGAAAGAGAGCCTAATGGAACTTCTAAAAATGAGAACATGTTAGCAGAAAATAGAAACTCTATGAGATCAGCTAGAGAGAAGACTCATAACCTGGAAAGGATGTGTGTGTGCTCAATTGTGTCTGACTCTGCCACCCCATGGACCGTAGCCTGTCAGGCTTCTCTGTCCATGGAATTCTCCAGGCAAGAGTACTGGAGTGGGTTGTCATTTCCTCCTCCGGGGGATCTTCCCGACCCAGAAGTCAAACCCTCTGGCAGGATTCTTCACCACTGAGCCACCAGGGAACCCCACAGCCTGGAAGCAACAACTGAAGGAGTGAGGCTGAGCACAGCCCAGAGACGAGGGGTAGAAGGGGCTTCTGTGTCTGTTCAACATCCCCACCAGAGTGAGGGGTGGATGACCAAAAGTGCCAGTGGCCAAGGATCTTTTGTGACTGATGGAGGCACCGTCCTCAGCTCTGGAATGCAAGGGGACCCAACCCAGAGAGTTTAAAAAAAAAAAAAAAAAAGCTTTCATCCAGGCTCATCTGAGTGACTGCAGGACCACAAAGACAAACAAGAAACTGTAAAAGGATCCGGAGAGAACAGACAGGCGACCCGCAAGGAGCAACGTTAGCCGGACACCAACTGCTTCACAGCGAAGGGAGCAGAAGACAGCGGGGCAAGGTCTTCCACGTCAAGAGGAAGAACCTGCCAGCCCAGAGCCACAGGCTCAGTGGGACTGTCAGCCGCGGGGCTGGGGGTGGGTGGGAATAAAGAAATAAACTGGGAAAGCTCAACCCGTGAGACCTTCTCCAAGGGAAACTCTGTAGGAGGAGCTTCAAGCAGAAGGGCAATAGCCCCGGTGGCTGTCTGTTGAGCAAGATGGGGGCGTCAGTGCAGGAAAGCCCAAATCAACAGGAACTCCAGGAAACAGTAACAACGACGTCAAGTCAGTGAAAGTAAAGATAAAAACAGAATGAGGGAAGCGAGCCATCAGCCATGGATGACAGGGAACTCGGCCGGGCCCTGGAGCCGGGGGGGCTGCCTGTTCAGCAAATAAACACACAGAGGACACTACCTTCAGTGCGTTTGTGAGAAGCAAGTACTTTGTGATCGGTTTAACCCCGAGTGCTGGGCAGTTCTGTGGCAGACTCCCTGGCAGACGGGCGGGCCGTGTGCGCCTCCCGACTCCACCTGCTGCAGGGACTTCAGGGAGAGCTCGGAGCAAAGATGCTCACACCCTTCTGTCTACCTTTTCTCTGATCACTGGAAGAAAACCCTGAAGGGCAGATGTGGTTGTCGTTCAGTCCTGACTCTTTGTGACCCCCTGGACTATAGCCCGCCAGACTCCTCTGTCCATGGGATTCTCCAGGCAAGAATACTGGAGTGGGTTGCCATGTCCTCCTCCAGGGGATCTTCCTGACCCAGGGATCAAACCCACGTCTGCTGCTTGGCAGGCGGATTCTTTACCACTGAGCCACCAGGGGAGCCCGAAGTGGGGATATTCAAGCCCTGTCTATAAAACCCTTGTTTACAAGTGCAATGAAACTGATGTTTCCGAAAAGGCATCATCCCTTCCCCTGATGACGTGCCGTGCCGTGCATCCAGCGGTGGAACCCAGGCCGTCACCCCTCTGCGCCAGCTGCCTCTGGACACCAGCCAGTGTCGTGGCCACACAGGTGCCCACAAACGTACCCGAGAGCCTCCTAGGGCAAACACCTTAAGGAAAATAAGTCTACTTCTGTGAAAACATTTATGTAATGCCACAGCCACCTTTGGCTTTTTTAAGTTTTCTTATCTGTTAGCACGTGCACGTGAAGAAGACGCTGATCTAAACATCCCATTTGAACACGCACCGGGATTCTACTGATGGCCTCGAATTCACCGTGTATTTTTCTTTCATCCCCAGCTCGATCCTCTCCCAGAAAAGGTCTTACAGCAGAGACCCAACGCCAACGCCGTGCGGTCGATGGAGAAAGTCATTGAAATCCACAGTAAGTGGTCTGGCCCGAGGCTCAGCAGGGAGACCCCCCTGAGTAGGGGCCCTACTCCACAGCCCTTCCCCCCCCCCCCCCCCCCCCCCCCCCCCCCTCTCTCACCCCCAGCGGAGTCCCCAGGCCCCCGTGTTGAGGCCTGGCTTTCAGGGCGAATGTGATGAGCCGGTGACTCTCCTCTCACCCCCATTAACGTCCCGACTTCCTGCCACAGCCATGTCACCAGCTCTGCTCTGTGGGGCGGAAGAGCTGCGGTTGGCGGGGTATGAGGTCCCTTCTCCAGGCTCCCCGCCGACAGGCCGGGACCCACACGGAAGCCTGTGTCCTTGGGTCTGGCCTCTGCCCTTGGACCAGCGAACCCCACTCCGTCAGTTCGGAGCACCCTTGGCCCAGAGACCAGCCCTGCCCCACAAGGGGCCGGGCCCAGGAGGCTGCACACAGCCGGGTACTTCTGTGCCGCCCGCGTCCTGGGTCTGCTGGGTGGCTCAGTCGTGAGTGTCTGTGTGCACTGAGCTCCTGGCCTCCAGGATGCGAGGCCCGTGGCCCAGGAGTTACCAGGAGGCTGCCTGCACCACCCCCCATCATCTCGGGGCTCCAGCTGGGAGTCGGGAAGTGCCTGTCCCAGCCGCCCCACCCTGAGGGAGGGACCCTCCTGGGAGCCCACCCCCACCCAGGTGTTCTGCCTCTGAAGGGCCCGGTTCTCCTGGCCACCAGGAAGCTTCTCCAGACTCCCATGATCTATGAGTTTCTAACCAGGCCACCTCGCGCTTCTGTCTCTGGGGAGAGTGGTGCTTTGAAGTCGCCAGCGATGGGTGCTGCTGAGACCCATGGGCCCATGCGCAGGGTTGGGGTTCCGTATCTGAGCAGTCGCCCCCCCCCCCCCCTTCCGCAGGCCAGTACTGGCGCTCCCTGCAGCGGCTCGCCTCCACCACCGGCTACTCCCTGGTCGAGGCCCAGAAGTGTGAGAACGAGGAAGCTGAGACTGTTACTGCCATGGCCTCGCTGTCTGTGGCCGTGAAGGCCCCCGAGAAGAGGTGAGCGCGGACACCGGCCAGCCGTGGGTGCTGCCGCCGTCTGCGGGTGACCGCGGTCTTCGTCCCGCTGTATCGGGCCCGCGTGCTAGCTCAGCAGGGCCGGGAGTGGGTGTCCTCACCCTGGCCCCAGGGCAGACTGCACCAGAAGCCCCGAGAACCCGGGAAGGGCGTGCGGGCCAGCGGGAACGCTTCCCTGGGGAGGGGCGGGTGGCCGGGAGTGGGGCGGGGCAGGGAGAGCTAGGCGCCGGGGCTGGGCTGGCGGGAACCTGCGCACACCCGCCCTCTCCTCTGTTGCCACCCCGCCCCCACAGACCCGACGAGGAGCCCATGGAAGAGGAGCCGCCCCTGTAGCCGCTCCGCCAGCGAGCGCGGGTCTCTTGTTTGTCTGTCTCCGTCTTGAAGCTCCGCCGGGAAAGTTGCTGCCGCCCCGCGTCCTGCCGGCCCCCTTCGAGCCCGCGGGCGCGGCGGGGCGAGCCGCAGCCGGCGGCCCTCTGCCTGCCGGACCGGGCAGACGCCGGGACGCGCGGGAGCGGGCGCTCCGGGCCCCCCTCCAGGGCAGCCGCGGAGGGAGGGAGCCCGCGGGGGCTCGGGCAGAGCCGCCTGCCGAGCGAGCCGACCCGAGGAAAAGAAAATGAAAATCAAAGGTCTCACGACACAAAACAAGCTTGATTAAAACTGGTGCTTATGGTTTGGTGATTCCCCACAATCCCACAGTCTCCGTGAAAACCACTCAACTCATCCTGTAGCTTCTTTCTTTTTCGGAGAAAAGTCAGCTGCTCCGGCGCTGGCCAGCCCCTGCACACCACGGGTGCGCGGTGGGGCTGGGACACGGAGTGGAGCGGGCGAGCGTTTAAGGAAAAAAAACTAACTGGACAAAAGCAGAAATGTGAGCCCGTGTGGCTTTGGTTTCTCGAAGCCGGCGGAAGATGCGCGTTTGTGCCTTTTTTTTTATCGCTCTGATGGATTTTTGTGGCTGGGTTTTCCGAAGTCCGAGGAACAATGCCTTAAGAAAAATAAACAGCAGGAGTCGGTGGGACCGATCCCTGTGGCCGGTGGGGCCGGAGGCCGGCTCGCACTGGCCTGGCGCTTCACAAGTGGTCCCCGCCACGGCCAGCAGCTCTGGAGGGCTGAGGTCCTGCCACCCTGTTTTCGCTTTATTGCTGTTGAAGAAAAATGGAGGTAGTTCCAAAATAGTGGCAAATACTGTTGGGGGTTTCGAAGTCCAACAAATTTTAAATGAATCCAAAGTGTTCTTTTTCTCGTACATCATATAACAATCGAGCATCTCCATTTGGTTGTGAAGCATGTCCTAGGCACACTTTCAGTGTTACGATTGGAATGCTTTTTATTAAAAGCAAGTAGCATGAAGTATTGCTTAAAATTTTAGGTATAAATAAATATATATATATGTATAATATATATTCCAATGTATTCCAAGCTAAGAAACTTGATTCTTATGAAATCTTGATAAAATATTTATAATGCATTTATAGAAAAAGTATATATATATAAAATAAATGCAGATTGTAAAGGTCCCTGGCGAATGAACCGCTTGTGACTCAGCTCTCAAGGTGCTTGTGGAAAGGGATCTAGTTTGAAGCTCATGTTATTTCTGAACTCAGATTGGAGAGCTTTCAATCACAGGTTCGCCATGGGACACCTGCCCTGCAAGATTGTACCTTCATCTTAATTATTTTCTGACCTGACCCCTCCCCACTCCAAGCCTCCATGCACATGTGTACCTGATAAGTTTTTATAGCAAAGGATATCAATTTGCTGTTGATTTTGTATGAATTTTTCACAAAAAGATCCGGAATAAGCATTGTTTTGTGAATTTTACATTTTTTTCTCACCATTTAGCAGTTTTCTGAATGGTAATAACGTCAACCTTTTTCCTTTCTAAACTTTTGCTTGTACATTTTTTTTAACTTTGGAAGGTATTTTTTATTATTATTATTTTCATTTTGTTTATTTTTGTACAGTGAGCATAGAGTTTATTTTCAGAGTGAGCACCAAGTGTGCAGCGGGGTCTGAGGTCTGCCCGCCTGGGCTCGCCTGTGGCTGTACAGAGAGCGTGGAGCCTTCCTTTGCCACCCGTGCTTTGTGGGCAGGGGGCATCCTCGCAGTGCTGAGCTGAGGGGCTTGCCAGCCACCACAGGCCATCAGCATCCATGAAATTCACGTGTAAACATCTCTGGCCACGTGGTCAGGATAGCATTTCTCACTTGGCTTTTCCAAAGAGCTTGTAAACTTGTCAGCCACGCGTGGAGCCAGAGGGCCTATGCACCCTCCCCAGGCTCTTCTGTGGCAGCCACGTGGCAGGGCCCTGGCTGGGAGCAGCAGGCCTGAACTTTGAAGCCTGTGGCTGTGGGGAGCCTGGACCCTCAATGCCTGGTGACCCCGTGGGGACAGCAGACTGACTCCCCATCAGGATGTCTATCCTTTGCTTTTTTTTTTTTTTTTCTCTTTGACAGTAACTGAAAAGGATCACTTTTTAGTGGTAACTCATTTTCCAGCCCTTGAAGCCACCAGTTTCATTCCAGAGTGTGCATCGGGTTCTGACTTGAGGAAGTGCAGACGCAGCTTGCCCTTGGGAAGGGAACCCCAGCCAAGTCTCAAGTCTGGTGACATTTACAGGGTAGCTTCTGGAAGAGACTCGGACGCAGCCAGACGTGGGACCAAAAGAGTCCACAGATTCTTGGACTGGCTTGGTCATTGGGTTGCTATTGGTTAGACTCAGGACAGTGGTCAAGAGCAGGACAGGAAGAAGGGACATGTCTGGTGTCCCCTCTCCTCCTGGCCCCTTGCCCTGAGGCCCAGGTTGGTGGGGCAGCCGGAGTGTGGGGGCAGCTGGAGGCACCCAGTCCCCCCCTCTACAGTGGAGGCAGGGCCCAGCCGCGTCTCTTCTGGCCTCCTTGGCCCCCTTCCCCTGGGATCCCCCGCCACCTGCCCACTTCCTGCTGGCTGTGGCTCCTGGGGAGAAACACATCACCTGACGTTTTCACGTGTGATGGGATAACAGGTGACCTTGGTGGCCAAGTTCCTGTTGGAAAGGGTTACTTCTAATCTTGTCCAACAGAGACCTCCTCTGCAGAAGGCCCGACGGGGGCCGTTTTCATTTGTCAGCTCACTCCAGCTTCACAAGCGTGCTTAAAGCAGTACCGTGTAGCCTTTTGTTTTCTTTGAAGACACACTCAGCCCTTCTCCGCGGCCAGCCGTCCGGGGCAGAGGGCGGAGGGCCCCCGGAGCTCCCACCGCCTCAGGGAGGGCACCCACACCTTCCCGC
The DNA here is from genome assembly GCA_020226075.1 of Hydropotes inermis. Lineage (NCBI taxonomy): Eukaryota > Metazoa > Chordata > Mammalia > Artiodactyla > Cervidae > Hydropotes > Hydropotes inermis. Next base: position 111,025,787 of record CM035269.1, on the reverse strand, counting down.
TGTGGTCCCTGGACCTCTAGCCTTTTTGTTCCTTTTCAGAGGCCTTGGGGGCACTGGCCGGGGGTCAGCAAGTGAGCACTTTATACCCCTTTGCAGGAAACCCCGTGATGCCGCGGGACTCGTGGTGTCCCCCTGCCCTTCGGGCCTTCCAGCTGCGCCTCAGGGCGCCCGAGCCCCACCAGCAGGCAGCCATCCCCCGGCCGCCCCCCCCCCCGGCCGCCTGGGACTAGCCGCCCCTCCGGTTCCGAAGGGCCACTTTGTCAAAGTGTTCGGGTTTTTCTTGACTTCCTTTCCAAGTTTGTTTCCAGAGGAAGGACCGTTTTGTACTGGTTCTGAAACGAAAGCAAGTCTGATTTCTGCAGCACTAAGCAATGGAGTTTCTTGTTTTTAATTTTCGATCGGAACATTCCTTCTTTCCTGGTCACAGCCACACGCTCATTCCATTCTTCTTTTTGTAGACTTTTGGGCCCACGTGTTTTACGGGCATTGATACATATATAAATATATATATAAATACATATGAATATATTTTTTTAAGTTTCCTACACCTGGAGGTTGCATGGGCTGTGCGAACGGCATGTCTTTACATTGTACACGGATTTTGCACGCAAACGCGGCAGCTTGGGGAAGAAGAGAAATGCCTTTCTGTTCCCCTCCCATGACATTTGCAGACAACAAAAGATGGGGATTTTTTTTTTTTCTTCTGTAAAACAAAACCTTGAAGGAGAGTGGGGGAGGGGGAAACGTTTGCGTCTTATTGAACTTATTCTTAAGAAATTGTACTTTTTATTGTAAGAAAAAATAAAAGGACTACTTAAACATTTGTCATATTAAGAAAAGTTTATCTAGCACTTGTGGCATACCAATAATAGAGTTTATTGTATTTATGTGGAGACAGTGTTTTAGGGAGCCTACGCGGAGGTCGAGGTGGACCGCCGTCTCCCGCGGTTGCTCTGGAGGAACTTGTCCCATCGGGTTTCTTCCCCGGTCCCCCCCTCCCCGGGGAAACCGCGGCCCCTGGGGCCCTTTCCGCACTGCCGAGCCCACTTTTCCTGACTTCTAGGTGATGTACGGCTAGGATTTCACTTGACACTCAGCAGTCATGAACTCTGCTGCACTGTGGTTTAAAATCATACTTTGCATCAAAAGGACACCATTTCTTCCTTGTAATGAAGCAGAGCTTTCGCAGCTCAGCTCACTTTGTGTCTTTGACATGATTAAAAGCCTCCTATTGAAGGAAAAAAGAAAGCAGACATTTTCTGTTTGTGGTTTTGTTTTTTTTTTAATCTTCTTTCTGGTGTGTGCGCTCCACAGTGGAGGCGCTATTTTCCAATTTATGAGAATGACAAACATATTGTCATGTGTCTGTATAAGAGGGGGGTTGACCCGATTCACCCAAGAACTCCTCATGGTCTGTCGCAGAAAACGCGGTGGGGACATGTGCCCGTCCCCCACCCCCCGCCCCCCGACGCCCACTTCCCGCTCCTGCGGGCACCACGCGGGTGGCAGAGACCGGTCTCCTCTGTAACTTTGCATCCGTTCTCTCTTGATTGTCTGGACCTTCCCGTGGTCCTTTCCCTTTCTCAATGGAGTTGGAGATTCTGTCCTTGGTTTTCTCATTCTTGTTTCATTCTGTGTGCGGGGGTTTGCACCGACTGCGGTGTCCTTCCCCGACGGCCGGCTCCACTTCACCGGAGTCCAGTATTTGTACCTCATCATGCAACTTGTCACTCTTGTGGTGTAAATAAAGAGCATTAATTGCCCTCCGACCCGTGGTTTCTGCCGTGTGCTCTCGTGCTTGCCGGTTCCGGGCCAGGGTCCCTGCGAGGGGCGGTGGAGGGTGGGGGGAAACCTGGGACCCAGCCCATCAGCAGCCCTGCCACCCTCCACCCATACAGACAGCCCACAGACGTATCTTCACTTAAATGTCCAGTAATTCAAGTCCTCGAACTATTTTCTCCCCAAAATCCTGGACTGCAAACAACCTCGGAGGGGATCGAGGCTGAAGGGTAAGGACCAGAGGCCTGGCCTCTCTGGCGCTCGGCTCTGTGTCCCTGAGGCTGAGAGCCTGCAAACACGGCCACCTCCACGTGGCCACCGCACCTCCCTGCCTGTCACACCCTTCCCAGGCCCTTGCATCCAGTGACATAACTGGGGGGAGGGGGCGACAGTCCAGTCCCATTGGCCCCAGACAGAACAACTCAGGGGTGACTCAGCCCACCCCCAGCTGGGCTCCTCCTCTGCCAAGTCACATTTCCTTCCTCACCCTTTCTCACCTGTAACCCCAAGGATGCTCCTTAAAAAGCATGGTGCTCACCAGACTCCACCCAGGGTCTGCTTTCTGGGAACCCCAAATGCTATACCCAGGGGCCTCTGGGCCCCCAGTGAGACCTATGGAACACAGCCACCTCCAGACACAAGCAGAGCTGCCCCAGGCGAGAACCTAGGAGCTGGAGTCAGTGAGTTGAGGGGGGGAGGTATTTGTTATGCAGCATCATTGCAGCAAGAGCTGACTGAAGCAGACTATGTGAAGAGACAGGAGGCTCCAGTGTAACCTGAGTCTTTTTATGCTTAAGCTGGTATTTATGAAGACATATTTATTAATTTATGCAAAATGAGAGGATCTTACTCCAACAGGGTCAGATGTAAAGAAGCCTTGAAAGAGTGTGTCCTTTCCAAGCACTAGGCAAGGAGATTCATGAGAGCAGCTTTTCTTCAGATTTATTTTTGCACTGTAGGTTTTTTGTGACATATTTTGGATAATTTTTATCTGAAGATTATTTTTTAATGTGTGTTATAAAGCACTGATTTTTTTTTAACCTTTTGAAAGTGTGAAATACCTGAACCACATTGAGTAGAGAAAATCGCACGTATAGGAGTGCCCATTCTTCAGGGTGAGCACACAGTCACACTCTGCTGTGAACGTTGTGGTAAATAGACGTGGAGGACGCAGGCCGGCTCAGCATCCTCTTCCCTGCCCTCCCTGGGTAAACGCTGCCCTGGAGTCCAGGTGTGGACTTTGTGTCCATGTTTTTGCATCTTTGCTGCATAATTTTATCACCACGGAAGTAGAAGTTAGTGCAAAGGTGCCTGAATTTTCTGTAAATGCCTTTTTCATCCGAAGTGTGTTTTTGGGCTCACCTTATGGGCTTCCTGATAGCTCAGTTGGTAAAGAATCCGCCTGCAATGCGGGAGACCCTGGTTGGATTCCTGGGTCAGGAAGATCCCCTGGTGAAGGGATAGGCTACCCACTCCAGTATTCTGGCCTGGAGAATTCCACAGACAGTCCATGGGGTTGCAAAGAGTTGGACACGCCTGGGCAACTTTCACTCTTACTTTGATTTTCTGCGCACACCTCTAGGAGTTCATTACCAGGGCTGCACGCCCGTTCCCCCCACGCACAACCCAGCTCTCCTGACTTGATAGGCGTGTAGCTGTCACCGGTGGTCTCTCCACAAATTGCGCTGCCCTGGGTATTGTGGGGGCTCCCTCTCCAGAGGAGCTGCTGGCCCTGCAAGGTGTCAGCTCTTACTAAATCAGAATGGTCACTCCCCATAGCAGTTCACTGGTTTTCACCTCTGCCAACACTGACTGGATCGGGAGTCTGGCCAAATACACAGCAGCAGAAGAGACCTAAGACCATGTGTCCCCACTTATTCTTTCACTGCAAACACCCCATGCCTGCGGAGTCTGTGCCTCTCCCCGCAGACAGGACGACTTTGAAGCAAATCCCAACAGCACGTCACCCACCTGTGAATATTTCATCAGACATTCCTGGAAGATAAGGACTCTTTTCTTAAACATGACACAATACCATATCACACTTGAAAAACGGACAGTTCCTTAACGTTGTCCAGTAACCAGCCAAAGCTGAGGTCTCATTTTTCATCTTGTTTCCTTGCTTGTTTTTCACAGTTGGTTACACTGCTTACTGGAAAAAAGTAAGCCCTGGAAGGTGACAGTTACAAGATGAAGTTTCCCATTCAGTACCTCAGCGATGCTAAATATTTCAACCAAAACTGAAAGGGTAATGTTACATGGTTTAACTAAACATGTAAGACTCGGAGTTTAATTTTAAAATACACTTAGTATTTCTGTTCAAAATACACCCTTAGCAGGCTTAAACTATTGTGTTGGTTTGAATTTGAAAGTAACAACATATTTTATTTCTCTGCTGGTAGTGTGAGCTCCAGTTTGGAAAACGGGGATGAAAAGTATGCATTTTGATTCATGAAAGAGTTGGGATTCATGCACAAAACTAAAGCAGTGGAGTGTTCCCAGTGTCTGAGGTCACTTAAAACCCCTTTGTCTGGTATTCGAGTGTATAAAAATTGGGGTTCTCCTTACCGACTGCTCATGGATTAGGCCCTGCATCCTAATTTAATCCCCAGGTCCTTGGAGGGGGTAGTGTGGTCACACCCATTTACCCTCGAGGAAACTAAGGCTTAGAAAATTCGAGTACTTTGCCTGAGTTTGCACATCAAGCGTGCGGTCCTAGACACAGGGCGGTACCCTTGCTGAGCCTCTGGTTTGAATCCCAGTCTTCTGCCCCAGGGGCCACATTCTGATGCACAGGCCACGGCTGACTGGAGAGAGTGGAGGACCCACGGGGACCGATGCCTGCGGTGTCCGGATCAGGGCTGGTCCACTCCACACGAGGACGTGTGGGGCCGGTCCTGGGGGCGCCCTGTGCACGGCCAGATGTACAGACAGCTGGGCACCCCCCACCCAGGGGAGGGATGAGATTCTGGGCTTCTCCCCACCCCACCCAGCCATCCTCCCTGAGATGGAGGCAGACACAGCATCCCTGGAGCCAGCCTCCCAGCTCCGCTCAGAACCAGGTGCCCCGAAGCCCCAGCCCGTGTGGCGGTGACGCTCAGACCTCGGCGCCACCAGGAGGCCCAGGCACTGCTGGGGGCTCAGGCCATCCCCTCCCCCTCCCGAGGCCCTAGAGGTGGAGTCCCTACCCGGCTCCCCACTTCCCGTGCAGGCAAAGCCTACCCTCCCTCCAGGAGAACGTTCCTCCAGGCCTTGCCCTTCCCAGATGCCTCGCCCGAAGGCAGGTCGGTCAGAGAAGGCTTTGAACCCGTGCGTGACCTTTGACTTTATGGGGCCGTGGTTTTCTCTGTAAAAGGAGCAGGTGGGCGTGTGGCCCCTCAAGTCCTCTGCTGACCCCACAGTCGAGGGGGGTCTCGTGACACCTGAGTAGAAGCCAGAGTAGAAACCGGATTGTTTGAGCCGCTGCTCCCGAAGCTGAACATGTGCCCCAGGAACCACTTCCCCACGGTATTTCCCTAAGGGCAGAGTTGCTGGTGCAACTTCAGGTCAAGGTTTGAATGGAAATTTGATGGGGTGGCAGGGATTATATGCCAATGACGCCCTCAGCTCAGTTCAGGGAGGGTGTGAGGACCGAGCTCCTCTCCGGCCAAGCCTGGGTGGGGACGGTCAGGGCTACAGACAGACCTATTTGCAGATGGCTGAGCCCCACCTGGTAATTCCACACCAGGAATCGGTCCCAGGGACAGAAATCTAATCACAGAAAGTGTTTCATGTGCAGAGATGCTCACTTCAGCATTATTCAGTGGGAAGCTGGAAACACCTAGAGCTATTAATGTTTAATAGTCGGGAGTGGGCAGGTGCCTGGCTGCTGGGCACATGGGTGGTGGCATCCCCTGGGGCTGGGCTGACCGTCACCCCGGGGTCCCCACATGGAGCATATCTTTCAGGGCCAGAGAGTGGATGAAGCACCATATTCGGTGTCGACCTGATGAAGAAACCCAAGCTGGGACTTTGAACTTGGCATCCAAACTGGATGGGGAGGGGCCATCACAGTGCACTTGTTATGCCCAATGTCCCAATCCCCAAGGGGGAAGAGAGAAGGCTTCCAAGACAATGTAACTCGCAAAAAAAGGGAAGTTTATTACTGACTTGAGCCAGGGCTTCTGCCACATCCAAGACAGTGGTGCAGGGTCAGAAAAGCCCTGAGCCCAAGCTGTTACCCAAATTTATAGGGTATGCATAAGTGGTTGGTAGCTGGCTTAAGCGGATTGGTTACATGTTTGTAAAGCAATTCTATTGGTACAAACTTTCGCGGGCTTTTGTTCAAACTTAGGCGTTCACGAGCTTTTCCGTTTTCCCTCATGTCCCCTTTGTTCCCTTTTGGGCGCCTGTTGATTGGCTGGCTCCAGGCGGCCCGATGGGGGCGGGGAATCCCACCATTTCAGGGGAAACTGAAACCCAGGTCCGGGCGCCTGCCAGCCCCGGCAGCCCCACACACTGAGGGCAGTACTTTTTTCCTTCTGTGACAGAAGGAAGTGTACCAGCTCCCAGTTCATCTCATTTACATTCATGAACAACGACCCTAAAGCCACTGTCGACTTAAAAAATACATGCACAGTGTGAAAGTTGAGAGTTAAGGCTCACTTGGGCAAAGTGACGACTGCGGCCCGGGAGACGGCACCTCAGCTGGCTCTGAGAGGATGCCCTGGACGAGGAGGGAAGGTCAGTGTGAGTGGTTTTGGTGAAAGGGAGCATGCGCAATCAAGCGCGTGCTTCTTTGCCGAAAGTCGTGGCTGGTCACAAGGAGCAGACATGATCACGAAGGGCTTCAGTGCGTTTCTGCGTTTCCAGGTATAAGGAGATGAAAGAATTGGGCTGATCAAACCAGCTCCTAAAAATACCGATCTGAAGACCCGTGCTGCCTGTTTTCCCGGAGCACAGAAGCCTCGTTTCTGCTCTGCACCCTGACCTCTTTCAAGGGGCGGTTGAAGGTCAGCGGCTATAGAAGTGCCTGATTTAATCCTCATGGGGTAGATGGCCAGTGCCGACTGGAGGCTGACATTTTCCAGCTTCTGTCTCAGAGAGCCGTTTCCTTAAGGAATCAGTTAGCTGTTCTGGAGAAAAACCAAAAGTGCAGGGAAAGTGGTTTCTAGCTTGTTCCCTGAGCTCCGCCCCAGCCCAGAAGGGCATTCCCACCCCACCTCCTGTGTGCTAAAGGACGAACAGTTCCCCCTGGGGCACAGCCCCTGAAGAAGCCAACTGTGGGGGACGGGGGCCGGGGGGATACGGTGCAGGACGCCCGGCCGCAAGGCCAAGGCCCAGGGGAGGCAGCTGCGCTGCTGTGCAGGACCGCTAGGAGGACCACCTCTGAGGGGGCTGCCAGCAGTGCTGTGACCGCCCCACTGCACTGTCGACTTAAAGAACCACAGCCTAAGTACTGAGCATGCCTGCTCCGTCGTGTCCGACTCCCGTGACCCCATGGGCTGCAGCCCACCAGGCTCCTCGGTCCGTGGGATTCTCCAGGCAAGAATACTGGAGTGGGTTGCCATGCCCTCCTCCAGGGGATCTTCCCGACCCAGGGATCGAACCCCGGTCTCCTGAATTATAGGCAGATTCTGTACCATCTGAGCCACCAGGGAAGCTCCCGTGGTACTACTGACTTAAAAAATAATCATAACCTCAAAACTGAGTGTGCATGCTCAGTCATGTCTGACACTTTCCAACCCCATGGACTGTAGCCCGCCCGGCTTCTCTGTCCAGGGGATTCTCCAGGAAAGAATATTGAGTGGGTTGCCATTTCCTCTTCCAGGGAATCGTCCCAATCCAAGTATGGAATTCAGGTCTCCCGAGTCTCCTGCACTGGCAGGTGGGTTCTCTATTCCTGAGCCACTTGGGAAGCAGTTTGTTGGGTGGGCATTTTTAGGACTTCAGTCCTGGAAGACAGCATCTCAAGTGGCTGAGAAAACTGTTCCAAGGAGGACGGGGTAGGGGGCGTCAGGTTATGCAGAAGTTTGCAACAGCGGGCAGGTACTCTGAACATCAGAAGGTTAGTACTAATTAAGAAAAACCAGGTATCTCAGGTTGAGGAGTTTAGCACTTTTCTCTGTATGGGAAGATGCAGGAGTCTGGGCTCACTGAACTCATTGCTTTCTTGCTCATCTCAGCTGCCTGGGGCCGGCATCCTGCGATCTGAGTTTCACATCCTTCGTCACCGCTCACACACATGTGGCGGCGGCCTCCCTATGGCCAGATGGGAGGCCTTGTCCTTCCTAGGCACCCTCCAGGCTCAGAAATTCACATTTGAAGAGCCGGAACCACTGATGGCTGTGACACCCTTGTTTACTGGTACGGCAAGAGATGCTCCATTCCTCAGTCCTTTCCTTGTCCGTATCTGCTCCACATGCTTACAGAGGTTGAACCTGGTTCTTGGAGGGGAGAGGGCACAGGTGCCCCTGGAGCCTGCACGGTGGAAGGTCCGTATACCCTCAGCCCTCAGCCCACACCAAGACCATCAGGGGCCCACGGAGGGCAGCCCCTCACCCGGGGGCCAGCAGGGTGGAGGACCGTCCATCCCTAGAGCTGCAGGGAAGCTGAGGCCTTCGCTGAGACCTCACCACAGCTCAGCACCTCCCTCTGCCCAGCCCTGCCCCCACCCCCGGCCTCTCTTCAGGCAGATCCCCGCAGCACCCAGCGGGCCTGCTTCCTGGGAAACCCGCATAGCTGCTACCACATGGTAAGGCATGCGCTCTGGGAAGGTAAAATGGAGAAACGGCTGTCTTGGAGCAGAGCAGAGAGAACTTCCCTGAGGCTGGAAGGATGAGCAGCCGCGTGTGAGGAGGCACCCTGGCTGCAGAGGCGGACGGGTGAGGGGATGGACGCGGAGGTGCCCGGCTCCTCCTGGGCAGCGCCCTGCTTGCTCACCAGCTGCCTGAGCCGAGGGGCCTCCCACGTCCTGTCCAGGTGCCCACGGCCCGCGAAACAGCAAGGGGCCTGCCCGGGGGCCTGGCCAGCCGTCCCTGATCTCGGAACCCCCCGGAAACCGCCAGCCTGGGGCAGGACGTCACTCCCCACTGTGGGCGGGCCTCCTGGAAGCCACCGTGGAAGCCCTGCCTTCCGGCCTTGGCCTCCGCCAGGAATGCCTTCCTCCCTTCTTCCCGGGACCCCTCTTCCCCCCTGAGCCCCAGTTTAAGTGGAGCCCCCTTCCCGTCCCCCTCCCCAAATACTCTCCAGAGACACAGAGGTTACCGGGCAGGCGGGGCTCTTCCTCCCGACAGTGACCTCAGGCCAATCCTGCGCCCTGATTTCCCCTGGAGACTTGGCACCAGACCCTCTGGGCGGCAGGGGCATCGGGCAGCAGCCCCACAAGGGTGGGCTCTGCTTCCACGCCCTCCATGGCCACGGGCTGCTGGTGGCCCCTGAGGCAGCGAGGGGCGGGCCAGAATGGACAGTGGTGGGCAGGGGGCTCACGGCCCAAGGAAGAGCCTCATTGCACACGAGTCAGGAGCATCCTTGACGGCTTCGGCCCCTCCCTGTACTGAGCTGCATCAGAGCGGGGCACTGTCCACATTTGCCCAGAGATGCTCACTCCTGGCACTCAGCCCCTCTGCCCTCAAGACAGGCAGCAGTGTGAGAGTGATGGTCCCTCAAGAGACACCCACATCCTACCCCCGGGAACCAGTGGGTGTGCAGATGGAATTACATGAGAATCTCAAAAGGAGATCATCCTGGATGGCTCAGGCAGCTCTCAACCCAATGACAGGTGCCCTCGAAAGAGACGGAGTAGGGAGCCCCATGGGGACAGAGGCAGAGACTGGGGTGATGCAGCCAAAAGCTGAGGGGTACGGGAGTCCCAGATGCTGAGGAGGTGGGGAGGCTGCGCCCTGAGCCTCAGGTTAGGAAGGAGCCTGCTGGCACCTCACTTCTGGCTCCTGCCCAGCAAACCGCAAGGGAGTCAATTTCGGTTGTCTCAAGCCCCCTCTTTAGTGTGAGAACTGGACCATGAAGAAGGCTGAGCACCAAACAATTGATGCTTTCGGACTGTGGTGTTGGAGAAGACTCTTGAGAGTCCCTTGAACAGCAAGGAGATACAACCAGTCCATCCTAAAGGAAATAAGTTCTGAAAGTTCATTGGAGGGATGGATGCTGAAACTGAAGCTCCAATCCTTTGGCCACCTGTTGCAAAGAGCCAACTCACTGGAAAAGTCCCTGATGCTGGGAAAGATTGAAGGCAGGAGAAGAAGGGGATGACAGAGGATGAGATGGTTGGATGACATCACCGACTCAATGGGCTTGGATTATGAGCAAACTTTGGGAGACAGTGGAGGACAGGGAAGCCTGGTGTCTGCAGTCCATGGGGCCTCAAAGAGTCAGACACGACTTAGCGACTGAACAACAACAAGCCCCCCGGTTTCTGGTGGTTTGTTACCAGACTCCCAGGAGACTTACACGGAGCCTTCCAGGGGGAGCCAGGGGACACTGGCCCTGCTGGGTCAACGTCGGAAAGGGTCCATTATACCAGGGTTCTTGACCTGGTGTCCCCCAAGAGTCTGGGGGCTTTGGAGTTCTGAGACCTCCTGACACCCTTGACATTGCATGCAATGTTCTCTGAGGGGAGGGCGTGAGGCTCTCAGCAGCTCTCTGCATCTGAGGACGATTTTGAGCCTCTGTCCCCATCCTTGGTGGCCCCCCAGGAAGGGCAATGTCCATCCTCCACCTCCTGTGGGGCTCCTGGGCACGGGACCAGGGCCTGGGCCAGTGTCCCCAGGTCCAGGCAGAATGGAGCAGAAGGCAAGCGTCACCTGCTGGGCAGACCCTGCCCAGCCTGGGACCCTCTGTCCCTTGCTGTCCTTCTGAATCACCCAGCTGCACCTGTGGGGTCTGGGGGACTGAGGGCCAGGACAGGTGGATGCCGCCCAGGGCCCCAGGGAACGTGCCCTCGGAGGCTGTGCCCTGGAGGAGGGCAGGGCCTGTGAGGCATGAAAGGGGAACCAGAGATGAGTGAGAGCAGGGTGGCCGCATGAGACCCCGGGAGCCGAGTGGCGGGCAGCCCTGGACCATGGGCCCTTCCTCGGGCATGGATGTCGTCTCAGTCCTGGGTGTGGGTCGGACAGGAGAACCAGGCAGGAATCCAGGACCCAGACGCTGCGGAGTCACCAGCGATGTGCGTGGGGGGGGGGTCTTCTCTGCCCAGGGAGGGGCGGGAACAACAACACCCACAAAGGCCTCTGGAGGGTCCCACGAGCACCGGTTCCCAGGGGCCCCTTCATCTGGAACCTTCCGGGCCACGCGGCGGGGGGCTTGGAAGACCCCGTTGGGCCTGTCTCATGCTTGAGGCCCTTGGGACCCCCTCTTGCTGCCTTCCCCCCTGGCCTGGGTTTGGGCGTCAGGACGCAGCCCCCACTGGATCGGGCTCTGCAGAGTGCCAATCCCCACCTGAGCCCCACACGTGTGGCTGGGGACGCAGAGCCGCCCCCTGGGGGCCTTAGGGACGTGGAGATTGATGTCGACCCCAGACAGGGCTTGTAATTAAATATGTCGAGTGGGTTTGACCGAGTGTGAGACACTGTCCCGCGCAGGTCACTTAGTCTGATGGATTTGCAGAAGGCCCTGCAGGAGCCAGGGTTGGGGGTGGGGTCCGCCTTCTCCAGGCCTCTCTCCCCTGATTGGGGGGTTACCGGGAGCACCCCCGGACCCTGTCCCACCCTCATCAGGGGCAAGAGGCGGCAACGGGGGAGGCTTTCAGAGGTTTGAGGAGGCGTCGCCACCATAAGGTGCCGCAGAGGGGCGCAGGCTTCCGTCTGGGGGCAGAGAGGAGAGTGGAGTAGCCCCGAACCGGTCCAGATGCTCCTGGGGGGAGCCTTGTGATTGATCCCAGCGCCGCCTGCTGGCGATTCCTGTAGCTGCAGCCTCAGGCAGATCCCCAACCTTGTCCATATCCCCCTAAGACCCCCCCCCCCCCCCCCCCCACCCCTGCCAGAGCCTGAGCCCCGACCCTGCTTACACTTTGGGGGGGACAGTGGCACGGCGCATCAGACAACGAGAGCCACCCCCACCATCCTGGGGGAAAGCTGACTTAGAAAGCAAGACTTCCTGGTGGGCAGGCTTAGGGTGCTTGGGTGGGGTTCTCCTAACATCCCCTGCTCTGCTGGGGGGCCCTGGGTAAAGCCCACCACCCCAGGGAGTGGAGAAGACCGCCGGCTGCTCCGCCGAATCAGGAATGAGGGGGACCCAGGCGCCTTGGACGGCCCAGCCTGGCAGGCCCCGCAGCTCCACTACCCTCTGGGCCGTCACTGCTCCGTGTGGACGCACCGGCTGCTCTCTCTACCTGGGCACTGGCAGGTGGACGGGAAAAGTGTCCATAATGGGGCTGACATCCCGATGGGGGCGGGAAGGCAGACAAACAGCACAGCAGAAGGGGCCTGTCTGCGCGCCGGAGGGTGGGCCGCGCTTGGAGTGAGAGGAGGAGGCGCAGAGTCAGGGGCCCCAGGGGCCCAGAACAGCAAGCAGGGGCGATCCTTAGCCAGCACCCAGTCCGGTCCGAGGAAGCGGACCCTGGATGCCGGCTGCTGGAAGCCCGGGAGGTCAGCCGGGAGCTCGAGCGTGGTGACCATGGCTCCCCCAGGACCTGCTGTCCTGGGGCACAAACTCCTCAAACAACACGGTCCCTGCACACCCGGCCCCCAGGTGAGCCTTCACTCGGGGATCCCCCTGTGTCTACCGTTTCAACCCGATGGCTGCAGTGAGATGATTGTGTTTATTGGGAGTTATGATGCTCCAGAAAACACGCTACCCATTTCTGGGTACATTTGTCGTTTTTCAGTTGCTCAGTCATGTCCGACTCTGGGCGACCCCATGGACTGTGACAGTCCAGGCCTCCCTGTCCTTCACCGTCTCCCGGAGTTTGCTCAAACTCATGCCCATTGAGTCAGTGATGCCATCCAACCACCTCTGGGTCCAGGGAAGGAGGTAAACCAGCTGGGACTCGGCAGCCAAGGCTGGCTGCCTGTCTTAACATCGTCTACCCCGGTGCAGAACCTTGATGTGTTCAGGGCCGCAGGTACTCACTTCCCACCAGACAGCTGCGGCCGTGAGATTGCACTCGGCCAACGGTTGGTGAGCAGAAGTGAGTGTGGGATTTTCCAGATGGTTCTTCGCAGGGGATGCAGTGACCTGTCAGTTCAAAGAAGTCACTTCCAGCATTAGAAGCAGAAAGGGGCTTCCCAGGGAAAGCATCCACCTGCCAATGCGGGAGATGCGGGTGCAATCCTGGGTCGGGAAGATCCCCTGGAGGAGGGCACGGCAACCCTCTCCGGTTTTCTTGCCTGGAGAATCCCATGGACAGAGGAGCCTGGTGGGCTACAGCCCATGGAGTCCCAGTGAGTTGGACAGGACTGAGCACACACGTGTATTAGAAGCAGAAACAGATTCAGCCTGGGCTCTAAGGACTTAAAGATCCCTGTGGGCTGGGGCAGTGAAGGGGGGTCTGCTCACACAGGCAAGGCAGTGGTCCCACCCCTGAAGCCAAGGAGACTGGAGAACAGAGACCCTCCGCCCCGCCTTTGCTGTGACCATCACCACGTTTGGCCACGCAGGCTTGCCTACAGTGGCCATGTCTGCCTTCCAATCACACCCAAGTTCCTGCAATCAGGCTGCACCCAAACCACATCCAGAACACCAGCTGTAAGGGGCTCTGGGAAGTGCAGTTTTCCTGGTGGTGACCAGACGGGAAATACAATTTGACCTTGTTCTGAAACAAACAGACTCATCCAGAAGAAGCGAAAGTTGCTCAGTCGTGTCCAACTCTTTGAGACTCCATGGACTGTATAGTCCATGGAATTCTCCAGGCCAGAATACTGGAGTGGGTAGCCTTTCCCTTCTCCAGGGGATCTTCCCAACCCAGGGATGAAACCCAGGTCTCCTGCACTGCAGGTGGATTCTTTACCAGCTGAGCCACCAGGGAAACCCAAGAATACTGGAGTGGGTAGCCTATTCCTTCTCCAGAGGATCTTCCCAATCCAGGGATCAAACCCAGGTCTCCCACATTGCAGGCTGATTCCTTACTGGCTGAGCCACAAGGGAAGCCCGTGAAGCTACTCTACTCCAGTACAAATTAAAAACAAACAAAAAAGCAACCAACACTGCAGAAGCCACAGAGTTCAAGTTATGTCTCATGCAGAAAATGATTGTGAATGTTGTACCTAGAATTTGAAAGTAGACAGACTTAGTGGTATTGCTAAGGTGGAAATTTGTGAATGGAAATGTCAATATACCTGGGTGTTTCTATCAAAAATCCTCCTTGTGTTCAACCTCTGATGGTGGCCAGAGGGTTTAATGTCTCCTCCAAACCGAGATGAATTCTACAAAAGCTGAAATGCTGATGGAATCTGTCACAGTCACGGATGCATGTAGAGAATCTGCCTGGAAAAAGAGGGACACAAATGCCCAGTGGAAAGAGCCCCTGGCCTGGGGTAGGTGTGGCTGTGGCTGTGATACCAACCATGGTTCTTGCCCTTTAATCAGCAGAAGTTGATCAGAGGGCAGACAAGAAATCCAGGCACAGCTCTGTCGGGGCCACTGCTGCAGCAGGAGGATGAGAACAGACAACAGCTCCCCTTGCTCTTTCCCCAGGAGGAGCGAGCTGGTTCCTTATATGGAGTGAGGGTGGGGTGAGTCCAGGGGTCCGGGCAGAGGGGTGACTTGGGTGGTTTGCCCACCCTCGTCAGTGTTACATGCAGGGGGCACGCACATGACTCTGCTTTTGCTCCTGGCTCCTCAGAAGTGGCAGTGGCTAAGAGAAATTAAAGATCTAGATAACTGGAGAAATATTCCATGTTTAGGAATTGGAAAGACTCAATATTCTCAAAATCATAATTCTCCCTAAATTGATTTATACAGTCAATTGAATCTTGTAAAGATCCCAGCAGAATTTTTGGTAGAAATTGGCAAACTGACCATAAAATTTATTTGTAAATGCAAAGGACTTAGAATATCCAAAATGGTTTTGAAACAGAAGAACAAAAGGATGATTTACACTCTAAGGAGGACTTTAAAACTTTCTCTAAAGCCACAGTAAGCCTAGCTGTACACCTTTGGCAAAAGCTAGAGATAGAGACCATGGAGTGAAAAATAAGGGTTCATAAAAAAATGCTTACATTTATGGTCACTTCATTTTCTGCAAAAGTGCTAAGGAAAAGCAACGGAGAAAGGAGTCTTCTCCATGAAAGTGCTGGGATGACTGGATATCCGCAGGCCAAAGGACGAATTTAGACCCTTACCTCCCATCGTCCGCAAAAATTAACTCAAAGAGGATTGTGGACCTAACTGAAAACTCTAGAGAACAAACACAGAAGAAAATCTTTGGGAGCTGGACTTAGGCAAAGTGTTCTTAATCTTGATGCTAAAAGCATGATCTATGAAAGAAAAAAGGATACATTGAACTTCATCAAGATTAAAAACTTTTGCAGTTCAAAAGACATCATTAAGGAGAGGAAGAGACAAGTCATGGACAGGGGGAAATTACTTAGAATTTATGTATCTGGTAAAGGACCTGTATCCAGACTACGTAAAGAATTCTGACAACTTAATAAGAAGATAAACAATCCAATTAAAATGAGTGAAAGATTGGGAGTTCCCTGGTTTCCCAGTGGTTAAGGACCTGCTTGCAGATGCAGGGGACACGGGCTTCATCCCTGCTTTGAGAAGATCCCACGCGCAGCAGAACACCAAAGCCCTTGAGAGCCACAACCAGAACTACTGAGCCCGAGCTCTGGAGCCCACGAACTGCAGATGCTGAAGCCTGCATGCCCCAGAGCCTGTGCTCCGCACAAGAAAGCCACCACAGTGAAAAGCCCATGCACCACAACCAGAGAAGAGCCCGCACATGGAAATGAAGACCCAGTACAGCCAAAAATTAATTAATTAAAAATCAAAATCCCTTATTGAACCCATTAAGAGATGCTTGGGCTCATTGGACATGAGATTCATGCAGTCAAACTACAGAGACTTTCGCTTTTGCATCCGCTAGAATGGCTGCCATCAGAAGGATAGGCAATCCTAAGTGATGAGCAGGGTGTGGAGGAATTGAAGCTGTGGTTTTCCCAGCAGGCATATAGGAGGCTGAGCACCTTTTTTATTGATGTTTTTTAAGTATGGTGCTGGAGAAGACTCTTGAGAGTCCCTTGGACTGCAAGGAGATCAAACCAGTCAATCCAAAAGGAAATGAGTCCTGAATATTCATTGGAGGGACTGATGCTGAAGCTGAAGCTCCAATACTTTGGCTACCGGATGCGAAGAGCTGACTCATTGGAAAAGACCCTGATGCTGGGAAAGATTGAAGGCAGGAGGAGAAGGGGATGACAGAGGATGAGATGGTGGGATGGCATCACCAACTCAGTGAACATGAATTTGAGCAAACCCTCGGAGACTGTGAGGGACAGGGAAGCCTTGGCGTGCTGCAGTCCATGGGGTGGAAACAATTTAGAGATTGAACAACAACAGCCACAGCAATTCATGGCTGGTAGGAATGTTAATGGCAAAGCCACTGTGGGAAGCAACTGGCAGCTCTCCGAGATGTTGAGAGTTGAGTCTCCATTAGTATCTACCTGCTCTCGTCTGAATGTTTGAGTCCCGGCAAAATTTATGTGTTGAGATCCTAATTCCCAGGGTGACAGTGTTAGGGGGTAGGGCTTCGGGAGGTGGGTAGATCGTGAAGGTGGAGCTGTCATGAATGAAATCAATGCTCCTATGAAAAGGACCCCAGAGAGCTCCCTGCCCCCGTCCACCACACGAGGACTCAGCAAGAAGAAGGCTGCTTACGAACCGGGAAGCAGCTTCCCACCTGACACCTGATCTGCCTTCACTTTGATCTTGGAGGTCAAGCATTCCGGACTGTGAGCAATGAAGGCTCGCTGTGTTCAAGACACCCGGTCTGTGGTGCTTGTTATAAGAGCCCAAGCAGGCTAATCAACACCACAAAGACATGAAAACACAGGTCTTCACGAGGACTTGGATGAGAATGTTCAAAATGGCACCATCCATAAGAGGCCTAAAACAATCCAAGTGTCCACTTGCTGGTGACTAGACGGACAAAATGTGGCGTATGTACAATAGACACACTCGAGGATAGAAAGGAACAGAGTACTGACCCAGCTGCATAGATGAATGTCAGGAACATTATGCTCAGCAAAATCCTTGTATGAGTCCACTCATGTAAAATGTCAGAAGAGGCAAGTCTATGATGACAGAACACATAGCAATGTTTGCCTGGAGCTGGATATGGGGGCAGAGACTGGCTGCAAATGGGCACAAGGGAGCATTTTGGTTTGGGGTGATGGAAATGTTCAGAAATGTTTTTAAATTGGATTGTGGTGATGACTGCACAACTCTGTAAATTTACTGAAAATCATCGACTTGCACACTTATGATGGGTGAATTCTATGCTGCATAAATCGTACCTCAATAAAAATAAACCACGCTCTGAAAGAAAGCTGCTCAGTAAGATCAGCATCAGAATAAAAATGCAGTTTTCGTTTTTCTAGTGAATTCACTCGGCTTTGTCAGTGAATGCCGAGTGAACGCTTGCTGCTGTTCAGTTGCTCAGTCGTGTCTGCCTCTTTGTGACTCCACGGACTGCAGCACGCCAGGCTTCCCTGTCCATCACCATCTCCAGGAGTTTGCTCAGACTTGTCCATTGAGCTGGTGATGCTATCCAACCATCTCATCCTCTGTCATCCCCTTCTCCTCCTGTCTTCAATATTTCCCAGCATCAGGGTCTTTTCCAATGAGTCAGTTCTTTGCATCAGATGGCCAAGGTGCTGAAGCTTCAGCTTCAGCATCATCTTTCCAATGAATATTCAGGGTTGATTTCTTTTAGGATTGACTGGTTTGAGTGAATGCTTAAATAGATTAATGAGAAGATGCAATTAGATTGTTCACGGTGACAGGGAATTCCGCATTACTGGGGAGTCTGTGAGAGTTCAAAGCGGAGACTAAAAGGGTCCTTCAAGGCAGAAGAAAGTCACTCATGGCGGCGGACACCAGGGTTGCTGGCTCTGCCACACTCCCCAGCAGCATCTCGACAGCTGTTCACTTTTTAACAATCTCGAGTTTTACCCCCAGAGCTTGTCGTGTCCTGCCGGGGGCCATGGGCCAGGTGAGGCTACTTAAATCCAAATGAGTTCAAGTGACATGAAATGCAAGACCCAGGTGTCGGGTGTTGGTCGAGGGTCCAAGGCATCTTGATGCCCCGTGGCGTCTAGTTAGTCCCTGCCACAACTGGGCGTGGCAGGGACAGGACTTAGAGGGGGTTTGTGGTCAGGGTTGTTGGAGGTGATGGGTACCCTTGCTCATGATGCGCCCGGGTGGCAGGAGGCTTGGGGCGCCGCCTCCCGCCGCTGACCCTCTGGGCACCACAGCCCAAGGCCCTGAGAACACTCTTCCGACAGGCTGGTCGGCAGCCCTGACCCCACGACTGCCCTGCCTGGTTCATGCTGACCAACCCGCTAGGGGATTTGGTGCTGGGAAGTTGGGGGCTGAGTCAGGCCCTGGGAAAGCCCAGCAGAGCGATCACGAGGCCAGCCTGGAGCGGGGCAGCTCCGGGGGTCACCAAGCCCAAGAAGGGGACACGGGGGATGGAGCAGGGACAGCAGGAGGCAAGCCCTGAGCGTGCAGCCCCTGGGCCTGGGTGCCCCAGGGGCCCACCTGAGTGTGGCTCTGGGCCCCACAGGGTCCCGGCAGCTCCAGGGGCCCTGGCCTGCTCCGGGGGGCGCTGTGCGCAGGGCGGGCTGCGGGCCTTCCCCTGTTTGGAGAAACATCTGGTTCTGATTGTCGTCCTAGAAAAAGATGAAAACTCTCCTGGGGCGACGAGGAGGGAAGGAAGGGCCCCATGGGCCGGGGGCCTGGCCTCCTCCCCGTGTGCAGCCGGGCCTGCCCGCCCCAAAGGCCGCCTGCAGGGACCTCAGCACGCACCCAGCCCGCCCAGGAGAAGCGCAGAAACACCAAGCCTGCTGGGGACTCAGGCCCCAAGGGGCTGCCGGCCGGGGCTGCTGCGGCTCCTGACACCAGGCCGAGAGGGGGTCCTGAGTTGCGTCTGCTTCCCATGGGAAGAAGTCCTCTTCCCACCTCGGGCAGGGTCGTCCTCACAAGGCCGAGACCACCTTCCGACGGTGACCGGCCCCTGGGGTGTCTGCGGAGATGGCGGGGTCTGCGGGCCGGGCGGGCCAGCCTTTCCGTCCTCAGAGAAGGACGTCCACTCTGCCCTCAGGCCTCCTGTTGCTTCCTTCTCTACTCCTTGTTGTCCCAACCCTTTGTTGTTTTTAGATTTTTTTTGCTGTTTTTTTCCTAGTGTCTCAAAGGTCCTGCCGATATTTCCAAGCACACTACCCTGAATCAGACGTGAGCTCTCACTGAGTCTCTGTCAGGCTCCGGGTGGACAAGAATAGTCCTGGACAGACGGGCCTCCTGGGGAGGATTTGCACCAAGGCCTCTGGGCCTCCTGTTCACGCACCAGCGTTCCCACAGGCTGGTGACCTCCAGGAAAGAATTAACATGCTTCCTGAGAAAATGTCTGTTCTCGTTGCTAACAATGGGCTGGAAGAATGTTTTCTTCTTTTATCATACATTTAGCTGCATATTTATCTTTCTATCACCAATGAGAGTTAACATTTTGCTTTAAGCCCCTCAACTCAGCACAGCTGAATTTTAGCCCATGCTACCAGGAGGAGTGGCCTTCCCTGGTACCTCAGATGGTAAAGAATCTGCCTGCAATGTGGAAAATCCAGGTTCGATCCCTGAGTCAAGAAGATCCCTGGAGAAGGAACTGGCAAACCGCTCTAGTATTCTTGCCTAGAGAATACCATGGATAGAGGAGCCTGGTGGGCTAAAACCCATGGGGTTGCACAGAGTCGGACATGACTGAATGGCTAACACCGTTGGTTTCAGCTTGTGCTACCCCAGGTGGCTCAGAGGTAAAGAAACTGTCTGCCAGTGCAGAAGACAAAGGAGGCATGGGTTTGATCCCTGGGTCAGGAAGACCCCCTGGAGGAGGAAAAGGCCACCACTCCAGTGTTCTTGCCTGCAGAATCCCACGGACAGAGGATCCTGGTGGGTGACAGTCCATGGGGTCACACAGAGTTTGACACTCCCCGGAGGAGAGGTGGCTGATTTCATCTCACACTAGTCCAGTAGACAGGGCTTGCTCTGCGGGGATGCTCTGAGGCTGCGGGGGGTGGGGACAGGCTGGTGTGACGGGGAGGAGCGCCCCATGGGCCAGTGAAGGGCTCCCTGGTTGGGCACACACGCAGCTCCTCTCCAGCCTGCCGGGGTGTGCGGCCGCCTCCCAGGTTGGCAGACGCGGCCTGAAGCTCCGCATGTCCGACCAGCCTCTGCTTTAGCATCGAAGTCCAGAAGGAGCTCAGGCCTGGGATTGCAGGGAACCCATCGCTCTTTTTGAAAAGCTCTCAGGACAGTGACTTCAGTTCGATTCTGTTTCCCGGGAGACCCTGACCTACTCTGCTCGGGCGTTAGGGGATGGAAACACTGGTGCGGGAAGTGGTGCCTGTCGAAGGTTCCCTGGGTGCTGCTCCCAGTTTCTGGAGTTTGCCTCTGGGGAGACCCCTGCCGAGGGGGCTCATCCGGCTGGGCAAGGCCCTGGGAGCGCATGGGGATCCCGGAGCCCATGGGAGTCAGGGTGGGGGCCCCGGACAGCCACAGGCCCCCGGTGGAGGCGCACATGCTTTTCTTTACGAGCTTCCCCCAGGCTCGCCCGCGCAGGCCACACTCCCCGGGCCTGACCCCCCACCCGGCCCCGAGCACGTTGGGGGGACAGATCAGTGCAGCTGTGGCCACCCACAGACGCGGCCACGTCCAAACGCCGGGGAGGCGAGCGTGGTGAAGTGGAGCACATACTTCTGGCCTAAAATAGATTTTATCTGAAAAAGAAAACAGATGGAGCTGGAGATGATCGTTTTTTTCTTTTATGAAAAGCACAAGAAGAGGCAGAAAGCTGCTGTGTGCTCCCCTCCCCTGACCCTCCAGATGTGCTTGGAAACCTCTAAGGACCTTGATCCATGCTGGATCAGCTGATAAGGTCTGGCTGGGTGGAGGGGCTGCAAGGTCGGCAGGTTTCCTAACCAGAGCCGCTCAAGGGATGCCTCCCCTCTCCTTCTCCATCTGTGGGGAGACGATGTACGTCAAAGAGGACTGTGGGAAGCGCCTCTGTCCTGCAAGGTGGACCTGGAGTGACCAGGGCATCAGTGGTGAGGGACAGTGCGCCAGAGGAGCCCGGAGCGAGGCAATCGGGCACTCCTGGCTGGGGGGACCCCTGGGCAGCAGCTCTGGGCCCTCTGAGCTGTCTCCCCACTGGGCCTTGCAACAGTCTGGCTTGGGGTCCTGCTGTTGGGAGCAGGGACCAGTGAGGGGAGGCAGCAAGCTTTCACAGTATGGTCAGGAAGGAGTCTGGAAACAGAGGATCTGAGTGAGTTTCCTGGCTGCCTTTTACAATTGACTGTAAGTTGTTGTTTGCAGAAAGCCTTAGAGTGTTAACAGGTCTGTATCATGATTAATATTATCTGGGTAAAGCCTTGATTCAGCAAAATTCCTCTTGACTCAATTTGTCATCACATGACTCACCGCAGAAACATCGGGGGAGAGAAGTCATTAAACTTCCCCGTGAAACGGCTCCATTTATTTGTGTTAAATTTGTTCTACTTATCTGGTATGATTGTGAGTGTGGATCACAAAGCTAATTCTTTAGATAAGGTTTTATGACCAGCCATTAGCTTAGAGAGATGGATTTCCTTCTATTCGACAGGTTATTGATTTGTGCCAAAGGGAAGGATGCATTTCTCCCCAGATACCCGCAGGATGTGGTCATAGGTGTGTCTCCAGCTAGAATTCAGGAGCCTCACCTCACACACAGACAGAGCATCTCAGCAAGGCCTCGAGGAAATCACAGGCATTTAAGAGGCTTTGGTTAGCGGGTAAGGCCAAAACCGTTCCCCAAACAACACACTAGAAGGCAAATGCTCTGCAGTGTTAGAGAACTGAGCTCCAGTCTTACAGGGTGCACCGTTATCTCAGATCCTGGGACCGAGAATCAGCCTGTGTAGCTGCGGCTGCAACCACGGCCCATGGCCAAGACCAGCGGGGCAGGAAGCAGAGGGAAGGCCCCGTCACTGGGCGGCCGGGACCGACATGTGCATTCTCAGGGGTGGTTCCCAGGCACAGGCGTGCGGAGATGAACTGTCTTAAACTGCAGGACAGCTCTGGGAACACCCTGGGCAGCGCAGCCGAAGCTCTCTGCCAGCTGTCAGGCCCTGCTGGCACCACGGAGCAGGACCTGGTGACCGGGGAAGATGGGGGTGTCCGTCTGTCCGTCAGGTGATCACAGGGGGCTGGAAGCGGCCGAGCATCCTTGCAGTAGGCTCCGGGGGCCTGATTGCATCTCTGGGAACAGCCGAGCAGTGAACTGCTCTGGTGAGGGAGGTCCTCTCACCTGGAGTCGGGGGTCCCCTCAGGGCCCCGCCACAGCTAAGAGACAAGTGCTCACAGTCGTCAGGATGCCCCAGCCCACTGCACAGATGTGCGGGGCATCTCCCAGACCCTGCAGGGCAGGGTTTGCATTTGTCGTGGACAACACGACCCCTCTTCTGCTCTGGGCTCTGATGGCTCCCTGGGGGACACGGAGCCCTGCCCACCCAGGGCCCCCAGGATGGGGCACCCCATGAGGCCTGCATGGCAGCCACAGGGTAGGGCTGCTGGAGTCCAGAAAAAGGGGACTTCCCACCCACCACTGCCCGTCAGATTTGGCGCCAATCGCCCCTGAAAGACCATCCGTGGGTTTCCCAGAGAGGAGTGTTTGCAAATACTGAGCACCCGGCCCTTGAACTGAACCCGGCACCAGGACGGCCTCACCTTCATGCGGTGGGGAAGGGGACAGAGACCACCACGGGGTCCTGAGCGAGGCTCCCCTCCCCCTGCAGACTTTCCTGGCACCACCAGGCTTCCCTGACGGCTCAATGGGTAAAGAATCCTCTGGCAACGCAGGGAGACACAGGAGATGTGGGTTCGATCCCTGGGTTGGGAAGATCTCCTACAGAAGGAAACAGCAGCCCACTCCAGCATTCTTGCTGGAGGAGTCTATGGACAGAGGAGCCAGGAGGGCTGCAATTGCAGAGTTGGACACTACTGACTGAGCAGACACACACACACACCAGTCAAAAACACGGATGCTATGGGTAACATTGTGGCAAAGGCAATAAATAAGAGAAACCGATGAAGACAAGAGTTTAAACAGAATTCAGAATGAACACCTTGTGTCTCTGTGCAGTTTCTGGGCATGAGGGTGCATGCATGCATGCTAAGTCACTTCAGTCATGTCCAACTCCTTGCAACCCCATGGACTGTAGCCCACCAGGCTCCTCTGTCCATGGCATTCTCCAAGCAAGAATACTGGAGTGGGTTACCATACCCTCCTCCAGGGGATCTTGCCGACGCGATGATCGAACCAGCGTCTCTTATGTTTCCTGCATTGGCAGGCAGATTCTTTACCAGTAGTGCTACTCAGAAGTCCCTGTGTAGTTGCTGGGGGTGAGGGTGGGGGTGGCAGATTTGGCTGTGAACTTTCTAGAGACCAAAGCCAAACAGGGAGACTAGAGACTTCACTGGTGGTCCAGTGGCTAAGACTCCACGCTCCCAATGCAGGGGCCCGGGTTCGATCCCTGGTCGGGGGAACTAGATCCCACATGCTGCAATTAAAAACCCTTGTGCCACGACTAAGACCCAGCCAAGCCAAATAAGTTTTTAGTTTTTTTTTTTTTTAAAGGTAAACTAGCTTTTGTCCCATTTCCCTGGAATCCTCTGGGATCACCCATGGATACCCTGAGGTCTTGTTCATTGTTCTTAGACATTGGGTTTAAAACAAAGAAGAGGGAAAGGAAAGAAATTACTCAACTTGGAAACAAGACCTACTCCTCTCAGGAAAGGGTGGCATTTTGTAACGATCTTGTCCCCCCAGGATCATGGCGCGGGGTTGCACAAACGGGGAGTGATTCATAGATGTTTCTGGAAGATCTTCTCTCCATCTCCTCCATCACACCCTCATCAAAGGCAGCGTCCCCGTCAGCAGTGTGTCTGCCCGGACTCCTAACCAGTCTGCACTGTCTGCCTGCCTCTCTCTGAACCGCCCCAACCCCGCCCCGGGCACCTCCCTTCCTCTCATGGTGCATGCCTGCAAACTCCTTCCACCCAGGTCTTGGCTCAGACCCCTTATTCTAACTGTCCAGTGTTGTAGCCCCGACCTGGCAGCTGTCCACACCTGTTTCGCCACGTTTGGGGAAGAGGTGGGGATCGTGCAGGGAATCATGCAGATCCATCTCCTGGAAGGGAAGCCCTAGATTCCCCCCACAGGGGATACACAGAGGGAGGCCCCGCCTGAAAGCGTGTAGGAACCCAGCACCCCTAGGAGCTCCTGTCTAGTGCTTTTTCAGTGAAATGTACAAATTATTTTTTAACAAAGTGTCTAATTAGTCTTCATAAATCATGACTGACAAACCAAGAGGGGCATTGTTTCCTTAAGAACCAATCAGTTGATTCGAATGACGTTTCCACGATGCCATGTTGGTGAGAAAGGATGGGTTTCTTCACCTGCTACCCCCGTGAAGGTGGACACTCTGGCGGCTCAGGGCACTTGATTCTATCGATGGGGTTGGTTCTGTTATTATTTACCGTATTCCAGACGAGTGCCCCCACACTGTCTGTGGTTAGCATTTCAGCATGTCCAGGCCCCTGGGGACCAAACCAGCATGGCCAGGACGAGCGTGGACAAGGCACCCGCGCTCACTCTCAGTTTTGCCTGAGCTCAGGGTGGACAGCTCGTGGACTCAGCTGCAGGGCTCCCGACCCTGTGGGCAGTGCTGGGGCCTCTGGGCCGAAGCCTGTGCTCCCCACTGGCCACGAGGGACCATCCCTTGGTGACCCAGGGAACGGGCTGGAAGCGGGTGGCACTGAGTCTCCACTGATCTGCACTCCAGCTCCCTCAGTGGCTACTGGGCACGCTCGGTCATTTTGGAGTGACCTCACTGATTGACTGGCACTGACGTGCTTCAGGCACCATCTGTGACGAAAAAGGCAAGCCTGAGCTGTCAGTTTTCAGACAGCTTTCCTCCCCAGGTCGGACAGCCTTGTCTGCTTGTGAGGCTCGGACACAAATGGAGGAGCAGCTGTAGGCAGAGTATTTTCAGGAGCGAGGATGGCTGGCATCAGGAGTGAGTGAGTGAGTGAGTGAAGTTGCTCAACCGTGTCCCACTCTTTGCGCCCCCCGGGATGGTGGCCACCAGGCTCCTCCATCCATGGGATTCTCCAGGCAAGAGTGAGTACCGGAGTGGATTGCCATTTCCTTCTCCAGGGGATCTTCTTGACCCAGGGATTGAACCCGGGTCTCCTGCATTGCAGGCGGACGCTTTACCCTCTGAGCCACCAGGGAACACCCCAAACAGTAAGCCAGCCCCCATCCAGCAGGGCGGGGAGGGGCCCGGGGCTGAGGCCCCTCCCTCCTCGCTGGCCCCTCCCGCGCGGTCCCGGAGGCAGGCAGCACGCTGTCTCCTGGGCCACGAGACCGGATTCCAGTTGGTCCTGCAGGGAGCAAGCCAGGCTGGCTCCCCGGCCCCAAGTGCCCTCGATTGTTCTCTGTTCTATTCGCAGGCAACTCTAGGGACTGATATAAGCTTGTAAAAAAGCACAGCTATCGAAGGCAGAGAAAACCAGGTCTAAGCTGAAGCGCTGTCCAAAGGGCAAGAACAGGCTGGGCTCTGGGTGAGGCAGAAGGAGGGGGCTCCCCCAGGACCGAGGCTCAAGGAGGGTCTCCAAGAAGCTGCCCTGGTGGGCCCACCTCTCCCTTCCTTTGGGAGGGCCCTAGGGTCCTGGGCACGTGGCGCCCTGTGTGCTCAGCTTCAGGGCCCTTTGGGAGTGCCGACCCCCACCCAGGGAGTGCCGTCCCCCACCCACCCTGCCTTCCCCCATTGCCATATCCCAGGGCCATGTGGTCTGACAGCTGGTGCCCGGTGGTCCACCTGGGCCCCGCATGTCCCCCCATACTCAGTCTGGCCTTGTGGAGTATCCCTGGGGCTCCTGGAGAAGCTGCTCTCTAGGCATTTTATTTTCTTGGGCTCCAAAATCACCACAGACAGTGACTGCGGCCATGAAATTAAAAGATGCTTGCTCCTTGGAAGAAAAGCTATGGCCATCCTAGACAGCATATTAAAAAGTAGAGATGTTACTTTGCCACCAAAGGTCCATCTAGTCAAAGCTATGGTTTTCCAGTAGTCATATATGGATGTGAGAGTTGGATCATAAAGCTGAGCACAGAAAAATTGATGCTTTCAAACTGTGGTGTTGGAGAAGACTCTTGAGAGTCCCTTGGACAACAAGGAGATAAAATCAATCAATCTTAAAGAAAATCAACCCTGAATATTCATTAAAATACTGATGCTGAAGCTGAAACTCCAATACTTTGGCCCTCTGATACAAAGAACTGACTCATTGGAAAAGACCTTGATGCTGGGAAAGATTGAAGGCAGAAGGAGAAAGGGACGACAGAGGATGAGATGGTTGGATGGCATCACCGACTCAATGGACATGAGTTTGGGTAAACTCCGGGAGTGGGTGATGGACAGGGAAGCCTGTTGTCCTGTAGTCCATGGGGTTGCAAAGAATCGGACACAACTGAGTGACTAAACTTACTGGCAATCCACTGAGAAGGATGTTTACTTCAATTAGTGAAAAGTGGAGCAGGTTAAGTATCCAACAAACGGCCAGTTTTACAGAAAGATATGATTTGGGGGGAGTGTGAAGATAGCTGCTGATTTACAAATTGATAGGAGTTTGAAAGTTTAATCATCAAAATGTTTCCATTAAAAAAACCTGTTTTTTACCTACCACTGTTCACCTCTGCATGGTGAGTTTATTAGTATATATGACTGTTATCCTTTTTGCTTATCTAGTGATACTTCTTAAAGTTTCAACAGTAAATGCATCTACCTTTTTAATAAGAAAAAAGGTTATTCATTAAAAAAAAAAAAAAACCCACAGTGTTAACATGAGGTAATGACAGGGCTGGACCTGGATCCTCAATAGCTCTCAAGCAAGTTCACCTGAGAAATCCTGCTGACTTATGACCAGCTGAGGGTTGTCTCTGCCACCACAGGGCTCTCAGGTCCCATCTCTGAGAGTTTTTCTGGGAAAACACCTGCCCCTGGGAGTGACTGTGCCTGCTGAGACCAGAGTGCAGTGGGGGCCAGAGACCTCTGTGTGGAGATGGACACACAGCCTGCCCTTACGACATGTCCAGTCCAAGGAGCCACCAGCTGTTGGAAGAACAGAGCCCAGGCCCTCACCTGTGGAAGGAGGCCTGCAGGGGCCAGTAAGGCTGGTCCCAATGTCCCGCAAGGTCAGGGCCACACTGGCCTGTCCATCTTCACGCCCAGAGTCCATCCAGCCTGGGCTGACACAGAAGGGGCTCCAGAAATGTTTGTTGACTGACTCACTGATGGACGCCCTCCATTGTTTCCTGGCCCTACACACTCGGGGTCTTCTCCGGGTACACCATCCATGAGGACACGGGGCCCCGCTGCAAGATGTGCGAGGCACGCAGCACTTCCCGGAGGCCTCCAGGCAGGGTGAGCTGGCACTGCCCTGGGACCCTCCCCCTTGTAGGTTCTGTACCCCCAAAGAGACACCCGGCCCTGGCTGGGTGGGGGGCTGGGAAAACTCAGCTCACAGTGCAAAGGGGAAGCATCTGACCCAACCTTGAACTTTTCTGGCAAGGAAGTGAAATCCACCAGGAGATATGGGGAGCCTGGGCTTCCTCACACTCTGCGGGGAGCCATCTGGGGGGCGGTAAATCAGCGTGGGAAGCAGGCAGAGAGGTGGGGAGGACAGGGTGGGCCCCGGGGCTTTGATTTGAGGAGGTTTGCTTTTTGGATTCAGTGACGTTGCAAAGAGCGAGCTTGTGTGAGCACATGCGCACATGTGTGGTTGGACTTGTCAATGCACACTTGGCGTGCATGCACACATATGCGACTACATGTGTGTGCACCTGTGTGCACGTGTGTGACGGTGCTGTGTGCCTGTGAGGTCCTGACATCCTCCACAGGAGACGCATGTTTGCCGCAAAACCTGTGGAGCTTGGGGGGGCCCATCCTCCAAACACTGCTCAGCTCCCCTGGGAGGACAAGCTCCCCGTTCACCCCAATCCACATCGAGGGTCCCTGTGGTCACCCAGGCCTATCCAGGGCCTTTGGGTCAGCTTGTCCACAGGGAGGGTCATCCGGGGTCCCCATGGAGGACAGCTCTCTGTGCGGGGACAGAGGTCCCGTGAGCACGCCCTCGGTGGTCCTCCCCATCCCCTGCCCCACCGATCTACAAGCAGAGGAGCCCCAGCCCCCGCCCCCTTCCCGGCTGGTGGCGGAGGCAGCCCACGATCAGTGGTCTCCTTGAGTCTCTGTTTCTCTTCTGTGTGAGCCAGGGATGCCCTTAGCAGAAGCCGTGATGGAGTCTTGGAGACACGGCCCTGGGCCCTGACTACTCCCCAGGCGGTGTGGGGGGGTGGGGCGGGATGAAGTTTGGAGTCTGGCCCCCAGCCCCGCCTGCCGCGGTGCCTCATTCATCTTCGACAGATGTTCACGCCACGCCTCGGAGGGTCACACTGCTGACCACGGGGGCCCATTCAGCAGGGGGTCACGTTCTCCTGGGGCTGTGGGCCCTGTGGGCCTGTTATGAGGGCAGTGCAGTCACCCTGGACCGGTGGCAGGAGTGCCCGAGGCCCTGAAGTCCAGCCCCGCTCGGGTGCCCATGGCCCACACCCCCTGCAGGAATGCCTCCACCTCGCCCTTCACCCCCGGGAAGTCCTCCTGCAGAGCGGTGGCCCCCACAGAGCCACGTGGTGTCCTGAGGGGTCTGCAGGACGGATACTGGTGAGCAGCGAGCTTGAGCTGCTGTCCAGGTGGGTCCCTCACAGCCTGGCAGACACTGGTGCCCTTGCAGTGGCCCCGGAGTGTCAAAGGCAGCTGCTGGATCTGGCGGGAACTGTCCAGGAGGGCGCCTCCCGCCACCCTGCCTCAGGTTCCAGCCAAGTCCTGGAGGCTGGGGTCCACCGAGGCCGGGGCGGCAGGTGCCCGGGACGCAAGCTCGCCCACACTCAGCCCTGCAGATGAAGCCAGCCGTTCGCGAGGGCGAGGACTGCTTGCGCGGGCAGGGCCGGGACCAGGGGGGCTGCCGGGACTGCCAGGCAGACATCTGACCTCTTGGCAGAAAAGCACAGCCCAGGCAAGAGGCACGGCTCCTCCCTGGGGGTGAGGATGGAGGAGGCAAGGGGGCTCTGAGCCTATGTGCGGGGGCTGCAGCAGCTCAGCAAGGGTCTGGGCTCCTCCACCGCAGGGTGTGTGGCGCCGGGAGGAGGTGCCGGTAAGTGTGATGTTTTGAAACTCATCAACTCACGAGTGCCCTGGAGCCTCCTGCCTGGGAGAGGGACGGCAGGACCCCAAGGAGGGAGAGGCAAGGAGGGCAGTGTTCCCTCTGCCTCTCCCAAGATGGGCCTCGCCTGCAGTCTCTCTTCCGCTGAGACTCGGACTGAGCATCACCGACATCTATTCCGTGCTGCCCCCTCCCTGCACAGCCCAGCCCCAGGGTGACCTCCCTCTCAGCAGCCAATTCCAGGGTTACCATGGTAACCTGAGAGCTGGGGCCTGGGGGCCTGCCCTCCTCATGTGAAGGGACGGAGTTCAAATGCAGGAGATGGCCTCTCTACCGTGCTGAGCCCCTGTGTCCTCGCTCCCATCAGCAGGTCCTGAGGAGCGCCCCCACCGCCCGCTGGTCTGGCTCCATCTCTCCTCGGGGCTGGCTGCCCATGTGGTTCAGTGTGACTCAAGTCTCTCTGGACTCTTTGACCCGTTTTGCCCCTTTGCACCCAAAACAGCCAGGCTCTTCCCTTCTGCTCCTGCTCGGCGATGCCCGTCCTGCCTCATGTCTCCAAGCTGCCCCCAGCCCAAATTCCCTGAGCCGCCGTCACCATGCAGGGGTCCCTGGTGTGCAGTCATGACGCGTCCTCTGCCCCGGACCCTGCACCCGCCCCCCTTTCCCAGCACCACGTGGAGGCAGAGGCCTCACAGCTGGGGACCAGCCCCATCACGCGTCCCTCTGCCATTGAGCCCGGGTCTCTGCACTGCGAGCCCAGCGCTCTTCCACCATCCAGTGGGGGCTGAAAGCCATCTTCCCACGCGGGGCCCCATTTCTTAAAGAGGAGCCTTGATCAGAGGGTCAAGGGTGGCAGGAGAGGGGCAGCTATGGCCGCTCGCCCGGCCCCCGCCCCCACGAGAATGGTCATCCCTGGGGACCTGCTGGGGTTCCGGGAAACCGACTTGAAGCCCCTCAGGCCGTACTGCCATGTAGTGTGTGTTTGTGTGTGTGAGTTGCTCAGTCGTGTCTGACTCTTTGCGACCCCGTGGACTGTAGCCCGCCAGGCTCCTCTGTCCATGGGATTCTCCAGGCAAGAATACTGGAGTGGGTTGCCATTGCATTCTCCAGGGCATCTTCCCAACTCAGGAACTGAACCTGAGTCTTCGCACTGCAGGCAGATTCTGTCCCATCTGAGCCACCCAGAAAGCCCTATTGTATGTTCGTGTTCACCGTCACTTCACGATGCTCTTTATCTGGCTCTAGAAAGCACCCTGATCCTTTCTACAGACTGCATGGCGCACCTCGGCAGGGAGACTCCACAGCCTGTAAAACCAGTCCTTCAGTGCTGGAGACTTCAGTTGTTTCCAGTCCCCCTGCCTTTTTAAACTTGTCATTGAAGCTTTATATCCATGAACGTTTCCCATTATTTTTATTTTTTTAATGGAGACTTTAAAAACAGCCAAATAGCTGTCTGCTCTTGAGGAAGAAAATGAAGCAACTTTGAGGTCACATGTGTTCCTCCTCCACCCCTGATTTTAGCAGAAGAATTATGTATGTTTGCATTTGCCCCCATTAGTCAAATGCTTAATGCACATCTCTTCTTCGTAAAGGGGAGAGTTCTGTCTCTTTTATGAATCATCCAATTCCCAAAGGTGGAAATACTTCACGGAGCAGATTAAAATGATTCAAGATTAACTAACCTGCATTGGCTGGAAAGAGCCGCTCTTGAGAGGAAACGGTGGAGAAGGGATCAATTCTGAGCTGCATCTGCAGCTGAGTCGCGTCATCGGAAAAGACGGGGCACGCAGATGGGCCACGCAGAACCTCTGCACAGCCTCCAACTGCCCTGTTTCCCTGGACCCCCAACGGCCCCATGGCTCGTCCCCACTCCCTAACTGCCCCCAGATTCCCAGTCCTCCAAACCCCCACCCACCTTGCCCTGACCCCCCCATCCCCCCCATCCTCACCTGGTCGCCCTGGCCCGGGGTGGTCTTCCCCAGAGGTAGCTCTGACCAGCCACTCTCTGTCCCAAAGCCCTCCCTGGGCTGAGCTGCTCCCATGACATCATGCCCCAGTTTTCCTGGCATCCCAGAGTAGCGGGGGCTTCGTGAGCTCCCCGAATGGACTCAGCCTCCACCTTAAGGAAGCTGTGGCTCAGGAAGGTGGTCCAGGGCTACCTCCAGCTGGCAGCCACTCTGCAGGGCTGTCCCCTCCCACTCTCCATGGGACCCTCCATCACCCTCAGGCTGGGCCTCTTCTGTCTGCCAGGAATGGCCGTTGTCAAAGGGCCTCAGCCCGGTCCCAGCCCAAGGCCACCTCATCCTCCAGCCTCCCCAGATTTCCTGTTGTCATGTACGGTGAGGAACTCGGCATTGATGTGGCCTGACCCCTAGCCTACCAGACAGTCAACTGGAGAGCAGAGCCCAGGTTCCAGGCCATGGAAGGGGCCCTGTATGGGCAGGGACCTGGAAGGGCCAGGCCCACTAGACTCTGGTCCCTGAGACCCTCCGACTGCAGAATGTGGCCAGGGGAAAACTGATTTCCCAGCAAAGGGAAGAGCAGCAGTGATTCTCAGGGACTGTGAGTGGCGTGGGCGTCCTGTCTGCCTGGGCTGGGGGGCCTGATCGAGGCATCGCCGGAGGAGACGCAGGGCTTGAGCACGCTGTCCGCGGACATCAGGGCTCCACGCCCAAGTGCGATTTCACCTTATCAGCAGTATCTTCTCCCTCTGCCTCCCCAGCCCTTCTCTGAAGAGAGGAAATCATGAAAAGAAAGTGAAAGCCACTCAGTTGTGCCCGACTCTTTGTGACCTCATGGACTATATAGTCCACGGAATTCTCCAGGCCAGAATACTGGAGTGGGTGGCCTTTCCTTTCTCCAGGCGATCTTCCCAACCCAGGGATCGAACCCAGGTCTCCCGCATTACAGGTGGATTCTTTACTAGCTGAGCCACAAGGGAAGCCCAAGAATACTGGAGTGGGTAGCCTATCCCTTCTCCAGCGGATCTTCCCAACCCAGAAATTGAATTCTATACCAGCTGAGCTACCAGGGAAGCCCTTGAAATCATACTACAGTAACACGTCCAGCTCAAGTGAAGGAGTTGTTAGTTGATGCCATGCCCGGCTTTGTTCTCTTAAAGCCTGTTACCACCGTGGCTGCCTGGTCTTCTGAAAAATTCCCCCACATGTGTGAAATGACTCGTTCTCCCCCGAGAAAGAGAGGTGATGCAAACCAGGGCTTCCCAAATGGGGGTTCCCTGAAACACTGGTCCACTGTGTTGTTAATAGGTTTCCTGTCCGCAGGAGGTTTGAGACACGCTACACGGAAGGGGTTTATGTTATTGGTTGAAGGGCTTCTCAGGACCTTTGGTACACGTGGCGAGCTGATCAGCCTCCCAGGGCTATGGCACAAGGCATCCCCTGCACTTGTGAATAGGACCCATCTCCCTCCTTGCTTTCCCTGCTTTGGGGGGAATACCCCCAGCACCTCCCAGAAGGGTGCCCCGTGGCACCTGGTGTAGAAAAGAGTGGTCTACGATGCATAGGGTGCTAAGACACAGACCACAGAGGAGATGCGTCCTGCCAGGGGCCGATGACTCAGACGCCTGTAAGAACACTGGGTCCCAGACAACGAGAAAGAAGCTGCCTCTGTTAGCACCAAGCTTGACACCCCAACAGGTGCACTGCCCTTACAGTCATCTGTGAGCCCCCCAAATGACCGCCAGCTGGACTCATCTGTACCTGGCAGTCCCCAGTGGCCCCCCGCAGCACCCGCAATGCCCTGCAGACTCGGCCGTACTCAGACGTCCTTGGCCATGACCATCAACGCCCCAAAGCACCCCGCTCACTCCCAGCTGGCTCACCAGCAGTGGCAGGTCTGTGTCTTCTTGTTGTGTCCACAGCTGGGAGGGAGGGGGGCCCTGGATCGGCCCAGCCTTGAGGCCCTCTGGGTCACAGGCCATCTCTGTGGTCCTGGGAGGGGGCTGGGCTCGCTCTGCAGCCTCTCCATTCTAGCTCCGCCCCAAGCCCTGCGGAGCCTGCACCGGGCTGTCAGAGGGCTGGCCTCCAGGGCTGCTGGGGGCCCGGGGTGCTGAGCGGCTTTGTCCCTTAGCCCCCGGGCTGGCACGCAGAGCTCTGCCCTCGAGCCTTTCCTGTCCCCGCCTGGCCATTCTCCCCATGCCCAGTCCCTGCCCACATCTGTTCCACCCCCACCTGTGTCCCTTTAAGGGCCCCAGCAGGCCAGAACATTCTGTGCTGGCCATGCAGGCAGTCTCGGCATGGCTCCGTCCCCTGCACCCACGCTCCGGTGCCCACACTTCCTGCCAAAGCTGCCGAGAAGGGGACAGTCCTAAAGAAGAGGTGGAATGGCTGGGCTGAAGTTGGCTCCAGGAAAGGGAGGGACATCTTCCTGGCCCGAAACTAAAACCTTGAGTGTCGACATAATGTATGTCTCTGGTGTGAGAGCCCACCCACTTTCTGAGCCGGTCACACACTCTCAGAGAGAAACTGCCTCCAGAAACCAGCCAGCACCCACCCCAGCAGAGGCACAACGCCCCC
Organism: Hydropotes inermis; assembly: GCA_020226075.1. NCBI lineage: Eukaryota > Metazoa > Chordata > Mammalia > Artiodactyla > Cervidae > Hydropotes > Hydropotes inermis. The sequence goes on along the minus strand of CM035269.1, from coordinate 110,992,005 downwards.
CCCCCCCCGCCCCAGGAGCCCTGCTGAGGCCGGTGAGCCCTCGCTCTGGTCGAGAAACAGCAGGGCAGCGTCCTCTGAGAAGTCTGCACCAGGAATTGTTATCCGGTCACGGGGTGAATGACTGAGGGGCCAAATATGCCCTGAAGAGAGCAGGAATCAGGAACCTGCCTCTTGGGGGCCCCGGCAGTTCTCTGGGGAGCCACTCTCTGGGCCCCGTGAGACCCACTAGAGAGGTGACAGTTTGCGTGCTGAGCTCCGGGAGGCCAGGCAGATGGAAGCTGCTGAGACCCCTGTGGGGGGTGTCTCTGGGCGCCCCCAGAGCATGCTGGAAGCTGCTCTGGGGAGGGGAGCAGCCAACAGGCTAGGGGGGCCCTCATGTGGTGGTGTCCACGTCCTGCTGGGAAGGACACCTGGGAGCAGGGGGAGAAGTCCTTTCCTTTGCTGGGCCTGGCATCGGGATACATAGCCTGGATGATATTGTGGGCATTGTCCGATGTAAAAGCATGCTACATCGTGATTCAAGGTCTGTTTATAACTTCATTTTATTGCTTACAAAGTCAGGTAGGCCCAAAGAATTGATGCTTTTGAACTGTGGTGTTGGAGAAGATTCTTAAGAGTCCCTTGGACTGCAAGGAGATCCAACCCTTCCATCCTAAAGGAAATCAGTTCTGGATATTCATTGTAAGGACTGATGCTGAAGCTGAAGCTCCAATAATTTGGCCACTTAATGTGAAGAAATGACTCACTGGAAAAGGCTCTGATGCTGGGAAAGATTGAAGGTAGGAGGAGAAGGGGACAACAGAGGATGAGATGGTTGGATGGCATCACCAACTCAATGGACATGAGTTTGGGTAAACCCTGGGAGCTGGTGATGGACAGGGAAGCCTGGCATGCTGCAGTCCATGGGGTCACAGAGAGTTGGACATGACTGATCAACTGAACTGACTGACTGACTGAAGCGGAATAATCCGTTAACTGGCTGTACTTTCTAAGCCACGCAATCAATTTTCAATTACATCCATCAATCATACAAAGATTTTCTTTAAAATTTTGCCTAATCAATGTTCCTCTTCCCTGATGTTAATGAATAATTTGCTCTTGTAACTTTAGTGGATGGAGTTGTGTTTTTCTTTTATTTAACCGATGGATTTAAATCTCACTCAATCCTATCATTTGAAAGATTTTTAAACAGGCTAGAAAATTTTGTCCATAAGTTTTTAAAGCATCCAGATACAAGAATTTTTGTGGATGACAAATAGTAAGCCTCAATGTTACATAACAGTGGAAAAATTTCAAAACACTCTTGTTCTAAGTACAGTCAGCAGAGAATCATTTTCTGAAGAAACTACTTTCTCACTCTTTACTAAAATGTCAACTTTACCTCGAAGGGCAGACTGTGTTCCTTTTTCCAAAAAATAATATCTACAAATAGTGCACAGTTGTCAGCTTCTTGTCATCTAGAAAAGGTCAGCAAATAGAAAACACTTGTGTTTCAAAAGCAAAAGTCATCCCAACAGTGGAGAGGAAGTCTGGGAGGGGGTTGAGAGAGGGCTGAAGCCTGGCCCAGTTCGCTTCCACCCCAGGTCCTCTCTAGAGGACAATGACCGTGGGGCCGGGGAGCACCGGGTGGGCCCACTCACCCTCTGAGAGCTGGGTGGTCAGTGTTAGCAGAGTCAGGACACGGGGGGGAGAACCAAGGATCTGCAGGAAGCTGACCTGACAATGGGGGTTTCATGGACCACATCCAGGAGCTGAATGACTGTCTTCTATGTAAAAGATCAAAATTCCAGCCCTGAAAAGAACGCCCAAAGCTTAAAAATGTGATTCAACATGGAAACATCCAGCAGACTAATTCAAGAAGAGATGGTTAAGCAGCCCTTGAGGAGCTGTCTTGGGAGAAAGAGGACAAGAAATATCTCAACAGACAAAGAAGAACGATAAAGAGGAAGGTGCAGCAAAGGAACATAAGGCTGGCTTAGAAGATAGAGCAGAATATCTAACCGAGTTCCAGAAGCAGAGAAAAATAAGATGGGAGAAAGGCCACAGCTGAACCTGCGAGGACTCCTCCGAGTCGAGGAAAGTCTGGAGTCTGAACACTGAGGGCTCATCGAGTTCCTGGGCTGTGAGAAAAGGGACAGCCTGTGCGGTGTCGTGGGAAGAGTTACAGACTCTGCGTATGAATGGTTCTGTGTCAGTTGCTACACCGTGTGACCCGACGGACTGTAAACCACCAGGCTCCTCTGTCCATGGGATTTCCCAGGCAAGAATCCTGGAGCAGGTTATCATTTCCTTCTCCAGATCGAATCCCCGTCTCCTGCATTGGCAGCTGGATTCTTTCCCTCTGAGCCAGCAGGGAAGCATCACACATGTCAGTTCAGTCCAGTCGCTCAGTCGAGTCGAACTATTTGCGACCCCGTGGACTGCAGCACACCAGGCCTCCCTGTCCATCACCGACTCCTGGAGCTTGCTCAAACTCATGTCCATTGAGTCAGTGATGCCATCCAACCATCTCATCCTCTGTCATCCCCTTCTCCTGCCTTCAGTTTTTCCCAGCATCAGGGTCTCTTCCACTGAGTCAGTTCTTTGCATCAGGTGGGGAAAGTATTGGAGCTTTAGCTTCAGCATCAGTCTTTCCAGTGAATATATAGGACTGATTTCCTTTAGGATGGACTGGTTGGATCTCCTTGCAGTCCAAGGGACTCTCAAGAGTCTTCTCCAACACCACAGCTCAAAAGCATTGATTCTTCGGTGCTCAGCTTTCTTTATAACTCTCACATCCATACATGACTACTGGAAAAACCATAGCTTTGACTAAACAGACCTTTGTTGGCCAGGTAATGTCTCTGCTTTTTAATATGCTAGTATCTATGTTGGTCATAGCTTTTCTTCCAAGGAGCAAATGTCTTTTAATTTCATGGCTGCAATCACCATCTGCAGTGATTTTGGAGCCCCTCAAAATAAAGTCTGTCACTGTTTCCATTGTTTCCCCATCTATTTGCCATGAAGTAATGGGACCAGATGCCATGATCTTAGTTTTCTTAATGTTGAGTTTTAAAGCTAACTTTTTCACTTTCCTCTTTCACTTTCATCAAGAGGTCTTTAGTTCTTCTTCACTTTCTGCCATAAAGGTAGTGTCATCTGTATATCTGAGGTTATTGATATTTATCCCGGCAGTCTTGATTCCAGCTTGTGCTTCATCCAGCCAGCATTTCTCATGATGTACTCTGCATATAAGTTAAATAAGCCGGGTGACAATATATAGGCTTGACATACTCCTTTCTTAATTTGGAACCAGTCTGTTGTTCCATGTCCAGTTCTAACTGTTGCTTCTTGATCTGCATATAGATTCTTTAGGAGGCAGGTAAGGTGGTCTGGGATTCCCACCTCTTTAAGAATATTCTACAGTTTGTTGGGATCCATACAGTCAAAAGCTTTGGTGTAGTCAATAAAGCAGAAGTGGATGTTTTTCTAGAACTCTCTTGCTTTTTTGATGATCTAACAGATGTTGGCAATTTGATCTCTGGTTCCTCTGCCTTTTCTAAATCCACTTTGAACATCTGGAAGTTCACAGTTCATGTACTATTAAAGCCTGATTTAGAGAATTTTGAGCATTACTTTGCTGGTGTGTGAGATGAGTGCAATTGTGTGGTAGTCTGAGCATTCTTTGGCATTGCCTTTCTTTGGGATTGGAATGAAAATTGACCTTTTCCAGTCCTGTGGCCAATGCTGAGGTTTCCAAATTTGCTAGCATATTGAATGTAGCACCTTCACAGCATCCTCTCTTAGGATTTGAAGTAGCTCAACTGGAATTCCATCACCTCCACTAGCTTTGTTCATAGTGATGCTTCCTAAGGCCCACTTGACTTCATATCACGGGATGTCTGGCTCTAGGTGAGTGATCACACCATCATGGTTATCTGGGTAATGAAGTATCTTTTGTATAGTTCTTCTGTGTATTGTTTTCCACCTCTTCTTAACATCTTCTGCTCGTGTTATGTCCATACCATTTCTGTTCTTTATTGTGCCCATCTTTGCATGAAATATTCCCTTGGTATCTCTAATTTTCTTGAAGAGATCTCTAGTCTTTCCCATTCTATTGTTTTCCTGTATTTCTTTGCATTGATCACTGAGGAAGGCTTTCTTATCTCTCCTTGTTATTCTTTGGAACTCTGCATTCAAATGGGGATATCTTTCCTTTTCTCCTTTGCCTTTTGCTTCTCTTCTTTTCACAGCTGTTTGTAAGGTCTCCTCAGACAACCAGTTTGCCTTTTTGCATTTCACTTTCTTGGGGATGGTCTTGATCCCTGTCTCCTCTACAATGTCATGAACTTCCATTTATAGTTCTTCAGGCACTCTGTCTATCAGATCTAATGCCTTGAATCTATTTGTCACTTCCACTGTATAATCAGGCTTCCCTGGTGGCTCAGACAGTAAAAGCATCTGCCTACAATGCAGGAGACCCCGGTTCAATCCCTGGGTCAGGAAGATCCCCTGGAGAAGGAAATGGCAACCCACTCCAGTACTCTTGCCTGGAAAATCCTATGGACGGAGAAGCCTGGTAGGCTACAATTCATGGGGTCGCAAAGACTCTGACACGACTGAGTGACGTACCTTTCACTTCTACTGTACAATCGTAAGGGATCTGATTTAGGTCAGACCTGAATGGCTTAGTGGTTTTTCCTGCTTTCTTCAATTTCAGTCTGAATTTGGCAATAAGGAGTTCATGATCTGAGCCACAGTCAGCTCCTGGTCTTGTTTTTGCTGACCATATAGAGGTTCTCCATCTTTGGCTACAAAGAATATAATCACTCTGATTTCAGTATTGACCATCTGGTGATGTTCATGTGTCGAATCTTCTCTTGTGTTGTTGGAAGAGGGTGTTTGCTATGACCAGTGCATTCTCTTGGCAAAATTCTGTTGGCCTTCGCCCTAATTCATTCTGTACTCCAAGACCAAACTTGCCTGTTTCTCCAGGTATCTCTTGACTTCTTACATTTGCATTCCAGTCCCCTATGATGAAAAGAGCTTCTTTTTGGGGTGTTACTTCTAAAAGATCTTGTAGGTCCTCATAGTCATTCAGCTTCAGCTTCTTCAGCATTATTGGTCAGGGCATAGACTTGGATTACTGTGATACTGAATGATTTGCCTTGGAAATGAACAGAGATCATTCTGTTGTTTTTGAGACTGCATCCAAGTACTGCATTTCGGACTCTTTCGTTGACTATGATGGCTACTCCATTTCTTATAAGGGATTCCTGCCCACAATAGTAGATATAAAGGTCATCTGAGTTAAATTCACCCATTCCAGTCCAGTGAACTAAAAGTTCACTGATTCCTAAAATGTTGATGTTCATTCTTGCCATCTTTTATTTGATCACTTCCAATTTACCTTGATTCTTGGACCTCAGATTCCAGGTTTCTATGCAATATTGTTCTTTACAGCATTGGACTTTACTTCCATCACCAGTCACATCCACAACTGGGTGTTCTTTTTGCTTTGGCTCCATCTCTTCATTCTTTCTGAAGTTATTTCTCCACTGATCTCCAGTAGCATATTGGGCACCTACCGACCTGGGGAGTTCATCTTTCAGTGTCATGTCTTTTTGCCTCTTTGTACTATTCATGGGGTTCTCAAAGCAAGAATACTGAAGTAGTTTGCCATTCCCTTCTCCAGTGGACCACGTTTTGCCATGACTCATCCATCTTGGGTGGCCCTACATGGCATGGCTCATAGTTAGACAAGGCCGTGACCCATGAGATCAGTTTGGTTAGTTTTCTGTTATTGTGATTTTCATAAACTCCTCTAAGTCTCACAATTTATACATTTAATTAAATTTCAGTTAAAATGTCATAGAATTTCCTTCTTCCTATTTTTTTGAGGGAAATTCATAAAATACTTCTGAATGATCCTTTAATGCCCACTGGGATGAAATATTGAAAAAAGGGAGCCATAACTGTGCTCAAAGTTAGGATAATTGGAGAAGAGAAATTTGAAATCTGTTATATCATAAAACTACAGTCATTAAACTGTGAAATATTAGTGCATAATTAGAAGGAGGTAACTCAAGATTCCCAAGAAAGTCCAGAAATGGATCATAACATGTCTGAACTTAGTATTTGCTAGACTAATGAAAAAGGGTGACTCATGTGATAAACCCCAAAAGAACTAGAACAAAAAGTATGCAAATACTCTCTGATCAAGGTAGGAAAATCTTTTCTAAAATTTTCTCTAAAGGAAAAGATGACTATATTTATTATATAGAGACAAACAAAATTCCTATAGCAAAAGAAATTAAAACTGTCAAGTTACTATATGTCAATTATATCTTAATTAAAAAAAAGAATAAAGCATATATTAGAAGAAACTGGCAAGTTAAAGGTCAAAATCATTTGCAAAATCTATGAAAGATAAAGGGTGTTGTGTTCAATCCATATTTGGCTTCAGAAACTAATTTAAAACTGCAGTCCAGTAAAAAAAGAGCAATATTAACACTTGGAGCTAACCTCCGTCATGGCCCAGGCCTATACCATGGCCAGAGCCCCCACCTGGACCCCTGACCTGGGAGGGTAGGGCTGAACCCTTCTCAGAGATGAGGCAATGGGGGTGCTGGGGCCAAGGCCCCGGGGGAAGGGGTTTGAACCCAGAGCCTGCGTGCTAACTCGGCATGTCATCCTAGCCCAAAAGAGTGAGAGATGAAAATGGCCCATGGACTCTGGAGGAATCTGAGTAACAGCCGTGAAATGTTAGTTTCCATCTATCAAGCCGGCTGAGCGTGGAGGGAAGTACGTGCCCCAGTACAGGTGTCTGCCCTCCTCTTCCCCCCACAGGGGCGGGCTGGAGGCTGCACGGTAGCCCTCCCCACGCAAAGCAATGTCGCCGCCCCCCCCGCGCAAATTCAGGAGACCCCCTGGGAATGGCTGGGGACATGGCTGAAAGACCTGTATGGGTAGGCTCCCCAGGACACCAAGGACAGTTATGAAGTGGGCGCTGTCCTCCCTGCCATGTTACGGCAGGGCCCCAGTCTGCCTGGCATGCCGCCTTCCATCCAGGGCTCCGCTGGGCATCCTCACCCTCCACCCCCATGCCCCATCCCTCCATCCCTCCCTCCATCCTCACCCTCCATTCCTCCATCCCTCCATCCCTCTCCCTCCCTCCATCCTCACCCTCCATCCTCACTCTCCATCCTTCCATCCATCCCTCCCTCCCTCCCTCCACCCCTCCACTCTCTGCCTCCACCCAGCTTCCTGTGAGCTCTCTGAGCTGCATAACAGGCCGTCTCCTTGCTCACCTCCTCCACGGCCATCTTCTCTGTGCTGTTCGTGAATCTCATCTGTCTTTACAAGCAGACTTCTCCATCTGCCCTGGAGAGGATTCGTTCCTCCATCCTACCAGGCTGGGATGGAAGCACATTTAAACTTTACTGCCCACAGGGATAATGTGTATATACTTTTACAGTCTCCACAATAAGGAGCAACTTGCCCCATCTCCTTCAGAGTCCACAGTTTCATTGACACCAGCTAAATTTGACAGGAACCAGCAGGTCCAGAAATCCCCAAGGCTCTGCTGGAAATGGGGGATCCCACCCTTGCCTTGTCTGCTTATAAAGACGGATGTGATTCATGAACACGGAAAAATTGGCCGTGGAGAAGATGAGCAAGGAGATGGCTGGTTCCAGAATCAGAGAGGGTTGGCCTGGGGGCTGGGGCCACACTGCCCTTGTTTATCCACAAGAACTCAGCTCAGTGGTGCCTTGGTCTCTACCCCAGCATGTTTATTGATGCCGTGATGAATGGGGCGGCATCGCCAGGGGAGAAAAGCCCCTTCCCGAGTGCACGGTGATAGCGGTCTGCCCTGTTTCTCCAGGGCATTTACCCTGTGCTGTACACGACAGCCAGAGGCCATCTGGAGCTGCTCAAGGCCGCTGAGTGCCCACCACGAGCCCCGTCTCTCCGTTTTTGTCTCCAGCACAGCACGTTTGCAGCCACCTACTGTGTGCGCGTCCTGCGGCCTGGGGCGGTGAAGGACGGGGAAGCCTGGCCTGCTGCAGTTCACAGGGTCGCAAAGGGTCGGACGCGACTGGGCGGCTGAAGAGCAGCAACTGTCTGTGCGGAGTGTGGACTGGGGGCCTGGCGAGGTGGGGACAGAGAGAGGGGAGGGGCAGCGAAGACTTCATGGGCAGGGGGAGACGCCCTGTCCTCGGGGGCCTGCCAGCCCAGTCCTCTGATCCACAGCGACCCTCCCGGAGGAGCAAAGAAGGTACCCAGAACATCCTCCCAGTTCAGAACAGACTCTGACTCAAGATTTCTTAGAGTGGTAACTGAGGAGCTCCACTGCAGAGGCTTCCAGTTGTCTCCTATTTCCTAGAAATGGAATCTTTTTTAGCCACACCCATGGCTGCCTGGAATAAAACCACACTGCCCAGCTTCACACGCATCTCTGTAGGAGCCTATGAACCGGGGCCTGGCCAGCGGATGGGAGCGGGTTGTGGTCCCTTCCTGCCGCCCAGCACGAGGGCAGACCGGTCAGAGCTTGGACACCTGTCTATGGCCACGAGGGCTGCCTGGTGACGCTGGAGCAGGGGACGGAGCCTGGGACCCCGGCAATCACGTGGCACAAAGCTGCCCGAGCAGCCTGGACGTGGCTTCTGGAGCTCTGGCCTGAAGGAACGAAGCCGTGCGTGGTGAAGCCTGTGCTCATCTGGGGTCCCTGCTACTTGAAATAAAGCCAATCCCAGTGGACTGAAGTGCCTGCTGTGTGTCACTGCCTCGTGGGAAAACGAGTGCTGTGAGGACAAGCAAGACTGAGACAGTTCTGCTCTCAGGGAACGTCCATTCAAGCGAGAGAAACAGAGAAAAGGCAACAAACCAGAAAACACGCATCTTTACAAGTCCTGATGGGTTTAAGGAGGTAAGGCAGTAGCTCAGGCTTCCCAGGTGGCTCAACCGTAAAGAATCTGCCTGTAATGCAGGAGAGGTGGGTTCGATCCCTGGGTCAGGAAGATCCCCTGGAGAAGGGAAAGGCAATCCACTCCAGTATTATTGCCTGGAGAGTTCCATGGATGGAGGAGACTGGTGGGCTACCCCATGGACAATCCATAGGGTCACAGAGAGTCAGATACGACTTCGAGACTCACGGGTTGCCATTCCCTTCTCCAGGGAATCTTTCCAACCCAGGGATTGACCCCGAGTCTCCCGCATCGCAAGCAGATTCTTCATCACCTGAGCCACCAGGGAAGCCTTCAATAGCAGCAACAAGGTGATAACTTGCAAAGCCAGAGAGGGGCAGGGACGGGGGAGAGCAGATGGGGAGTCTTCCCAAAGGAGGCGGCTTTGGGAAGACGGGTCAAGGAGAACAGGACACCTGTTACAGGGAACTGGTCAAAAGTCGGAATCAGGAGAGATGGGGGTCTGCCTGTGATGGGCCAGGGGGCCACTGCAGGGGTGAGGCGGAACCCGAGCTGTGGAGGGTGTGGGCTCTCGAGCGTGGGGAGAGGGCCCCCGGGTGGTCTTCTGGAGCAGCGCCTGGAGCTGGCGCTGGCTTTGGGTGGGGTGTGTCCACCACAGGGAGCGCTTGGTCACTGGCCCCAGTGCCTCCACGCTCGGGGTGCCGCCCTTGCAAAAATGCTAATTCCTGGGCCCTGCCTGCTGGAGGGCAGGGCCTGTCTGATTTCCTATAATTGGATTAGCGTTTATGAAGTCTAACAGCCCGGTTTTAAGGGCCTCAAGGTCGTCTGGCCCAGTACCCTCCGCCGGCCTGAGGCCCCTCCCGCCCTCTGGCAGAGGGCCCTGGCTTCCTGCAGGACAGCTGTCCTCGAGGGCCGCAGACCTCTCCTTGCAGGAGGCTGTATTATGCTGAACTGGAGTCTGACCCCTCTTCGAGCACTTCCTCTGGAACCACTGAACATAAGATGAATCTCTTTTCCAAACGAAAAGCCGTCAACCACATGCACTCACTCATCACGAGCCGTTAAGTCTCCTCTTTTTCTGGTTGAATGTCTTCAAAATCCGCAGTCATTTCTCTCTTTATTGGCTGAAGCTCAGCTTAGGAAGGACAGCCTCCTCCCTGAGTCAGCTCAACATGGCTCATTCTTAGAGAGATCAAATCAAAACTACAGTGAGGTACCACCTCACTCTAGTCAGAATGGGCATCATGAAAAAGCCTACAAGCAATAAATGCTGGAGAGACTGTGAAGAGAAGGGAACTCTCCTACACTGTTGGTGGGAATGTAAATTGGTACAGCCACTGTGGAGAACAGAATGGAGGTTTCCTTAAAAACTAAAAATAGAATTACCATGTGATCCTGCAACCCCACTCCTGGGCTTATATCTGGAAAGGACAAAAACCCTAATTTGAAAAGATACATGCAGTCCCATGTTCACAGAGCACTATTTACAACAGCCACAACATGGAGGCAACCTAAATGTCCATCGACAGGGGAGTGGATAAAGAAGATGTGGTACATATGTACAATGGAACACTACTCAGCCATAAAAAGCATGAAACAAGGCCATCTGCAGCAACACAGATGGACCGAGGGATGGTCACACTGAGCGAAGTAAGTCAGACAGAGACAAATATCATATGATATCATTACATGCGGAATCTTAAAAAAATGATACAAATACATACATTTACAAAAGAGAAACAGATTCGCAGACCTATTAGAAAACACACTCATGATTACCAAAGGGGAAAGGCTTGGGGGAGAGATAAAATGGGAGCCTGGGGTTGACGTATACACGCTGAGTGTTAGTCATTCAGTCGTGTCCGACTCTGTGCGACCCCATGGACTGTGGCCCGCCAGGCTCCTCTGTCCATGGGATCCTCCAGACAAGAACACTGGAGTGGGCTGCCATTTCCTCCTCCAGGGGATCTTCCCACCCCAGGATCAAACCAGAGTCTCTCTTATTGCAGGTGGATTCTTTACCGCCTGAGCCACTAGGGGAGACTCCATGTACACACACGACTGTACCTAAAACAGATAACTAATAAAGACCTACTGTATTGCACAGGGAGCTCTGCTCAACATTCTGTAATAACCTACATGGGGAAATAACTTGAGAAAGAATATATATATTATATATATTATATATAATATATATTTATAATATATAATATAATTAACATATATATATTAATATTATATATATGGGGAAATAACTTGAGAAAGAATATATATATATTATATATATTATATATATATTCCCCATATATATTATATATATTTATATATATAAATATATATTATATTTATATATAAATATATATTATATATATATTATATATATATAAATATATATATAAAACACCTGACACTAACACAGCATTATAAATCAATGGCACTACTATATAAAATAAAAATTTAGAAAAAGTAAAGTCACAACTTAAAATAAAACAACAAAGAATGGAGATAAACTGCAGATGATGAAGGCAGCAGGCGTTGGGCAGTGTCCCTTGCTGGCTTCCCAGATGCAGCTCCACTTTCTACTCACAGACTGTGGGTCAGAGGGCCCTTTAAGACTTTTTAGGTCAAGCTTCAGTCTTAGCTTTCTAGGGCCGCCATAACAAATGACCACACACTGGGTGGCTTCAAACAACAGAAATGGTTTCCCCCTCAGTTCTGGAGTCTAGCAGTCCAAGCCCTGGTGGGTTGCTTTCTCCAGAGGGTTCAGAGGAGCAGCCGCTCCAGGCTGTCTCCAGCTCCCAGAAGGCGCTGGCAGGTCGGGGCCCTCGGCCTGCAGGGCATCCCTTGGCTGCCGCTCTGCATGTGGGCCTCTCTCTGTTCCTGGGTGTCCTCTCCCCTCTCTTCTCTTCTGAGGAGGATCACTGTCTTTAGGGCCCCCCTTAATCCAGGAAGATTTCATCTGAGATCATTACCTTAATTGTATCCACAAAGGCCCTTTTTCCAAACGAGGTCACATTCTGAGGTTGTGACCACAGCTCTCTGTTCAGCCAGTCAGTTCAGTCACTCAGTCGTGTCCGACTCTCTGTGACCCCATGGACTGCAGCACTCCAGGCTTCCCTATCCATCACCATCTCCCAGAGCTTCCTCAAACTCAAGTCCATTGAATCAGTGATGCCATCCAGCCATCTCATCCTCCGTCGTCCCCTTCTCCCGCCTTCGATCTTCCCCAGCATCAGGGTCTTTCCTAAAGAGTCAGTTCTCTGTATCAGAGGACCAAAGTATTGGAGCTTCAACTTCAGCATCAGTCCTTCCAATGAATATTCAGGACTGATCTCCTTTAGGATGGACTGGTTGGATCTCCTTGCAGTCCAAGGGACTCTCAAGAGTCTTCTCCAACACCACAGTTCAAAAGCATCAATTCTTCAGCGCTCAGCTTTCTTTACAGTCCAACTCACATCCATACACAACTACTGGAAAAACCATAGCCTTAACGAGACGGACCTTTGTCGGCTAAGCTCTGAGGTGACCCCAATCGCACCGCTACACTGCTGTACCTGACAGATGAACAAAGTGAAAGGGGTGTGCCAGGGTGTCCCCAGAGGCTTGGTGAGAGGATTGGACAGCAGTGCTGGGAAGCCACAGACAGATGTGGTGAAACCTGCTCGCTGCAAAACATAGTATTTCTGTGAGCTTCTCAGCTCACCAAAGCTCACCTCTTCTAGAGACAAACTTCTGAAAAAAGTGTCTTTTCAAAGATAAGCATCCTAAACCATATACATGTGCCCCCCCCCCAGCTTACTAAACAGAATCTAAAGCTAAAAAGCCCATCACCATTGTGCCAACCTGTTGGTAACTCAGGGTCATTGCTAAGCAGAGGCAGTGACGTGGTGATACTCAGCTGGGCTGTGGGCCCTATACATTCCTGAGCTTCCTGAATTTCCCAAGAATGCTCAATTCTCAGAAGGGCAGCTCATTCATTCATCACCAGCTCTCATAAGACACTTCTCTCTTAAAGAGATAAGCTGTAAAATTCATGGAAACCTTCTATTTTGGGGGGGGAATATTAATCTTTATCTGCTTTCTGTATTTTTCATCCTCATCCCATTTCCAGCAGATCACCCAGCTCTTTGTCAGTCTTGCCTCAGGGATTTTTTATTTTTCCAGGCAGAAAGCCAAAGCAGTTTGAAGCCAAACGCTCTTTCTGTCTTTTGTAAAAAGCTAAGCCTGTTTCATAAAACTCTAATCCCAAAGGGTGAGTGGGAGGGAGAGAGTGATTCCCTGAGATTTGGAAGGGAGCAGTCCCGAGGGCCCTGGGTCTGAGCAGAACCAGGCTGAGTCCAGGAAGGGTGTGGGCCGGCCACTGTGCCCCTGAAGGCTGAACCCAGGCGCTGTGGGTTTCCACTTTGGAGAGGATTCCTGAGTTCCAAGCATGGCCCCGAATTGGTTCCGACCTGGGGGCAGGAGAAGGATGCTGGGGAAAGGCCTCCGCTGGGCATGACCACTCGAGGCTCTCTTCGGTCTTCTGGGCATCATGCAAGTTTCTTGATTCTCGAGCAACTCCAGGACAAGAGTTGTTTTTCAGTCACTAAGTTGTGTCCAACTCCTTGTGACCCCATGGACTACAGCACACCAGGCTTCCCTGTCCATCACCAACTCCCAGAGCTTGCTCAAACTCATGTCCATTGACTCAGTGATGCCATCCAACCATCTCATTCTCTGACATCCCCTTATCCTCCTTCAGACTTTCCAGAATCAGGATCTTTTCCAATGAGTCACCTCTTTGCATCAGGTGGCCAAAGTATTGGACCTTCAGTATCAGTGCTTCCAATGAACATTCACAGTTGATTTCCTCTAGGATGGGAGGGAGGGGTTGAATTTTCTGCCAGCCCTATAGGGTGGGGCTCAAAGTTGGGCTTAAGCTGATATAAGAAGATAAAGAAATGAAATTTCTGGATTTCTGGACAACATGGCACTGTAAGTTAATGATTTCTGGCTTCTTCTCTGCTCCAAATCCATAGCAACCACACATAGAAGTCACAGCCACACTGCAGAACAAGCTGAGCATTTCGGAGACAGGACAGAAGACGGGAAGCAGGGAATGGGTGTAGGCTGGATGCATGCTGGGCTTTGGGTCCAGAATCAGTAAAGTTATTAACAGTAACAGTGACTGAACGAGCCCCACCTGAGGAGTGGAGGATAGGAAGACAGAGGCTGGCCCACTGCTTAGAGCCTCCCCCCAACAAGAGCGAGTGGAAATTTCCAGTTGAGTGCTTTCTACAGATGTGAGGACCAGTGTGGGGAAGCAGCCTCGTATCTAGGACCCGGGTGAAGAACACCTGCTCACTGACTGTGTCTGTGGTCAGCATACTCAGTGGGCAGCTCCAATCCTTTGGCCGCCTGACGCAAGGAGCTGACGCATTAGAAAAGACCCTGATGCTGGGAAAGATTGAGGGCGGGAGAAGGGGGTGACAGAGGATGAGAGGGTCGGATGGCATCACCGATTCAATGGACACGAGTTTGAGCAAGCTCTGGGAGTTGGAGTTGGACAGGAAAGCCTGGTGTGCTGGTGTGTGGCGATGCAAAGAGTTGGACACGACTGGGTGATTGAACAACAGCAACAAGGCACGCTGTTAGCATTTCAAAAAGAAAAGACAATAGCAGCCTACGAATGGCCATAAACGATAAACAAAAACTGGCAGAAACAAAAAGACCCAAACTGACAGAAATGAAAAAGATCTAACAGGAAACCTTTGGCTGTGTGGGTCACAACAAATTGTGGAAAATTCTTGAAGAGATGGGAATACCAGACCACCTGACCTGCCTTCTGAGAAATCTGTATGCAGGTCAAGAAGCAACAGTTAGAACTGGACATGGAACAACATACTGGTTCCAAGTTGGGAAAGGAGTACGTCAAGGCTCTATGTTGTCACCCTGATTATTTAACTTCTTGCAGTGTGCATCATGCAAAATGCCAGGCTGCATGAAGCATAAGCTGGAATCAAAATTGCCGGGAGAAATATAAACAACCTCAGATATATAGATGACACCACCCTTATGGCAGAAAGTGAAGAGGAACCGAAGATCCTCTTGATGAAAGTGAGAGAGGAGAGTGAAAAAGCTGTCTTAAAACTCAACATTCAAAAAACTAAGATCATGGGCATCCAGTCCCATCACTTCATGGCAAATAGATGGGGAAACAATGGAAACAGTGACTGACTTTTTCTTGGGCTCCAAAATCACTGCAGATGGTGACTGCAGCCATGAAATTAAAAGATTCTTGGTTCTTGGAAGAAAACCTATGACAAACCTAGATAGCATATTAAAAAGCAGAGACATTACATTGCCGACAAAGGTCTATAGAGTCAAAGCTATGGTTTTTCTAGTGGTCCTGTATGGATGTGAGAGTTGGATCATAAAGAAGGCTGAGCACAGAAGAATTGATGCTTTCGAACTGTGGTGCTGGAGAAGACTCTTGAGAGTCCCTTGGACTGCAAGGAGATAAAATCAGTCCACCCTAAAGGAGATCAGTCCTGAGTATTCATTAGAAGGACTGATGCTGAAGCTGAAACTCCAATCCTTTGGCCACCTGATGGGAAGAACTGATTCATTGGAAGAGACCCTGATGCTGGGAAAGACTGAACACAGGAGGAGAAGGAGATAACAGAGAATGAGATGATTGGATGACATCATTGACTCAATGGACATGAGTTTGAGCAAGCTCTGGGAGTTGGCAATGGACAGGGAGGCCTGGCGTGCTGCAGTCCATGGGGTCAGACATGACTGAGTGACTGAACTGAACTGAACCAGAAACCTGGAAAAAAAAAGATGATCACTGTAATAGAAATAAGCTAGTAGACAGAATAAAATCAAGTCAAGTGCAGTCAGAGAGATAGTAGGTGAATTGGAAGATAGATGGAAGGAATTCACTAAGAATGCATCCCAGAAGAACTGGGATTCAGAGGTCACCCAATGTGAACAGCGACTCAGAGACACCTGGGTGTGGCTGGGAGGAGAGGAGCTGCGGAGAGAACAGGAAGAGGGGAGAGGTCATATCTAAACAGACACTAGGAAGGAAAGGAAACTTTCCTTTCCAAACTGAAAGGAAACACAAATCCTCAGACCGCAGCCACCTCTGACAATCAACCAGGAGAATACAAGGAACCCTCAGTCATGTCTGTTATAGATTGTCGAGGAAACCCCAAGACAAACTGCTCAATGTAAGAATACTATTCCATATTTTTTGCATTGTGTAAATAATAATAGTAACAAAGATACAATAAAAGATATCAAATCTCTTTTATGGTTCAGAGAGAAGATGTAAATACTTTAGACTTAATTTGAGAAGATTTAGAGTTCGGAATGTTGACTGAAAACAAAGCCTAGCCAGCACAAGACTAGAAATAAAACCTGTAGCCTCCACAGCATTGTGGCAAAGAGAAGGACTTCAAAGAATTCCATCATTCCTGGAACAGGCAGACAAGATCAAAGGAAGCAAAGAAAATTCATGGTACGTGAACTATCACACAAAATATGAAAAGCTGTCCCACTATTTCAGTATCCACTATACATAAAAGGGATTAAATTCAAGTGTAAAGGCTGGAGACTATAGGACTGAACCACTATCCCCCAAATTCAACTAAATGCCGCTTCCAAGATACACATAAAACGGATGACAGAGACAGGTCAAAAAAAATAAAAAGAATGAAAGAAGCAAAGCAAACACAAATAAAAGAGAGCTGTTAGAATAAAGAAGTTAGATTTAGGACCAAACCTTCACAGTGCCATGGACAGGAGGGCTGGTTGTGCTGAGAGCCCACTCAGGTAGCTGGCAGCCTGTACCCTCCCACCCTGCCTGTGCGATCAGGACCCGGGTGGCCGGAGGGGCCTCGGCCTGGGCCGTTGCTGGACAGAGACCCCCCAGAGCCACAGGCTGGCTCTGAGCACTTCTGCCTGAAAGGCCCCACGTGGCTGCCCACAGCTCACTGGCCAGAGCAGGTGGCCCACGCTCCTGAATTCATCAGGTGGGACCCTCAAACTCACCTTGGAAAAGGTAAACAAAGTATTGCATGGCAATGGGTCACCCAGGCAGTGACCACATGGGAAGGGCGTCCAGCTGGCCTGAAGGTTGAACACACACCTAAGACCTGCATTCAGGCACAAGCAAGATTTTTCACCCTGTGGGGCCTGGCAGTTTGGGAGGTGCCCTTCCTTCCCGATTCCTCTGCTGACTGCTGAAGGCCACCCTCAGGGAACGTCAGAGCACCCACTTGTTTTCCTTCTGGGGGCCCGCCCTGCCCAAAGCTTCCTCCCAGGCGTGTGGGCCCTGAGACAGAATGACACAGGCCCTGCCACGTGGGTCGGGATGACCGCCGACCTCCCCTGAGAGCTCCACTCGATGGGGACATCCCACAGAGGGTCACAACAGTGAGACCAGCAGCCATCCATGGGGGTGGGGGGGTAAGACCCCAAGACACGAGTCGGAAGCTGGAAGCCGCAGAGGCTGTATGTGGAGACCGCAAGCCGTGGAGAAGGGCCGTCCGTGGGGGTCAGGGCCCGGCCAGGGAGCCCCCACAGTGAGCAACAAGCAGACATGACCATCCAGTCCTGAGAGGTCTGCCTCGACCTGCGTCCTGTCTCTTCTCTCACTTCTGGGTCCCACCAGCACCAACTCTCCTTGCCTCATTCCTGGAGCTCATCTTGTTCCCAGACACCATTGAGGGCTGCAGACAGCAAGCTCGGTTTATTCATGATCCCAATATTACACTTAAGGGCCTTCCGATGGGAAGATTTTTCTTAGATTGTATTGAAGCGTAGTTGAGTTACAAGGTTGTGTTGATTCCTGCGGTACAGCAAAGTGAGTCAGTTATACACAGACAGATGCTCTTTTCCACCATGGTTTATCCCAGGATACTGAACGTATTAATCGTCCTCTGGGCTGTGCAGCGGGGCCTGTTGCTTATCCGTCCTGCACATAGTAGTTTGCATCTACTAATCTGAAGCTCCCAGTCCTCCCCTCCCCCCCGCCCCTCCCCCGTGGCGGGCGCCCCTCTGTTTCTGCTTTGTAGGTATGGCAGCGGTTCAGGGGACTTCACTCCCAGCTCCTCAGTCAGACATCAGTGCATAGGGTTTCTGGAAACCCGGGGTGGAGCAATAGCCCAGGGCTCGGAGTTGCCAGCCTTGACTATTCCAGTTCCTCCAGCCTTTAGCTTGTGACCTCGATCAAGATTTAAACTCCCAGCATCGTTTTCTCTTATCATGAGAACACTTTCCCCGCCTGCTTGAGGGCCCTCAGAGTGCCAACCCCGCGCAGACGCAGGTGCGATGGGGCTGTTTGGGGATGGCGAAGCTGGGTCCACCAAGCCTGCCGCTTTCCTGCTGGCCTGTCACACAATCGGGGTATTTCTCTCTCCTGGGTTTCCCCTTCTCAGAACCCTCAGATTCTTTTCCTCACCTTTGAAGAATGACTGCGCTTAGAGGATGTATAACGCTCAGATAATATTAGAATATTTCAAAATACCCATTTTAAAAACATAAACCCATATCTTTACTAAGCATCACCGACTCGATGGACCTGAATTTGAACAAGCTCCGGGAGTTGGTGATGGACGCGGAAGCCTGGCGTGCTGTAGTCCGTGGGGTCGCCAAGAGTCAGACACCCCTGAGTGACTGAACTGAACTTAGGAAGCATAGGTAGGCCCCAGCAGGGATTTGGGGGTGCATTTTGCCTGGTCGGTGGGGAGCGGGAGCCTGGCTCTTCCGTGGGGACAGGGACGTGCCACCGGGGTGGCCAGGATCTGCTCCCCCATCCCGCCCCGTGACACTGAGTCCAGTTCTGGGGAAGTTAAAGAGAGTGGCCTCCGGGACCCGGGCACACAGCGGGCTGGCTTCCCCCACCTCCTTCCTTAATTTTTATGGAGCTGGCCTGCCCTCCCAGGCTCCTGCCTTCATGGGAGGTTTTGCCATTTTATCGCTCAAAGTTTGCGAAATATTTCAGCCTTTGACTTAAAGGCGTGGAGAACCCCTTCCCGTGCCTCTGCAACGGTCCCAGGCCTCCAGAACAGTCACAGGCCGTCCTGGGGGGAGGCGGTGGGTGGGCGCCACACCCCCCAGTGAAGGGTCCGCTGGGCTTTGTTTCACCAGCGCTTGTTTACCTACATCTCCTGCCTCCTTTAACGACTCTCACTTTGTGTTTCTGCAGCCAGGAGCAGCAGTTTCGGGTCCAGGACAGGATTAACAGTTTTCATCTCCTTAGTGTTCCTAGAGAATTCCAAAGGCAAAGTGCTGGGTGTATCTGGGGGACGTGTTTCCCCAGAGGGTCGTCCGGGGATCTCCGGACCCCGGCCTTTGTGGGATCCAGGCTTTGGCAGACAGGCCCACCAAGGTTTCAGGGTTGGAAGAGAAAGGTAAAGTTTTCAAGAGCTTTTGATCTCTCTGAGTGTTAATTTGAGGTCATAGAAAGGTCAAGCGGGCCCTTTCCAAAACAATAAAGATGTTATGAAACCTCCTAGCTTGGCATGCTGAGCACAAGAGCTAGCTGTGGACACCAGGCCTGAGACGACATTCTGTGAGTCCAGAAAGTTTTACTGTTAAACGTGGTGCAGCCTTGAGCCTCTGGGCCCTGGTGAGGCTGGCATGGTTTTACAAGGCGGCCAGCAAGCCGCGGGGGACCAGCACTCTGTCATCTTTATTCTTTTGTTGTTGTTGTTTGTTTTTTCCTGTGCTGTTTGTTATCTTTATATTCAGTAATTCTTATTTCAAATATGTTTAACATGTACATTGTTCTAGTCACTCCTTGTTACTATTAATACAAAAAGTTAAAAAAAAATTGAGTCTGTGTATGCCATAGATCCTATACTTTCTTTTTCCTTTAGGTATTTCTCTGGTGACTGGTTTGCCATCTTCTATTCTTACATCACATGTTCCCCGCTTTCATCCTGAAAAGGAATTCAGCCCAATGGCCAGGAAGATGCTCTCAGTGGAGTGTGGATGAAAACCCCCTGAAGCAGAGTACCCGGGGGGTGGAGCTGAGCCTCCTGAGACAAGAGACAGGGGGCGGGGGTGAGGGGCTCAGGGTGTGGCTTTCTGGCCCTAATGGGGCAGGGGCCCCAGAGCAGGGGACCCATGTTCAGGTGATGGCTTTTCCAGTGTGGTGCTGTTCCCGAGTCCAAACTCATTCTGCTCACCGCATGACCGGCCAGTAAACTGGGAGTTGAGCTGTTGGGGCAGAAATAGAGACTCCACTGCAAAAGCCAGTAGGTGAGAAGATGGTGGATTCGTGTCCCCAAAGACTCTTTTACCTGAGTTAGAAGTGAGGCTTCTCTTATACGTAAAGGGCTTCCCTGGTGACTCAGCTGGTAAAGAATCCACCTGCAACACGGGAGACCTGGGTTCCATCCCTGGGTTGGGAAGATTCCCCTGGAGAAGGAAAAGGCTCCTCACTCCAGTATTGTGGCCTGGAGAATTCCATGGACTGTGTAGTCCATGGGGTCGCAGAGAGTCAGACACGACTGAGCGGCTTTCGCTTCACTTTTATACCTCAAGGGGAGAGGGTGTGGCTGATGTTGCAGACCTTTTGCTGTTGGTATCCTCTGTTCTTGCAGCTACCCATATAGGTCAGGTCTCCTTCCTATTCTCTGCTCTGAAGCTTTTTATCTCCCTATGAATGGAAGAGAGTTATACTCTTAAAGGTCAGAGCCTTGAGAATGGGTTCTTCTGTACAGTTCAGGCTCTAGGCAACACTGAGCTTCCCTGGTGGCTCAGAAGGAAAAAAATCTGCCTGCAGTGCAGGAGACCTGGGTTCAAACCCTGGGTTGGGAAGATCCCCTGGAGAAGGGAATGGCAATCCATTCCAGTATTCTTGCCTGGAGAATCCCATGGACAGAGGAGCCTGGCGGGCTATAGTCCATGGGGTCACAAAGAGTTGGACATGACTGAGCGACTAACACACACACCGGAAACATTCTTTTACAAAATGTGCAGAACCAGCATGACTACACACATGCAACAGAGCACAAGGTTAAAGTCAAAGGAACAGACCCAACATGGAGCTGGATTTGTTCTTCCCCATTACTGAGTTTTCAGGAAAAGAAACCCAAGGGTACATCCTGCTCCCCATGGACCGAGGTCACTCACTCCACTCTGTGGTTTCTGAGCAGCCCCCAGGCTGACGTTGGCCAGGCCCAGCAGGAGGTCGGCTCCTGCAGCACCCAGGAGCCCCGCTCCCCTCTCCAGGCTGCCTCCCAGCCTCCCTGGCCTAGGGTAGCCCTGGGTCTCTGCTCAGACTCCACCTCTGATCTTCAACCTGGAGGGGTGGGGTGGAGAGGAGACTTGGGCATTTCAGAGACTAAGTGCAAACTCAGTCCTGTTGCTTACTGGGTAGATGTCTCAGCCTTGAGCAGGCCCCTCATCTGAAACTCAGCCTTACTGTTCTCTTCCTCCCTGGGGACTGTGAGGACACCACAGTTCTACGACGTGAAGCTCTAAACAGACCCACAGGATACTCATCCTGAGGGAAGGAACTGAGATCAGTGGGCCTGCTTCTAAAGCTGGATGCACTCATCAGCCTCCAAGGGCTGCAAAGAGCTGGGTGGGTGGGCCCACCCGGGGGGTCCCACCTTCTGGTTGCTATGGATGATGCTGCTGCAGACATGTCCTTTATTTCCTACGACTTTGACCTTTTTTTTTTTTGGCTGCCCCATGAGACATGCAGGATCTTAGTTTCCTGACCAGGAACCAAACTGATGCCTTCTGTAGTGGAAGCACAGAGTCTTAACCACTGGACCACCAAGGAAGTTCCAACACTCATAGTTTTGAAGAGTATAGATCAACCATTTTGTAGAATGTCCTTCAACTTGGGTTTGTCTAATGTTTTCTTTATGAGTTAATGTATGTTTAGCATTTTTGGTACGGATATGACAGGACTGGTGTGTCCTTAGCATGTCACTTCAGGAGGCATGTGAAGTTACCTCGTCCCATGGTTAGTAATGGAACTCAATCACTTGGTGAAAGGGTATTTCCAGGTTTCCCCACTATAAAAAGACCCTTTCCCCTTAGCAGTTAACAGTCTGTGGGGGGTACATTGAAACCGGGGAATAACCCATTTCCTAATATACTTTGACTCACTGATCTTAGCATCCATTGATGATTCTTGCATGAATCATTTTCTACATGCCATATTGATGGCAAAATTACGATTTCCTAACTCTTGTCATTCCTCCCACATTTACTGGTTGATGTTCTACTATAACACGAGGCTTCACAGGTGGCACAGTGGTAAAGAATTTGCCTGCCAATGCAGGAGATGCAAGAGACTCGGGTTAAATCCCTGGGTCAGGAAGATTCCCAGTATTCTTGCCTGGAAAATTCCATGGACAGAGGAAGCTGGCAGGCTACAGTCCATGGGATTACAAAGAGTCAGAGACATCTGAGTGACTAAGCACACACATGCATACATTCTACTACAAAAAGGAAATTTCCCTTCTCTTGCTTGCCTTCTACAAGTAATATGGAAACACGGTCTCTCTCTCTTGCTTTAAAAAATGTCATGCATTATAGCCCATTGCTGTCGATAATTAATCTTTCTGCTCAAATTGTCTTAGACTCAACACTGAGAGCACCTTCCTCTTATTCTGCTTTCATCATATCTTGAGCACTTTTTAACCTTCTGGCAGAACAAGACACTCTAGGTGCATCTTGTTTGCTAGAGTCCTAGAATCAACCATTTGTTCAGGGAAACCTGATTTCTTTCAGTGGAGAGTGGTTGACATTTAAGGACCAAATCTGACCACTAGTATGCTCATTGCTGATAGGCATCACTGTTTCTAGGCCCTTTCCATGGACAGAGCCAAGACATCAATACAAAAGAGAAAACACAGATATTTTAAAAGCATGATCTGACTCTGACACTTCTATGTAAGCCCAACCATGGGAGGGAGCCTGCCTCCTACTATTCTACATTTGTTCCTCCCCTTCTCCACAACATCAGTGTGATTACTCATTTACACAAACAGAATACATATGAAACAGTTTCAACAGTAAATGTACTGAGTAATGTTCATGATTTATACCCAGCAAAAATATCCTCTCTGTTTGAGGTTATCTTTGAAAGTTACTTAAATAAATTCCTATTTCCCTACTATACGGTTACTGTTATGATTAGCAGCTGCTATGTAACTGACCAGGCTTCCTAGGTGGTGCTAGTGGTAAAGACCCACCTGCCAATGCAGGAGACATAAGAGAAGTGGGTTCAATCCATGGGTTGGGAAGATCCCCTGGAGGAGGACTTGGTAACCGACTCCAGTATTCTTTCCTGGAAAATCCCATGAACAGAGGAGCCTGGTGGGCTCCTGTCCCCTGGGTTGCAAAGAGTCAGACACGACTGAAGAGAATTAGCATGCACGCACATGTAAAGAGACCACCAAAATGTAGAGGCTTAACAGTTTGTTGTTATTATCCCTAACAGTTGTGTGAATTGCCAGTGTTCCGCTGAGTGATTCTGTCTTGAGGCTTCTCCTGTGGATCCTCAGATAGAAGCTGAGGCTGGTGTCATCCAAACACTCAACAGGGCTGTTCATTTAAGACAGCTTCTGTGGTTTGGGTGAACACTTGCACACCCTCTGCTGGCCTCTCTCACAGAGCTGCTCAGGCCCCCAAGAGGGAGAAGCCGAAAGTTGCCAGGTGGGTTTCCAGTTACGGAGGGAGCCGGCCCAGGATCCCTTCTGCCAGATTAGGGCTGAAGCTGAATGTCAAAGACAGCTTTGTTACTCACACATCTGGGCCTGCCTCTCTAGCACGGGAGCCTAGACTTCTTACAAGGAGGCTCAGGCTTACAAGAGAGGAGGTAGAGGCTGCCAAGCCAATTAAGGCATATTCCAGAGCTGGCTCAGCATCACTTCTGCCATATTCTATTCATCCAAGTAGTTACAGGAATCTCCTTGATTCAAGGAGGTGGACAGATAGATGCCACCCCTTAACAGGGGCCATGTCATGGAATATTAGGCCATTATCTGTGAAATGTGCTGCGAATATTTCCCTCCAGTGATTATCTTTTAAACTCCTCTTTGCCTTGATTGCATGCTCTCTCTAATTGGGTCTGGGTTTTTAGTCATGGCTAGAAAGCATTTCCCCACCCACAGTTATAAAGAAAGCCACATGTATTCTTTTTTAGGGCATTTAGGTCTCTGCTGACTTCACTTCTTCTTCTCCATCCCTCCCTCCTACAGTGAGGAAGGAAGCTTAAGGACACCTCACCCAGCTGGAGTGTTAATGAACCAGGAAACGCCCTTGGGGAGACAGAAGGAAGTCCAGGCAGCAAGAGCCCACCCCTCCTTCAGCCAGAACCTGCAAGATGCTCGCAGGTGTGAATATCCAAGTTGCTGCCTCCTGATTGATGAGAAGAAGCAAGTGTGCCTGAAGCAGCAACAGCTGACATCTGAGGAGCTTGATCTCGTGGTTTTCCCTAGAAGGCAGGAAAAGCTATACAAAACATGCTCAGTCTAGTCTGACTCTTTGTGACCCCAAGAACTGCAGGCTGCCAGGCCCCTCTGTCCATGGAATTCTCCACCCAAGTATATTGGAATGGGTTGCCATTCCCTTCTCCAGAGGATCTTTCCAACTCAGGGATCAAACCTGGGTCTCCTGCATTGCAGGCGGATTCTTTACCACCTGAGCCACCAGGGAAGCATACAAAATAGGAAAACAATTACATCTTTTATTATGAAAAACTCCAAATATATAAAAGTAGAGAGTACCACAAACCCCGCCACATACCCAACTTCAACACACAGCTCTAGTTTGGGACACTGATTCACTGAGAAGGATTCAGGAAGCTCCCAGCAAGGCCTCCCGGTGCCCAGCGTGTCCTGAAGTCTTGGGCAAACCCCCATCTACCGAACCCTGAGAACTTGCTGGGTCCCAGTCCAATGGAGGGCCTGTCTTCATGCTGGCAACCTTGAGTCCTTGGAGAGAAGGCTACTGGTTAGTTTGCTTCCCTTAAGAGGCAGGAGAAGTGGGTATTCCCTTTGAAAAGAAAGATTCCTACCGAAAAGCATCACAGTTTTGATGCTGAAAGTGATGGGTGCCCAGCCGTTTGGAATCCATCTCACTGCAGAGAGTTCAGTGTCACTGATGTGCCCCGTTCTGTTTTCCCGCAGACCTGGGGTCCTCTGTAGCTTCTTCCACTCTTCCTGCCCTTACCAGTTTTGGGATTAATGCTGGTTTTCTGGGTTATCCTCTGACAAGCCTGAGGTTTCTATTGAAAAAACTCACAAAACCAAAAAACAGATAGAAAATAAACCTGTGTCAGCTGCTCAGTGTTGATCTGTGAGAGAACAATGCCCCACCACCCCCAGCTGGGGAAAACGCTGTCTTATCCTTTCTGGTGGCTGTGACAAAATGCCGCTGCTGGAGGGCCCGTGGTGGTGGAGGTTTAGTCACTCAGTTGTGTCCAACTCTTGCAACCCATGGGCTGTAGCCCTCCAAGGTCCTCTGTCTGTGGAATTTCCCAGGCAAGAATATTGGAGTGGGTTGCCATTTCCTTCTCCAGGGGATCTTCCCGACCTAGGGAACAAACCTCGGTCTCCTGCACTGCAGGCAAATTCTCATAGACCACAGGAATTCATCACTCACCATCCTGGAGGCTGGGGAGTCTGAGGCCAAGGGGCCAGCATGGTCAGGTTCTGGTGGGGCCTGATTCTTCATTCAGCCAGCACCTTCTCACTGTGTCCTCTCAGGCTCGAAGGGGCCAGGGAGCTCTGGGAACCACTTTGATAAGAGCACCAATCCCATTCAGGGGGGCTTCACCCTCACGACCTAATCACCTCCCAAAGGCCCCACCTCCTAAGATCATCGACCTGGACATTAGGATTTCAATATATCCATTTTGGGAAGAAACAAACATTCAGATCATAGCACCTTCACTTAACTGTCCATGTTTTTCTCTCGATTTCTGTCCACAGGAGGACATAACTCCCATGTATCATGGTCATCGGGCTTCCCAGGTGGTTCAGTGGTAAAGAACTGCCCACCAGTGCAGGAAGTACAGGAGACACAGGTTTGATCCTGGGACTGGGGAGATTCCCTGGAGGAGGAAATGACAACCCACTCCAGTATTCTGGCCTGGAGAATCCCATGGACAGAGGAGCCAGGTGGGCTACAGTCCATGGGGACACAAAGAGTCAGACACGTCTTAGCAACTAAACAACAAGAGTGCAGCCACTCCTGGAGGCCAGTGTTGCAAAGAGAAGACGTGAAGGCACCGCCATTCAGGAAGGGCAGTTCAAAGAGGAGTGGAGAATGACTAGGGAGAGTTGTCCCTGGAGAGACGTCCTTCCCTCTCAGGTGTGTGGGGGCAGACCCAGGATGACAGGTGGAGTGGATGGCGAGAGCCGGAGAAATAGATCCCCAAAGTCAGAGTCCACACGCGCCTGCTCAGAAGATACACGCACGGGGCACCACTATGGCAGAGGACAGAGGGTAGTGAGACAGGGGAAGGGTGAGGTCAACCCTCGACCCTTCTCTGGGGAGTGCGTCCAGGGACAGCAGGGTGTGCGAGCCAGCCTAAGGCTGACTTGGGGACCTTGGGTGGTGGGGATTCCTGAGGAAAGGGGGAGAAAGACCCAGGAGAGCGGAGGAGCGCTGGGCCTGGAGTAAACTTGGAGGTGGCACTCCTGGGCAGCCGGCTGGCTGCGGCTTCCCCGGGGCTGTGCTGTGCCCGCCTCCCCTGCAGCCCTGGCCGTCTGTGTGACCCGGGACAGCACGGGGCCATCTGTGTCCATCCACAGCAGCATCTCACTGCCCCGGGGTCTGGACGCATGGCCGCGGTGGGGACCGCAGTAAGGCCCATCCAGGTTTTCTGGCTTGAACTGGCCATAGGGCCTGGGTACTTCCAGCCTAACGCCTCTGTGCCCTTGCAGGTTCTCGGGCCTCTGACAGCAGCTCTGGGCTGATGCTGGGTGTATTAGATTCTGATACTGTCAGCCTGAGGGCTGCCCCAGAGCAGCCCCCTATGTGAGTGGGCTGAGGTTGGACAAGAGGCTGGAAATGAGGGACAGACGTGTTTGCAGGACCCGCGGGGTGCTGGGAAGTGGCTTATCACTGCTGAGGGAGGGCAAGGCTACCCTCTGGGGACCAGCGCAGGCTCTGCACCCCGGGGGGTCAAATCAGCCCATGGTCCCCACCCCTTTCATGCCACGACTCTGCAGCTCTGCATGGTAAAGAAACAGACCCTTAATTTCCAATCAGACGGCCGCCGGTGCGGGCAAGGAAGACGCGGTCAGTCACCCTTCATTTTGGTTAGTTTCGTAACAGCGGTGTCGCTTATTTTGTTGTAAATCTGGCAACTCCAGGGTCTGCCTCTGATGGGAGTAGAGGCTTTGGTTTCTTCTTTGAGCCTCTACAACTCTTGGAGTCCTGACTGAGCGAGCAGAGCATCCTTAAATCAGAGGAAATGGGGTGGTGGGGGGAGGCATAAAGGACAATTCTTCAGCTTTCCCTTTTAAATGCCTGGTATCGCTGGTCCATACTGGGGGCCAGCCCAGCAGGGGCCCACGGGGTGCCATTTCCCCCCACCGACCCACCCCGGGGGGAGAGGACTGTCCTCACTCCTCGCTTTCTGCTTGATGACAGACCTCAGAGAATTTCTGGAGCAGAGGAAAAGAGCATAATAAGCTTAATTTCGGAATTGCAAAGGT
Source organism: Hydropotes inermis (assembly GCA_020226075.1). Lineage (NCBI taxonomy): Eukaryota > Metazoa > Chordata > Mammalia > Artiodactyla > Cervidae > Hydropotes > Hydropotes inermis. Next base: position 110,964,410 of record CM035269.1, on the reverse strand, counting down.
TATTATTATAATCATTTCCCTCTGAAGAATTGTAAATAATTCATTTGCAAAGCTCCAGTTGAAGTCTCTAATTAGCCTCTCGTTGGGCACTTACAAAGCTGCTTCCTCCTGCAGTTGCGAAATCTATTCTGTTTGGGGTTTTTGTTTTGTTTGACCCTCTCCCTGCAGCAGGTAAGGGATCAGCCTCACATTCTACTTTACATCTGCAAATTGTGCTTCCACAGCGCCCAGCCTCGCCCAACACTCAGGCAGCCCTCCTGATGGTGGGGACCGCATAGGATGGTGGGGCGGCCCAGTTGCAGGGTGATCTTCGGGGTCTTATTGCACATTAAGCAGACCCAGTTCACAGGATCGGAGAGGCTCCAAGTCTCTCAGAGATCAGCTGCTGTGTGGCCCCTGCCTGCCCCCAGCTCCACCCCAGTATCCAGGCAGATGAGGGCCCTAGGGGGCCAGGCAGAGACTCCCCAAAGGTGGTCAAAGCGCTGGCTCTAAAGTCCAGGGGAGTGAAAGGGGGAGGTGCAGGCCTCTGGGGCATCACAAATAGCCTGCCCCCTCTTTCCGGTCCCACCCAGGTGACGGGCCCCGGGTACACCTGGAATATGGCTCAGGTGCCAGTCTGCTGCTGGAGGAGGGAAGAGAGGGTTTCTCAGGGTTATGCCCTCCTCCACCCAGCTAGATTCTGAACCTCATCTGCCCCGAGCCTGGGACCGAGGGGTCAGGGAGGCGCAGGGCGTGGGGCAGAGGCAACAGAGCAGTCAGCTTCCAGCCCAGAAGGACCAGCGTGGAGCCAGTCCTGCTGACCTCATGGCACGGGAGTCCCAAAGGGGCCCTGGGGGGGACCCCTGGAAACATCACCCCCATTGCAGGTCTGGTGCCCCACGTGTAGGGTCGCCTCCTGTGCCTGTGCAGGCCCCCCTCCCCAGGTTCCCCCCACCGACCACGCCCCACCCCGCCCACCTGAGGCCCCGCCCCTCCCCCACCCGCCCAGGGCACTCCCCACGGGCTGCATCTCAGGCCAGGGCAAGCGTTTCTCCCTAAATTACCCGAGGCTGTTTTTAACTGGGGACTTTGGGGGTCACCTGAGCCCATCTGGACTGCAGAGATGCACATGTAACTTGGAGTCTGGATCGGGTGTGAAGCCCATGTGGCCCGGGGCTCTGCCGGACCACCTGTCCTGGGTGGGAGCATGTGGTGTCAGGAGAGGCCAGCTGAGGACCACCCTGGTGGGCTAATTCGATGACCCCTTCCCACACCTCTTGCCAACCAGGTAGGCAGAGAGCACCGCCAGACTGCCGCAGCGCCACCC
>CM035269.1:110931857-110963004 GCA_020226075.1 Hydropotes inermis | reverse complement strand
GTGGGGGGTGGGGGGTGAGGTGGGACAGGGTGGGGACATAGCCAGGGGGCATGCAGGGCTGTGGACCGTGTTCTGGGTCCTAGAAGCCCCCTGGGAACATTGTCCAGGATGGCCCCCTTTGGGCTGGTGTTCCATCGAGGCCCTGGGGCAGGCAGCATTCCCCACACCCTGGGCAGAGCACCCTGACCCCTTCCGCTCCACCCAGACTTTCCCCTTGGAAGGCCCTGCAGGTTTGCTAGTAGTGCTTAAGGCCCCCGCCCATGCACTGCAGGTTGGGGAGCACCCGTGTGGGAATAGGGGCCCTTTCTCTCACTGCTCTCCTGGGGTCACCAGCCTCTGGACCCCCACCTGAACTCCCCATGGGACCCAGGCGATGTCAGATGATGACCCACACGACATCCAGAGGAGAGCCGCTCTCTTCCAGAAACACACAGGCGTGTGGGCCCCTGGACTGTAACATCTGGTGGACATGGGAGAGGAGAATTAAATTAGGAAGTTCATATTTGGCAACAGCAGTGCTGTCCCTTGAAGCAGCATCAGGGTAAAATGCAATACTTTCTGGAGCATCAGTTCTCCGGGGGCCCAGTCCCGGGCGGACCCCGGCGAATCCTTGAGCTGGCTCCCACAGGGAAGACAAGAGCAGGAGGGGCAAGACCCTCCCCAGGGGACCACGTGGGCCGTGAGCACCGGGCCCAGGACTGCCCCAGCCCGTGGGAAGCACCGGGCCCAGGACTGCCCCGGCCTGTGGGACTTCTGGGCCCAGACTCCAGGTGGGGCCTTGTGCCTGAAGGTCAGGGACAGGCTGCCTGGCTGACCCCCATTCCTGCTTGGTTTCTGCACTGAAAGCTTCCATCCGTCTGTTTCTCATGAGGCCTGCCCCACTTGAAATGCCTGGGTCTGGGGAGGCGGAGGCTCAGAAGCCGACTCCGTTTCTCTCTGGTGTGAAGGTAGCTGGCATTGTGAGGCACTGAATTCATAAACTTGGCCTTGGAAGCACTGAGCGCTCCAGATGTGATGTCACCTCTGTGGACGGACACCTTCTTAAACTCACACGCAGAAGTGACTCCCGAGCAATTGCCACACAGACGGGATGGGCTGGGACTGTGTTTATCTGCCATGAGACGGGGCGAAGATGCCCTCTTTGGGTGCCCCACTCTCTAATTACACTTACCCCTGATTACTGCTCTGGAGGGACCTCTGAAGAATCCTAGAATGGCCTTCTCTGGGCTGATAGACTCCAGGAAAGTTGGATGAAAGCTAAAGTGAATGAACTCAATCCAGATTTGTAGAAAAATGCTGTGTGATGTTTAGAAAAGAATAGAAGATGTATGCACAAATTGAAATATGTATTTTAAATTCATAGTTAAATACATACTCATTTACCTGAATTGTACTAGTCTCAGTGATTACTGCACTTTTGTTTTTAGGAAAAGCAGCTTCCCCCTCCCCTCCCTGCAGAAGTGAATACTGGAGTCACAATGGAGATTTACCACACTGAAGCTTACTTCAGTTAAGTGAGAGACCTTGAATATTTGACTTCCTCAAACTTCAATCTGTATTATTTGAAATATTTCTCTAAACAAAGAGCCTATCTTCAAATCACTCAGACCCTTTCTTGGAAATCATGTGAAAAACATTTAAATGAATTTGGATCATTTAGTAATTATCTTCCCCATCTCTGAGTCAGATGCCTGATCCTAACTTAATTTTATAGCTAAAAACACATGAACCAAGCTGAACACCAAGTGGGCTTCATGCTTTCTTTCATTACCTGCTAAGAAGTGACAGGCTGATTATACAAGCAGACGTTAGCTTAGCCATCCATATACAAAAACAGAACTCTGACCCACAACTTGCAGCAACCAGCCCAGGAAAATGACCCTTTCTCTGAAGTAGCCATCTCAGGAAGCCAGTTGCTGCCCACCATTATTTTAGGAAGTCAGACCTCTGTCTCTAGTGACAATTCAGAAAGTGAAACATCGCCTGTAACAATTGGCCCCGAATGACCAGGATGGGATTAGTAACTGACAGTTTCCCTAATGTTTGCCTCTGCTCCAAAATCACAACCAACCAGAGAAAGACAGCTATGCCCCTCAACCAATGGCATGGGATGCCCTGCTTGTAGCTAGTCCACCCCCAGCTCCCCCGGGGCCCCAGCCTCTGAGCACGGTGTTCCGGAGCAGTCCCTCTGCCTGCCACAAAGCTCCCCAATCCTCTGCCTGCCAGACACTGGTCGTGGTGGCTGACTCTGGCTCGAGCCAGACTTTACTTTTTTCACTTGGGTGGTCTTTGCTTATTTCCACAGGAGGAAGTTCTCTGAGGAAACTGGGGGACACATGTGCTAAAAATAGCAACATTTAGGGGGCTCATCTAAGAGCAGAATTGACAGGTCAAGAAATAATTGCAATAAAATGACTCCCCTGAGTGTGATGTTTAATATTGTGTGCCAGCTTGACTAGGCTATGGTGTCCCCAGGTATTTGATCAAACATTACTTTGGGTGTTTCTGTGAGTGTTTTCAGTGAGCTTAACATTATACCAGCAGACTAAGTAAAGCAGATTGCACTCCCTTAGTGTGGGTGGGCCTTATCCAATCAGTTGAAGACACTAATGGGGTAAAAATGGTTGAGCCTCTCCCAGAAATATGGAATTTCTCTTGCTTGACTATTTGAAAACTGGAGCATCATTTTTGAAATAGGGAAGAATAAATCTAAATTCATATTAGGTCTGTTTCTTTTACTTTAATGTTTATATTCTACTGCTTTTGGTGTGTTAAGAATGTTGCCTATAGCTTGAAATAAACAGGAAAACCCCGTCCCAAGGCTCTGACCTTTAAAAGTATAACACATTCCCATTCATATAGAGATAAAAAATTTCAGAACAGAAAATAACATTTGCCCCATTTGAGGTTTACAGGAACATCATGACCTGACCTACATGGACAGCTGCAAGGACAAAGGATTCCAATACCAAGAAATTTGTAACTACCAACCATACTCCACCCCTCTCCTTTTAATATAAAAGAAGCCTGAAGTCTAACTGAGGTAAGCTGGTTCTTTGGGACACTAGTCCACCATCTTTTTGGTCTGCTTGCTTTCTGAATAAAGTAGTTATTCCTTGCCCCCCAAAAAACATCTCTCGATTTATTGGCCTGTTGTGTGGCAAGCTGTACAAGTTTGGACATGGTATTAATAACAGTCTTCTCCATACTTTTGGCTTTTCCTGGGACTTGAACCTACTGGCCTTTGGGGGAGGACTTGCATCTTTGCCTCTCCTGGGTCTCCAGCTTGCCAACTCCCTTGCAGATCTAGAAACTAGTCAGCCTCTACAGTTGCATGATCCAATTCCTTATAATAAATCTCTTTTATAAATACATGTGTAAATACACACATACACAAGACAAGGTATAAAATTTTCAGAGTATGATAGTGACATTATCTTCATGACCTTGGAGTAAGACTGAGAAAGAATTAACCATTAAGGAAAAGAGAGTTATATTCCTCTACAATAAATGTAGGGCCTTCTACTTGATCATAAGATGTTACAAAGGGAATGAAAAGAAAAGCCAAACAGTGTGACCGCCTGTACCACATACATGAGTTTTTAACTGAAGTATACTTGAGTTATGTTTCGGATGTCCAGCAAGGTGGTTCAATTATACATATCTATCTGCTTACTCTTTTTCAGATTATTTTGCATTACAGGTTATTATAAGATACTGAATAGTTCCCTGTGCTTTATAGCAGGATCTTGCTGGTTATTTATTAACATTTTATATAGTAGTGTGCATCTGTTAACCCCCAATTCTCAGTTTATTCCTCCTGTCCTTTCCCCTTTGGTGACAATAACATTTTTCTCTGTGTCTGTGAGTCTATTTCTGCGAATAAATTCATTTGTATCATTTTTGTTTAGATTCCACATACAAATATTGTATGATATTTGTCTTTTTCTGACTTCACTTGGTATGATGATGTAAATCCATCCATGTGGCTGCAAATGGTGTTATCTCATTCTTTTTTATGGCTGAGAAATATTCCATTATGTGTATACATATATTTATATATATACACACACACACACACACACACACACACACACACACACACATTGCATCTTCTTTATCCTTTTACCAGTTGAAACATTTTGTTTTCTTCCATGTCTTGACTATTATAAATAGTGCTGAAATGAACATTGGGGTGCATGTGTCTTTTTGAATTTGAGATTTCTCCAGATATATGCATAGGAGCCACACACATAATTTCCACAGAACTCATACCTAGGCTACACAAAGAATTTCTATGAAGTATTAATAGTAAAACCCAGAAAACCCATGAGACAAAAATGGGCAAAATTCTTGAGACACTTCATAAAGGAAGACATTCAAATGCCAATAAATGAATGAGAATGTGCTCCACTTCCTCAGTAGTCAGAGAAATCCAAATTAAACCACAATGAGATACCATCACACACCCACCAGATGGACAGAAATAAACAAGTAAGATAGTGCCGGATGTTGCTGAGGGTGTAGGCCACTAGGAACTCTCACATGGGGCTGAGGGAGTGCACATTGTTTCAGCCACTTCAGAAGTAGTAGCGTTTTCTAGTAAGATTGAGGCTATACATCCCTGGGAACTGCTTTGCACTGGCTCCATTTGCCCTAGAGAAACATGTGCCCCTGGGTACTAACAGGAAGTTCCAGAATCTTCAGAGCAGTACTCATAAATACCCCAAATGTCCTTCAGCATATACAGGATAGATAAACAAACTGTGGTGTAAACTGTGACATATTTATTCAATGGGTGAAGAACTCAGTGAACAGTGACATGCAACAATACAGAGGAACTCAGAAACATGATGAGATAGAGAGGCAATAACCAAGTAAGTACCGGAGGTACAATTCCATTAATACATAGTTCAAAACCAGATTAGACTGTGCATGTTTGGGGATAAACAGAAAAGCAAGGGATGGTGTTTGCAAAAGTTAGGACGGTGGCCACCCTAAAGGAGGATGGATGGAGGAGGTTGGAATTAAAAAAGGCTTCTGGGGGCTGACGATGCTTTATTTTTTTGGTTACATAGGAATTAGCTTTGCAAGTTTTTTGCAATTACATTTGTTTTTTATTAGAACTAATCTTTCTCTTTTTAAAATAAAAGCAGTGTATTCTTATTGTAGAAAATTAGAAAACAAAAATAAGTAAATGGAAACCTCATATTCCCATAACCACTGTTAGTAATTTATTACATATCCTTTTGCATTTTTTTCTAAACATGTATAATACACAGATGCATTTTCTACCCATATGAGATCATACTGTTACATAACATGTTCAGTCACTGATTGCAAAATTCTGTGGGGTTTTAATATATTTAGAAAGTTGTATAACCATCACCCCTACCTATTTCCAGAACATTTTCAAGACTCTGCAGGGAAACCTCATGCCCATTAGTAAGTACACTCGCCTTCCCCTTCCCCCAACCCCTGGCAATCATTAATCTAATTTCTGCCTCTGTGGATTTTTCTATTCTGGATGTTTCATATACATAGCATCACAATCTGTGGCCTTTTATGTATGGCTTATTTCATTTTGAGTAATGTTTTCAAGGCTTATCCATGTGGTAGCATGTATCCTTTTTTAGTTAATTCTTTTTAAAGCTGAATAATATCCTGTTGCTACAGTCCATGGGATTGCAAGAGTCAGACATGACTTAGCAACTAAACCACCACCAGTGATGGCAGCAGAAAGCCTAGCAGAATATCCTGTTATATAGATAGACCACATTTTATATTTCTGTTCATTAATTGATAGGAAATTGGGTTGTTTGTACTTTTTGGCTGTTATGAACAATACTGCTCTGAACACTGGGCTCCATTTCCTTAGGCTCCAAAATCACTGCAAATGGTGACTGCAGTCATGAAATTAAAAGACACTCACTCCTTGGAAGAAAAGCTATGACACACCTAGACAGTATGTTAAGAAGCAGAGACATCACTTTGCCAACAAAGGACCAAACAGTCAAAGCTATGGTTTTTCCAGTAGTCATGTACGGATGTGAGAGTTGGACCATAAAGAAGGCTGAACGTGAAAGTGAAAGTGGCTCAGTTGTGTCCTTGTTCTTTGCAATCCTATGGACTATACAGTCCATGGAATTCTCCAGGCCAGAATATTGGAGTGGGCAGCCTTTCACTTCTCCATGGGTCTTCCCATCCCAAGGATCAAACTCAGGTCTCCCACATTGAAGGCAGATTCTTTACCAGCTGAGCCACCAGGGAAGCCCAAGAAAACTGGAGAGGATAGCCTATCCCTTCCCCAGCAGATCTTCCTGACCCAGAAATCAATCTGGGGTCTCCTGTGTTGCAGGCGAATTCAGTGCTCAAGAATTGATGCTTTTGAAGTGTGGTGCTGGAGAAAACTCTTGAAAGTGCCTTGGACAGCAAGGAGATCAGGCCAGTCAATCATAAAGGAAATAAACCCTGAATATTCATTGGAAGGACTGATGTTGAAGCTGAAGCTCCAATATTTTGTCCAGTCTACCTGATATGAAAAGCTGTCTCTCTGGAGAAGACCCTGAGATGGGAAAGACGGAGGGCAGGAGAAATGGGCAACAGAGGATGAGATGGTTGGATGGCCTCATCAACTCAATGGACATGAGTTTGAGCAAACTCCAGGAGATGGTGAAGGACAGGGAAGCCTGGCGTGCTGCCGTCCATGGGGTCACCAAGAGTCAGCCATGACTTAGTGACTGAATAACAACACTATGAACATATATGTGCAAGTTTTTATATGTACACACTTTCATTTCTCTTCAGTATATAACTGAGTGAAATTTGTCTGAGTCATGTGGTAACTATATGTTTAACATTTTAACTGTTTTTCAAAGTACCTGCATCATTTTACATTCCCACGAGGACAATATGAAGGTTCTAATTTCTTCACATCCTTATCAATACTTGCTATTGCCCATCATTTTGATATAGATACCTTAGTAGGTATGATATCTCATTGTGATTTTAATTGCATTTTCTGAGTGACTTATGATGTTGAACATCTTTTCACATGCTTATTGGCTGTCTGTATACCTTCTTTGGAGAAATGTTTATTGAGGTCTGTTAACTATTTGTAATTGGATTGTTTGCATTTTTATTGTAGAGTAATAAGAATCCCTTATATATTCTAGATACTGGTCCTTTATCAGATAAATGACTTGTTAATATTTTCTTCTAGTCTGTGAGGTTTTAAACTTTATTAACAATGTGCTTTAGATCACAGAAGTTTTACAGTTTGCTTGGTTCAATTTATCTATTATTTTCTTTAGCTGCTTGTGCTTTTGGTGTCATAGCTGAGAAACCATTGCCTAATCCAAAGTCATGAAGATTTGCAGGTATATTTTCTCCTACATGTTTTATAGTTTTAGCTCTTACATTTAGGTTTTTAAGTTAATTTTTTAACTAACATTTTTGGTTAATTTTTTGCATTTAGGTATGAGGTAGGGGCACAGGTTTATTCTTCTGTGTATGACTGTCCACCTGTCCCAGTATCACTTCTTGCAGTGACTATTCTTTTTCCACGGACTTATTTTGGCACCCTTCTCTATACATCTTATGTTTTTTTGGTTTCTCTATTTCTGCCCTCTTTCATGTCATAAAGAGGTGTCTTTCCATATAGCATTTTAATTCTCTTGTCATTTCTTTGAGACATTTTATTAGTGGTTGCCCTGAGGATTATAATTAACATCTTAATATACAGCAATCCAATTCTGATTACTACCAACTTAATTTTAATAGTAGACAAAACTTTGCTCTTATGTAGAACCATGGCTTTCTTGTTCTTTGTGCTACGCAATTCTCATACAAATTACCTATTTATACAGTAACACAGTCTTATTGTTATTGTTGTATGCTGCTGTATGTTTTTAAGATCAGATAGAAAAAATAAACCAGTTCCAATATATGCATACCATACTTATTGATGTAGTTGCTTTTATGAGTGTTCTCTATTTTTTCATGTGAATTTTGGATACTGTGTGTTGCCCCATAATTTTAACCTGAAGAATTCCTTTAGTGTTTCTTGCAGGGCAGTTATATCAATGAAAATTTCTCTTAATTTTTTCTATCTGGGAATGTCCATTTTTTCTCATTTTTTGAAGGACAGTTTTGCTGGATATAGAATTCTTGGTTGACAACCTTTTTCTTTCATCACATTGAGTATGTCATCCAAATACCTTCTGACTCCTGTGGTATTTGATGTGAAATTAGCTGTCGTCTTGTTGAGGATCCCATGTACATGATGAATTGATTCTTTAGGACTGCTTTCAAGATTTCTCTTTATCTTTGGCTTTGAGATTTTGATTATGATGAGTCTATGTGTGGATCTTTTTTATTCCAATCTACTTCAAGTTAATTAAGCTTCTTGGAAGTGTAAACTAAGGGTTGTCACCAAGTTTAGAAGTTATGCGTGTTGTTTTTCAAATGTTCTTTCTGCCCCCTTTTCTTTCTCCTTCTTTCCTGGGACTACCTTTAAGTAAATGTTATGCTTGATTATGCCACTTGTATCTCTGAGGCTCTGTTAGTTTTTCTTCATACCTTTTTCTTTCTGTCCCTAGACTGGAAAAACTTTATTGACCCATCTCCAAGCTTGTTTATTCTTTCTGCTTATAGCCTGAATGCACTGTTGTGTTCCTCTTAGCGAAATTTTTCAGTTGTTGTGCTTTTCGACTTCATAATTTTTATGTGGCTCTCCTTCTTTTAAAATAATTTGAGCTCTTCGTTGGTCTCTTGTATTTGGTGAGACAAAGTTCCATACTTTCTTTTAGTTCTTAGGTTTCCTTTAGTTCTTTAAACACATTTAAAACAGCAGACTTGAATTTTTTGTTGAGTAAGTCCAACATCTGGGCTTCCTCAGGGACAATTTCTATCAACTGCTTTTACTCCTCTGTATTGGTCGCACTTATTTATTTACTTTCCTCATACTTTTTTTTGTTTGTTTTTTTTTAACTGAACTTTTGAATAATATAATATGGCAGCTCTGGAAATCAGATTCTCCTCAGGATTTGTGTTGCTATTTGCCTATTTATTGATTCTTCTGAGTGAATTCTGTTTTCTTTATCATGTGTAAACACCAAAGGCTGTGTTCAGTTAGCTTAGAGGGCAGCCTGTGATTAGACAGAAATTTTCTCAAATTCCTGGAACTGACAAGTCTCACAGCCTTCTCTGACGGACTCTGTCTGTGTTTTAAGGGCAATTCTTCAATTCCCAGGCAAACAGGCCACAGCTCTGCGTAAGACTTCACTCCTTGCTTACACAGAGCCTCAGTCCAGCCCGGGCGAGACCTGAGTCCTTATCGGGTCTCTCTTGGGCGTGTGCTCGGGTCTGAGTGTGCACACAGCTCTGCACACTCACGCAGACTTCCAGATCCCCAAGCACACGTCAGAGGTTTGCAAAACCCCATTCTGAACAGCTCTTTTTCTCTAGTCTTTACTTTTAATTCTTTTTTTGGTCATTTTATTGTTTGCTCTAATGGTTATCACCACCTCAGGCTGTTGTGATGATAAATAATTGCCATTTTCTGGGAAACTGGAACAAACAGGCTGAGTGATGACAATTCCCAGAGAATGGGGCCCTGGAGGGGCTCCAACTCAGTTTTGCCACCTGCAGTGGCTGCCAAGTTGCCAGTTTCCACTGGATGGTGGGACCGCTGACTCTCAAGGTTACTGCAGAGCTGGGGTGAAGAAGGTAGGAATAGGGCAACTGAAAACACCACCAAATCTCTGTTTTTACTCAGATTAACCCATTTTCTTGAATAAATGCCCCCCTAGATTGCTGCACATCTTTGATTAATTTCCAGAGCTTTGAAAAAATGATTTTTACAAACTTGCCAGTATTCTCATAGCTTGTACAGAGAAAATTTTCAGAGGTCCTTGCTCTGATATTCCCACTGACATCACCCTGCAATTATTCTTAATTTTATGTATGGCTTATGTAGTCATCTGTGTTTATAAGAAGAAGAAGAAAAACAAAATCTGTGTGATGTCCTCTTGCGCCCAGACACAATAATAAAGTGTCTTTCTATCTTTGGGGTGCTCAAAGGAATCTGCAATGTTATAGGATAGCTAATGCAAATTTCATTGTTAGATACCAATGCCAGTAAATAATCTGGACACAGGAAAGGCTAGATGTTCAATGACACTCATTGCAACCTGAGTCATAAAGTGAAAAACTAGAATCAATCTCAAAGTCTGAATTATGAGAAAGGGTAGGTAAATGATCCTGCATTTTCTCACTAGATAGAATGGCATGTCCCATTTTCTGAGGTAATTATGAAGACAAAGTAACATGAAGGACTTTTAAGAATGTCTTTATTGGAAAAAAAAAAAAAAGGACAAACTCCTAATTGCACCATATGTATAACTCTGGAACAATTCTATATGTGCATGCACAATGGCCAGAAGGCAAGAGAGAAAAATGAACACAATTTGTTAGGGTGGAGAGAACTGTGGGTGTTTTTAAATTAGATGTTTTTCCATCTTATTCTTATGCTGTGAGCGCAATAAATGTGAGGTTTGAAAAATAGGTCAGCATGTCTAATAGAAAAAAAAGATTTTCCCACAGCCCTTCCCTGCTGGAAGGGGCACAGGTCAAAGGCACTCTTTACAGGGTCTGTGAGAGGGCCAGGTGATTCTTCCATGACATGACCCAGGGACAGAACGCTGCCTCCTCAGCCATGGTGATGGGCCCCAGGGACCTGGGATGGGATGGAATGCAGTTCCTGGCCAAGCTGCTGGGAGGAGGGGAAGGGGAGGAGAGGATGGGGAGGAGGGGAGGAGGAGGAGGGAAGAGAGTGTTCTCTTCCTCCCCTCCTAGAAGAGATGTTTTTCCAATAAATAACTGTGAAGTCCCAAATGAAATATAAGCCTTGAATTATTTGGCCTTTGAGGGATCCAGGAATCTCTCAGTGTCTGCACAGGGTCATCGAGAAGGCTTCTGAGAGACGCCCATATCTCCCCTGGGGAGGGGGCGCTCCCTTCCTGATGATAATGGGTGACCAGCCCATTCCACCTCTCCTCCCATCCCACTCCTTCCCCCTGAATCTAGGGGCTTCCAGCTTCACTCAGTAGTCCAGAGCTGTCCTCCTGCGTTTCTGTCCTGTTATTTATTTATTTATATGTCCAAAGGGGAAGGAAGAATCAAATGGAATGTGCTGCGGAAATAATTTGTCAGAGCATTTTTCCCAAAGAGGGTTCCATGTAGGCTGAACAGCCATCCTGGTTTGCCTGGGCTCAGGTGTTTCCAGGACACAGAGATTTTCCTGCTAAAATCAGCAGGTCCTGGGCCAAGTCCTGAGATGAACTAGTCTCCCTGGTTCCATGAATCTCTAGTTTAGTGGGAGACTCATAAGCAATATTTGAAAATGGTTCCAGGATCACACTGGTTGGCAAAACACTAGACTCAACAAAGTCGCACACGTGTCTTTGCTATAGGACTTATCAGAGCCTTATGTTGAATGCTACGTGCCTATACATATAGTGGCTCAGTATAAAGAATCCGCCTGCCAATGCAGGAGATGCAGGTTCTGTCTCTAGGTTGGGAAGAACCCCTGGTGGAGGAAACGGCTACTCACTCCAGTCTTCTTGCCTGGGAAATCCCACGGACAGAGGAGCCTGGCGGGCTACAGTCCATAGCGTCGTAAAGAGTTGGACATGACTGAGCATGCACACACGCACATTCAAGGCAAGGTGCCCCTGGTGTTGAGGTGGGGAGCCTGAGACACACCAGGACACTCAGTAGGACAGGGCAGCCGGGGCCGAGCAAGGCGTGAGAAGAGTGGGCACCTTTTGGGGGCAAAGAGGACAGCATTAACATCAGGGGCAAGAGAGTCCCTGACCACCGTCTGAACCCGGGGGTCTCCAGCCCAGCCACAGAAGAGTGACTCAGCCTCTGTCGGCAGCTGGGGGGCAATGCCGCCCAGGCTGGAGTGAGCGGGGGAGTCCTGGGTCAGAGTCACTGACCTGGAAGTGGCCTGCAGGGTCGGGGCAGTGCAAGGTTGTCGCAGTTGCAGATGGCAGCCGCCAGGTGGCACAGGAGTGTCCAGCTCGGGCAGCCGTGGCCAAGTGTCCTGCCGGCTGCCCAGAAGGACTCCAGGGCTCCAGACATGGACCCTCCCTGCCTCCAGTCCACCCCATGCCATCTCCAGGTGAGGCGAGGCCTTCTCTGTGTTCCGGGGGCATCTGACTGACTGTGGGTCCTGGCATGATGGGGTGCTAAGGGGAGTGGGACCAAAAGCCCCCTCCTCTCACTGGCACCAGAGACTGAGGCAGGAGGCCCAGGAGCAAAATGGAAAAGCCCTGAAAGTGCAGGAGAAGGAGGGACAGGAGGGGGGACAAGTGGGGACCTTTGTCCTGGGCGTCCAAGTTCACGTCAAGCTCCAGCCGTGGGAACGATCCCTCCAGAACCCTGTTCTGATTTTCCACATTAACGGACATTTTAATCAAGGATAGGTGGCACCTGTAAACGCAAATTGCTCATTCTTGGAGCAGTCTTCCCTTGGGTCCAGAGGGCCCTTCTTTCACCAGGACCCTGCATGTGTCTTTGTGTGTCTGTGTGTGTGTTGTGTGTCTGTGTTTACGCCTGTGTGTGTGTCTGTGTGTGAATGTGTCCCTGTGTCTGTATGTCTGTGTGTGTGTTTGGGTGTCTGTGTATACATCTCTGTGTGTGCATCTCTCTGTGCAGCTATGTGTGTTTATGTGTCTGTATCTGGTCTGTGTGTGTGTGTGTGCCTCTCTGTGTGTCTTTGTATGTTTGTGTGTCTGTGTGCGTCTATGTATGTGCGTGTGTCTGTATGTGTGTGTGTGTGTCTGTGTGTGTGTGCATGCATGCATGTGCAACAGCTCCGTGGCGGGTCACAAACTCAAGGACACTTCATAAGATGTGCTTCTCTCTCTCCAGGTCCAGAGGCCCTTGTGTGATCCACTCTGCACGTGGTTTCTGGGAGGCAGCTTTGCGGTCCTGCAAAGTCGCCGAGAGCTGGTCACAAGGTGAGGAGTGCCTTCTGAAGCTGTGGCACCTCCGGGGGGGTCGATACACAGGCTGCCCTTCCCAGGAGACAGCCCCGGGCAGACCTGCCTCAGGAGGCCGTGTCTGTAGGGAAGGCCTGGGGAGGAGCAGGAAGGCCAGGAGGAAGCTGAACCTGCCCCAGGGATGGGGGACCCGGAGCCTCAAGGGGAGCCTGTGGCTGTGGCCCCAGCTGCCCTCCCCAGGGCCAGGGCGGCTGAGGTGGCCAGGCCAGCCCCAGCTCAATGCATTCACTTTTAAACAAACTCGCCGCAGCCCCAGTTCTTTCCTGGAAGGCCTTGTCACATAAATTTTCATTTAGTGCCATTGGGTTCTCATCCAGGGAGCTGTCAGGGGTATTTTGAGAAGGAACTGGGAGGTCAGCTGGTCGGGCTTCAGCGGCGGCGTGGATTATGGCTCAGGCTGGATGCCAGACTTGGGGAAGACTCAGGGGGCTGAGCCACAGGCCCCGTCTCCTGTGGGGTCCTCAGGACGGCGTTTCCAGGGAGCTGACCCTGCAGACGGAGAAGTAGCTGCTGGGGTTTGACATCAGAGGGGCTGGGGCTGTCCCCCTTTCTCCTGGATGTGAGACCCACAGAGGGGAGGCTGGCGAGGCCTTCAGAACGTCCTCCTTCTCCCTCAAGGCTGCAGATGGTGGCCTGGACATGTGAGGGTCCGTCTGTGCGGACGTCCGTCTTGCCAAAGCACTCTCGCGTACATCACCTCACTCGGGTCTCACGCGCCTGGAGTGATGCAGGACAGGAGCTCAGCCGTCTGCAGGACTGAGGCCCCATGGAGCTGGCAGAGTCCCCAGGGTCACTCCGGCAGAGGGGTCTGCAGGGGCCAGCTGCCGCCTGCCTGTCTGAAAAGCACCTGCTCACCCCAAGTCACTATTTAATGTCCATATGAAACCTTACAATGTGTGCAGAAAGGAATGACTTCTTCCCCCCCAACCCCACCAGAACTGAGGCAGCTGGAGCTGGGGGTCTGACATCCTCCCCCCAGGACCCACGTCCACTTAATTAACAAGAGCGCCTTCAAGCCACCAGGCATCAGCTCTCTCTACCACATCCTACAACTCCTAAAATCTGGCCCTCACCTTGAATCTGCTCTAGAACTTTCAACCCAGGAGAAAAGAGGCATAAGGGTTTCCCTGGCCAGTTGGGCCTCTCCAACATAAGAGATTAAATTCAGCAAATATTTATAGAGATGAACAGGTACTGCAGGCTTGGGACAGAGCTGGGTGCAGTGGGGAAATGGAGGCAGTCTCCCAGCAGAAACCCAGGAGGGCCTCACAGAGGTGGTGTCCCGGGATCCCAGCCTCAGAGGAGCCTGGCTGTGCTGGCAGAGACAGGCGAAGGTTGGGCAGAGCCATGCTGCGTGAGGGCAGAGCGGGTGCCCTGGGAAGCATGTTTTTGTTGGCAGCCCTGATGCTAGAGCCATTCTGTATTTGGATGGCTGTGAGATAGGAGAATGTAGGTCAGTGGGTTTAAAAAAACACATCTCCGGACGTAGAGTGCACATGAGTGTGTGCAGAGAGGCTGAGCCGCTTGCCTGAGAGTCAGTGCATATAAAGCCCACTCTGGTTGGGAAGGGTGGAAACAGGGGGCTATCCCAGTGGTCCTGGCAGGGGACGGGAGGCAGACGAGGGCGAAAGACGCTCATGTCTTCGTGAGACCGTCGCCGGTGCAGAGCGTCCACCGTGAGCACGTCCGCGCGCGTGGCACGGATACCAGTTCAGGAAGCTGCAGGGAAAAAAAACGCCAGCTGGTGAGAAAGTAGAGAGACCGGGGCGCCTGGACGGTGGAGAGGGGGGCGGGGGCGCGGAGGGGACCCAGGGACCAGAGGCCCCAGACCGGACGGGTTAGGGAGGGAACTTGGAAACGGAGCAGCAGATCCACGCAGACTGCACCCGAGGAGCTGACACCCACGTCTAAGGTGGAGCCGAGGTGTTTGAACACTGACCACAGTCACGATCTCAGGGGTGAAATACGGGACCCTTTATCTCAGTTCGGGTGGATTTTTTAATCATCTCCCAGCAATAGCTGTGGTTCTGGGAGAAAGACACCAGAGCTGAGGGCTTGAAGCACCCTGGGTGGCCCCGGGAACACTTAATTAAACAGAAAGCCCGTCACCAAGGGCCGATGACAACCCCCTGCTGGTTCCGGGACTCAGGGCCTGCCTGACGGTGGCAGAGGTGGTCTTGCCTGCAGGAGCCCCAAAGACGGTGGAGGGAGGAAACAAGTGGGAGTTGCGGGGGGCTCACCGGGGCTGCAGACGGCCCAGTGCACTCCCTTCGGCAGGGGCAGTGCCCTGGCGTCACCATACTAGCGGCATCCTGGGTTGGCCACTTAGCATGCAGGTCTCAGCCTCTGCGAGCCTGTCTCCTAACTTCGCGTTGGGACCATTTCAGCCCTTACCCTCGGCCCCTACAGGAGCACTAGGTCCCCACACCACGGGCCCCCTTCCTGCATTTAGCAGGGAGCTCCCTCCCAGGAGCTCAGAGGGCAGGCTTTGCTCCCGGGCACCTGGGCGCTTTGCCTGCCTGTGGGACTCCAAAGCAACTCCCCAGCCTCCCCTTTCTGAGGAATTTCTTGGCTACAGAGGGGAGATGCTGAGGATAAGAAAAACACCTTCCCGAATACCAAGGAGCAACCCTGAGAGTTAAATCACCTTGGTGGGAGTCCTGAGCCGGCTTCCTCCGCTGAAGTAATTAATGGGATGGAGAGAGCAGCGGGGTGAGTCCGAGCCCCAGCTACAGTGAGCACCAAAAATTTACAACACGTTATTTTAGCTGTAAAGAGCCCTCGGGGCCCTTCCACTTGCAGGTCAGCTGGCATGGACGCCTGTCCCAGCCCCGATCTGTATTTACTGAGAAAATATCGCATGCCTCCCATCTGCTCTTGCACTTAATATCTGAAATGGAGCCACACAAAAACAAGGGGATATTTAGGAAAAGGGGCAGGCTTTCCCTTGCACACGTGGAATATCTGATCTGAGTGTGTCTGCCGGTCCAAGAACCTCACTCAGGCTGGTTCCTCCTCCTCCTCCCTCCGGCAAGCAGGGGTGATAACCCTCAGTGCATCGCAGAATGAGATGGGGCTAGAGACTCAGCATGGCCAGGGGCTTCAGCCCAGACCACTAGCCTGCCCCTCCTCTCTCTGGCCTCTCCCACGAGAGCCTGCTTTTCTGCCCTTGACCTTCTCATTCATTCATTCACCAGTATTTGCTGTGTACCTACTAGGAGCCAGGTTTTATTTCAGAAATACGTCAGTGAAGAAACGAAAATAGATCAAGATCCCTGGCCTAGTGGACTGTGTTCCAGTGGGTGACGGATGTCGGATCACAAGCGAGGGGAAGCAGTGAGCTGGACGGTGGCCACTGTGGGGATGGAGAGGGGGTGGAGCTGCTGAGGGCTGCAGGTGGTCTGCATTTTGGCCAGGGTGGGCCGGGTTGACCTCGGTGTGAAGGCAGCCACTGTACAGAAATCGGGGGGGGGGGGCATTGGGGTTGGACGGGGGCCCCTCGTGGTGGAGCAAGGATGGGAGAAGAGGTGGTGGGCCAGGACCACCGTGGTCCATGTATCAGTGTTCTGAGGCTTCTGAAACAGATGACCACAAACGGGGTGGCTTGAAACAAGAGACATTGATTTCCTCACTGTTCTGGGCCAGGAGTTTGAAATCAAAGGTTCTGCAGGGCTGTGACCCCTCCAGAGGCCCTGGGGAAAGAGTCATCTCTCGCCTGCTCCTGATACTGCGGACAGTCCTCAGATGCATTGCTCCATCTCTGCCTCTGTGCCTCTCTTCCATTTCTTTTCTGATCAAGTCTCTTGTCATTGGGTTTGGGGCCCATCCAGTGAAACCAGGATGGGCTCATCTCAAAGCTCTTAACTTAATCCCGTCTGTCATCATTGAGTCGCCAAATCATGTCCCACTCTTTGTGACCCCATGGACTGTAGCCCACTAGGCTCCTCTGTCCAGAGGATTTCCCATGCAAGAAGACTGGAGTGGGTTGCCATTTCTTTCTCCGGGGGATCTTCCAAACCCAGGGATCAAATCCACCTCTCCTGTATTGGCAGGTGTTTTTTTTTTTTTTTTTTTTTTTTTTTACTACTGAACCACCAGGAAAGCCCATCCCATCCACAACGACCCTTTCCCCAAACATGCTCACGTCCACATGGAGCAGGGGTTAAGACCTGGGTGTATTATGGGGTCCCCATTCAATGCACTGCAGCCTGTAGGTCAAGCTCACGGGATGAGTGGGGTTGGAAATCTATACATCCTGGTTGGAGGAATCACGGTGCAGGGTGGAAACCCAGATTCTCAGCAGGAGAGGAGGGCCAGAAAGGTTCTAGACCTGACTGCTCCAAGGCCCACATCCCAGTGTGAGCTGGGGGTTAGCAGGCCTGACTTGGGCTGGTCCCCCTCCCGGACAGGCACAGTCAGGATACAGGGTGGGCGGGGTTGGGCCATGCTGCTCACCAGAGGTTCTGTGCAGTGAGATCACTTAGGCACATGCTCAACAGGCATCAGAAACTCCACCGTGTGTGGGCAATGTGACTAGAACAGAAGGCGGACAAGCCCGGTCCAGCCGGAGATGTACCCACAGCTCACTGCTGATGGCGTGGAGAGGCCTCGGGGCAAAGAGGGGAGGGGGCTGAGCATGCGGGAGGCTCAGTGGGGCTCAGCATCAGAGTCCCCACAGAAATCCCGGGGGTCGAAGCCAGCTCTGCAGGGGCCAGCATGTTGGGAGGGAGGGTGGGGAGGGAGTGACAGGGGGGATACGGATACGGGAGTGGGGACAGAGCAAAGAGCGGGAGGTGGGCTGGAGAGGTGGGCAGGGCTGATGTTGGGAGCCTGACTGGCAGGGCTTGGATGGGCCCCCTGCTGGGGAGCAATGTGCTGGGTCCGCTGTGTCGTAACTGGGTGCCCAAGAAGGGGCGTCAGGACGCATTCAAGGTTAAAGGCACCTGAGGTCGGTGGTCTGTCCCATCGGTGTTTAGCATCAGAGCACAGACGCAGCACAGCTGATGTCCGAAGCACCTTCCTCCACCATGGTCTGACTTAACCTCCTGAGCCACGCTTGCTGGGTGGTGGGGAAGCCTCCCTGCCTGCTGTGGGAAGTGAAGGCAGGAGGTGACGGGTCACAGGAATATTTTAAACTTTTCTTTCCCAGACACCTGGATGTTCCAGTCATGGCTGGAAGGTTGAAAAGGTTCGAAGTCCCATTCCTGGTTCCGGCCAATTGCTGAGGTCAGGAGGCTGCCAACAGGGGCCTGGGGCCTAGAGGGAAATGTCTGGCACGATTCTGTGCTGGGAAAGCAGCAGACTGACTTCCTAATGGCAAGAAGAGGAAACACGAAAAGAAACAGAGAAGAACGTTTACAGGTTGCAAAACAGGGCTGAGAAAGGAAATATTAACTGTATTATGTGAAGCCAGGACAGAAGAGAAGAGAGACCTCTGTGTCCTTTGCATTTTAAGTGGGGAAAGAATGGGTTAAATAATTGCAACAATAAAATAGCATCTTCTCATAAGAACACCCAGAGCCAAGGACGTGCAAACTCATTTGCTGACTCATTAAATATTAGAGCAGGTAGGATTTAAGCCTCAACCTCTGCCTGGCCTGCATCCCAGCTTTCCCACTTACCGGGCAATCCCCAGCTCTGAACCTTGGTGTTCTCATCTGTAAAATGGGGCTGAAAGAGTGCTGACTTCTCAGGGCTCTTTTGAGAGTTAAACAAGATCATGCGCAAGAAAGTCTTAGCATGTTGCCTGGTAAGCATGAATAAAGGTTATTGTTATTACTCTTATCACAGTTGTTTAAATACCAGTCACTGTATCAGGGGATTTATGTCTAATCATTATAAGAACTTCCTTCTACAGTGTGAAATTTGCTGAGGTACACAGACAGGAAAAAATCATTACAGTTGTGTATAAGTTACTCAGTGCTTTAAGATAAGGAAACAATGGATACTTCAGGGGAGGGCAAGAAAGGGGTCTAGTGCAGGCCATTTGTTGTTGCTCAGTTGCTCAATCGTGTCCGACTCTTTGCAACCCCATGGACTGCAGCACACCAGGCTTCCCTGTCCTTCACCATCTCCCAGAGCTTGCTCAAACTCATGTCCATCGAGTCGGAGATGCCATCCAAACATCTCATCTTCTGACGTCCCCTTCTCCTCCTGCCTTCAATCTTTCCCAGCATCAAGTTGGAGATGCCATCCAACCATCTCATCTTCTGACGTCCCCTTCTCCTCCTGCCTTCAATCTTTCCCAGCATCAGGGTCTTTTCCAACGAGTCAGCTCTTCTCACCAGGTGGCCAACGTATTGGAGCTTCAGCTTCAGCATCAGTCCTTCCAGTGAATTTTCAGAGTTGATTGCCTGACTGGTTTGATCTCCTTGCTGTCCAAGAGACTCTCAAGCATCTTCTCTAGCACCACAATTCAAAAGTATTAATTCTTGGGTGCTCAGCCTTCTTTATGGTCCAACTCTCACATCCATACACGACTACAGGGAAAACTATATGGACCTTTGTCAGTCAATTGATGTCTCTGCTTTTTAATATGCTGTCTAGGTTTGTTGTAGCAGGCTATGTAGAGAATAATAAAGTTACAGCAGACATGGCAATTTTGGTGTGTTGTCTAAATGAGCCAAAGATGGCCCTCTATCCTAAAACTCACTACTAGGTGCTAAGGTCAAAGCTGCACCCACAGAGCAATTCTAGGGTTAAACAACTTAAATACCAAATAAGGAAGACCCTATATAAAGAAACTAAGCAGAGAAAACATGAAAACTAGAAAAGAAAAAAATAAAAGAATTCAGAAATTCCAATTTGAAAAATGTGGTGGAATTGAAAACAAAATTGAGAGCTGATTCTTTTCAATAAGATTAAGGAAATTGAAAAAAACGACTAGCTAGCCTAACTTTTTAAAAAAGAGGAAAAAGATAAACAAAATTAGAAATGGATAAAGTAAATCATGATAAATGGTGGAAAATGGCATGTAAAGATTTTTAAATCTTAATGAAATGCATAAATTAAAAAAATACAAATCACAACATTAGTTTCAGAAACACTAAAATCTAAATAAACCAAAAGCATTAAGATTTGAAAATATTGTGAGAGTGTTATTTCCAAAGTAAACGCCAAGTTTAAATGAACTGGGGTGAATTATTTCAAGCATCAATATGACACATGATTCTTGTGTGTTCCACAATGATGTAAGATATGGAAAAAGATCAAACATTTCCAATATGTTTTATAAACATATATATATATATATATATATATATATATATATATAACTTTAATTCTCAAAATTAACAAGAATAATGCAAAAAAAAATACTGTGTTGCTTAGGAAGGGAAGCCTTAGGAGTGCAGAGGCCGGTCCCGCCCCTGAGCGGGAAGACTCCATACTGAAAGCACAGAACTTACCCTAGGCTGAGCTGAGTTCAGGGAGAACGGATACGTGTGTGCATGTGGCTGAGTCCCTCCACTGTTGACCTGAAACTACCACAACACTATTTGTTAATCAGCTATACCCCAATACAAAATAGAAAGTTAAAAAAATTCCCCCAAATTAACCAGTAGATTTTCTATTATTTGAATTTAGGTTGCAGTGCTCTTGGAGAGAAAGACAGAAGGAGAAATTTGATGATTCTGGAGTTCATTACTCTCTCTCTCTGTGTGTCTGTGTATATATATATATATATATATATATATATATATATTTATTTATTTATTTATTTATTTATTTGTTTATTTTCAGGAGTGTTCATTCCCATCAAGACTGGAGATTTTGTTTAAGGCATGTGTGGCAGGAAGAACCTCAGCACTCGTGGGACACCGATGGGCAGATAGGAAGCTGCGAAGGGATGGAGCCAGGAGGCACCACGAGGCCAGGAGGCACTGTGGCGCCCTGGAGGCCGCAGAGGTGGTGCCCTTCTCTGACCTCCCACCCTCGGGGACCCAGCCCACGTGTGTCCTTGCCTGCAGCTGCCCCTCGGCTCCCGTCAGCCCCTTCCCCACCCTATAGGCTGTCTTCTCCCCTTTCCCCGTGGCCTTTGCTGACTCCTCCTACAGTCCACTCTGAAGGTCAGCTACATGAGGTGGTGGGAAACGAGGATTTAGGGATACGCCAAGTGCAGTCAGAAGGGGTTGGGTACAAGCTTAGGAACGCACCTCCATCAGGAGAGCGAGGGGAAGCCTGGGGAAGAGTTTCAGATGAGGAAAGGACATCAGATGATGCAGGTAGAGGATGGGGAAGAAGGGCTGGGGACTGCCGTGGCTCCAGGAGGCCAGATGATGCCCAGGGATGCTTCCAGAGGGAAGGATGGTCCCCAGGGATGCTGAGACCTCCCCTGGGAGCCCTCCTTCTGCTCTCAGCACATTTCATCATTCCTGAGGGTTTGGGGCCAGATTCCAGGACTGTGACTCATGGGGTCAAGCTTTCCAAGGGCTAAAGGTTGGGTCACTGGGGCCTTTCCTGCTGACGCAGACAGGCAAGTGGTGGGTCTGTGATCCTCGCTCCCTCTGAAAGATTTTGGAGAAACTGAGTAGACCTCACACATTTTAAGTTTACATATAAACGTTTTAGTCACGTTTTAAAAAGTTGCCAAGTCTATAATTTCCAGGATATTGTAAATAACAAATTTAAGCAAAACTGTTACTTTTATATTTCAAAGGTATTTGTTAGACTGTAAATATCATAATGAATCCCTTACTAATATTAGCTTAGAAAGTACATCATAAGCATTACCTGTCAGAAAATGTGCATGTTCCCTTTCTTTCCTTTAACTCCTAATTCTTTTCCATTTCCTCTACCTATGTCTGTATTCATGTAATATATTTTCATGCTGAAAAGCCTCTTATGGATCACCCTGTTATTATTCTGTCTCCTAATCCTATCACAAATGATGGTATTTACATATATTAAAATTTAAAAATACATTTTTTCCTATAACCATGAAGCTCTAATATTAAACCATTTTTAATATTAAAAAAAAATTGACCACACCCAGGGACCAAACCTGAGCCCCTTGCTTTGGAAAGTGGAGCCTTAACCACTGGACTGTTGGGGAAGTCTCTTAAACTTTTTGATTAAGACAATTAAATAATTATTGACTAAATTAACAATTAAAATAGCATTGCAATTAATATTGTTAATGATCAAAATTGTATAAATATGTTTAAATTTGATAAATATCAAGAAAAAAAGCAACATTCTCACAAATTGTGCTCAAACTTTTTCTATGCATTTAATAAAGGAAAGATACATGTTGCCAAAATGAGTTGGACAGATGGCTGGACTATTCTTTTATCCTTTGGTTAATACAAGACAGAAAAACCGAACAATTTTCTAAAACAGATAGGGTGAAGAATAACTGATGCAGAATACATATTTAATAAAATGCTATGAAAAGTATGTTTTAAACATCTGATTAAGGAACAAACATCCCACCTGAAAAAAATCTCATGAAACATTTACCCATGGTGTTCCTGAAGTTGTATCTGTCAGCTTTTGCTGGATTAGGCTGCATAACAAATGAGCTCAAAATGCCCAGGGCCCATAGCTCTCATTTCTTGCTCAGGCTCCTGGGGGCTGGGTCTCCACTCTGTGGATCTTCACAGCCCAGGACCCAGGCTGGGTGAATCAGTCACTTTTCAGGACACCCATCCTCCTGGTTGAGGAACTGGAGCAGGAGAGCTGGTATGAGGAGGCTGGCAGAGGGGGCACAGCTCAAACCACTCACACCTGGAGTGGGCAGCGTCTCTGCGAGGAAGGAGCTGATCACACCTGAGGACATAAGCTGCCACAGACGTAGCTTGAACAAGTGGGTCACCCTGGACCAGGCACCAGTTATATTTGGGGGAATCAGCACGTCTCATCCACACTCCATAACTGCTTAAAGATGCTTTTTCCCCAGCTGGGGACACACCCTAGCCAATTGCTTTTGCTTAATTGGGTGGCATAAGACCTGGGTTCAGTACCCAGTGTTCCTAGTGCTGCTTTCTCTGCTTTGCCCAGATGTTTTCTCATCAAGAACACATTATTTGGTATTGATTGAGGGATGGAGAGAGGAAGTCAGGAAACAAGAGCCATCATTGTTTTTGCCCCCAACGAGCACATCTCTACCCACACACCTCACCTTTTACAGAAGTGTGTGCCTGGCAGGAGAAGGCTTGGAGCCTGAGGGGAGATGGTTCCCAGAGTCATTATTAAAGTAGGCTTCCTTGGGGGAATGGGTCCAGACATTTTTCCCACCATGAATGGGTGAGCACCCTGGTTTTATTTGCAAAAGGGAAAACAGCTCCTGGGGGCTCAGGCAGGGTCCCGGCAAGTCTCTTTCAGGCTGGAGGCTCTGCTTTGAGTGGCTCTGTCCTCGCTGGGGGCATGGGGACTCAGCCTTAGGTTTGAGTCAGGCTTTCTTCCTGTTGCCCTCAAGGTGAATCTATCAGGGGCTGCACCTGCCCACAGTCTGGGACAGGTCTCTTCTGAAGAGTCTTCTCTGGCAGGTACCCCCACCCCGGGAAATGTGGGCCGTCACCCAAATCCAGCTTCAATGGGTCAGACAATTGCTCACATCACACAGACCCCTGCAACAAAATCTGGGCAGGGGAGGGAGTGGCAGGTTAGTTGGGAAGGGTGCCAGGAAAGACGTATCAAAGTCACATCTCAGTAGATGCAGAGAAAGCATTGACAAAGTTCAGCATCTCTTTATGACTGAAAAGAAATCTCCGAGAAAACTAAGATTAGTAAAGAACTTTTCAGCTCAGCAAATGAAGGTAATTTTATGGTAATAAAACAAGATACTTTCTTCCTGTGACTGGGAACCAGGCAAGAACGTCTGTGTTCACACTTCTGTTTAACACGGCGCTGGAGGCTTCACCGTGGCAATAAGGAAGCGAAAAGAAACTCACACCAATGGAAAGAACGAAGAAAAACCATCTAAATGCACAAGTGACAGGTTGTCTGTATAGAAAACCCTAAAAGATCTATAAGAGAGCTACTAAGAGTGGTTAATTTTGGCAGGTTACAAAATAGAAGATCAATGTTCAAAAATCAACTGCACTTCTATACACTAATAAGAATCAAATGGTAATCGAATTTTTTTTTTAAGTAGTGCCATTGACAACGAAATACTGTAAGTACATTTAACAGAAAATGTATAACACTGGTGTGTTGAAAAGCAAAAAAAGTTCAGAAATTCAAAGTGACCTATCTTAATGGACTGTTATATCATGTTCCTGAATCAGCAGATTCAATACTGTTTCAGATGTCAGTTCTCAAATTGATCTGGGTTTTAAGTGCAACCCCAATAAAAATTCTAGCAGCTTTGGACTTCCCTGGTGGTCTAGTGGTTAAGAATCTGCCTGCCAGTGTGAGGAACACAGGTTCAACCCCTGACCCAGGAAGATCCCACACACCAAGGGGCAACTAAGCCCATGGTCCCCAGAAAGAGAAGCCACTGCAAGGAGGGCCCGCGCACCCCAACTAGAGAGGAGCCCCTGCTCGCCACAGCTGGAGAAAGCCTGCATGCGGCCACGAAGGCCCAGTGCAGCCCGAACTACCTAGTGAATAATTCTAGCAACTTTTCTGGGGTAGAAATCACAAAGCTGATTTTCAATTTATATAAAAGTACAAAGGACCTGCGGTAACCCAAATAATTAAAAAAATAAAAATAAAAAGAGTAGGGTTGGAGGATTTACGCCACCTGATGTCAAGGCTTCCTATGAAGCCGCAGAAATCAAGACTTTGACATTGTCATACAGATGACCATATAGAGGTATAGAACAAAACAGGGAATCTAGAAAAAGGCTCAAGCAGATATGGTCTCTTAACTGAGATGAGAACAGATCATGTTCCAGCAAGAGCCTTCTCCCTGGTGGGAATTTAGGACTGATTCTTATTTTTTTTATTTTTAAAGGAAGGTAATTTTTTTTTTTTTACTGTGTTCTTTGAACATCACTGGAAACAAAAGAAACAAAGTTTGTACTGAACAGGAATGTCTTTTATGACAGGAAAAGGCCCCGAAAGATGCAGCCGCCAGGATTCTGGCCGCAGGGCTGACCTGAGAGGAAAGAAAAACAGAGTGAGTCAGGCTGTGGGGGAGCTGGGGAGAGGGGAGATCTGCCCTTGCAGCCACCTGGGAGGTGGGGACCCCCATCCTGCAGATGGAGGCTCCCACGGACACCTGCACCCCGGGCAGAGCCGGGAGAGGTTTAGACCGGCCGCGGCAGCCGTGGAAACTGGCCAGATCTCCCCCGCCTGGTGCTCAGCCCCGAGTGGGTACTGCTCCCAGACGGCCGTGAGAAATCACCCGGTCCCAGGGACAGTCGGCCCTTCTGAGGGGCCTCTTGTTTCCAAAGACCTTTAAGTAGCCACGGAGAGAGAGTTAGTAGCCCTCACTGCAAAGCTCCCCAGAGGCTGCCGGCCAGGTGGGGAGGAGGGCAGCGTGGGAAGCCGGGTCAAAGCCCCCAGGAAGTTACCACTGCAGGGCTGATGCTGGGCGACCTGGAAGAGAACGTTCTCTGGGGGCAGAGCTGGACTGCGAGTTTTGCTGTCCTTACCTCAAGCCGGGAAGCCGTCCTGGCTTGCAGAGGGGCAGAGCCTCTGGGCACCGACCCTTGCTCAGGCCGGGAGCACCTGCTGGGCCTGGCCTGGGCCGGTTGCCAGCGACCCGGAGTTCAATCTTCAGACCTTTGGGTGACAGTGAAAGGCACACAGAACTGTCAGGTCATGGAGGAAGGAGGAGATCTTCCCTGCGTCATCCACTGGGAGACAGTCAGGGTCCAAAGGGGTCAGGAGTGCAGGGGCGAAGCTGGGACATCGCGGAGGGGACCGTCACAGGGAAGAGGATCGGATCTCAGCAGCACCGTCTCTGTTCCCTCGTCTTCAGGGATGTTCATTTCGTGGGGCTGCTGTAACCAGTCGCCACACCAGACACTCAAAGCAACAGGAATGCACTGTCTTCCAGCCTGGAAGCCAGAGTCCCCAGACCCAGGGGTCGGCAGGGCCACGCTCCTCCTGCGGCCCCAGGGGAGGCTCCTTCCCTCCTGCCTCTTCCAGCTCCTCATAGCTCCAGCCGTTCGCCCCTTGGCTCGGGGTGCGGCCTCCAGTTTCTGCCTTTTCTTCACACGGCCTTCCCTCTGTGTCTGGGTCCCCGCCCCCCCTGCTAAGGACCCTGTTGACTGGACTGAGGACCCAACCTGCATCAAGGAGGGGCTTCCCCAATGGCTCAGCAGGCGAAGAATCTGCCTGCAAAGCAGGAAATGGGGGAGATGCGGGTTCGATCCCGGGGTCGGGAAGATCCTCTGGAGGGGGAAATGGCAACCCGCTCTAGTATTCTTACCTGGGAAATCCCATGGACAGAAGAGGAGCCTGGCAGGCTGCAGTCCACGGGGTCACAAAGAGTCAGACGCGACTGAGCGACTGAGCATGCATGCCCCACATTTAGGATAGCACCATCCTAGATTCTCACCTAACTGTGTCTCTGCAGACCCTCTCCCACTCTGGTTCTGGGAGGACGTAAATCTGGGGGAGAGGGTACTATTCAACCCACAGCAGCAGGTACATGTTTGTTTGTATCTGTTTTCCCCATTTCTGTATCAAGATGGGAAAAGTGATATCTACACAACCTTTTCTCAGGGACACAGTTCAGGTAGCTGGTGGGGACACATTGAAACCAACTGGGGTGGACAGCGAGAAACCAGGGCAAACTCAACATCAGTAACCAGTAATAAAAAGCTGCTGGTTCAGGGGGCTGGAAAGGTTTCTTCTAGGGTTTTGCAGGGCTGGGACCAGGTTCTAGGAAGCAGCCGATCTCAGGCTCCAGGAAGGAGGAGAGGGGAGGGGAAGAGAGAGACGGGGAGGAGGGGGAGGCCCACCTCTTGGAGGTGCCAGAGAATGAGGCAGGAAGGGGATCTCGGGGACTCACACCTGGAGAGACGGGAGTTCTCTCCTCTGCCTTTCCCTACAAAAAGGTCAATGAAAAAAACGGTCAGTGAAATCCACCCCTGATGCTTGATGGAGAGTGCTGTTTCTGGAGAATTCTCTGAGGAAGGTACAGGACAAGAGCAATGTTTGCATGGAGGGAAAACCAACATCGGAGACATGGCTTCTCTCTCCCAAAAGGAGCTGGGAGCTTGCAGCCTGCACCCAGGGTGGGTGGGAGGAGGTCAGCTCCTGATCGACAGCAGCCCTCACCTTAGAAGAAAACATGTGGATGAAGCTCTTGGTCTCTGGGAAGACGAGGCCCAGGGCCGTTTGTAGTCGGGACTGTGGAGACTGTGGACGGCAGTGGCCGTCATTCAGCTCTTGGAGGGACAGCCACTCCTGACTGCCCTCCGCACCCCACTCATCACCTGTTTGTGCCCCAGATTCTGATCCCCTGGGACTCTTCCATCCCCACTGCTGTCTGGGAGCCCAGCCCTGGAATGGCTCTCCCCACCCCCAGACCCCCAGAGGACAGCCCCCAGCCCGAGCTCAGCACACAGGGCACCCTCAGCAGGCGCACGTGGCTCCGTGTTTGGTGCCCTGCGGCTCCCCCGGGTTGGCGGGAGGCCGCTGGCCTCTAGCTCCTTTGTTGCCTCTGCCAGTCCGCACAGCAGCCCCTGCCTGTCTCCATTGCTTCTCTTGGAGGACTTCTCCGAGTTTCTGGAAGAACGCAGCCTCGAGGATCTTCTCCCGAGCACTCCCGTCACTAAGCTCGCTCTCCCTGGGACTCTCCCCCATCCACCACGTGGTCCAGCTGCCCCGGGGCCTCCTGGCACCTGGGGGTCATGTTGGCCGCATTCCATGGCCCCTGTCGGATGCCACTGAGACCCGAATCTACTTATTGCTCTGATGACCAGGGGAACGGCATGGGCCCAGGGGCTGTGCTGTGTCAGGAAGCAGGGGACCCCGCATCCTCTCAGGCAGGGGGAGCACTCATGGTTCACAGGCTGGAGGGGGCTCGTTGGCGGGAATTGGGGGTCTGCACACTTTCTAGGGTATTGGCTTGGCAGTCCCCATCCTGTATCTCAGGACCCTGGTCTTTGCTCCCTTCAGGGCTCTGACCTGGGCTGAGAATGGAGTGTTGGCCTGGGTCTAGGTCCAGGTGGACAGGGCCTGTGGTAGGTCCCCACGAGGGGTACATGTGACCTGGATGGGACTGGGTCACAGCGGGTGCTTGGCAGAGGGAGAGGAGAGGAGGGTGGAAACCCTGTCTCCACCCACGACACACAGCCTCGTAAGGGCTACGTGCGGGTAATTGCTGGAGAAGGAAGAACACACGTTCAGAGAAGATGAAATAGGACGAGGCCTCCCCCAGCTGATGGACGCAAGGGCACACATGTTCTGACCCTTTCCCCTCCTAGAGAGACCACAGGCAGAGGCTGGAGCCCGCCCTTCCTTCTCTGGTCACAGACAGTGAGACACGAGGGAGGACAAAAGTGTAAACAAGGCGCCCAACCACGTGGTGATGAAAGACGCTTTCAACCAGAGCCAGTGGGTCCACAAGGAAACGAAGAGTAAAGTAAACTATAACCACACAAAGAATGCAAAATGACTTCTTACACTGGAAGACACTGAACAAAACTACACATAAAAAATTGAAGGATTACGGTCAGGGCAGCACCTGGAGGGGTTGAAATGACTTCTTTATCAAAATAAGAATATGATCACACTGAGTCTGCAGTGTATAGTCCCAAGAAGGTCTAAGGAAATAGGAGGGAAAATAGTAAAAATGGAAATAGATCATATTAACAGAAGTAAATATACATGGTGTGAAGAATAGAAATAAATGTATTTAAAATATGGAAAAAGCTGAAATCAGTCACAAAAGCCAAGAGCTCATCCAAACAAAACAGATGAGAGGCTATTTGGACAGAACCTAGAAGGGAGTTTCTCAGCTTCTGTTACTGACATTTTGAAGCAAGTCATTCTTTGCTGGTGGGTAGGGTGCCCTCATGTGCAACCTAGGGTATTTAGCAGCATCTTCTACTGGAAACATCCCCCAGATGTGACACCCTAACATATGTCCAGATATTGCCAGATGTTCCTAGGGGAGAAATGGCCTCTGGGAGAGAACCATGGCTGTAGAATAAGATCAGAAGGGCCTTGACCCTTCTGATGGGTTATCTGGTTGACCTCATCCTCTCAAGTACAAATCATTTTCATGGTACATAACTTCTTTCTGAATATTCTTTGAGGTATATATCTTGGGATGAGAAAATCTGAAGAAGATTTCAGGTGCAAGATTATTATTTAGAGACAGTGTGAGAATCAGCAAGGGATGGAGGGAGAGCAGAAACCAACCAACTGGTAAACTTTGTTTCCTTTTCAAGCAAAATTGGGAAAAGACCCAAGGTTTTGAAAAGAGGTGACGGAGGAACGTCTTTTGTTGATGACTGATGACAAGAGCTCTCTGATAACACAGCATCTCCTAGATGGACCACTTTCTGGAAGACAAGGCTAAAAACTTGTCACCCAGATGAGGCCAAGAACCAGTAGGTCGTGGATGCCAGGTGAACCACGATAGCATCAGGAGTGCCAAGTTCCAGTCACACGCCTGCTCTGCAGGGACCCAGTACCCCTCCTAGGCCTTGCAGGGCTGAGTCTTTGGTCATGAAGGCCCTTGCCAGCTACAGGCGCACTTGGGGTCTGTCCCGATGGCTGCGATTTCACGCCCCGTTCCCTGGATGGTGCTCACCTCCTTCCGCAGGACCGGAAGAGGTCTCCCCTTTGGCCTCAATCCCTGGGGTCCCGGGGGCTCCTAGTGCCCAGGCCTCCAGGCATCAGAGCCGGGCTACGGCCCAGCAGATGAGAGCAAAGTAGCGCCTCCCCGCCCAGCTTGAGCGGCTGCACCTCTGGGGGTCTAGTCTGAGGAATTCCTTCGGGGGGAATGTGACCGGCAGGGGGCCCGGCAGGGGCCAGCTTCCCACCCTGGTCTTCCCGGGTCAGTGTTTCACCTGTTACCAGCCCACAGGTGTCCCCCTGCTTTTGCACGAAGGCTGCAGCCAAGGTCAGGGACATGGGCTCACCTTTCAAAACAGAGTTCATTTTTAAACCATTCCCGTGGTTAACACCTCCACAGAGAGCAGCTCACCTGTCTACTCAGGTGGTCAAACAGGTGAGTGGCCACGCTTGTGGTCTTTGTCCTTTGGCCCCGAGGGATCCTTATGACACTTTTCCTCTCAAGAGTGACCTGGTGCATTCAAGCCCTGTGCTCACCCCCCTCCCAGTTGTGCACACACACGAATGGCACCAGATCCCAGAAATCCTTCTCGAGATGCCTGGCAGAGTTTATCCTTTGAAGTAGCAGGCCTCAAGGACAGTTTAAGGCCATTGTGTGCAGAAAGCTGGAGGTCACCTGGAGTCTGTCTTCTGAAAGGAGACCAGGTGCTGAGCAACTCAGGGTTCCCTGCCCTCCCCTGACCTCTCCTGCCCTCCCTCAACCTTCCCCTTCCTTTCCTGCCTGGGCCAGCCCCAGGACTCACCAGTGTTTCTTCCAGCACTTCTCTGGCTCCATCTCTCCATCCACCACCCACCGCACCGCCCACCAGAGTTGTGTCTATAGGTTGAATCCCAGTCTGGCCCCTGTCTAGAAGCTGCACCGTCTCCCCTGGACAGGGGTGCCTTTGACCCCCACAGGTGACCTCATGCTATCCCAGCTCAGACGGGGCTGAGGGTGCCAGCGTGGCATGGGCCATGTGACCCTCACCTGGGGTGGACAAGGGCTTCAGGAACAGCGTCCTGGCCCAGACACAGGAGCCTGCAGGGTCTGTGGACTCATGCGAGGCAGGGGTCCCACCGAGCTCAAGCACGTTTCCTGGAGGAGGGGGTGCCTAGGCTGAGTCTGCTGGGGTGCAAGGAGTGGCCAGGGAAAGGCAGGGGGCCTTCCCTGCAGAAGGGCTGGACGACGTGGGAGGGCTGAGGGCGGGGCGGGGTCTGGTCACACGCGGGCACACGTGTGCAGGGGGCTTGGGAGGCCCGAGCTGCCTGAGAATTCAGTCTGAGGAGCCTGAATCCCCTCTTTCTGACCCCATGCCACCAAGAAAGCTCTCCTAAAAGTCGTAGCTTGCTTTCCAGAAACATCAGCTACAGGTTAGAGGGACCCCAAAACA
>CM035269.1:110887166-110931341 GCA_020226075.1 Hydropotes inermis | reverse complement strand
AGGGGAGCCATCCAGCCTGGGACATACAGTGGGAGGGACCCCACAACATAGGGAGCATCCAGCCTGGGACATACAGTGGGAGGGACCCCACAACATAGGGAGCATCCAGCCTGGGACATACACTGGGAGGGACCCCACAACATAGGGGAGCAATCCAGCCTGGGACATACAGTGGGTCCTGCGAGGGTCCCCCGGCTACTGCATAGTGCCAGGCATACTGCCTGGGACTCTCAGGCGCGAGAAGTATGTGGACTGAATGAAGACCACCCAGATGGGGACAGAGCCTGCTCCGGCAGAGCTGGCTCTAGCGAGGGACTCGGCCACCACAACCTAGTCTGACAGAGCCCCTGGGCAGGCCGAGGCCAGGGGAGCTGGACGGTGGCAGAGGGATGGCTCCCCAGTGCCCCGCTCAGAGGTGGGGACCCAGGGAAGTGGGGCCAGGCCGACTAGCAGTGGGGCGCCCCCCCATCATTCGTTAGGGTGCAGATCTGGCTTTCTCTGGGAAACTGGAAACGGGGACAGAAATTAGAGATGCCGTCAGTTGTTAATCAAGTCCTGGTTGTTCGGGGCCAGTTATTACAGGGGTTATTGTCTCACTTCCTGGACCAGTTCCTAGAGATAGTTGTCTGACTTCCTACATAAGACAGCCTGACTCAGAGCAGCTGCCTCCTGGCTGGTTGGTGCAAAGAAGGGGTTGGTGGTCTGGCTGGTTAGTGCAAAGAAGAGATTGGTGGTCTGGCTGGTTAGTGGAGAGAATGGGTTGGTTTCCTGGCTGGTTAGTACAGAGAAGGGGTTGGTTTCCAGGGCTAGTTGCTGCAGGCTGTGGGTCAGAGTTCTATTTGCATACACA
This sequence comes from Hydropotes inermis, assembly GCA_020226075.1. Lineage (NCBI taxonomy): Eukaryota > Metazoa > Chordata > Mammalia > Artiodactyla > Cervidae > Hydropotes > Hydropotes inermis. The sequence continues at coordinate 110,930,491 of CM035269.1, read as the reverse complement.
GTCTTGCCATCCTCTGCTTGCATTTCAGTCTCTCTGGTGAAATGGGGGTTTGGGACTTGGTGGTTGGTCATCACACTAGAAACACCCCATGTTCTGACACCTGCCAGCCTGGCGCGTGGTTGGGTACAAGTGCAGTCTGGCGGTTCATGGAGGCCTCTTGTGTCTTGCATCTGACGTGGCCACAAGCAGGGCAGTCCTGGAGTGCATGGATACAGTGGGGCCGAGTCAAAGGAGAGGCATGTACCCAGCTCCTCCTGGGCCCGGCTTCCGTGAGAACCATTTTATTGAGATGGATGGTATGTAGTGGTTGAGAAACTGCCGGTGGTTGGGAAAACAATGAAAAAGCCTCCCAGAACAAAATACTGAAGAGGAAAGTGCCCAGATTGAGGGAGAAAGGCGAGGAGGAGCATGTGGGAAATTGCAAACTAATTTAAAAAAAGGGAGTGGAGGGAAGCGCAAGCTGACTGTGTGCCAGTGCTGGGGAATTTGGCCAGACGGCGGTTCTGACTGCATTTCGAGTGTAAGATGCACTTTGATTAATTTCTCTGGACTTCACCAGAGTTACACCAGCAACTCCCAGAACACTAATTACGGAGAAGAGGCGGACAGTGACTCATGCTGGAAAGAACCCAACTGACGAAACCCTCCCAGCCCTCAGAAAGCATCCGTGGTCCGCATGCGATGGGAACCGCCTTGATCAGGCAGCTTTGGCGGGAGGTCAGGGAGATAATGGAGACAGAGCTCTGATTAATGTGGGTGTGCGAGTGCGTGTGTGTGCGCGCGCACATGCATGGGCTCTGGGTGTGTGTTCCCGAGGAAAGCTGGCAGGGACATCTGGATGGCATTCTTCCTGCGGGGGTCGCCCTGCGGGAGATGGATGAACTTGCCAGCATTCTGGGGTTTCGATTCCCAGGAAAACAGCAGAAGCCAGGGCCTCGGAGGCTGCTGGGCTCCCCGACCCACCACCACCACAGCCTGGACGTCGCCTCTCCCAGCTGGACCCGACCACGCAAGGCTGCGTTGGCTGACCCAGCTTTGGCTTGAAAGCCTGGGGGACGGAGAACAGAGCCATTCATCCCCCAAATGCAGTGGGGACGGGATGGGGCAGAACCGTCTGTCTCCCGCCTCCGACCTGGAACACGTGAGAGCCCAGGAGGACGCTGAGACGTACATTCTCTCTCCAAGTGCTGAGCGGCCCCAGGCCCTGCCATGACGGGACACCCCGGCTCAGAGCTGACGGCCTCCTGGTTGGTCCTTGGAGGGCCCACAACCTGGGGCTCAGATGAACTCCCCTCCGTCCAGAGACCGGACGGACCCTCGTTGTGGTTGATGGACCCCCCTCCACGGCTCTCAGTTCAGGTCTGGGAGCATCCCTCTCACCTATAGACATTCTGGGGCACAGGCCCTCCGGGGCCTCCTGTGGGACATGAGAAACATCACGCTCAATGAGGGCCCTTCACCCTCGACCCCCGGGCACAGACTGAGGGCAGACAAGAACTAGCAGAGGTAATCTTCTCCCTCGAACTTGTGAAAGGCTGAATGGTGGCTGTATCTTTCATAACTGCAGGATGTGTGTGTGAGTGTGTGCATGTATGTGTGAGTGTGTGTGTGTATGAGAAACAGACTGGGAAACAGGGAGGTCAAGAGCAAGAACTCTGACTCCCGATTCCTCCCATCCTGGCAGGTAAACAACCTGTGTGGGTTCAGCTGTCCCACCTGTGGGCAGGGACTGTGGGACCTCCCAGCCCACAGAAGCCCACTCAGGCAGAAGACAGGAGCAGTCGCAGCCTCCGGGAAGCACTGAGTCACCGCGCCAGGGAGCTGGCCGGGCTTGGGGTCGCCAAGCAGTGGTGTGGACTGCGGGGGGCTTCACGCTTCACGTCACGGGAGGCGTGAGAACCCACAGGGGAGCGTGCTCCGTTCGATGAGACCTTTATGAGTCTGTAACCAAAGCTCCAGCACAGGAATGATCATCGTAATTTTTTAAATCATAATTAAAAAGGAGGGGAAGGGCAATGTAGGGGCAGGGGAGTAAGAGGCACTAACTCTTAGGTAAGAAAGAAGCTGCAAGGATATATTTACATCACATGGAATGCAGCTAACATGGTTTGAACATGTTTTAAACCGTATTTATCTGTAGTTGGAGGATAGCTGCTTTACGATGTTGTGTTGGTTTCTGCCACACATCAGCATGGATCAGCCACAGGCACACACATGTCCACTCCCTCTTGAACCTCCCTCCCACCTCCCACCCCATCCCACTGCTCTAGGTCGTCGCAGAGGACCAGGCTGAGTTCCCTGGGTTATATGGCTATCTCTAGAGCTGTTCGATATCTATCTATACAGCTATGCCCCCAGGCCTCTGTTTGACACGTGGTGACGTACATATTCCAGTGCTGCTCTCTCAGTTCGCACCACGCTCTCCTGCCCCCGCCATGTCCATAAGTCAGTTCTCTACGTCTGAGTCTCCGTTCCTGCCCTGCAAATAGGTTCTTCAGTACCATGTTTCTACATTCCATATATACGATATTTGTTTTTCTCTTTTCTGACTTACTTCACTCTGTATAACACAGTCAACATTTTATAGTAACTGTCAATGGAGTATAACCTTTAAAATCGTGAATCACTCTCTATTGTACAACTGGGACTCATATGGTACAGCAACTAAACTTCAATTGAAAAAAAGAAACCTATGTTGATACTAAAAAAAAAACCTAACAGTCCCAAGACACATAAATGCTCAATATGTAATGAAACTATGATGGTTAATCTTATATCTCAACTTGATTGGGTTAAGGGATGCTCAGATAGCTGGTAAGATGTATTTCTGGACTTGTCTGAGAGGGTGCTTTCAGAAAAGATAAGCCTTTGGAGTGGTGAACTGGGTAAAGATCACCCTCACAGTGGAGGTGGGTGTCATGCAAGCTCTTGAGACTCAGTTAAAGCAATCAGGTGGAGGAAGGATGAAGCTGCTATTTGCTTGAGCTGAGACCCCATCCTCTGCCACCTCAGAAATCAGCTGCCTGGGTGGTCTGGGCTTCTACTTGACCTGCATGATATCTCCATCTTTCCTGGTTCTCCAGCTTGCAGATGGCAAATGACGGACTTCTCAGCCTCTGAGAATTCATGGGCGCTAATTCCTGTAATTGTTGCTTAATCACTAAGTTGTGTCCAACTCTTTTGTGACCCCGTGGACTGGAGCCCACCAGGCTCCTCTGTCCATGGAATTCTCCAGGCAAGGATATTGGAGTGGGTTGCTATTTCCTTCTCCAGGTGATCTTCCTGATCCAGGGATTGAACCCGTGTGTCCCGCATTGCAGGCAGCTTCTTTACTACTGAGCCATCTGGGAAGCCCAATTCCTATAATAGATCTCCTCTATATATCTCTATGTCTGTCTGTCTGACTGTCTCTGCTGTTGGTACCACTTCTCTGGAGAACCTTGACTAACACAGAAATACTAGGTAAGTATCAGACTTTGCCTTAAAAGGAGGGGGCAGATTGATAGGCAGCGTGAGAAGGGCTGACACTGTGGAAAAAGGGGACAAGGAAGGAGGTGGAGAACAGACACACAGAAAGTACTTCTAAGAGGACCCTGCACCTCGCGGGGGACCCTGGGGAGAAAAGGTGTGACCGGAACTGCTCTGTGCCTCCCAGGACTTGTGTTCACTTGTGTGTGCACTTTTCACTCAGCTGTGATTTGTTAGAGCAAACACCTGTTGTCTCGTGCTGGGAAAAATGAAACAGGAATCAGTCGCCTGGTTTGGCCTTCCGAGGTGGCGCTAGTGGTAAAGAACCAGCCTGCCAGTGCAGGAGACATAAAAGACGAAGGTTCGATCCCTGGGTCGGGAAGATCCCCTGGAGGAGGGCATGGCAACCCACTCCAGCATTCTTGCCTGGAGAACCCTATGGACAGAGGAGCCTGGCTGGCTACAGTCCATGGGGTCACAAAGAGTTGGACATGACTGAGTGACTTAGCACAATCAGCAAGTGGAGTGAATATTCACACAGGTGCCGAGAGCTCTCCCATGAAGGGCTGCGCTCTCTGCTTTGGATCAGCAGTCCTGGCTGGCACACTGGACCAAAACCAAAACCGACTTGACCCTCAATCGGTTCAATGCTTCACCGAGCAGGCCCTGCAGGCTGAGCACCCTGCTAGGGTCTGGAGAGCCAGCAGGGAACAAGTCAGACAACAACCAGACCCTCCCGGGGCTCACACTGCGGTTAATGAGCACAGTGACAGTAAAGGCAGAAGATGCAGGCTCTGACCCTTGTCCTCTTGGGCATCACAAATGAGCTTAAATGAAGACGCATAGCTTAGGACATCAACAATACAGACCTCAAGGCAGACATCATCATGACATCAACAAGCACAGATTATGCTTCCAACATGGAAGGAAATCTTTTGGAAGATAGTGGAGGCTTTTGAAAACGTGCCTTCTTTCATCTCTCACATGAGGAGGGGGGACACCTGAAGCAAGGCAGTGATCAGCTGAAGGTGCACTGTGACCCCACACAAGGTCCCCACACTCACCCAAGTCAATCACCACTCTTTCCAACATCACAGCATGCAGAGGTGCCTTCTTCACAGTGGCGAGTATCCGCTTCATTCCATTTTACTTTGATGTATTTTTATTTTTAGTTAAAACGTTTATTTCGAGACAATTGTTGATTCCCATGCAGTTGTAAGGAATGATATAGAGATTCCATGTATGCGTCACCCAGTCTCCCCCAAAGGTGAAAGTGAAAGTCGCTCAGTCGTGTCCGACTCTGCAACCCCGTGGACTATACAGTCCCTGGAATTTTCCAGCCACAATACTGAAGTGGGCAGCCTTCCCCTTCTCCAGGGGATCTTCCCAACCCGGGGATCAAACCCAGGTCTCCCGCATTGCAGGCAGAATCTTTACCAGCTGAGCCACCAGGGAAGACCAAGAATACTGGCATGGGTAGCCTATCGCTTCGCCAGGGGATCTTCCCAAACCAGGAATCGAACCGGGGTCTCCTGCATTGGAGGCAGATTCTTTACCAACCGAGCTGAAAGCTGCAGTGCAGTGTCACATCCAGGAAACCCACCCTGACACAGGCACGATACAAAGCCTCCCATCACTCGGTCAGTCCACATGCCGTCACTGTGAGGACCCCTCACCTCGATGCTTTGCATAAAGCTACACCCACTCCCTTTCTGCCTCCTCTTCCTAATCCCTGGCAACTGCGATTCTGCTCTCTATTTCCATAATTTTGTCATTTCAAGTATGTTACATAAATAGAACTGTACAGCATGTAATCTTTTGGAACTGGTTATTTCACTGACCATAATTCCCTGGAGATCCATCCAGGCTATTGTGTGTATCAGTAGTTCATTCCTATGTATTGCTGACTGATGTTCCATGCTATGTGGGTGGACCACAGCTTAACTACTCACCTGTTGAAGGAAATCCAGGTTGCTGCCAGTTTGGGGCTATTTCGAGGTAATCTGCTACAAACATTCTTGTACAGTTCTTGTATGAGCCTAAGTTTTCATTTTCTGGGATAAATGCCCAGGAGTGAAACTGCTGGGTCATATAGTAGTTGCATGTTTAATGTTTTGAGAAACTTCCAAAGTACTTTTCCAGAGCAGCTGTATCATTTTACATTTCCACGAGCCATGAATAATTCAATTTCCCCACATCTTCATCAGCATTTGGTGTTGTCACTAATGTGTATTTTAGACATTCTGATAGGTGTGTGGTTATACTTTGGATTGTAATCTGCATTTCTCTGGTGGCTAATGAGGTTGAACATTTTTCATGTGCTTATTTGTGTTCTGTGTGTTCTCTTTGGTGAAATGTCTGTCCACATCGTTTGCTCATTTCCTAGTTGAATTGCTTGATTTTTTCTTACTGTTGAGATTTGGAAGTTCTTTACATATTCTAGATACCAGTCTTTGTCAGGTAAGTGGTTTATAACTGTTCTTCTAGTCTGTCATTTGTTTTTGTTATTCTCTTAACACAGTCTTTCACAGCAAATGTTTTTAAATTTTGAAGAAGTTCAGCTTATTAGTTTTCGTTTTTTAAGTTGCATTTGAGGTCTCAACTCTAAGAACTTTTAGCCAAGCCTAAGATATGAAGTCCTGCTCTCCTTTTTTCCCCCCAAAAGTTTACAGTTTTAGATTTTATGTTTAGTGTGTGATCCGTTTTGAGTTAATATTTCATAAAGAGAAACACTTAGGTTGAAGTTCATGTTTTTTGCCTTTTAATGTCCAGTTGCTACATTTGGTAAAAAGTCTATCTTCCCTCCATTGAATTGTTTTTGTCCTTTATCAAAAACCAGATGAGCATATTTTCATGGGTCTATTTCTGTGTTCTCCATTCTGTTCCATTGACCTATATGTCTGTCCCTTTGCCAAAATCATATCATATTGATTACTGTAGCTAAACAGTGAGTCTTGGAATAGGATTGATTGATTCCTTCTACTTTCTTCTGCTGCAAATTATTTTAGTTATTGGTTACTTTGCTTTCCATACAAATTTCATAATAATTTTGTCTCTAGCTATAAAAATTCCTCCTGGGGTTTTTGTGGGGGTTGCTTTCAACCTGTATACCAATTTGGGGAGAATTGGGATCTCAGCTGTGTTGACTCTTGCAACACATAAATGTATTATGGTATGTCTCTCCATTTATTTAGATCAGCATTGATTTCATTCACCCACATTGTGTGGTTTTCAGCATGCAAGTCCTGTCCATGTGTTGTTAGATTTATATACCTAAGAATTTCCATTTTAGAGATTAATTGTAAATGGTGTTGTGTTTTAAATCGGGGGGTTTGTGTGTTCATTGGTAATATATATAAATGCAATTGATTTTTGTATGTTCATCTTGTATCCTGTTGCCTTGCTGAATGCACACGCAAGTCTTTGGAATTTTAAAAAATAGACTCCTTAGGATTTTCAATGTAGACAACTAGGTCATCTTCAAATAGCAACAATTTTATTTATTCTTCTCAATTGTGTGTATTTTATTTCCTTTTATTTACTTACTGAACTCGCTAAAATTTCCAGCTCTATGTTAAGTTAGAGTGGTAAGAGTGGGCATGCTCTTTATTAAGTTGAGGAAGTCCCCCTATTCTGAGAAATTTATTTACTTATTATAATGATTTTTTTATCATGGATTTTGAATACTTTCAAATGCTTTTTTGTGCATCAGATAATAAAATCATTTGATTTTTTCCTTTTTAGTCTTTTATTATGATGGGTTATATTGATTAACTTCCTTGCATATCCAGAATATATCCTACTTGGTCATCAGTTCAGTTCAGTCGCTCAGTCGTGTCTGACTCTTTGTGACCCCATGGACTGCTGCAGGTCAAGCTTCCCTGTCCATCACCAACTCCCAGAGCTTGCTCAAACTCATGTCCATTGAGTCGGTGATGCCATTCAACCATCTCGTCCTCTGTCATCCCCATCTCCTCCTGTCTTCAATCTTTCCCAGGATCAGGGTCTTTTCCAATGAGTCAGTGCTTCACATCAGGTGGACAAATGATTGGAATTTCAGCTTCAGCATCAGTCCTTCCACTGAATATTCAGGACTGATTTCCTTTAGGATTGGCAGGTTGGATCTCCTTGCAGTCCAAGGAATTCTCAAGAGTCTTCTCCAATACCGCAGTTCAAAAGCATCAATTCTTTGGTGCTCAGCTTTCTTTATGGTCCAACTCTCACATCCATACGTGACCACTGGAAAAACCATAGCCTTGACTAGATGGATCTTTGCTGATAAAGTAATGTCTCTGCTTTTTAATATGCTATCTAGGTTGGTCATAGCTTTTCTTCCAAGAAACAAGTATCTTTTAATTTCATGGCTGCAATCACCACCTGCAGTGATTTTGGAGCCCCCCCAAAATAAAGTCTGTCACTGTTTCCATTGTTTCCCCATTTGCCATAAAGTGATGAAACCAGATGCCATGATCTTAGTTTTTTTAATGTTGAGTTTTAAGCCAACTTTTTCACTCTCCTCTTTCACTTTCATCAAGAGGCTCTTTAGCTCCTCCTCACTTTCTGTCAAAAGGGTGTTGTCATCTCCATATCTGAAGTTATTGATATTTCTCCCAGCAATCTTGATTTCAGCTATAGTGTATATTTATGTTTATATGCTGTTGAACTTATTTGCCAACATTTTGTTAAGGATTTCTCCATCTATATGAGAGATATTGGTCTATGACTTTCTATTTTTTGTAATGTCTTTCTCCCATTTTGACATCAGGGTGTTACTAACTTCAAGGAATGAATTGGGAAGTTTTCCTCCTCTTCTGTTTTCTGGAAGATACTGTGTAAAATTGGTGATAATTCTTTTTATTTATTTATTTATTATTATTTTCCATTTATTTTTATTAGTTGGAGGCTAATTACTTTACAATATTGTAGTGGTTTTTGTCATACATTGACATGAATCAGCCATGGATTTACATGTATTCCCCATCCCGATCCCCCCTCCCACCTCCCTCTCCACCTGATCCCTCTGGGTCTTCCCAGTGCACCAGGCCCGAGCACTTGTCTCATGCATCCAACCTGGGCTGGTGATCTGTTTCACCCTAGATAATATACATGTTTCAATGCTGTTCTCTCGAAACATCACACCCTTGCCTTCTCCCACAGAGTCCAAAAGTCTGTTCTATACATCTGTGTCTCTTTTTCTGTTTTTCATATGGGGTTATTGCTACCATATTTCTAAATTCCATATATATATATATGTTAGTATACTGTATTGGTCTTTATCTTTCTGGCTTACTTCACTCTGTATAATGGGCTTCAGTTTCACCCATCTCATTAAAACTGATTCAAATGAATTCTTTTCAATGGCTGAGTAATATTCCATGGTGTATATGTACCACAGCTTCCTTATCCCTTCATCTGCTGATGGGCATCTAGGTTGCTTCCATGTCCTGGCTATGATAAATGGTGCTGCGATGAACATTGGGGTGCCTGTGTCTCTTTCAGATCTGGTTTCCTCGGTGTGTATGCCCAGAAGTGGGATTGCTGGGTCATATGGCAGTTCTATTTCCAGTTTTATCTCCACACTGTTCTCCATAATGGCTGTACTAGTTTTCATTCCCACCAACAGTGTAAGAGGGTTCCCTTTTCTCCACACCCTCTCCAGCATTTATAGCTTGTAGACTTTTGGATAGCAGCCATCCTGACTGGAGTGTAATGGTACCTCATTGTGGTTTTGATTTGCATTTCTCTGATAATAAGTGATGTTGAGCATCTTTTCATGTGTTTGTTAGCCATTTGTATGTCTTCTTTGGGGAAATGTCTGTTTAGTTCTTTGGCCCATTTTTTGATTGGGTCATTTATTTTTCTGGAATTGAGCTGCAGGAGTTGCTTGTATATTTTTGAGTTTAATCCTTTGTCTGTTGCTTCGTTTGCTATTATTTTCTCCCAATCTGAGGGCTGTCTTTTCACCTTGCTTATAGTTTCCTTTGTTGTGCAAAAGCTTTTAAGTTTCATTAGGTCCCATTTGTTTATTTTTGCTTTTATTTCCAATATTCTGGGAGGTGGGTCATAGAGGATCCTGCTTTGATTTATGTTGGAGAGTGTTTTGCCTATGTTCTCCTCTAGGAGTTTTATAGTTTCTGGTCTTACATTTAGATCTTTAATCCATTTTGAGTTTATTTTTGTGTATGGTATTAGAAAATGTTCTAGTTTCATTCTTTTACAAGTGGTTGACCAGTTTTCCCAGCACAACTTGTTAAAGAGGTTTTTTTCCATTGTATATTCTTGCCTCCTTTGTCGAAGATAAGGTGTCCATAGGTTCGTGGATTTATCTCTGGGCTTTCTATTCTGTTCCATTGATCTATATTTCTGTCTTTGTGCCAGTATCATACTGTCTTGATGACTGTGGCTTTGTAGTAGAGTCTGAAGTCGGGCAGGTTGATTCCTCCAGTTCCATTCTTCTTTCTCAAGATTACTTTAGCTATTCAAGGTTTTTTGTATTTCCATACAAATTGTGAAATTATTTGTTCTAGCTCTGTGAAAAATACCGTTGGTAGCTTGATAGGGATTGCACTGAATCTATAGATTGCTTTGGGTAGTATAGCCATTTTGACAATATTGATTCTTCCTGTCCACGAACACAGTATGTTTCTCCATCTGTTTGTGTCCTCTTTGATTTCTTTCATCAGTGTGTTATAGTTTTCTATGTATAGGTCTTTTGTTTCTTTAGGTAGATATACTCCTAAGTATTTTATTCTTTATGTTGGAATGGTGAATGGTATTTTTCCTTAATTTCTCTTTCTGTTTTCTCATTGTTAGTGTATAGGAATGCAAGGGATTTCTGTGTGTTAACTTTATATCCTGCAACTTTACTATATTCATTGATTAGCTCTAGTAATTTTCTGGTAGAGTCTTTAGGGTTTTCTATGTAGAGGATCATGTCATCTGCAAACAGCAAGAGTTTCACTTCTTCTTTTCCTATCTGGATTCCTTTTCCTTCTTTTTCTGCCCTGATTGCTGTGGCCAACACTTCCAAAACTATGTTGAACAGAAGTGGTGAGAGTGGGCACCCTTGTCTTGTTCCTGATTTCAGGGGAAATGCTTTCAATATTTCACCATTGAGGGTGATGCTTGCTGTGGGTTTGTCATATATAGCTTTTATTATGTTGAGGTATGTTCCTTCTATTCCTGCTTTCTGGAGAGTTTTAATCATAAATGGATGTTGAATTTTGTCAAAGGCTTTTTCTGCATCTATTGAAATAATCATATGGTTTTTATCTTTCAATTTGTTAATGTGGTGTATTACATTGATTTATTTGTGAATATTAAAGAATCCTTGCATTCCTGGGATAAAGCCCACTTGGTCATGATGTATGATTTTTTAATATGTTGTTGGATTCTGTTTGCTAGAATTTTGTTAATAATAATTCTTTTTAAACAGTAGCATCCTCAGTGAAGCCACCTGGGCCAGAGAGTCCTATTTCTGATTAGGTGAATTGCAGTACTATTTTGTCTGAGGAATTTGTCCCTTTCATCTAAACTGGCAAATGTACATAGAGGTGTTTATAGTATTTGCTCAGTCATGTCCAACTCTTTGTGACCCCATGGACTATAGCCCATCAGGCTCCTTGGTCCAAGAATACTGGAGTGGGTCGCCACTCCCTTCTCCATGGGATCTTCCCCATCCAGGGATCAAACTGGGATCTCCTGCACTGTAGGCAGATTCTTTACCATCTGAGCTACCGGGGAAGCCCAGGATTTGCTTCAGTTCAGTTCAGTCGCTCAGTCGTGTCTGACTCTTTTTGACCCCATGAATCGCACCATGCCAGGCCTCCCTGTCCATCACCAACTCCCGGAGTGTACTCAAACTCATGTCCATCAACTCGGTGATGCCATCCAGCCGTCTCATCCTCTGTCGTCTCTGTCTCCTCCGGCCCCCAATCCCTCCCAGCATCAGGGTCTTTTCCAATGAGTCAACTCTTCATATCAGGTGGCCAAAGTATTAGAGTTTCAGCTTCAGCATCAGTCCTTCCAATGAACACCCAGGACTGATCTCCTTTAGGATGGACTGGTTGGATCTCCTTGCAGTCCAAGGGACTCTCAAGAGTCTTCTCCAATACCACAGTTCAAAAGCATCGATTCTTCAGTGCTCAGCTTTCTTCACAGTCCAACTCTTACATCCATACATGACCACTGGAAAAACCATAGCCTTGACTAGATGGACCTTTGTTGGCAAAGTAATGTCTTTGCTTTTTAATATGCTATCTAGGTTGGTTATAATTTTCTTTCCAAGGAGTAAGCATCTTTTAACTTCATGGCTGCAATCACCATCTGCAGTGATTTGGGACCCCCCAAAATTAAAGTCTGACACTGCTTCCACTGTTTCCCCATCTATTTCCCATGAAGTGATGGGACTGAATGCCATGATCTTAGTTTTCTGAAAGTTGAGCTTTAAGCCAACTTTTTCACTCTCCACTTTCACTTTCATCAAGAGGCTTTTTAGTTCTTCTTCACTTTCCGCCATAAGGGTGGTGTCATCTGCATATCTGAGGTTATTGATATTTCTCCCAGCAATCTTAACTCCAGCTTGTGTTTCTTCCAGCCCAGCGTTTCTCATGATGTACTCTGCATGTAAGTTAAATAAGCAGGGTGACGATATACAGCCTTGATGTACTCCTTTTCCTATTTGGAACCAAGTCTGTTGCTCCATGTCCAGTTCTAACTGTTGCTTCCTGACCTGCATATAGGTTTCTCAAGAGGTGGGTCAGGTGGTCTGGTATTCACATCTCTTTCAGAGTTTTCTACAGTTTATTGTGATCCACACAGTCAAAGGCTTTGGCATAGTCAATAAAGCAGAAATAGATGTTTTTCTGGAACTCTCTTGCTTTTTTGATGATCCAGCGGATGTTGGCAATTTGATCTCTGGTTCCTCTGCCTTTTCTAAAACCAGCTTGAACATCTGGAAGTTCTCGGTTCACGTATTGCTGAAGCCTGGCTTGGAGAATTTTGAGCATTACTTTACTAGCATGTGAGATGAGTGCAATTGTACGGTAGTTTGAGCATTCTTTGGGATTGCCTTTCTTCGGGATTGGAATGAAAACTGATTTGCTTACCACCCTCTAAATGTCTAAACTCTCTATAGTAAAACCCTTTGTTTTATTATTAGCAATGTTTGTCTTTTTTTCTTTGCTAGTATTTCTGGAGGAGTGCCAATTTTACCAATTATGTCAGAGTACCACCCGTTTGTTTACGAGTTTCTCTACTGCTATGTTTTGAAAGATGCTGATTTCTCTTTATTAATTTCTTCTGTTTGTTCTGAATTCTTTTGTTGCTTTTATGGGTTTTTCAGGCAGGAGTTAAGAGGCTGATTTGAGGTTTTTCTTCTTTTCATACATAAGCCGTTATGGCTATAAATTTTCCTCTCAACACCGCTTTACCTTAAATCCGCATTTGGGGACAGTTTCTGTTTGTTCTCGCTGCTCTTCATTTCCCTGTTATCTTTCTCCTACTTCCTGTGGGTCACTTAGACATTTTCATTTTGTTCACATTCACATTCACATTCACATTCCATTTTCATTTTGTTCTGGCCACAAAGTAATACAAATTTAAGGTGCACACACATCAGGGTTGGCTGTATTCACACTTCTCACAGGCGTGTCTTCTTCTCTACTCTGCTCCAAGTTCCCAATCCTTAAAGCTCCTCAGTGTGATCTGGGGAAAGCAGGGGTCCATCTGGGTGTCTCAGATCCATGTATACAGGCTCTTTTATTCAACTGCCTATTTTGAGAGGTTTCTGCATCACGTAAACCAATGCAGCCCACGTTGCCCTGAGTCTCCAAATACCCTCAGGCCACAAGCCACTGCCACGCTGTTTGTCTCTCGGGGCCCCATTTCCCCCAACGTTTCAGCCTGTAGATTTCTTAGCATCTTGTTTGCTCTTCCTTGCTTTTAAGAAGATTTTAAAATACTGTTTTTCCAGTCCAGTAGTTATGAGCAGGAATTTGGTTTGAGTCACCGAGTTTGTCACGTTCCTGGAAATTGAAGTATCAAACTGCTTTGTAAAGCACCTTCTGGGTAGTGGTTTCTGTGGCCAGTAAGAGAGATTCATTTACATTACCTCTGGAGAAGGGGTGTCCTTGCTTGGCTTCCCCTGCAAAGCGGATTCTGAGACAACACTTTTTTGCCCAAGTGGCTTATTCTATGAAGATTCCAGGGAACGAGAGATGGGGGCACAGGGACAAAGAAACCGGGGAGGAGGGGAAACTGAGCCAAGGGTGCCTGGCTGTGCTGGGGGAGCGGTGGACGGGGGCTCCACGCTGCTGAGGGCCTGCTGGCAGAGTCATCCTCCCGAGCCATGGAAGGAGAATGCTTCTCCTCCGGCTCCCGTCCTGTGGGTCGAGTGTTGCCCGGGGAGTGTGAACTCCCTCCTGTGGATTTGAGAGCACAAATCAGACATGACCAGGGGTCCAGGACAAGTGACTGGGAGCCCCGGGTCAGAGGCTGAGAGACATCTGAGCCCCGAGGTCACGCAGTCAGGACAGGGTTCCACACAGCTCATCTCTCAGCAGGACTGGAAAAGACTGCAGGAGACATAAGAGAGGCAGGTTTGATCCTTGGGCCTGGAAGATCCCCCTAGACAAGGGCAACCCACTCCAGTGTTCTTGCCTGGAGACTCAATGGACGGAGGAGCCTGGTGGGCTGTGGCTCAAAGGGTCACCAAGAGTCAGACACAACAGAAGCGACTTAGCACGCATGTAGGAGGAAGTGAGCGAGGCCCTGAGATGTCTGGACCACAGAACACGTGGTCTGGAAGGTGAGGACATCGAGCATTAGATGGCCCCCTCTCTACTTGCTCCTGGGGTGAGGTGGTCATCCCCACTTCTTTCGAGGCCTCCCCCACAAGCCAGCTCTCTCTCCTCCCTTGTAGGTTTGGTCCCTTTCCCTTTCCAGCTTCTTTGGGAGCCAAAGTTACTGCACCTTCATCGCAGCCGTGACTCTTGAGATGTAGGCTTGTGGCCTCAGCTCCCGCTGCCACCGAGACCCGTCTGCGTCCCAGTTCCCGGGAGGACACTGCTAGGCCCATCTTCTTGACCACAGCCACCCAGGCCACGTGCCCTTGGCATCCAAGCAGCCGGCTGTGCTTGGTCCAGCGTCCACTCTGTTCCAGATGGCCTGGGCGGGGGGACAGGGGTGGGGACCACGGTGGCTGCACAGAGAGATGGCTCTGTACCCAGAGGAGCTGTGGGCAGGAAGGCATTGTCAACGCAGAGGACATCAAGGCGAAGGCAGGCAGCTTTCATTTTGTTTTTTATTAATTCTCACAGCTCCCCAAGCGGACAGTGGGAGGAACCAGGTCTGCAGGGTCAGCAGATCCTCCAACGGACAGAATGTGCAACTCTTTCCAGCTTGATTAGTTTTGCTTTTTTTTTTTAAATCTGTGAATTGTTGGGTCAATTCCCAACATCATGAAGAGCCAGGTTTTGTTCATCTTGGCGTCCAAATGATGTGTTTTCGAAATCGGAACTAAAATAAAGCAGTAACAAGACTAAAGAAGCAACATCCTGTTTTATGGAAGGTCTATTTAAAAAAAAATACTTGAGAAAAAACACTGTGTGCAGAGTAAATATTTAACACCCACCCCCCACTGTTGGGAGATGGGGGGCTTTCATCTGGCCAGGACACAAGAAGATGAGAGTCTCAGGACGGACCCATCACCCCCTCCCCCTGCCCGAGGCCTTGGCACGACTCATGGGTCACCTTGCCTGGTACCCTGCAGTCCCCACCCTCCTGAGGGCTGCGACAGACGGAATGTCACCACAGATGGAGAAGAGCTCAATCAAGCACAGGTTTTGGGGACCTTGACTCCGAGAGGATGTGCATTTTTAGCAGGTCAGTTGGAGGTGAGGGTCGTTCACCTTCCCATTCGCAGACCCAGGTTCATGACCTGGTCCTGAGATCAGGATGCTCGAGGCTGAACTCAGCTCCTGACGTTCTCCTGGAGGTTCTTCCAGTCTCTGGGCGTTGAGAAGGTGGGTGTCGACATAGCCCCCCGACAATCTGCAGTGAGAGCACACGTCTGGGCTGCCCTTCCCAGGAGACGGGCTCCCGTGTGATCACCTTCATGTCAGGGAGTTCGCTCAAAAGGAGGGAAACAGCAAAGACTGTGCTGGTCTCACTTTGGGGGGAAGGACGGGGTTTGGGGAGAGGTTGGATCAGCATTCAGGCACGCTGCTCCTCTGTCATAGCTGGTGGATCTTCGGGTCCCCTCTCTGCACCCCTTACTCTGCCCTGAAGGACGATTGTCCCCAGCAGGAGTCCCAGGCTTCACTGAGCCGCCTTCCTGTCTCTTCCGGGACCCACAGGTGTTTTCCTGAAGCATCCAGGGTCCCAGGTGATGGGGCCCTTCGGGAACCATGCATTGGGGGGCACTCGTCTGGGGGGGCCATTTGCTGAAGGGCTCCCCTTAGAAGCCAATGGCTTGGAACCCGATGGGGTAGGGCGACTCAGAGGAGAGGCCCTCCTTCTCTGGGAGCTGCCATGAGCACCTGCTCCAATCACTTTCCGCTCAGAGCCAGGGGCAATGGGCGGTCTCGCGGCTACCTCCCTCGTGTCTGTTCCTGGGCCCTGAGACCAGGCAACGTCCTGCCCACCCTGAGGACTTGACCCTCCCAGGCACAGTGCTATTCCTGGAGCCATTCTTTCTTTGACCTTCTTGAGCTTAGCCGGGGCCCCTCCAGGAAAGCACCCCTCCTCCAAGGTGCCTTCTTCCAGGGCCCTTCTTCTTCTGAGCTCATTCAGATGTCTGACTAAGCCAAGGGTCTCTCAGCCTCTGCCTGCCCCCAACACCCACGATTCACTCTGCATGACCTCCTGGGGGGACCAGGCGGGTGGAGGAGGGGTGGGAATGTGAGGGGCGGGCTGTCTCCCCCGGCCCGTCCCCTCCCTGGCTGAAACTTCACTCTCAGCTGGTTTGAGAATCAGGGACCCAGCCCACTGGCTCAGCTGAGCTTCCGCTGACCTCGCGCTCGGTGTTTTGAAACAGAAACTAAAGAACCGTGGGGAGCTGGGGTCGTGCAGAGAAAACATCCTCCCTGACTGTCTCCGTGGAGAGGGTGGGAACAGGCTTGTGTGAAGGGAGACCCAGCCTCCCTCCCGCCTGGTCCCCACCCTAACGCCAATCACCTGGTTAAAAGACAAGCCAGAGAAACACACAAAACTCATGGCCTTGGGTCAGCAGAGTGTGGCGATGCCCCGTGTCTGCTCACTCCGGGATCTTGCTGGCAGTCTACCGACGGGGAGCCGAGGCTGGAGACGGTTTTACACAGATGGCCTGGCTGGTTGCCACAAAGCCCCACGAGAAAGGCAGCAGTGGGGTTTTATCCCCAATTCACAGCTGGGGAGACTGAGACTGCGAAGCCAGTTTCCGATGGTGACTGTGCCTGCTTGCTCCAGGGAAGTGGTGTGACATGCTGCAGGCAACAGCTACGGAACAACCAAGAGAAGAGAGAAATCACCAGTGCAAACGGAACCGAAGCCACCCCTGTCTCTTTGGGGCCCCAGCTGTTCACGGCTTGGTGGGCAGACTGTCTTCTCCGAAGCCTGGGGGAGGGGGACCTTATTCTGGGCGGGGAGGGTCAGGGCCACGGCACCCGCCTCTGTCCTCCAATCTCAAGCCTGGAGCACAAGAGCCGACGGCCAGCCCCTGGTCTCGGCCGGCTGCACCCTGCGGGGAGCACAGACAGCTCCCTGCTTCCTGGGTCAGGACATCCACCCGCCCGACGCCAGCCACCTCCCCGGGCTGGGTACTCATAGCGCCGGTCGCCTCTCACTCAACCTGCCGCATTCCCAGCAGGTGATGTGGGTTGCGTGGCAAGGCCGGGAAAAACTCACACCCCTGGGTGAGGCACGCAGAGTGATGCAGACATCAGGTGGCAAGAGGTGAGTGCTGAGTGCAGCTGGGCACTGAAGCCCACCTAGGAACCCAAGACGGGTCCCTGTCCACTCACAGGGGACACTGTTGCCCAGGCCACACCACTGGGTGCTCTGGGCGGAGCCTGTCCCTTGTGTGTGACAGGGGGCGTCCAGAAGGTGTGGAGCGGGGTGGGGCTGGGTGCTTGGCCACCTCTGAGATCAGGAACACCTGTGGACCTTCTCTCTTTGCACATTCGTGGGTGCGGCAGCCAGAGCCTTATCAGAGGGGTCCCCAGCCCAAGTCCACCTGGCACCAATTCTGAGCCTCTCTTCCCATGAATGATGTCTGGAGACCTCGCGGCCTGGGATGTCTCAGTAAGCAGAGCTGGACCACAGCGTGGGAAGCAAGACACATCCAACATCCAGCTCAGAGAGACGGCTGGGAGTGCTGCAGCTCAGCCCTTCCAGCAACACCGAGGAGTCACAGTCCCTAGAAACTCATCACCCGCCCGCTCTGTTCACGCAGGCGCAAGAGCGAAAGTGACCACAGAAGGGCACACATTCTACAGCGAAATCTAGAACGGTGGGGATGTTGGGACTTCAAAGCTCCACCCTCTCCTGCCCTTCTGATATGGTGTCTCAGGATTCTGGCAAGGTCATCTCTAAATGCCCTTGGATTTTGTCATTGCCCGAGAAGATGTGCCCAAGCCACCACCTCCCAGCTGGAAACATCTTCTTGTGTGAAAACACCCGAAGGTGGTTTCAGGTCTGGCGGTAAGGGGCCGGCAGTTGCAGCGGGCCACCTCCTTTCCACTCCCTGGGCATGCGGGGCTCTGGGGAAAATTGAGTTTCTATGGCCCCTGCAATCGTGCGGTTTCCTCCCTTGAATCAAGCCCTGATCTTTGAAGCCCTGAGTTTTGTAGATTTTAAACTGACCTGAAGGGACAGAGAAAGGACTCAGTGAGGCCGGGAGTCTCCCTGGCCGCTCTGAACACAGCAAGGAAGGGTCTGATTGCTCACCCCTCTGGCTGCCGCTTGGAAGGGACTCCCACACTGCGGGGAACTTTGCAAAGACTCCTGAGGTCAGAAGGGCCACAGGGTGGGCCCAGGCTGGGGGTGGGGTCACGGCCTCTGCCCCCTCCCCACTGCCCAAGGGGGCATTTTAAAGTAGGGGCTCAGCTTGTGAAGGATTTGTGTCTGTATTTGCTTGTTTTTTTTTTTTTTTTTGCTCTAAGCTGGACATTTTGCTTTGAAGGGAGAGGTGACCACGGAACTGGAGGCTGGAGAGGCTGGACACATACCTGCAGTGGAGTGGACACTCACCAAGAGCTAGAGGGCCTCTCTTTCAGGCAATGATTCTGCCGTCAGCCAGGCGGCCTGGCTCAGCTGCTACCGGTGATGTTTACTCTCAGGCAGGGAAGAGTCAGTCCAGCCGGCTCCCTCCTTGCACGAGACCTGAGGCGGTGCTGGGAGAACGAGCTGCCTAGATGGCCTCCTCCGGCTGTTGGTAAGGGGAGCCCAGAAGCGCAGCGGTTTTATGCAGAGCCGTCTCTGCGACGTGTGTTCAGGGCCCCCTGGAAACGTCCTGTTGGCCTTTGCCAGTTCCAGAGACCCAGATGGACGCCACTTGTGCTATTCAAAGAGGCTTCTCATGGCCTAGGTGTTACTATCTCTTTCCACGTTTCCATGGAAAACTCACGGATGGCAATGTTAATTTAGGAAACTCTACCTAATTAGGCAGAGGGAGGGAGACATGGATAGGTGAGCCCTCAAAGACAACACAGTAGGTGAAGAGTGGCCATCAAAGTGCTAACTGGGGTGTCACTATTCTCGCCACGAGGGCTGGACCCGGAGAGGTAGGCTTCCTCTGAGCACGTGTGCAGACAGTGGAGGGATCCAGGGGCAAAGAGCTGGGTTTTGTGGGTCCCCAGATGTGACCTGGGTTCTCTCCTCAGGCTTTGGCCTTGGGGTCTCCTGACTGTCCCGTGTGGGTACCTGTGTGCTCACCTGCACGGGCACTCCTTGTTCCTTGCCCCCCTCTGTGGTCAGGCCCTCTGTCTTGGGCTTGGGTGTGGGAGGCTCATAGGGCCTGGTCACTAGAAGTAGAGACCGAGGGGCCGGTCAGTCTGCAGGGATGCAAGACACCCTCCAGCTCTAGGAGGAGGGGCATGGACTTTGCGATTCAGAAATCAAGAACGTTCTCTGTGGCCACCCTGTCCATCAGTTTTGGAGGATTTGATCTGACATTCCTCTAATCAGCCCCCAGAGAACGACCATGACCTATGCAGTCTTCATGACCTCCAAAGGCCTCAAGGACCCTGTGGGACAGCACAGAGCATGTCTGGACTTCATTGCCAAGACAGCAGCTCTGCCTTCCGAGGTCTCAGCAAGGAGTCCAGGTGCATGTATGTGTATGCGTATGCATCTGTCTGTCTGTGTTTGCTGTATGCAGCGGCCACTGGGGCTCGTACTGCAGGGCACTGCACCAAGGTTACCTCTAGGGGCCAGCAAGGTGATGGAAGTTGAGGACAGGCTGGCATTTCTGGAGCTCATGCCTTTCTGGTGGGCTCAGGAACAGAAGTCAAGAGTGGGGTGAGAAGGTTCAGGATCCACCACGTTCTGGCACAGACCCCACTCTCCGGAACCCGGTCTGGAGGTGGCACGGGGTCTGTGTGGCCTCTCACCCGTGGACAGCCCCATCCAGCTGACCCAGGTACCAACTGTCTCCCATGAGCCATGCTTCTGGAGCCTCCGGGTGGTGAACAGGTGACTTGCAGCTCCCTGGCTGGAAACCCTCTACCTGGGCGTCACACCAGCTCCTACTGATGCCCGTGGACACAGTAAGGCAGCCAGCAGGAGGGGAGTGGGACTTCCTGCCCCACATGGAGCATGTTTGCACCGCCCCCCTGCCCGCCCAGACCAGAGCCCGGCCAGAGTCTCCTTCTTGACCGCAGATAGTGGCCTTCATGGGGCCTCTGCCCCAGGGCTCCCTCCTTACCTGTACGCACAGGCATCACATCCTCACTCTCACCCAGCCACATGAGCCGGGCTGCAGCGGACGGGACAGCTGCTGTGGAATTAGTCATCAGGGAAACCAAAGGCATGCCAAGCAGACTGTGGCCCACCAGGAGACAAACCTAAGTGGGGCATGGAGGTCGTGTCCAGGGGAAGCAAGGAATTCCAACTGGGAAGGCTCTGCAGGGCTGGCCCTGACCTCAGACCGCGGGGATAGGACACAGGATGGGTGACTGACGGGGTTGGGGTAGCAGATGGGCACATGGAGGGGCTGAGGCCAACCTCACCAGCTTTCCCAGACCTGGGCCCACTGAACACGCTCAACCACACCGTACTGGCAGTTCTAGAAAGCCCTACGGTCACGCAGAGCCTAACACGCCTCACATCCCTGCTGGTCCCCTTTAAAGTGACGCGACTGTTATTTTTGCAACCGGTTCCAAGTTTCTCAGGCCGTGCTCAGGCTGCGGTGTAGAGAAAAGAGACGGAAGACGGGGGCTGCAGGGACGTCTTTATTGTTCCTGGGAGGGGAGCAGTATACACAGCCACACTGCAATCACTGAGCTCGTTAAAGACATCTCAATAAATAAAACAAATAAGCAACATATACACTGAAACAGAAAATATTAAAAAAAAAATGATTAGCTGAGCGAATCATGGAGGAAGAGAAAAGGAGAGGTGAGAATCCCAGGCTAACTTGAGACAGTCATGCAGAGGCTGGGGCTGGGGGTGGGGGGGTGTAGCTCAAGGTTCCTTTGCTAAGAGCCTTGGTCCAGTTGAAACAGAATGTACAGGAAGGCATTTCTGGTTTATTTTTTTAAAAAATATACACTAAAAAAAAGGCACTTAGAGGGAAATACAAAATTAAAATCCTCGTAAATGTGTTCCTGAATTCAGCGATTTTCAGAATCAATTTCCGACCTCCTCAAAAAATAAAAATTAAAAAAAAAAAAAAATAGAACCCAGGGCTGGGTCTGTGAACACTCTCAAACAGCGGCGAGAATAGTGCCGTGAGCTATCCGGCGAGGTGGACCCTGAGCGCCGCTTCCTGGGCGGGGCGGGGCGGCTCGGGGCGTCTGGGGGCGGAGGCCGCGCGGTCTGGGAGGCTGTCGCTGGGTCCTTGTCTGGGCGCCGCCAGGCGGGAGCACCGAGATGACGGGGCGGGGGCACTTCCCGGAGGTCGTTTGGGTTTCAGAAGTTGCAGACTCGGACGTTCCCCAGTGCCAGCTGCATTCAGCCCCGCAGGAAAGTCTGGAAGACAAGGTACAAGGAGGCTGAGAAGCCGCTGCAGCCCTCGAGTCCGGGGCTGCGTGGCCGTTTCACCCCGGTGGGCCCCGCGACGGGCATGACAGGTGCAAGCTGCTCTGACACCTGCCTGCCCCCACCCTCCCGGCAGGAGCTGGACAGGGGGCCACTGCCTGCAGGCCGCTGCCCCCAGGGACCCAGGCCGGCCGGAGGGTTCCCTCTCTTCCCACCTCCACCCCCTGCAGTCACCCCCAGACACCCCCCCGCCGCCCGGATGCCCTGCCTCCCGCGCCCACCAGAGCCTCCTCCTTCACGGGGCCCCGCAGGCTGCTGCTGCCCGTGGAGGAGCCGCCCCTAGGCGGGCTCCCGTGGAAAAGGCAGTCCCCACCCTGGAAGGGGAAGGGCGTCGGGGTGAGGTGACTGTTGGGGCTTCAGGGTCACGGTGAGAGCAAAGCCAGCAGTGGAGGGGGGAGAGTGAGGATGCAGAGCAACCGGGGGGCCGCCGTGGGGTCGGGGCTGGCAAGGGCAGATGATTGTTTAAACCCGAGCTTTTTAAAAAACGCGCTTATTTACTTATGCTGCTTAGGTCTTAGCTGCAGCACATGGGCTCAGCAGTTGTGGTGGGTGGGCTTAGTTGCCCCGTGGCGTGGGGGACCCTTAGTTCCCCAACCAGGGACTAAACCTGAGTCCCCTGCATTGCAAGACCGATTCTAAACCAGTGGACCACCAGGTCAGTCACTAACCTGTGCTTTTGAAGTAACCGTACATTCACAGGCAGTTGCAAAAAAAAAACGTATAGGGAGGTGCTACATACATCTCACTGGGTTCCCCCACTCTT
Organism: Hydropotes inermis; assembly: GCA_020226075.1. Classification (NCBI taxonomy): domain Eukaryota; kingdom Metazoa; phylum Chordata; class Mammalia; order Artiodactyla; family Cervidae; genus Hydropotes; species Hydropotes inermis. The sequence continues at coordinate 110,908,023 of CM035269.1, read as the reverse complement.
CTCAACTTGCACTAGTCAAGTGAGGCGTCTCAACCAGGAAAGGGGCCCGGGTGTGGCTGGAGGGCTGAGTCACACTTCATTCGTGCATGTGTGTGTGGCTGACCCCGCTGGGCAGTGGGCAGCAGCAGCAGGGATATGCCCCGCCCTCCCATGGAGCCTCACGCTGAGGCCCTGCAGCTCAGGGGGCTCTAGGACCCTTAAAGGTATCCGGACAAAGCCCTGCAAGCATGAAGACCCTGCCTCCCTGAACCCCAGCGCCTGGAGACACACATGCACTCCTTTTTTCCAAGTTCTGAGCACTCCAAATATGTCAGCCGTTTAAAGTGGTCCTGGGCAGAAAGTCAAAGGCTGCTCTCTCGGAGAATGTGGTTGTAATTAGATAATTAATAAGGGGGGCAGCTAGAGAAAGCTAAATGGAAGCCTTCCTCCGCGGGAGGAAGTCATTACAACAGGTTTTGATATATGAGCCTCGCCAGTCCTCCAAGGGGAAACGGCATCATCCGTGGAAGCCAAGACGGCAGGGCCGCCCCAAGCAGTGTGGGTTTTGGGGTTCGCTCCACATGCCCGGGGGGCCCGGGCAGGAGCCGGCGGCAGGTTCATTAGTCTTCCTGATCGAGGGCCTCCGGGCCGGCTCCTTGATGTCACCCTGACCCTGGCGTGTCTGCTGACGTGGGCGGTGCTCTCAGCCACAAATGTGAGACAGCTGGGGCCCCGACTGCCTCCTGTGTGGGACAGCCACCTGAAGCCATGCGCACACATCCCATGCACAGCTCAGCTGGCATCAGTCTGCCCGGTCCAAAGGGGGCAGGGGGAGAGGCCAGGGGGCGGCTGTGCTGAGAGCGTGGGCGCCCTCCTCTCTCACCTGGCCAGATCACAGGGCACTGAGATGCAGTGGAGGGTCTTACTCCAGTCTGTGTCCCGAGGGCCGGCCCCGGGGAGGGGCGTGCCCAAAGGTCTCCAGAAATAGAGGCGGGTAGGCGTAAAGGGGAAGTGCTCATCCTAGGGCCTTCCGTTCATTCACAGATCCCCAACACCCCCCACCCACATTCCCTCCCTTCCTCCCCCCCTCCTTTCCTTTCTTCATTTCTTCCTTCTTTCTATCCACCCGTCAATCCATCATCCATCCATCCATCCACCCACCCATCCATCCACCCACCATCCATCCACCAGTCATCCATCCTTCCATCCATCCACCCATCCATTCATCAATCATTCATCCATCCATCTGTCCATCCAACCACCTATCCATCATCTTTCCATCCACACATCCACCCACCATCCATCCAGTCATCCATCCACCATCCATCCACCATCCATCCACCCACCATCCATCCACCAGTCATCCATCCATCCACCATCCATCATCCATCATCCTTCCCTCCTCCCTTCCATCCACTCTCCCTTCCATCTATCCCCCATCCACTCTTCCATCATCCACCCTTCCACCCATCCATCCATCCACCCCTCCATCTATCCATCCATATTTCCAACAGGCACTGAGCATCCTTCATGTGCCAGGAATGCTGCTAGTTGTTTAAAAAGCCCAGGCATGGATCCAAGAAGTCCATCAAGGGAGGAGAAACATGCTGATAAACAACGAGAGCTCAGGGTAGACAATGGCAACTTTTTTAGGGGAAGTGCAGCTAAGACTCTGCAACCAGAAGGAAAGGGACAAAATACCTTGACTTTTGTTGGGGCTGCCAAAAAAGGCTCCCAGTGGGACACTGAAGGCTAGAAGTGAGGGTCAGGGAGCCAGAAGCTTCTCCCCAAAGTCAGGGGCTGTAGCTGTGGGCCACAGCACAGAGCAGATGTCCAGGGCACTGCCCCAGCTCCCACTGCCCTTCCATGTGAAAAGTAGAGGCACCTTCACCTCCATAGACCCCGGCATCCACGGAAGGGGCCAGGCTGCTCTTGCTGCCACAACTCTTCCCTCCTCCCACTCGCTGCACCTAAAACAAAGACCCTCAACTCCTGGGCTCCCACAGACACTGGGGTGGGGGTGAGGAGGGTGCCAGGGGAGAAGGGCAGCAATGGGCCCAGTGGTGGAGAAGCTGACAGCTGCCCCCCACCCTGGCAGGTCTCACCCAGTCTGCACAGGTTGGTCCTCCTGCCTCTGGGGCATCTGTCTAGCACTGTCCTTCAGCTGGGCCCTCTGGCCCCTCACCAAGCCTGGAGCCAGCCTCCTGACCATCTGAACACAGCTCCCAAGAGTGGTTTGGAGGGAGAGAACCACAAAATGCGCCATCAATGCGGGGAGAAAACAAATGACAATTCACAACAGGGGACTGAGGGCCACAGAGCGGAAACGGCCTTGCTGAGCACCACTCACACACACGTTTCCCCGCGCACACACATACACACACGCGCGCGTGCACGCACACACACGGCCCTGTGAACAGGGACCAAACCCTCAAACAAGCGGAAATTATCATCTCGGGAGAAGCCAGAGGAGTGCGTGAGGATGAAACAGGGACACTCTGCTTTGAAAGAGAAAGAGCAACAGGAGACGAGGGAAGAGGTCCAGGAAATCACGGAAAGAATAGAAGCAAAATAGCAACAGAGACAGGGACAAGAAACCGTCCCTAAACTGGAGACTGACCTCTGGCGTCTCCCAGCATCTGAGCCAAAAGACAAGGCATGTGCAAAAGAGGGAGCGGATGCAATCACACACGAGATCCAGAGGGGAGGGTCCCGGTGCTCAGGAAAGACCAGGGGCTTCAGATTGGAAGGAACATCCAGCTCTGGAAAGGACACCCAGTGAGACAGGCAACCGAGCCACAGCACACAGACTGGAGAGAAACTCCCACAGGCCTCCAGCAGAAACAGGGAGACCCGGCCGGATTGGGGTGATGGCCCTGTGCTCACACCACTGGCTAACTGACCATTGCAGGACATCCAGAGGTTCGACGGAGAAGGGTGGTATCCCTGGAGCACTGCTCCCTGAGAACCCACAGACCCTCAGGAAGGAAAAGAAACATGAGGCTCTGAAGTCCTCAGAAAGTGCCCCTCTCCGATGCCACTTCCAGGAAACACTGCTAGAAAACACCTCCCATCCGGATGAAAAGCAGTCTGGGCTCTGTCTCCGCAGGCAGGACAATAACTGACCTAAGAGCCTCCCCACTGCATGCCAGACAAACACATAAGACGCTGTGCTCAATGCTCCTGTAGTCCCGAGAGGGCCGGGCACCGTCTTTTCTACAGCCAGGTCCCTAGGGTCTAGTGTGGCACCTGGCATACAGTAGGTGCTCAATAAATACCTGCTGAAAGACAGACTCCAATGAAGAAATGAGACCCACAGCAGAGGAGACGGTCATCCAGCTGCAGTGTTGTTCAGTTGCTCAGTCGTGTCCGACTCTTTGTGACCCCAAGAACCACAGCACGCCAGGCCTCCCTATCCATCACCAACTCCCGGAGTCCACCCAAACCCATGTCCATTAAGTCAGTGATGCCATCCAACCGTTTCATCCTCTGTCGTCCCCTTCTCCTGCCCTCAATCTTTCCCAGGATCAGGGTCTTTTCCAGTGAGTCTGTTCTTCGCAGCAGGTGGCCAACAGATTGGAGTTTCAGCTTCAGCATCAGTCCTTCTGATGAATACTCAGGCTTCATTTCCTTTAGGATGGACTGGTTGGATCTCCATCCTGTCCAAGAGATTCTCAAGAGTCTTTCCCAGCACCATAGTTTGAAAGCCCAGGTGTATCGGTTGCCCGGGTGTGACATTCCGGGCTCCCTGCAGACCCCCCCCAACATAAAGCACTCGGACTCCTGAGCATCCTAAGTGTCTCTCCTCAAGGCCAGCAGTGGCGGCACCAGCACACGGAAGCCTGTGAGAAGTGCAGAGGGCAGGCCTCGCCCCGAACCAAGGACTCAGCACCTGCACTCAGGCAAAATCGCTGTTCTTTGGCGAGCTCCTCGAGCAGGGAGAAGTGGGTGGGGGTGCCCAGCCCATATCACCTCCATCCCTGTTCAGATTAGACCACAGTTGGGACGGACAGAGACGTGTGAAGGGCACACGGCTGCATGGAGAGCAAGAACTTGGGCATCGTGATGCTCCCTGTTGGGTGCGGAGCCCACCGTGGGCAGCCAGGCCTCGAGGTCATGCCCACTGCTGAAATCCTGCCTGAGAGTTCCAGACACAGAGACCCCCGGGGCCCACCCGTGACACCCAGCGGGCACAAGCCATGCAGCCAACCCGTGTCCGGCTGTGACTGTACCTCGATGATCACCCCCCTGAACAGTCGGGCAGCAGGGGTGCCAGTGACAGGCCCCCGGGGGGTCTGAGGGTCACCCACTCAGCTGCCTGGGTTCTCTTCCCATTGGGTAAGGCCTCTAAGAGGCCGTGGGGCCCTGGGTGCAGCAGACTCTGGCCCAGGATGCGCGGTGTCAGCAGGAGGCCAGAACAAAGCTCAGCCCCAGGGTGGCGTACCTGCCCCAAGGCCGCCTCTGTGACACGATTGTCCAGGGGTGAGAGGAGATAGGGGCTCTGCTTCCACTGGAGAGAATGGGAAGCCAGGGATTCAGGCATCGCACTCCGATCAGGCCTGGCTAACGGCAAAGCGGGAAGGTGGTAAACAGCACCGCCCCTTTGGGCCATCTGAGAGGCCGGGGGTCCAGCGAGGGTGGCTCAGAGGCGGGGCGTCCTGCCCATTCGGGCCCCTCTTCCCTGCGACCTCTGGGCACCTATCCTGGCTGGAAGGCCAGAGGGGCAGAAGTGTAGAGAAACAGCCATGGGAACGACAGAATGGACCTGATCCCGCGACTGCTTGAGAACCCACGCCTAGCAGGGCAGGAGCGGGCCGGGTCTCTGCAGGCCCGACCCTCAATTTTCAGACACATTCCTATGAGATGACGGTGGGCCAAGGAGGGACAAAAGCAAAGCCCACTTCCTCTTCCAGCAAATGGAGATCAGAAAGCACCCGGCCTGTGAGAACGCTGCACTGCGTCCAGCTTCCTCTGGATGCATCTTGGTCCCTCTCCTCGTCCTCCCTACCCTCGAAGGGGCTGCAAGTGGTCCCCGAACCAGGCAGTGGCTTTAAGAAGCAGGACTCCCGGGTCTCTCTCTGCAGGCCCCTGGGCGCTCTGTCAGAGGCCGCGGCCATGTGAGTCTCCTTAGCTCAGCGATCAGCCGGGGCGGCATATGGGGCCAGTGGTAAGACCCCGACTTTCTCTGCCGGCGGCCGGCCCATCCCCTCTGGACAGGCCTGCTCACCTCAGAATGGCTGGGTTGGCGGGATGCCCTGACCACACCTCAAAGCGCTTAGGACTCCTGGCGTGGGGGCCAGGCTCCTGCTCCTCCACACAGATGCTTGGGCCCTGGGCACTCTGCTCAGCGCTGCTGGGACCGCAAAGATTCCAGGAGCTGTGTGTCCAGCTCCAGGGTGACACTCAGGACCGCCACTCCGACCCCGGCACAGGCTGTGGGCTCCAGAGGGACTGTGCCCATCTGTGCTGGTGGCCTCGGACCCCCCCGGGGGTTCTCTGTCCCCTCTGCCTCCCAGACAAGCCCCCAGCTTGCACACCCCATTTGCCTGGGGCCCCTGCCCTGTTCAGGGTCTGGGGTCACTGGGAGGGTGAAGGTGGGTGAGGACCCCTCTCTCCAAAATCCGGGACTCAGACGACTGAGCCCAGCCTGTCCACCACCCATGAGAAAGAGGATTCCCCTTTGGAATGGCCGTATTTATGATGCCAGGGTGCTTCTTTGGCTCCCTGGGGGCTTGCAGGCAAGCTGTTGGCCTTGCTCCTGCAGGAAGCGAGAACTTCACATCCACTTAGAACCAGAGCTAGCGTATGCTCTCTGTCTCTCCCCCTCATCCTCTCCCTGGACTTGGCCTCAGTGACTCAGGCTGACTGTGTCTGGAGTGGCCTGTCTGCCAAGGGGAGATCGCCCTGAGAACAGGCTGGGGAGGGGGCGAGCTTGCCTCTGGGCGCCCTGGCAGCTCCCTCCCACTGGCTGCTCCCCAGCGTCCAGGCCTGGAGAGGCCCGCCCTGTGGAGCCCACCCTGGCAGCCCGCGCCTCCGCAGGGCCAGCCCAGCTCCCCCGGGGAGCTGCAGCAGGAAGGCCCCAAGTCCCCTCCAACCCACCCTCAGCGCTACCCCGTGCAGCCTGCCTCCGAGGGAGGCCGTCCCATTTCTTCTCCATGAGTCATGAGACACTGCCGAGGGTCCTCCCACATTTCAGAGACAGAGAGGGAGTTAAGTCAGCAGACAAGGAGGGCGCAGTCTCTTCCTGGTACACGGCCTCCCGACCTGGAACTACTTTAACCAGTAAACCAGCATTTCTTCAGATGCCACTGCATCCAGCTTCCAGATAAAATTCACAAGTGGAAGAGAGGGGAACAGACTCCCACCCTGCAGGCACCCCCTTTCAGTCTGGAGGTGCAGCAAGTGCCTTAAGAGACGGTTGTCCAGGGACATCATTTCAGAGATGACCAGAGGGAGCCTGGGGGTGACTTACCCCAGGCCACCAGGCGCGTGTAGAATCACCCACAGAACTCGGGTCAGCTAAGCCCTGGGTCAGAAACCCTCCCCCACCCACAGCCAACTTCATTCCCACGACACCCTTCACTCAGGTCCAGACCTGGGGGCACCGACTTAATCAACATCTTTACGTGTTTGACAAATGAGTGTGTGGAAACACAAGGGTCCTAGTGACGGCGGCACCAGCTCGAGAGAACACCAACTGAAGGTCTTCTGACGTCAGGTGTCCTGCTGACACTGGTGTGTGACGGTCAGCGGCACTTGGTCCCTGCTTCCAACCAGCTCACAGTTCACTTGGGGACAGACAGACATTATTATCACAGTGTGTTCTAATGCAGGTATAATAAAGGTACATAAAGGTCTCCAATTATTTCAGTAAAAATCACTCAGTCATTTCCGACTTTTTGCGACTCCATAGACTGTAACCCACCAGATTCCTCTATCCATGGAATTCTCCAGGCAAGAAAACTGGAGTGGGTTGCCATGCCCTCCTCCAGGGGATCTTCCTGACCTGGGGATCAAACCCAGGTCTCCTGCCTTGCAGGCAGATTCTTTACTGTTTGAGCTACCCGTGAAGCCCTCACTTTAAAAATACAAACATATAAATATCAATGATTATACAAAAATAGAAGAAATGTTAGGGGTTTCCCAGGTGGGGCTAATGATAAAGAACCGGACTGCCAGTGCAGGAGACATAAGAGACATGGGTTTGATCCCTAGAAGGGAAGATCCCCTGGAGGAGGGCACGGCAACCCACTCCAGTATTCTTGCCTGGAGAATTCCATGGACAGAGGAGCCTGCTGGGCTATAGTCCACGGGGTCACAAAGAGTTGGACACGACTGAAGTCACTGAACACGCATGCACATAAATGTTATAATAGAAGTAAACCTATAAAGACACATAGTAAAAGCACAGAGAAAGCAAAGGTTAAGTTTCCAGGCTTCGGGGAGCTCTTCACAGTCAGGGGCTGGCACTGGGTCTTCAGGAAGCCTGGTCTTGGGCGGGAAGGGGGAGGGTCTCGTGGGTGAAGGCGAGGGTATACAGGCACAGACAAGTGGGCTGGAGGGAGGGGAAGACTTGGGGTGATAGAAAGGCAGCTCTGGGGGTCAGAGGTAGGCAGGACCCCACGGGGCAGTGGGGAGTGAGTAGACAAGAGAAGAGCACCCTGCAAGATGAGTTGGGCTTTCCAGAGATTACGGTGGGGAGGCCTGGTGGGAAGGAGCCTGGCAGGGACCCTGCTGCCATCCAGGAGGAAGGGGTCGAGGACTCCGGGGAGACCCAGCAGCTGCAGAGAGTCAGCCAGAGGTGAGGGAGCCGGGGCTACAGTGCGGGCCCCAGGAGGGGCCGTGATCCCAGGCACTAAACGGGGGTCACGGGAGAAGGCGCCTTTGTGGGAAACAAGACTAGGTCTGGTCTGTGAGCAGCAGCTGGTGTCAGGACTCCCTGAAGCTCAAGTACAGCCAGCAGGATGTGCGGCTCCGGCTGCAGGAGAGGGCTGGGGGCCCAGGCTTGGGAGCAAGACCCTCCCCTTGGAAGTGATGAGGGTACCTTGCTTTGCCAGGATTTGAACCCAGGCCTCTGGATCCCAAACCAGGCGCCTTGCTCCATCCCTGGGCACCCTGTCAGGGACAGACCAGGGGACATAGGCCATTAGGGTCACATGTTCAGGAAACAGGTGGGGCTGAGCTTGAATCTTCTGTAAGAAATCTTCTCAAGAAGATTCCTCGAGTCCCTTGGACTGCATGGAGATCCAACCAGTCCATCCTAAAGGAAATCAGTCCTGAATATTCATTGGAAGGACTGATGCTGAAGCTGAAGCTCCAGTCCTTTGGCCACCTGATGCGAAGAACTGACTCATTGGAAAAGACCCTGATGCTGGGAAAGATTGAGGGCAGGAGGAGAAGGGGACGACAGAGGATGAGACGGTTGGATGGCATCACTGACTCAATGGACATTGAGTCTGAGTAGGCTCCGGGAGCTGGTGATGGACAGGGAAGCCTGGCATGCTGCATTCCATGGGGTCGCAGAGTCGGACACGACTGAGCGACTGAACAAGTGTGCGCAGCTGGCCAGCAGTGCCCCCTCCTGGCGGGAGGACCGCATTGCAGCAGAGAGCTTAGATTTTCACCTGGCCCTCGGGGTCCCCAGGTGAGCGGGTCCGGCTGGGAGCAGCCTTCTGCACGCTGGAAGGAACGGGGCCTGCCAGGAGCTGGCTCTCCACACGCAGTTCTGCCCTCGGTCCCACATCTTCCACGTAAACACACCGTGTGAACAGCTGGGGTCAGAGCAGAGGCGCCAGAGCTGGGAAGGAAACCGAGACCCCTGCTGTTTGAAGAGGCGGCCGCCCCATCCCTTTCGGGGGAGCACAGCCTGGAAAACGCTAAAGAACGTTTCCCATGAATGATGAAAAGGGGGGACAGAAAACTGTTTCCAGGAACACGTAGGCTGTGATGATGACCTCTACCTGACTACTGCCAGCCTTCAGTTACCAAACGAATCTCAGAAATGCAGGCGGTTTTTAAAATGCAAAATGGTTTACAGAAATAACTGCACCTAAATCTATTTTACTGGGCACTCTTTCTTCCAACCACCAAGAAAAAAACCTGCTACGTTTGAAATATTATGTGCATAGACGTGCAAACCCAGGAAAAAACAAAACCTTGGTAAGCGGCAGAAGACTCATATGTGACCGGGTCCCCAGTTGGCCCCATCTCTGGGAGCCCTGAGTCTGGCGATTGGTGTGGACAAACCAACAGGTCACAGGGGTTCCTGGCAGGAGGGTGTCCTTCTGTGCACACGGATACCCCAGGCTGCTGGGGTGCAGCCGGGGGCTTGGCCAACCCACCCCTTCTGCTTCCCAAGCTCCAGACTCAGCTGCTTTGAGCCCATTTCCTATTCTCAAGCTTTAGCACCACCTGAATACCACTGATCTCTGCTGGGAAACATCATCCTTAGAAATCGATCAGGGATTTCCCGGGTAATCCTATGGTTAAGATATCTCGCTTCCACTGCAGGGGCCAGGGGGCACAGGTTCAACCCCTGGTTGAGGAACTAAGATCCTGCATGCCTCTGGGCACGGCCATAAAAGAGAGAGAGAAAAACAGGACAGAAATAAACCAGCCCTCACTTAAACGGGAAAGGCCCTCAGGTGTCTGGGTAAGGTCAGCTCAGAGCAGCAGGGCAGGGTGAGTAAGTGACCCCGGCCCCGGCCGGCTGGGCAGCTGGGAGCGGTCAGCACTGCCCCTCCAGGTGTAGGCCAGGCCTGGGGTCCCGAGGAAAGGTGTGCATGATGACAGCCCCTCCTGCAGAGCCCGGCCCCCTGCCCCCGGTGGCCACTGACTCTGACCGAAAGACACCTGATGGGCCTGCAGGACCAGCGTTCATTGTCTCAGGGCAAATGCAGAGAGGCAGGGCAGCGCAGACGCTGAGAACTGGGAGTTCTGGACTGGCCGCTCTTCCCAGGCAGCCCCCAATCCCCCAGAAAGAGGGTGACCCCAGGCCCGTGGCTCCCACCCTGTCTTATCCCTTGGCCTCCACATGCTGCTCATGACCATGGGCTCCTGCTGGCAGGGGAAGCGGACACCCTCGCTTGTACAGACACTTGAGTTCCTGGCAGCAAGGAAGTGGGGTCCTCGGGGCGTTAACAGGGGGCTCTGCTGTCAGCTGAGCAGGACCAGCTGGGGGTCCCAGCCCTCCAGATACGTGTGTATGTGTGTGATTGTGAAAGTCGCTCAGTAGTGTCTGACTCTTTGCGACTATACAGTCCATGGAATTCTCCAGGCCAGAATACTGGAGTGGGTAACCTATCCCTTCTCCAGGGGATCTTCTCAACCAGTGACTGAACCCAGGTCTCCCGCATTGCGGGCGGATTCTTCACCAGCTGAGCCACCAGGGAAGCCCAAGAATACTGGAGTGGGTAGCCTTTCCCTTCTCCAGGGGATCTTCCCACCCCAGGAATCAAACGGGTGTCTCCTGCATTATAGGTAGATTCTTTACCAGCTGAGCTATCAGTCACAGTTACTCTGCTGATTTTCAAAGAACCTGGAGCTGATGCTGCCTCTGGGAAATGTGTTAGATAATTTCTCCAAAACAAAGTCATCCATCACTCTCCTTCCAACCAAGAGCACAATTCCCAACAATTAGGATTTGAGATTCAAACTTCTAATTTCACAATACACAAATTTAAATACACAAATTTTTTGTCTGCTGAACAGACAAAAGTCCACTGAACCTAGAAGGACTTGTGCAAGTGGGCGGCAGACTCTTTAAATTGCATGACTGCTGATTTACCACGTTGTGTTAATTTCAGTTGGACAGCAAAGTGATTCAGCGATACACAGATATATTCATTCTTTCTCAGATTCTCTTCCATTATAGGGTCTTACAAGATATTGACTATAGTTCCCTGCGCTAGACAGTGGGTCCTTGTTGATTGCGTATTTCACTTGTACATATTACTATGTGCCTGTGTGTATCTGTTAATCCCAAACTCCCAATTTACCCCTACCAGACTTTCCCCTTTGGTAACCAGAAGGTTGTTGTCCATGTCTATGAGTCTGCTTCTCTTTTGGAAATAAGTTCATTTGTATCATTTTTTTTTCAGATTCCACAATAAGTGCTATCATGTGGCACTAGTCTTTATCTGACTTACTTCCGTGAATGGGAGACTCTTACCAGGCCACTGGTAACTGCCCGCTGCTGACTGTCACTGAGGGGCTGAGCGGCCTGGTCTGGGAAGGGTGGGTTCTGGGGGACCAATGCCGGGCAGAGGGCCTTCTCTGCCTTGGCTTCCACGAGATAGATCTGGGTCACGCCCTTGTCCCGGACAGCTCACGGCCCCTGGGGCCAAGGATGGAGACAAAGAAATATGCTCATTATTGCTCAATTTTTAAAAATTCAATTTTCCTGGACTGAAATCCCACATTTATAAATTACAGAAGACTCAAATCCTACGGAATAGACTGTGTTTTTAAAATATTTTGGAATAGGAAAAAAAAGAAAACCCCAAATTATTCTGTATTTTCCTACCCAGCGTCTTTCCACAGAAAGTGACAGGAATGAGAAGTGACCGCTGGGTACACACTCTTCTGCCATAAGACCTCTGGCCCATCCTAGGCTGCGGGGTGACCCCAGGGGGCTCCTCTTTTTTAAAGGCTTCATGGAACGGGGCTCTTCAGAACCTCTTCCTAAGCTGAGGGCTATTGCAGTGAAGCATTTGAAAACAAACAAAACCCCTCCCTGGGTGTCCTGACGTGGCGGGGCGCTGACCTCTGCCCAGGGGTGTGGCCAGGCCTGACCAGGGGACATCCTGCAAGGCCGGGGCGGGGGGTCTGTGAGCCTGCAGCCCAGTCCTGTCTCTCTCATCTATAAAATGGGCTGGTTCTATCTGCCCCGGTGAGTGCATATCTGCTCTATGACAGATGCCCGCTTTGTGTCTGTGGGAAACATTAATGAATGAGCCTGCTGGCATTCCAGAGACCGAACCCGGTTTTGGGTCACACACACCGGCTCCCCCGGATTTGGGATGACCGTATGGCACGGACTGAGCAACTTGAGGGGCCTGATTGGATGGTACAAACACAAAGAGACGTTCCTCTGAAATGCAACCGCTTACAGCAAGGATCTATCATGCACAGAGCGTGTGTGGGGCTCTGCTGTAGACCCAGCAGCTGGAGGGGACAGGGGCGGGGAGCAGGGCCGGGGGGCTTCTAGGCCTTCGGTACTTGGATCGTATGTGCATTTGTGTGTACACACACACCACCACAGTCCACCTACCTATGTATATATGCACTGGATACACACATACAAACATCACATACAAATACATACACATACCACCACACTCCTCTCTGAGAGGGCTCACCTCTGTCCCCAGTTTGCTGCTGACTTAATGCTTTGGGGGTTGAGATCATGCACTCACGTTGCTCCTAATGGCCCACCACACAAATGTTGGCAGGAATTCAGGGCCGGCTTCAATCAGACCCCGCCACTCCCCTGAGTGTGATGGCTCAGGGTGCCTCCATGGCTCCTCCGCTGAGGCCAGGAGCCCTGGGGTGACCAGGTGTGGACAACAGATGGAGAAGGGGCAACTCTGCACCCTGGAGTCTGCCCAAGGAGGACACAGGATGCCCTCTTCTTAAAAGTACCTTTCCGATCACTCATGCTAACACTTCCCATTTCTTCCTGTCTGATCAAGTCAGCCTGACAGTCACTCGTGGAAATCACAGATGTCCACATGCCACACAGACCTGTGTACTCCCCAAATATTCCTCTGTGGTCTTTCATTGATTGCAAACGTATTCCTGAGTTTGCAAGCTGGAAAAGACTACTTTTATTAGAATGACAGCAGTGCCAAGACCCAGAGATAGGGGACTGCAGAGTTAGGGTCAAAGCAGAGTAGGTGAATCTCTGAAAGTGTGATCTCATGTTTCTGAACAAACCAAAGGCTACTGCTCCTTAAAGGGAATCACCCTTCCATAGTCAGCCCACTTTTAATGTGTTTACCATTCGGACTCCAGCCTAATATCCTAGAGTAATTTCTTTTGCCGAGACAGACCCATGAATAAGGAAAGCTGTGTGTATGTCAGTGTTTATAAAGGAATTCAGCTTCTACTTTGAGTCTTAGACCCAGCAATCCACCTTCCCCTCTAGACGCTCTTTAATCAAGCTTTGTCAATAAATAGATGCAATGCAGATGTTCTGCTCAGTTTTAAAGATTTCAGGTTGAATCCACTTTAGAATAAAACACTACCCAGCCATCACGTACAGAGGAGGGAAGTTAAGAGAATGAAGAAAGCTTTAACAAAACCTGAAATGGAGGCAGGATTCTGAAAATCAGTGAATACACCTTGAACCAGAAACAAGAATTTGAATAATGCTTAGAGAAAGCACAGAAAGACCGAAACACTTTCAACACCTAACAGGAGTTACTTCAGGAAATCTGGGGTCTCACCTTCAGTAAACAAACAAAGGAAGCCATGGTTACACTCTGAAAAAGGTTTATGATTTGTGAAGAACTTGAGTGCAAAGTGCCCTTAGAAATGGAGCTGCCCTCCCCCAAATGAATCTGAAATGAGTTCATTTAGACAGTTTTCCCAAGCACACACCCACTTCACAAAGTGCAGTGAACACACGTCTAAGGCTCCAGGACCCGAGAGAGACCAACCCCTGCGTGGTCGGACTGTCCTCCCTCATGTCACAGGCGGGTCCGGTCGGGGCGAGGATGGTGAGGCTACTGCCACAGATGCGTGCCGCCTTTCCCGGGGCGGTGCCGGGTCCTCCGTCTGGCCTTCTTGCTCCCCCAGGCCGGCTGGGGCTTGACGCCACACGGCCACTCAGGACTCAGGCTGGTAGAGTCTCTGTCTCGTGGCTGCCCCGTGGGAGCACGCAGGCCCCCAGCCACTCGGGACAGACCCTAAGCGGTCCACACTGCCTCCTGCACATATCCACGCTGCTCCCACTTCCTCCAGGAGCTCCCCAGCTGGTGCCAGTCACCTGGCCCGGCCCAACCGCAGGGTCTGAGGAGTGGAGCGGGGAGAGCCAAACTTTGGGGGTGACACTGAGTCCACCCCAAGGGCCAAGGCAAGGTTTTACACAAAGGCTTGTCCAAAACACAAACAGTAATTTGCAGACAGTCACTTGGGAGACCATCTGATCATCTGACTGCACTGTGTGTTTGTGTGAGTCGTGTCTGACTCTTTGTGACCCCACAGACTGTAGCCCACCAGGCTCCTCTGTCCACAGGATTCTCCAGGCAAGAATACTAGAGTGGGTTGCCATTTCCTTCTCCAGGGGATCTTCCTGAACCAGGGATCGAACCCAGGTCTCCTGCATTGCAGACAGATTATTTACCATCTGAGCTACAGGGAAGTCCCTAATTAAACTACTTTCTCTAAGTGTGGGCCTCAGAGTCCTGAAGGTTCACAAGTGGCTGAATCATGTCTATGAAGGCAGAAGTACAGAGAACCAGATACTGGATGAATGTGTGAAAGAATGCAACTTTTAGAAAACAGTCATTGAGGTCAGCCAAGCTGGAATCAAGATTGCCAGGAAAAATATAAACAACCTCCAATATGCAAATGATACCACCCTCATGGCAGAAAGCAAAGAGGAGGTAAAAAGCCTCTTGATGAAGGTGAAAGAGGAGAGTGAAAAAACTGACTTAAAACTCAACGTTCAAAAAACTAAGATTGTTGCATCTGGTCCCATCATTTCATGGCAAATAGATGGGGAAAAAATGGAAACAGTGACAGACTTTATTTTCTTGGGCTCCAAAATTACTGCAGATGGTGACTGCAGCCATGAAATTAAAAGATGCTTGCTTCTTGGAAGAAAAGCTATGATAAACCTAGACAGAGATATTTCTGACAAAGGTCCATATAGTCAAAGCTATGGTTTTTCATCTGGAGAATACCCAGGGACCGAGGAGCCTGGTGGGCTGTAGTCCATGGGGTTGCAAAGAGTTGGACACAACTGAGTAACTAAGCACAGCACAGCATATGGTTTTTCCAGTAGTCCTGTATGGATGCGAGGGCTGGACCATAAGGAAGGCTGAGGACCAAAGAATTGATGCTTTCAAATTGTGGTGCTGGAGAAGATGCTTGAGAGTCCCTTGGACAGCAAGGAGAACAAACCAGTCAATCCTAAAGGAAACCAATCCTGAATAATCACTGGAAGGACTGATGCTGAAGCTGAAGCTCCAATACTTTGGCTCCCTGATGGCAAGAGCCAACTCATTGGAAAAGACCCTGATGCTGGGAAAGACTGAAGGTGGGAGGAGAAGGAGAGACAGAGGATAAGATGGTTAGATGCATCACCACCTCAATGGAAAAGTCTGAGCAAACTCATGGAGACAGTGAAGGAGGGAAGCCTGGCATGCTTCAGTCCTTGGGGTTGCAAAGAGTCAGATATGACTGAGCAACTGAACAGCAACCACCACAACGACAAAGATCGGCCATAATGGCAAAACACCAAGGTAAACACATTGAAGTAGATAAACCCCACCTCAGCGGGGCCGCACGCACTGACCCTGTTTAGCTGGGATGTGGTGGCTGGGAGGGACGTGAGGAGGGTTAGTGCTGGGCTCCCAGGTGCGGCCCCGCTTTCCTCTCCCGCCTCCAGGAGATGGGCCACTTGGCTCTTGGGGGCAGGTGCGCTGCTGCAAGAGCCCCACTGTTACTTTGGAGGCTCGTCATGGCGGAGGGGACAGCCACCCCTCCATGATGCCCCAGGGTTTTGTGAAGGCTCCTTGCTGAGCTTGGAAGACAGCTCCACGGGACGCTGCTAACTCATTAATTCCACATCCAGTATCCCAGGGCACTGGAGTGCCTCCCCACTTCTTCCTGGTTGTTGCCCTGGTCGATTCACTCCCATCACGACCAGGAGGTGTAGCTGGGCGGCTCACTCGGGATGTCCTCCATGGTGAAGCTTCTCTATGCTGGAGACAGAGCTCCCACTGACCCGACATCCGACTCTCCCACCTCCCCTGCCCGCTAGCCCCATTCAGCTCAGGGGTACCTCCCAGAGCCCAGCACAACACGGCAGCCTGGGTGCCGCACACACACCCAACATCCCCCTGGCTCCAGAAAACAACCCAAAAGTTAGCTCTCTCACATCCTGAGTGAGCTGAAGCTGGGATTGGATGAGGGATCACCACGTACACTGTGCTCATCCTCAAAGATCCAGGAACCTGGTGGCATACCCTGGGAAGGAACTTGGGTTCTCCCCCATACCTTGTCCTGGGGACTAGGGAAGAATAAATGAAAGCGTTTCAGTGACCCAAAAGGATGTGGAAGGAAACCAGTTCCTCCCCGCAATATAGTTCAGCCTGAGTTAAGAATTTTAATCGTTGAGTTGAAGACAGAATTAACACTAGCTAAAGCTGTGACCTTGGATATTTACAGGGCTTTAGAGGTTAGTGTCATTTCACTAACAGCTGGGGACTCAGATCCCAGAAGAGGGTCTAGGCAGGTGGGAAGTATGGGGGCCGTTCTGTCAGTCTTTAGAATAAAATTCACAATACAGTGGCTGTCTTAGTGGGGATTTACAAAAGCTAATGGTTTTCCCAATAAAATGTCCAATCAAGGTCTGTCTAGTCAAAGCTATGGTTTTTTCAGTGGTCATGTATTGATGTGAGAGTTGGACCATAGAGAAAGCTGAGCACCAAAGAACTGATGCTTTTGAACTCTGGTGTTGGAGAAGACTCTTGAGAGTCCCTTGGACTGCAAGGAGATCCAACCAGTCCATCCTAAAGGAGATCAGTCTTGAATATTCGTTGGAAGGGCTGATGATGAAGCCAAAGCTCCAATGCTTTGGCCCTCTGATGCAAAGAACCATCTTACTGGGAAAGACCCTGATGCTGGGAAAGATTGAAGCAGGAGGAAAAGGTGATGACAGAGGATGAGATGGTTGGGTGGCATCACCAACTTGATGGACATGGGTCTGAGCAAGCTCCGGGAATTGGTGAAGGACAGGGAAGCCTGGTGTGCTGCAGTCCACGGGGTCACAAAGAGTCAGACACGATTGACCGACGAACTGAACTGAACTGAAGTTCAGACAGTGAAGATCACAAACATACTTAGAAAATGCAAAATCACCTGGTTTCCTCAGGAAGTGATCCTTCAGTGTTCAGTAACATGCCCTCCGCCTCCCCAGGGCCACAGGGGGCACTGGCGACCTGATCTGTGGGATTCCTGGAGATCTCCATGGTGAAGTCTCCTCACCACCCTCAAGTTCTTTAAGCAGAACTTCACCTGCTGACTGGCACCTACTTACAGGGCAGCCGGGAGGCACCGCCCTGAGACCCTGATGTCCCTGCTGGGCTGGGGGCTGACGCAGTGGACCCTGAGGGTGCCACGCAGCCACGGTCGGAGAGTCGCCAGTAAACCTCCGCCTGAATTTGCCCCTTGGTCAACTGTGCAAAGTAAACTCAGCTTTTCACCTTCTGTCGCTTCACCCAGATGAGACAGACCCAGCCACGCCAGGCGGCACGTGTCAGGGCCTTGGCAGGGCATCCCCGCAGGTCACTGAAGCCTGGGGTGATGAGAGGACACCATGCCCAGAGCGGGATACCTGCAGCCCTGCAGACAGCCAGGGAGCGAGGCGGGGCTCGGGGACCAGACCTCACGGGCTCCGAGAAGGAGATGGCGCAGGGTCTCCTGCGGAGACGGAGAAGGGTCTCCGAGAAGGAGACCCTCCCTTTTGGGAGGGTCTGAGCACTGGAGGCACGAGAAGCCGCCCCCAAGCACCCCAAGCATCTCAGGGGAGCAGCTTCACGTGTACCCTAGGCCATCATGTCTTTTCTCACGGGGGAACGAAACTCAGTGGATGACGCCGTGGCCCCTCTGCCCCTTCATCCGCTCCGCTCGGGGGAGGTGGATGTGGCGAGGGAAGCCGAGTGCTCAACGCAGGCCCCTGGGAGCTGGCTGCAGGGAGCACATCCCCACCCCGCTGCCAGAAGCTGCCCCACCGACACCCCAACCCCGTGGGGAGGTCCTGCTTGGCCCAACTGTGCCAACACAGGGCTGCGTCTGCCGGACCTCCAGCCCTCCATCTCAGCCGTCATCTGTAAAAAGCGGGGGCAGCCCACTCCAGGAGGAGCTTCAGAGCCTCGAGGCTAGGGCTGCCCTCACGGGTCAGGCAGCTTCGCAGAGGAGGCTTCCATCGGCTAAGCCCTCCCACCTCCCCTTCGCCACTGGCCATCTGATGACCTTGCTCACGGCTTGTCCCCAGGCTGGACCTCATGTCTCCCAGGTGGATGTGGGCACCTAGCTTGAGGTCTCCGTGGCGCTGGGGGTCTGCTGATTTTTGAGAATCTCAAGGGAGATGTGAGAGCTCCCTCGCCTGTCCCCGTGGGGGCAGAGCCTGTTGTCACTGCTCAGTCCCGCAGCTGTGTTCAGCTCTTTGTGATCCTGTGGCCTGCAGCCCTCCATGGAAATCTCCAGGCAAGGAACACTGGAGCAGGTTGCCGTTCCCTTCTCCAGGGGATCTTCCTGACCCAGGGGTTGAACCCGCGTCTCCTGCTTTAGCAGGTGGATTCTTCACCACGGAGCCAGCAGGGAAGCCCCGGGGGCACAGGTAGCATTTGATAAACCTGTTTGAAGGTCTCGTTAGAGCTGTGGAATCCTCAATTTTCCCGGAAGATGCTCAGTGCTGAGAGCACACACACATACACCGTTCTTGAGGAGGAGGCTGGTTTAACCAGCAGATTCCTGAAGGAAAGCAAGAGGGTAGAAGGAACCCAGATAAACACTGTGGGGTGGGGGAGGCCAGGAGCAGTTGACTCTGTGGATCCAGATGGACTGAAGCCAGACATGCCGCCCACGGCCCTGGCTTCGCAGAGCGGCCCTTATCGGCCATCGCTTCCTGATGCTTCGCAGATGCACAATCAGAGAAAAGCTGGTTCCGTCCATCTCACAGCTGGGAGACCAGCCACACGCAGCCCTCAGCCATCCACTCCCGAGAGCCGGCACCCTCCGCCCCAGTGCCCCTCTGGAGGCCCCGGGAGCTGGGGTGCCGCTGTCCCTCTCCCCCCCTGCATCAGAGCCCCTCCCTGGCCAGGCCTCCAGAAAACTCTTCTGCTCCAGTGCTGAACGGCTTCCCCGCTCTGCCTTCAAAACCCCGGTCTTTTCTTTCTGCTGGAGCAGAAGGCGGGTGCGTAGTAAGGAAGGGCTGGCCTCATTCTGCCCTGTCTCCGTCCTCCCCCTTGGCTCCTGGCTTTTCCCTCCCTATTTCTCCTGTTTAACTCAGGAGAGCCAGCCCGGCCCCTCAGAGATGAGCCACTGCCGGAGGGAGCGGGAGGCGGATTTAGACCCGCAGAGAACTGAAGAGGGACGTGGTCACCGTCCGTGCTCCCCCGCCTGTGCTCACGGGTCCCCCGCTTCTTGGCGAGGATGGACAGGCACAGGGTGACTTCAGGGGTCGAGGAAGCAGCCCCCAGCTCCATCCTCACAGTAAAACAGGATTCTCAGCAATGCCACGCTCTCCTCCAAGGGACAGCAGGCATCACAGGCAGAAAATGGAGCCCCAGGAACCTTAGGTCTCTCGAATTAGCAGAAAAACAGATGCTGGAAAGAAAGAATTATCAAAGAGACGTTCACATCCATCTTGCACCAGAACCCCCTGGGCTGAGTCCTTAGGGGCCACGCTGTCCAGCCCTGTCTGAACACCCTTGGGCTCGGGGTCTAAGGACGGGCAGACTCCTGCACTTGGGGGTGCAGCTGCAACCGTCTCAGGTTCTGAGACTTGGACCACACTGGACGATGCCCTTGGCCCATCACGAGAAGCTCTGCTATTAAACCCCAAGGCCCCTGGACACACATCTCCCTGGGTGCACACCTGGACCGGTCTACCTGTCCCCCCGGCTGTCACCTGCCCTGGCTCTCGGCAGTTGGGACTGTCCCCATTGCCCCAGTTTCTGAAGGGCTCCTCAGGAATCATAGAAAAGCTTTGTCCTTGGAGAACTCTTAAAACTGAGTTATCACTTCTCACTGATTCAAGCAGACTCTCTTCCCGAAAGCTCCCTCACACAAAACAAAGTGAATACGTGAGCTACAAACAAATTTGCTCCTCCAAGGAGTTCACATCATGAACTTAAGTGCTTTTACAGGTCATTAACTCCCTGGCAGAGGGGCTGGAGCAGGGAGGGAGCCGAGCTGGGGTCCTGGGGGCTGCCGCCCCCAAGGCCAATCAGAGTCTGCCTAAGAAGCTCTGAAATCATAATAACATGAGTCAACATTCAGCCAAATGAAATTTGCACATGCTTCTGAGTGCTGTCTGTTTTCTGAGGCCGGGCACCCTGGCACAGGGAGGGCTTGGGGCTTCTGCGTTTCTGTTTGGGCCACGGCACAAAAGTGGAAAAACGTCCTGATGTGTTTTCCAGCTGTTATCTGGTTTCAGGTCCCGGCAGTTCGGAGAAGGTCAGTCAGTGCAGGTGGACGGCAGCACTGATGCCAAGGGGCCCCGGGCTCCCAGGAGGGCAGGGAGTCGGGGTATGTCCCGCTCGGTGCCCTGGGCTCGTGGGACCTGCCTGCTGCTGGGAGAGGCAGGAGACAGCCCTCGGAGGAAGAGGAGAGGGGGGCGTGGTGCGGACGGGGATCAAGGCCAGAGGGGCCTGAACCTAAATCCTCACTGTGTGATCGTGAACAAGACGAGTGAGTCTGTGTGTGTGTGTGTGTATGAGTGTGTGTGTGTGTGTGAGGGAGAGTGTATGTGTGTGCGAGAGAGTGTGTGTGTATGAGAGTGTGTGTGTGTGAGAGAGAGTGTATGTGTGTGCGAGAGAGAGTGTGTGTGTGTGTGTGTGAGGGAGAGTATGTGTATGTCTCTGTGTGTATGAGAGTGTGTGTGTCTGTGTGAGAGTATGTGTGTGTGTATGAGAGACTGTGT
>CM035269.1:110788021-110882166 GCA_020226075.1 Hydropotes inermis | reverse complement strand
GTGTGTCAGTGTGTGTTCATGTGTGTGTGCACACATGTGCGTGTCAGCATGTGTGTGTCAGTGTGTGTGTCAGCATGTATGTGTGTCAGTGTGTGTGTGTCAGCGTGTGCGTGTGTATGTCAGCATGTGTATGTGTACGCACACATGTGTGTATGAGACACAGACAGAGGATACCTGATTCGCGGGTTGCAGTGGGGCCGGTGGTGCACATGGACGGGAAGCCCAGCTCCACTCGTGTGGGCACTGTCCCCCCCAGCCCTGTGATGCCCAACGACCCCACCGAGGGCCGAGCAGCCCCCAGAAAGCACCCTGACACGAGCACCTGCAGATGCAGGATCCCACCGGGTCTGCACAGACGGCAGGCACAGGTGATGCTCAGGAGACACTTGCTGCACGGAGCTAAGCGGAGGGGGACCGGAGCCCGCGGCCAGGGAGGCGAGCCCAGCCCAGCTCTGGGCAGCAGCCCGCACTTTGGGGGCATGCCTCCCAGCCCAGCTCTGGGCAGCAGCCTGCGCCAGGGGGGCACATCCTCCCAGCCCAGCCCAGGTAGGATCCCAGGAATCCTCCCTGTGACAGAGGTGGGCTGTGGGCACCGGCGAGTGAGGGCATGGATGGGTGAGGGAGGAGCAGAGAGGCAGGGGTGCTGACTGCCCTCTGAACCCCCGACCCCCACTGGGGGATGGGCATGCTCTGGGCTCACTGGCTGGAGGGCGAGGGCATGCCGCCCACTCAACAGTGGTAACAAGTGGTCACAGTGCCCCATGGCTGCCCCTGCCCTAAGGCACCGGCTGCCCCGACTCTGCCGAGGTCCTTCTCTGCCCACAGGGCACACACTCTGCCTAGGGGCTTCGCTCCCTCCAGGCCTCCAGTCACTCCCCACCGGATCGCTGCCCCTCAGCACACCTTGACCTTCCATGTGGAGACCTGCACTGTCTTGAGCAAACAAGAGCCCTGTGAAAGGAGGCGACGGATCTCTGCTCCCCCACGTGGGAGTGGAGTGCCCTCTCCCTGGGTGCCTGGTCCAGGGCTGCTGGCCTCAAGGAGCCCTTCCTGACCCCCAGCCCAGCCATCCCTCCACATATTCAGCAGGCTTCCCACCAGGGCAGCCTGACCAGGGACTCGGTCAGTGCAGCTGTGATGAGCACAGCCCGGGGCCTGGGGCGTGACTCGGGATGGGGTCTTGCTAACACCAGGCTTGGCGCCAGGTCCCTGCTGTTACAGGGTAGGGACAGCGCACTAGGATCCGGGGGTGGGCAGGGTGGAATTTCAGCACACGCTTCTGGGCAGGTAGGGATGGGGATGGGGAGCAGGGCAGAGAGAGGGCGGAGTGTTGTAGAAAGTGACGAGCAATTCTAGCAAACATCCCTGGGAGCAGCAAGCACCAGAGAAAGGTCGGCGGCCCTGGAAGGAGGCTGTGCGTGGTCATGTGTGTGTGTGTGTGTGTGTGTGTGCATGTTTGTGCATGTGTGCATTTGTGTGATGTGCAAATTTGTGTCTGTGCCCACTTGTGTGTGTGTGTGTGTGTGCGTGCACATTTGTGTTTGTACATGCATGTGTGTGCATGCACATGTGTGCATGTACATTTGTGTGTGTTTGTGTGTACATGCATGTGTATGCATGTGCATGTGTGTACATTTGTGTTTGTACACATATGTGTGCACACGTGCATACGCACACATGTGTGCATGCACACATTTGTGTATGCGCACATGTGTTTGCACGTGTGTGTGCACATGCGCTCACTGACAGGATGACCACAGGGCACATCAGCTAAACTGAGACACTCCTGAGAGTGACAGGCATTGTCACTGACCAGGGCTGAACCAGGCTGACCCCGGGCAATGGGCAGGGGTAGTCACCCCATCGACAGGGCATCCATTTCTTACATCGCCCCCTCCACAACCTCACCTCAGCCCAGAGGAGCCTGCTGGTCGACGTCATCATGGGCGCACCAGCCCTGCGCCTCCCTAAGACACTCGACCCCCAGCAAGACACAGTCCCAGCGGGCACACATCCATGCAGGTGCACTCACAACAGCGACGCCCTCCCACCTTCCCTGCAGCGCACCCAGCGCCCCTGGTATTACACAGTTAGGAGTCTCTTCACAATCATGACCTCAGGCTTATCCCGGCTGTCCCAGTCCTTCCAGACGCTGACACGCCCTCCCTGGGTATGTGTCATGGCAAATGCTCTCTGCGGCCTCCAGCACTAACATTTAATGAAGCGTGCAGAAGAAAAGTGGCTCCTCCAGGGGTGGGCACGTGGGGTCTGCAGCTGAAAGCACAGACCCCCCACACTGTCACTGTGTAACTGCAACTCCGAACACACGAGTGGTGCAGGGGTTCCAGACGGGGCCCGATAAAGGCCGGCCGTGGGGCCTGCGTCCTGCAGACACCCAGGCCTTCACGGCTGAGCTGCCGGCTTGTGTACGAGGTGGGGTGCAGCTGGGGAGCGTGCCTACCTAGAGCCAGGGGCCGTGCTCATTGGCAGAGAATCTGGCTCTGCACAACCCCGTGGCTGTTCCTACAGAGACCTGGCAAGCCCCGCCTTTCTGGAATCACACTCTGAATAGTGGCCCCTCTGCCTGCGCCGGGGGACCACAGATACTGGGCTGCCTCTGAGCTTTCCCTGTGGCTCTGCTTCACGCCGTTTCCTTCTGGTCTTCAACCCCTCCTGTGATTCCAGCCCAGGGCTCGCTCGGAGACCCCAGCCCGGACCACACCAGCCCATCCTCCACACTCTTCCTCGTAAAAAATCTCTTGGCTGTGTCTGCCATCTTCATCTTCTGTGTTTCCCTGACAACTTTCGTGAATTAAAGTTTATATTAAAAATATTAATTATATTGGGAAAGAAAAGGCACCTTCATGATCGTATGTGTTTCCAAACAGCCTCACAGTAAGCGGAGCTTCTCATTCAAAAAAATACTGTGTTGGATTCCCTAGCTAAGAGATGTGCCTTATCAAGACTAGCCCAGAGCCACTGATCCATCAGGATGGGTGTGGAGAGAAAAACCCACACGTGTGTGTTAAAACGGGTGGCATGCTGTGGTCAGTTGCATTCAACCCTCTGAAACCCCACGGACGGTAGCCCACCAGGCTCCTCTCCACGGGATTCTCCAGGCAAGGATACTGGAGTGGGTTGTCATTTCCTCCTCCAGAGGACCTTCTCAGGCCAGGGAACGTATGTCTCCAGAATCTCCTACACTGCAGGCAGATTCTTTACCGCTGAACCAAGCCACCAGGGAAGCCCATGTTAAGTACCAAGAGTTAAAAAACCGAAGTAAACAGACGCAGCACAGTCGTGGTTCTTACCAGGAAGGCACACACAAAAATTTCTCAGCTCCTGTTCAAAAAAGTCCTTCACTTTTCTCAAGAAGGATATAAGTGGTATTATCTAGTTTTTGTTTCTCTGAATGGAATCTTTTTGTTTCATTATATAATCTGATTATTTATCTCTAGTGTGTATGAGGACATTCCTAACATCTTCACTTAGTAACTGGCCTCCATTCTAAATGTTTGTTTGGTTCTAATGGTTCTGAATTAATTTCTTTTTTTGTTGCTGGGGGCAGAGGGGCGGGGCAAGGTCCCAGGTAGATAATTGTGTCTTCCTGGAATAACAACACTGTTGCTGTTCTGCTTTCCAAACATCCTGTCTCTATTTCTTTTTCCTGTTTCACAGGTTCCAGTCCATGTGCCAGGCAGTGTTGCCATACAGAATGCTGCTGAGGATGCTCTTGACCTTCATGCTGAGGCAGTGACGGCCATAATAGCTTCTGGAATAGGTACGCTTGGTGAGGGTGAGGACGAATCTTATTGTAGCTTCTGGAGACTTGAAATACCAGAAAAAGAGATTTTAATATCAGAAATGCATAACATTTTCCCAGATGCACCTTCAGCATCTATTGAGATGATTATATTTGTTTTCTTTTTTGACCATGGATGGACTGGATGGAGTGACTCAGGGGAGAATCAGGAACAACATCAGTGCTTCTGACACATATTGACAGCGTCCAGAAACCTGGTGTGCATGCACACTCAGCTGCTTCAGTCATGTCTGACTGTGACCCCATGGACTGTAGCCCGCCAGGCTCTTCTGTCTGGGATTTTCCTGGCAAGAATACTAGAGTGAGTTGCCATTTCTTCCTCCAGGGGACCTTCCTGACCCAGGGATCAAACCCATGTCTCCTGCATTGCAGGTGGATTCTTTTAACCGCTAAGCCACTGGGGAAGCCCAAAAACCTGGCCAAGATACCCAAATGTTCAACGGGCCTTCTAGTCCATAAATAAAACCTCCTTCTAGTGGGCCTCAATCTTTGGAAATACTGCTGGATTTATTTGTCCTATACTTCACATGGAATTTGATCTAAAGGAGGTGGGTCTGTTTGTTTTTTAAATCTCCAACAGTTTTTCGTTTATAGATATGACAAGCACTGAGATGTTTTTTCTTTTTCCTAAGTAGCTGCTGAGTGATCAGGTGGTCCCCAGAGGGGGACTCTTCCTTAGTCCCCAGGGGAGTGGGCACACGGGGGTGCCCCCTTCCTGTCCGAAGGATGCTTCAAAGTAGAAGGAATCACCTGGACAGAGCTCATCTGGAGCCTGACGTCTCCGGAGGCTCTTCATGAAACATCTGACAGCCATTCTTTTCCCAGGCTCTGCTCCTCTCAATTTTGAAGTTCTTTAGGAGGAAGTTAAGAGCCACTCAGAGCCGCCTGGTCCCCAGTGCAAAGCTGCCTGTATATCCACCTTGACCCTCGACTCCACTCTAGTGAGGACTCAGCGGCTGCTGCATCTCCGGAGGAACCCCTGGTCATCTCACAGTCACCCAAGGGGGCCGAGGCAGGGCGGGTGGCGGGGGCTAAGTTCTGCCGGCCCCTCGCCACAGCCAATGAGTAATTTTGGACTTGAGCCCTGGCCTGTGGGCCTTGGGAGCACCCCTGCCTCCTGGCATCCTGGCGCCTCCCTCCAGCCTTGCCATACAGGGGAGCCCCATGAGAGGTTGGTCCCCTTATCTTTTCCTGACTTCTCTATTGCATCAGAATCTTCTGAAGCAAATGTGCACTTGGGACCAAGCTTTGCAATTCCAGGGGTCTTTGCCAAAGATCTGGGAGGTGACGTTTGCATCTGTTTATTTATTGTTTGGTGCTTGGGGACAGGGTAGAAATGTGCAGACACCCATGACCCCCAGAAAGCGGGCTGAGGGAGTCACCATGGGAGTTGGTCCGGCTGATTTATGGCACTCCCGTGACCCAGGTCAGGAAGCTCAAGTTCACAGCATTTTCTTGGCGCCCCTCTACTCCTAAACGTCCAGCTCACTGCAAGCCAGTCCCCGTCTCAAGGTGATGTGCAATTCTTCAATTTCCTAACAAGTAACAAATGCCAGCCACGCAAAAACAGAGCACCCAGGTTGCACCCTGGGTTGGAAGGCTTGGCCGCCATCACACAAACTTTTCATTGCTCTACTTTGATCTTTTGAGTCCGTCTGTTCTCCCCTCAGGGAGAAGGCTGCTGCGGTTTGTCCCAGGGGGTAGCACCGCTGGAGGAGTCTGGGAAGCGGCCTTCTGAGCAGTGGCTAAGCCCTGCAGCTGGGCCTTCCCTCTCATCCATCATCAGGGCTCCTTGAAGGGCCAGTGTCCGCTGTGTCCTACCCCAGAAGGAAGACAGAGAGCTGGCTCCACTGTGGCCTGAGGCCGTGACAGTGTCCAGGCGTCCCCTGTCCCCGGCTGGGGTCTGCCCGCTTGAGTCAAGCCGTGGAAGGGACGGGAAAGCCAAGGACAGTTCTGCATTGTTTCCCGAGTCCTCTGGTTGTTTAAGACAGGGGATCATGTCAGGTTGAGGATGCCCTGTCGTCCTTCACTGATTTTTGCACTTTCATGCATTCGGCACCAAGTCCTAGACAGAGGTTACATGAGCACAGGCGCTCCACAGGGAGGGGTCCGGTGTGGCGGAGAGAGGGAGCACGTCCCAGTAACAGAGAAGCACGTGCCCCTGCACTGGGATGGCTCAGATGCACGGGAGCCCAGGGCAGACACCCCTCTACCTGAACCCCAGCAAGCATCCAACGATGCCCACCTTGACCTTGTCAGAGAGGCGGCCTCTACAGATACTCCAGGAGAGGACCAAGGGGCCAGAATGCATGATTTTTTTTTAAGAAAACTACCTTGAGGCAGTTGGAAATGGACCTCGATGGCATTTGGTGGAGACTGGCATCCACCAGGGAGAAAGTCAGTGGGCCGGTGTCCAACCAGGACACAAATCATTGCAAAAGTTCAGCCTTCTGTTTGGAGGCGAGGGACATTGCAATGTCTCGTTGGGCCGTATCCTAACATTTTTTCCATTCTTTTGCAAAAGGCGAACATTAAATAACTAAATTGGACACTTTAAGCCCCAGTAACATGGGACTGAAGAGGAACACTGCGCTTGCAATTAAGATAACCACAAGAGGAAAGGCAGGAGCTTTGAGCAAATGAGGTTTCCATTCTACTGGGCTCAGTAACGCAGGAGGAGTCCACTAAGGGTCTGGAGACAGCCATGGCCCCACATCCTTGCTTCCCTTAAACAACAGAGGCCGCTAACTGCCCCCACCAGGTCTCAGCCTGCCATGCCACAGGAAACCCATCTTCTGGGAAGATGGTGCCCACCCCTCACCAGCCTGCCTGGCCCCCTCATCTCCCAGAAGGGCTCCTAAGTTCTCCAAGAAACAGATCACATCTCAGCCTGCTGGAGAAGAGCCAGTGATTATCAGCAACATTAGAGCAAGTTACAGCCCAGCTTTGGGGTGACACAGAGTCCCCATTTTCAGGGCAGGTTTGGAGACAGGGACCGTAGACCAGAGAAGCCTAGGTTTCCAGGCTCTCCTGAGCGAGATGTGAAAAAAACACATTTCATTATTTTCTTTTTTGGCACTGAGACATTCCAGAACATTCCTTACAGGCTCACTTATCAAGTCTTTCGAAGACAAATGGGACTCTGGGTCGAGTTTGGCTTCTGCCCTCCCGGGAGTGGGGGGGACTTGGTAGCACATAGCTGTTGGAGGGGGGACATGCAGGTGTGGATTCCAGCTGTCTCTCCCACCCGCCCCTCCCCCAGCCGGCCCTGCCCCGCCCCCATGCACATCCCACACCCTGGATGCTCTCACACCCCACGCCTGCCATCCCCTTCACCCAGGTCCTTCCGGCGATGCCCTGCTCAGCCCTGCTAACCCTCGACCTTGGCGGGACCCCCCTGCCTCATGCAACCCTCTGCTCAAGCTGCCTCTTCAGAGAAGCCATGAGTGATCAGGGTAACACCAGCCTCCTGTCACCCCTTCCCTGCATCCCCAGCTCTGCCTTCCCGCACAGCCCCTGCGGCAATGACTTGAAGTCTGCTTCCTGGTGTGTGTCCTGTCTGCTGTCCCCTGCCCATCAGGCCAAGCTCCATAGAAGCAAGAACCGTCTTTCCCTGCCCTGAATCCCAGCCTCTAATAGGAGCCCAGCACACAGCTGGAGCTCAACCAATTTCTGCCCGAATGAAGGACCGAGCCCACAGAGTGCCGCACCTCTGTCTGGCCTTCCCAGGAGATGATCCCACCGCTGCCTGGTTTGCAAGCCACTCTCACACCACGCTGACGTCCAGCATCACCAGTGGGGGCTTACACGTCTGTCTCCCCAACTGGGTGGGGCGTCCTCCACGGGAGGAACCCAGTCACGATCACCTTTAGTCTCCGAACAGCCAGGGCTCAATAAACGTGTGCACAACGTGGAGACAGGGCTCTGAATGCCAGCGCCTCTGGACTAGCCCAAGAACGTGTGCTCTGGGCCACACGTCCCAGACCTCACGTTTGGAGCTGCAGGACGGGAAGACTGCTCACAAGGTGAACCAGCGCCTGATGGGCCCAACGCACCTGCTGCCGCGGCGAGGCCACCTGCCCCAGGCACACCCCACCAGCCCAGACCTGTCCCTCTTCCCATTAGCGTGGCAGGAACACATCCTGAAACTCAATTCCTTTAGACTGTAATGAAAAATACATATCATTACACATTACCGTATATAAAATAGATAACCAGCAAGGGCCTACTGCATAGCATAGAGAATTATACTCAACATTTTACAATAACTTATAAAGGAAGAAAATTTGAAGGATATATTAGTGTTACTCACTCACTAAGTCATATCCAACTCTTTGCAACCCCATGGACTGCAGCACGCCAGGCTCCCCTGTCCTCCACTATCTCCCGGAGCTTGCTCAAACTCATGTCCATCAAGTCGGTGATGCCATCCAACCATTTCATCCTCTGCCTCCCTCTTCTCCTTTTGCCTTCAATCTTTCCCAGCATCCAGGTCTTTTCCAAGGAGTCGGCTCTTCACATCAGGTGGCCAAAGTACTGGAGCTTCCACTCCAAGGATATACAGATGCATACTCCAGGGATATGTGTGTGTGTGTGTGTGTACAATATCTTGCTAGTTTGGGCATACAACACAGTGATTCGGCTTTATATATGAATATAGACTGTATATTGTCATTTAGTCACTAAGCTGTGTCCAACTCTTTTGCTACTCCATGGATTGCAGCCAGTCAGAGTCCTCTGTCCATGTGATTTCCCAGTCAAGAATACTGAAGTGGGCTGCCATTTCCTTTTCCAATAGATTATACACACACACACACACACACACACACACACACACACACACACATATACATGTATGTGTATAACTGAATCTATGCTTTATACCTGAAACTAACAAACATACTATAAATAAACTCTACTTCAATGTTTTAAATAAATGTGGGGGGGGGGAATGCAGCATAAAACTTATCATCTTTACCATTTTAGGGATATAGTTCAGTAGCATTTAAATATCACACAGTTGTGCAACCAACCTCTGGAACTTTCTCATCTTAAAAAACTGAACCTTTGTACCCGTGAAGCAACATCTCCCCTATTTCCTCCTCTGCCCAGCGTCTGTCTCTAGGACTCCGACCATGCCAGAGACCTCATATGAGCGGGATCACGCAGCATTTGTCTTTTTGTGTCTGGCTCATTTCTCTTGGCCTGATATCCTCAAAGTCCATCCACAGCGGAGCCTGTGTCAGCAGGCCCTCCCCTCTCAAGGCCGAGCAACATTCCACCCAAGGGATACACTCCATTTTGCTCATCCATCCAGCCCTCGGCAAATACTCAGGTGGTCTCCACTGCTTCACTGTCAACGATGCTGCTATGAACGTGGTGCGCGAATCTTTCTTGAAAGACTCTGCTTTCAATCCTTTCAGGTGCTTTACTCAGAAAAGGAGCTGCTAGATCACATGGCCATCCTGCAAGCTTCTGAAGGACCTCCACGCCGTTTCCACAGCCGCTGCTCCACCTTACGTGCCGCCAACGGGGCATGTTTCCCCACATCCTCACCAACGCTTGCTGCTTTTCCGCTTCACGGAAGCAGGCACCATAACAGGTGTGAGGCGGTATCTCACTGTGGGTTTAATTTACATTTATCACATGACGAGTAGCATTGAGTATCTTTTCCTGTGCTTGTCAGCCATTTGTATATCATCTTTTTCATTTCTACCTTTCTATGTTTTTTGATGCAGTTTTTAAACTCTTCATTGAGTTTGTTACAACACAGCTTCTGTTCTATGATTTTTTTTTTTTGTTTTTTTGACCCTGAGGCATGTGAGATCTTGGCTCCCCCATCAGGGGTCAGACCTGCACCCCTGTGTTGGAAGGTGAAGTCTTAACCAGTGGACCACCAGGGGAGTCCCGGTGTATCAACTTTGGAGACATGTCTATTCAGGTATCTTGCCCATTTTAAAATCAGATCTCTATCGTTGCCATCAAGGTTGGAAGCCCTTCACATATCCTGGACTTGCGCGCACTTCCTCAGACACACGACTGGCACATACCGTCTGCCATCCGCAGCTGCCTGTCCACTCTGTTCATTGAGTCCCGTCATGCACAGAAGTCCTTCCAGTGGATGGAGTCCCATCGGCCTGTTTCTGCCTGCCTAGCCTGTCTCCTGAAAGTTTTACTGCCAGAGCCCAGATTGTTCTTTTTGGAAGGAGAAGATTCCGTCTCCACGGGGTAAACAAGCCGCGGCCACAGCAGCCGGTGCCAGCACTTCTCGCGAACTCCCTTCCTCCAGAGAGCACCTCGCGCACTTGCCTGGTTTCCGTTCTGTGCCCTCGAGCCCACGATGCCCCCTCCTCAGTGAGCCGTGACTGCGGGGCAGCCTCTCCATGGAGTCCTCCCTGGCTTCTGCAGGGAACAACTGAACCTTCAGACCATCTGCATCCCCCACTCCACGCCATCTGACTGGCCACGGTCAGCATGGTCCACCCCACCTGCCTGACCGCACGGCGTCCCCATCCCCAGCGTCAGAGCGGGCAGAGACCAGGGTCTCTGCAGGGTCCCGCTGCAGCCAAGCTAAGCCACCGCCTCTGATCCTTTTTTGTCTCCGCGTCCTCCCTGCCCGGAGGCTGGACTATCGTGGGGACTGATGGGTGCAGGATGGGCAGGCAGGGGCTCACCAAGCCTGTGTCCCATTCACGCTGAATCTGGCCAGCCACATCCGCACGTGTGAGTAACCGAGGATGGTGTGGGGGCCCAGAGCCCAGAGACTCAGCCAGCTCAGAACACAGCTTGCCTCGCAGACCGAGCCACACCCACCCCAGAGGACAGCACCTTCTGTCCTGGGGGGACCAGCCAGGGGCTCCTGTGGGCCAGCCGGCAATGGCAGGATGGAGTGACACAGAGGGGAGGTGACCCCAGGTGCTGTGTGACTCGGCCTCCCCCTCCCCTGGCCTCATCATCGCCTGCAGCCTCATCCCTGCCGCAAAGCCCATTGGACCAGAGCTTTGCCCAGCGTGTGCTGGGATGAGGGGTCAGCTCTCGGCTGATGGCAGTTTGGGGGCTTGGAGCCCACCAGCTCTTGGCCCCACACCAGAGAAGGCCCAGGGGCTCCACCGAGCCCCAACAGGATGATGTGCCAGACGATGCCCAGGCCCCTGAGTCCCCCGGGAGCCTGGTGTGGCCAGCGGAGGCTGGTGTGGCCAGCGGAGCCCTAGTGCTTGGGCTTGCGTCTCAGGGACGTGGTCTGCACCGCGCCGTGCTGGTGCGTGCCTGTCAGGGAGGTGGTCCAGCGGTGCCAGCTGCTGCCCCGCGCTTCCGCTACCTGTGCTCCTTCCTTCAGCCATCCTCTCACTCCACATAAACAGCCTCACTCAGGCGGGAAGCGAGCCCTCCTCCTGCCTCAGGTCTGCGGGCCGTCACCTCTGGCTCCTCCACCTTCCGACACACCCCACCTCTGGGTCCCCCCTGGCCCTCCTTCCCGCATCATCCAGGCCCTTGGGGACCCAGAGACCTCGGAGGGGGAGGTGCCTCGCCTCCGGCTGCCCAGCCTGCTCGTCAGCTTCTTTCTGGTGAGGATGCTGCTGTGTTTCAGCCCTGGGTTCGAGGCACGTACCAGGTGTGGCAGGATGACCCGGAGCCCACACCTGGCGGCCAGCCTGTCCACCCTGCCCTCCGTCTCTGGAGGCTGTTTGCTGGCAGCTTGCCCAGTGCCCACCCCGTGCACCTGGGCACACAGGGCGTCCCGCAGACTATTCAGTAAATGTGACTTCTGCCTTCTCCAAGGCCATCCACTCACCTCCCTCCTACTGCAGCCGCCCCACTCCAGGAGAGGGCTGGGTTCTCCTTGGGGTGTGCCCTGACCCTCCAAGTCACTGCAGAGAGCCTGCTGAGTGTGTGTGCGAGACAGAGTGTGTTGAGGTCAGAGGAGATATCACACAGTGTAGACCATTTCAGTTCTCGAAAATCACCAGTCACACCAAAAATTCATCAATTAGCCACCCCCAGATCCGGATGTGTGTCTTCCCCATATCATCAAAAATCACCAGTCACACCCCAACATCACCACTCACGGCCCCCAGATCCGAATGTGTGTCTTTCCCACAACAGCCCCCACCCCCCTCCCCGGCTAGGACGCACTGGGGCAGCTCTCTGTCCCTCCCCCGTCCCTCTCCCTCCGCAGAGAGCGGCTCAGGAGCTGTGGCCCTGGTTCCAGCACCAGGGCCAGAGTGCGTGGGGTCACCACAGACACCACAGCTGGCTGGCCTCAGCCAAAGCCACTCAGCGTCCCCATCTGCAGGCTGACAGTGAGAGCGCCCACTCACGGGACAGCTGCAGGATGAGAATCAACTCGACTCATCAAGTGCCGGGACCCGGAAGGAAGCGCTGCGCTCACGGCCTCAGCAGGCCCCTTGCTGGTCCCCCCCGGCTCCCTGTGATTCTCCTGGGATGTGTGGTTCTGCCCCACACCAGTCTGGAGCGGGGGCGCCCTCACACCCCCATGCAGCCGGGACTGTGAGTGGGAGGCACTCCCCAAGCACCCCCAAGCCTGGCCTCACCCAGCTGCACCCGGGGGCCTCTGACCCCCATGGGCCCGTCCCTCAGAGCGCAGGAGCCCAGAGAAGGGACTGCTCAAGGGGCGGTGCCCGAAAGCAGTTCTGAAGGGTGGGGTGCAGGGCAAGGAGCAGCACTCCCTCTGCACCCAAGCGGGCCAGGCCGGAGGCACCCAGGGGCGGGTGGACCCCAGGCAGGGCGGGCCCTGGGCCCTGCGTCTCTGCAAGGCAGCCCAGGCTGGCTCCCCCCTCCCGAAGACCTCCCTGACACATCCCATGCGGTCCTGGCCCCGGCCTGGGTTCTGATGTCCTGGGCCCCTTGTCCCCTTGCCCAGGCCGACCCTCAGGAGCTGGCTGCTGCCTCCTGCCCTGGGCTCCTGGTGCCCCATTCAAGCCTTCCTGCTCTGTTTATTTGCACAGCCAGGAGACAAAAAGCCATCGCTCTGAGTCACTCCTGTTCCCCAGTCGGCTCTGATTCATGCAGGAGGCCCACGGCGGGGACCAACCCGGCCGTTAACCTCTTGGTTTCTTTATGTCTCTACAGCAAAGGCATGCATGGTTTCGGATTGAGAATTCAAGCCCAGCCCGTTGTACCCGCATGCTTGTGGGAGAGCTGCTGAGGACGGGCGGCCCACAGGAGAGGGCCTGCCCCGGGCTTCCCCTCCTGGATACCTCAGAGCCACCTCACCCGGCAGCGATGGAAACTTACAAACATTTCAATCACCGTCCTGCACAGGATCGGGCCATGTGGCAAGGGTGGTTCCAGAATGTGCCAGAAGTATGCATCAACGCAGCCCCGGGTGTGAAAGAAGACAGGCTCAGAGAAAATTCAATGACAGTTCAGAATCGGAAAGGAAATGTGAGGCTCAGAGCCAGGCTCAGCCTGGGGACCCTTGGTTGGGAGGTTGCAGGTACAATTCAGGCCCTAGAGGAGGCTGTAAATGACCAGGGTCCAGGGTTTGAGAGAACCTGACTTGCCCAGATGGGAGGGGGTGAAAACCCACCAGTACCACCAACCTCTCCTCGGGTCCTGAATGTGTGAGGTTCGTCTCCGAAGGCCAGGAGCGAGGGGTGAGCAATTTCAGTCTCGAGTCCCAGTGACCGGTGAACACAAGCGACCCCAGAAGGGAAAGTGGTCCTCTCTGGGCCCCTCTGAGTCTGCGTTAGGGGGACCGCCTGTTCACTGTATCTTCTCCATTTGCTTCTATCATACAAATTTGAAGTGGTTCGTGATTAAGAGCAGGTATCCCCCAGTACAGAGAGAAGAACAGAAAAGAAAGACGAATGAGGAGGCTGAACCCAAACCGAGGGCGGGGGTGATCACAGGGGCAGAGGGTGAGCTCAGCGCCTGTGCCGACCTGCCTGGGAGATAAAGGGCGGAAAATGGAAAGCTGTCTGCCCCCTGCCCCCCACAAGCCGGCCCGGGGTTCCGCTAGGGAGCCCGGCTGGGCCAGGCTGACGGGTTCTGGGAGAAGACATCGGATGATCGCGACATGAAAGGCACTGCGGTGCAAACACAGCGGCCGGGGACGGAAGGGAGAGCGGGATCACAGAAGAGGCAGAAACTATCTCGGAGTTACTTCCGGAGGAACCGAAGCTGTGACTCGGAGAGGAAGCTCCAGTGAGGGCGGGTCTGTGGAGGGCAGAAGGCTTCCCCCGGGGCCCGGGGTGGGAGGGCGAGCAGAGTCCGGAGGAAGGGGTGCTTGGGATGAGCACTCCTCTCTCTCTCTCAGCAAATCCCAGTGGCTTTTCTCAAACACGTAAGTGATGCACGGTATTTGCGGAAAATTTGGAAAATAAAGGAAAGCAATAAAAATAAGGAGGAGAGTTCGAGGTTCTTCCATAGATTCTAGTCCACAGACATCTGTCCTTAACCTTTCTCTGGACAAGGACACTCATGCCAGCAAACATAGGGAATCTCCAACCTGAGATCACATTGGGTCTTATACCTGTTTCCCTCCCATTATTACATCTCTGCTGAGAGGTGAAGCGAAGTGAAAGTCGCTCAGTCGTGCCCAACTCTTTGGGACCCCGTGGACTATACAGTCCATGGAATCCTCCAGGCAGGAATACTAGAGTGGGGCCATTTCCTTCTCCAGGGGATCTTCCCAACCCAGGGATGGAACCCAGGTGTCCCCCTTGCAGGCGGGTTCTTTACCAGCTGAGCCACCAGGGAAGCCCTCCATCTCCACTGACACCGCAAAATTTGCTGACTGTATAGTGTTCCAGTGTAGGGATAAACCACTATTCAACAGCCTCCCAGGACACTTTAAACATTTCCCTTGTGTTAGCAAAGCTGATAAGAGTGTCTGTGTTGCAAGGCAGAGCCACAGTGATTCACTCAAGATAACTCCTGAAAGTGGATTTGCTCCATCCAAGCCACTTTCCAATTTTTCAGTCGTTTCTTACCTACTGTCAAAACCTCTTTAGAAAGATTTTACAACTTATCTTCTCCCTGGCAGGGACAAAAGGCCCTGGCTCTTCAGTTTCCTCAATAATGGGAATTATCATCATAATTACATATGTATTATTATACAATAAATAAATATAATAAATTACATAATAAATTTAAAAATATATAGTATATAGCAAAATATATAAAAAGCAGAAAATCCACTTTAATATAAAGTCATGTCCTCCTATTTCATTTTGAGTTTCTTGGCTACTGTTGAGGTTCAATACTTTTACATGTACTGGCCAACTGAATTTGCTCTTTTATAAATTCATATATTTTGCCCTTATTTTCTGCTGGGTAATTATGTTTTCTCTTGTGGCTCTTTAAGGGTTCTTGGTCTTGTTAAGAATACTTATTCATTATGAAACAGATTGCAAATACTTCCTAGTTCCTTTCATAACTCTGGATATCCCAGCTCTTTGGCACTTGGAAGTTTAATTTTTTCAGACTTTTTCTTTGTGTGACTTGTGTTTGCTGTTCTTTAGATGAAGCTCTGAACGCAGGAGCCAGGCTGTGAAGGCTCCGTCAGCAGCGCCCTTTCAGTTCCCTCCATGTCCCGTCAGACTCTGGGGTGGGTGCACCCCGGGGTGCGGGGGCATGCATGGCAGCGATTCCTGCCGAACAGAACCACGGACCTTGGTGAGACAAACCACACTCACTGTGTCCGCCCGGATTCACCAGGAGGCCTGATTTCCCACTAGCTTTGTGGCAGATGTCTTCACGGAGAGGCTGGGTGGCACCTGGCCAGCTCTGGGCACAGGGGGAGAATGAGGTGGGTGGAGGGCACTCCCCGCCTGTGTGCTCCCAAGGGTGCCAGCCTAGCCCCCGTCACCCTGAGCGTACGGGGCCAGCCAGACATTTCACTCAGGCTTTTCTGTAATGTCTTGTGGAAACGCCCAAACAAACGTTCTGGCCAACCTGATATTTCTGAGTCTATGGGATCACCAATGAGATGGACATGGGTTTGGGTGGACTCCAGGAGTTGGTGATGGACAGGGAGGCCTGGCACGCTGTGGTCCATGAGGTCGCAAAGAGTCGGACACGACTGAGCGACTGAACTGAACTGAACTGGACTAATATTTCTGAAAACCAGCTGGAGGAAGGATGGAGACCCCCCAGCCCCAAACCTGGACAGGGCCCTGCCTGGACTGTTGGCCCGGTGCCCACAGTGAGTGGCCCACGGGGGAACATGGCGAGCCCACCGGTCTGCCGCTCAGAGCAGAGGTGGCGGCCAGCAGAGCAGCACCCCCGGGCACAGTGGCGCTGGGCTGCACACATGCACGGTGCCCTCGTGAGTCAGCACATGCCCTCTGCATCCGGGCTCCGTGCTCGCACCTGCGGGAGGAAACGCGCCACACAGAGGCATCGGGGTCCCCAGATGTGTCTGGCTTGTGGGGGGCACCCGGGTTCTTGTCAGGAACCAAACCACTTAGCTTGGGGAGCCAGCGGGCAGCCGGGGTCCTGCCTTGTGTCCCTATGTGAGTCCTCGCAGAGCAGCTTGGGGGAATCTGTCTGCCTCCCTCCTTCCCCCTGGGGGCTTTCTTTCTTTTTGGGGGGGAGGAGGGTGTAGGGTACCAGGAAGAGGGGAACAGCAGCAGCATCTCTGCTTGCACCCCTCTTTGAAGAGTCTTCTCCATCAGCTTCCAGCTCTCCAGGGCCCTCTCGTCTGGATTCTCCAAACACAGCCCGTGAGCCCAGCACCACCTGTGGGGTCTCAGCCAGCGAGTCAACCTGCAGCCTGGGCGGCACCATGAAGACGGTGGTGTCCTTAGGAATGGACCCGAACCCCGGCAGAGGAAGCCCCAGGTGAGCACACGCCCTCCAGCCCTCTCGGCAGGTCCCCGGGGCGGTGGCCAGGAAGCAGGTGAGGGGTGAACACATTCATGAGGGCACCACGCCTGTTGGCAGCCTGGCACCATTGTGCCCGGGGACACTGCTCTGCTGTCTAGGCACCTCTGCTCGGAGCACTTGAATCGGGGTCTCACCACATCCCCCTGGGCACCGCACCCCATGGACACCAGGCCAACACTCCAGGGAGGACAGCAGACACATCAGCGAGGGGGGGAGAGAAGGCACCCCAGCCAGCCCTGAACAACGTCCTGCTCCCTCCTTCCCTTGTCCCTCTCCCTGCAGGCAGCCCCCATGAGGCTGGTCACACGTCCACTCTGCACTGGGCCAGGGTCCCGGCCCCGAGAAAGGAGACTTTGGAGAAAGAGAGAGATTCCTCCATAAGAGCAGCTCAGGGCCTGAAGCCCCCTTCTCAGGAATTTCCACGTCAGAGCAGCCACAGAATCCATCCCCTTTGAGGGTCTCTGAGCCTGCAAACTGGACTGAAATGGTCCGATGAGTGGGTGGGCCCCGGCTTTGGGGAGCCCACTGCTGGTCACAAAGGGCTCCAGGGCTCCCGGGCCAGCCACTCGCACGGGTGTGGACGGTGCTTCTGCTCTGGTCACTGGGTCACCGGCCAGCAGGGCAGAACCCTGCGGCCACTCTCTCCCCTGCCCCTCGCCCCCCGCCCCCTGCCCCCCGCCCCCTGCCTCCCGCCCCAGCGCCCGGCCCCCAAGCAGAAGCTTCTGGAGGTGCAATCGACAGGCTGCCAAGTGTGTTGTCAGAATTGTTTGAGGAACTTTCTCGATGAAGACGTAACAGAGATTTCGAAAGGAAAATGCTTTTAGGCTGCACAAGCTGGTGAGATGAGAAGCCTCTGATAAGGCCTGAACCACTTGGACCAGCGGATAACGTCTCAGGAAAGTGGACAAAAGCAGACAGTCTCGCCCACCTCCACCCTCGAGGCCTATTGGTCACCAGAGAGGCCCAGGGTCTGACTCACAGGGGGGTTTTCTGGTGCTAAAATACACATAATATACAATTTATCATTTCAACCGTTTTAAAGTATACAGTCCAATAGAATTTCACTCAGTTGTGCAAACATCATCACTATCAAGTTCCAGACCTTTTCCATCACCCCAAACAGTCATCCCACACCCGTGAAGCGGTCCCATCCCAGTCCGCCCCCACCCAGCCCTGGTCCCCCGGCAACCACGAATCGGCTTTTGCTTATTCCGGATATTTCATACAAATGGAGTCACACGCTTTCTGGTCTTTTGTGTCTGAGTTCTTTAACTCAGCATAAAATGTTTTCAAGGTCCGCCCATGTTGCATGAACAGCCTGAGTCAGAGCACCGTTCCCTCGGCCGAGTAATATCCCACTCGACAGACAGAGCGCATCATACTGACCCGCTCAGCTGGTGGACGTCCGCATCGCCCTCACCTCTGGCCGCAGTACACAGCCCTGCTATGAACATCAGTGAACACTTCAGTCTGAACACCTGCTTTCAATTCTTTGGTGTATACACCCAGGAGAAAATGACTGGGTCTTACTGGCTCTCAAAATTCTGATAACCACAGAGCTGTCTGCAACTTACTCCACCTTTTTACAGACAAGAAGACTGAGTCCCAGTGAGGCTATGACATGCCTCAGCCCAGAACTGCAGGGCTGAGAGCAGGAAAGTGCCCACTGCATGTTCAAATCCAGGGAAGTCTTACTCAGACTCCATCCCTTAGACACAAGACAGCGGGCTTCCCCCAACAGATTCACTTGGAGACCTAACGTGCTCCCACAAGAGCAAAGCCTTTGCTCTCTAATTATAGTCTCCCCAGATAGAAAAAGACCATGTCAGAGAAGTTCTGTCTAAAGGAAAGAATTACAGATGGTTTATTCCGGAAACGGTATTTTCACTGAAGAGCAAAATGCATTGTGGAGAGACATGGTGACCACATACAGTCACAGACATTTAAAACCCTCAGAATTCATGAATGACTGCTTCACCCTGAAGCGTCAAGCAGAAGAGAACTCAGCGTGTGATGGAGACACACCAGCTTTGCTTTCTGTGTCCTCACATCCCTTTTGCCTCTTTCTGGTTAGAAAAAGTGAAATTATGTAATTATCGCTGAATGACACTCTCTGTAACTTTCAAAAAATACACAACACAAGCTGATTGTCCAAGAGCGTGCCTCACAGAACCTGCACGTCGACACACTGCTGAGGACAGGCCAGGAGGGTGAGCTCTGTGGTCCGTGCAAATAACACTTTATCACCATTAGGAGCTTGGCCACTCCAGCAGAAGGACGCTTCACAGTGTGGTCGCTCGGCAAAGCCAGGCTCATCTGTTTCCCCTGCAACCCTCGGAGGTGGGCAAGTGTCTTTAGATGAGGGGGAGCTTGAAAGTGAAATCTGATGGAGGGGTTGGATCCCCAGGAGAGGGAAATAAACGCTGAGTTCCCGCTGCCTCCTGTTAACCTTGGCAAAGACTGAGCCACACTGGGCTCACGCTCAGGCATCCGTCCGCGTGACCTGAGGGTGGATCAGGAGCAGGTCCAAGACCTGTCCCATCCAGCTGAGCACTGCAGAGATCCGCAATGCGGAGACCCCCACTTGGGGTCCCCACCCCTTGGTGGAGGGACCACCCTGGCCACCAAGCTCTCAGGGACCTCCGCTTTCTCGGGCACCCAGAGACGGGGGGGGGCCCTGCAGTCGGGGGCCACCTCTGATGCCGTCTCGGGGTGATTCTGAGCCCTGGGGGCACATGGCAGGTGAAGGCTCCTCAGGTCCTCGTTGAGAGGCCTTGCAACCTCTGGCCCGGGGTGGCATCCCAGCAGGGTTGAGGGAGCCCTACTGGATTTTACAAAGTGTCACCTTCTGGGAAGACCAGGAGGGTGTGGCTCTGATAAACCACTGTCCTCTGGGTTCCTGAGGGAGACTTGGGGGTGACGATGGGTCTGCAGGGACCAGCAGAAGGAGGTCCAGCTTCTGTTTCCTTATTAAGGGGCCTCAATCCCCTTGATCACCCTATTTTTGTGTGCAATTCTCCACACACCACTTTTCCTGTTCATACCTTCACTTTCTCTTTTATGTTGCCACTCCTGAAAAAGTTATCCTTGTCATATTATAAAGCTTTAAGTGACTGATTCATGTCTACAGCATCACTGGAGATGCATACAAACACTGAATTACTCAAATACAGTTATTCAATGTAATAAAACAAAAGTGGATGTAGATAATAGCAATCTTTGAAATGAGTGGATAAACATATCACAGTCCCTGCTTTTTGCTTACTATTTAATTAAAAGAAAATCTCTATCCTCAAAAAACTGTCTTAAAGAGACTTCTGGAACTGGCGATAATTTACCATCCAGCAAAACAGCCTTGACTTAATTCTGCCCTTAGATACCTGACCGTGGACTCTTGACATGAAAGGGATGTACATGAAGATCCCGTGCAGCTCTGAAACAGGCTCCATGAAATTCTAGCCCCGGATGCACCCGCTGGTGGAGTCATCATGTGGTCCACGCAGCTCTGGCCGGCTGAAGCAGGTCATTTTACACAAGAGAAATCAACAAAACAGGACACACCACGCTTCCTGGGGTACAGATATCCATTAGGGGGACTTCCAGTATCAGTGAAGCAATCTTCCTAGAAAATATTAGTGACAGTCACTAAGGAGAAGGAATCGCCAAGCACACGGGTGTGTGTAGCAGGGGGCACAGGGGATCTGACTGCACATCTGCTGCTGAGCCCACTGAACTTCCAGAACACCCGGGACCACTCAACTCGGAGAACCTGAGATGTGCACTAATTCCTGTGCCTGTGCGTGATATCGTGGGATGTGATGATGGGCTCTGCATTCCTCCTGTATCATCTGCTATGATATAAAACCTTATGTGGCCTCCAGTCAATAACCGTGATAGATTTCAGCTAAAGAATAAGCACAAGGAAGGGTGTGGGGCTGTGAGGGTCGGGGAGGGAGAGGAGCTGAAGAAGAAACGCTCACGAGACAAAAGAAAATGCACCAAGGACCACGTCTTTCTCAGGTTCCACCAGCGCACAGAGATACCATGAAGGAGGACAGCCACTTGGCTGTGTGCATTCTGAAGATTCTGAATAGTTTCGGCCCCCGCGCGTAGTCCGCAGTTTGGAATGATTTAAACTCAGGAAAATTAATCTTCAGGGAAGACATTATTTGTCAATTGAACCCAATTATGTGAACAGAATGGTTCCATCCCTGGGTCGGGAAGATCCCCTGGAGGAGGGCATGGCAACCCACTGCAGTATCCCTGCCTGGAGAATCCCATGGACAGAGGAGCCTGGCAGGCTATAGTCCATTGAGCTGCCAAGAGACACGACTGAAGCGACTTAGCGCAGATGCCTGTGAACAGAGATGTGGTGATGCTCAACTTGAGACAGAAAATAACGGTTCTTCCTCCCTCCTTGAAACAATAAGCACCTGTGTATTGGTCAAGGTGGTCTCATTAAGAACAGGGCTTTCAATATGCCCGGCCTTCTGGAAGTGATCCAGTAAGGATCAATCCTGCTAACGCTGCAGGCGAGCTCGCTTTGTTCTTCCTCCATGGACTTGAGCGTCCGAGTTCTAAAAGCAGATGAGCAGGGAGCAGGCACTTCTGCACCCACAGGGCCAGAAAGTCAAACAAAGCAAACGACTTTTGACTTCTGATCCCACTGCACTCCCTGCAAATGAATCTACTTAAGGGACTGAGATTAATGAAAGGAAATAGCAGCTCAACGTCCATTTCTGGGTCTCCTGATTGAAAGAGCACGCTGCCTGCTCTCGTTCTGACTTCCAGGATGTTAAATCAAAGTGGAACACACAAAGAAACCCACCGTGGTAAACTACGGGCCTGTGTTTTCTTTCAGGGAGTTTGTTTATTTTACAAGCTGTCCCTCAAGAAGCCCTCACTTGTCTCTGGAGCAGGCAAACGTCTCCTGACTCTCTAAGGAGAGGGAGACTCTCAGAGAGAATGTAACAGAAAGACCAGTGTGACATTTTATTTGTACAGCGACAGAAGACTGCGGGAACAACAAAAGCTAGGGCATCTGTTCTCCACGGGGAGTCGGAAATAGGCTCCCCATGCCTCCCTTCTCCAAGCACAAGGCTGAACGCCCACCCTCGGGTTTCCTTCTGAGTTGTTCTGCCTGACTCTGCAGAGAGGCTCTGGCTGTGACCCCGCCACAAACCTCAGGCCCTGGGGTTGGGGTCAGATGTTTGGTCACCATCAAAGGGTTAATAAGTATTAAGGTCTTTGCCCAAATCTTTCCTGCCAGTCACATGCCAGATCTGCATGTCCAGAAAACCAAATGCAAACTCTCCATCATAAACAGCAAGAAAACGAGATTTACTGTCAGACAACTCAGTTGACCATTCCCCCCACCCCAAAGAAGCAGGTGGCTATTTTCAAGGCTGAATATAAGCTAAAAAGAAAGGAATATTTTTCTGAATAACCGAATTTGATAACTTAAAGCTCGTTGGATTCTACCCCGCCCTTCATTCAATCGACGGGAAATTCTGGTCTAAAGAAAGGAGAGACGTGCTCAGTTTTAGAGGCACTGCTCTTAGGATGGGAAAAGTGAAATGACCATTCCACAGGAGCTGTCACGAGAAGCTGGGTCATCTTAGTCTTTCCCTGATCAAATAACAGGAAAACAAAGTGATGGGAAGAAATTGAGCAATAACTAACAGCCTCCACAGACACCATGCCTCAACTCTCCCGGTCAGGTCCCTTCTTACACATAATCACAGGGTCATATTGTTCTGAACGAGAGAATTG
This sequence comes from Hydropotes inermis, assembly GCA_020226075.1. NCBI lineage: Eukaryota > Metazoa > Chordata > Mammalia > Artiodactyla > Cervidae > Hydropotes > Hydropotes inermis. The sequence goes on along the minus strand of CM035269.1, from coordinate 110,859,719 downwards.
TGGATAAAATAATACAGATATTCAAAGCACGTAAGACATTGTTTTGATTCAAAATGACTCTCTTTTCAACTAACCATGAAACATTTCTCTTATGTCGGAATAAAGTTACATGTTGACTTTTCCAATTTCTGATTTGAGTCTGCTCTTAGCGTGACAACTGCTAGCAATCACGGAAGAAAAATCCCACCGTGCCTTAGTTGACATCAGCATGAAAATCATAGTGTTAATGTCACCGTGTCTCACTCCAAAACAAACATTAAATTAAGGCTCATTTAATATAACTAAATTGCATTCAAAGACTTACTACTGAACCTAAACACCAAATACGTCCCTATTAACAACAAACAAATCCTAATGTAAAATAAACATGACTGAGTTTAGGATTTGATACCTGTTTGTTTTTCTCTTTCTCTGTCTGTCTCTCTCTCTGGGTCTCTGTGTTTCTTTCTCTTTCTCCCCACCCTTCAACTGTGTAAGACTCCAAATACTAAGATTTCAATCTCTCCACTTCTTGGATGAATAATTTTCATAAATCATTGGCTTTAGAACAGTTGTGTATGTGAGAGAGAAAGGCAAGTCAATGTAGACAGTATCTTACAAGCAAATGTTGTCAGTTTCAGACTTAGTATCTTTCAAGGAAATGTTGTGTCAGTTTTGATAAATATTTCCTAAAATTCTTCTGAAAAATATATTCTTGATTAGCATAGGAATAAATATATTGATTGGTATTTCTCTTCCAGATTTCTAGGATTTTACTCTTTGTTTCTGAATGATAAGGAACCACTTCTAAATAGTTACATGTTGAAAATATAAGCAGTCCCCTTATATTCTGAAAAGTTCAGTAACACAAATGACATCAGGAAAAAAGTGTTATTTTTGCTCAAAGCATATTTTTGATTTATTACTCTGAGATGGGCATAACCCTTCCTTATATAATTTGCTCACCTGAATGAAACTTCTAAAATTCTTGTGGAATATCTTTTCTTTTGTTTTAAAGTGCTTTTATGTGGGGCATTTTTTACAGTCTTAATTGAACTTGTTACAATATTGCTTCTGTTGTTACATTTGGTGTTTTGACCATGAAGCACATGGGATCTTAACTCCCAGACCAGGGGTGGAATCTACATCCCCCTGCATTGGAAGGCAAAGTGTTAACCACTGGACTGCCAGGGAAGTCCCCTGGAATATCTTTTCTTTCAAACTTTTTATTTTGAGACAATGTTTGATTCGCACGAGGTTGCAGCAAATAGTACACAGAGATTCTTTTACATTTTTCATTTCGTTTCCCCCAGTGGTAACATCTCAAAAAACTATATACAATATCACAATCAGGAGACTCACATTGATACACTCTCCAGATCTTATACAGATTTCACCAGTTTTACATGTACCTCTATGTGTGTGTGTGTGTGTGTGCGCGCGTGCGCATGCACGCATACACACGTGTGCATATTTCATTCTGTACAGTTTTATCACACATGCAGACTCAGGTGACCATGTAAAATATGTTTTTAAGCAGTTTCTGCTCTTAGTGTTTCTTCTTGGCTTTACTTTTGAATGCATCCATGTCCATATCCCTTAGATTCTATGTCTACTTTATGGTTCTCTCTGTATCTTGGCTACGCGAACCTAGTCATCTCTTCTTTGAATTTTACTGCCTCATCCATGAACTCTTTCTCGCAGAAGGTTTTGTTTTTGGTTTGCTTTTCGCAGCACATTTATCCTTTCCCAGGACAAGACACAAACATAAACAGACATTCCAGCATACATTCACAGGGTTTTTAAAGACACCAGTGAGAATAGATTAATATAAATACTAAGCTTAAAAACTGTCATAAAAGTTCAGCCTTTAAAATTGGCTTATTAAAATATTTGTTTTTTTAAAGCCCAGATTTAAACTGCAGTTATGAGTTATAGTACTCCGCTCAGAAAGAGTTTACTTTATGATCTTTCTGCCAGGCGAAAGGGATCTGGCATCTCTGCCGTCTGTCCAAAATATAGAGAAGCAACGAGCATGAAAACTCAATTCTTTCTGGCTCAAGACTTGTCTGAAAAGGGTATAGCCCTCAGAAAACCTCAGTAAAGAACTACATTTCAAATGACCTCAAACAGTCACTCTCAAAGGCCCAAGCCTCCAGCCCCCACTCTGGCCAGATGGGCAGCGAGACCTGCTTCCTGCAAGATGGAAAGAGTAACTACAGACATTTAAGGGAACAATATCCAGAAACGGTGGTCAGCCCCTACATCGGATCTTTTCAATGGGTGTTTTATAACAAAACGTTGCTTATATTTCAAGTAGCTGGGTCATTCATTCTGCTTCTTCCCAGGACCAGTCAAAAGGTCGATTAGGATTCTGCATTTCCATTCTCCACAGGCAATTCATTTTCTTTCGAGACCAGCTAGGATTCCGAATGTAGCCGTTGACAGGTACCTCCAAGAAGTCAGTTTTCTGAAGAGAGGAAAAGGCTTACACGTATTGGAGGGTTAGAGGGTCACCCTCTGTTCTCCAAAGTAACTGAAAGTTCTTAGGGAAACAAAGCTCGTCTGTTGCGAGTAGGGACCTGTGGGAAGCCTGCACAGAGTGCTGAGGTCAGAGACACGTCTTCTCTATCCACGAAGCAGGGAGCAGGAAAAACGGCCCGTCAGGAACCACCTCAGCCAGGTGCCTCTGACCATGCACTAGGACTCAGGCATTTATAAGAAAACAGAAAACTCCTTTAGAGGTTTTCTGCTTAGATGAACGCAGATGACTGTCCAAAGACACCTGATTTATTGTATATTTGCATGTTTAAACACCAGGCCAAAGAAGAAGGTCAGGATAAATGTTAGCACCAGCCAACTCCAACATTTCCTGTGTCTCTTTGTACTAAGGGACAGTTTCGGCATCTAATAGCATTGCTACTCATCTAAACACAGACTTTTTCATGTATCTCAACAGACACTAAAATCTCCTACCACTGATGGGAAGGTCTAGAAATTCTTTACTAATACATACACCTATGTTTTAACATTAACATAACCTACGAAGCAACATTTGCAGGAAATCAAACCAATTATGCCTGTATTTACACCCATACAGACTAACGGGTTAAAAACGGAAAGAAAGCAAAAGTGTGCTGAACACGCCTGATTGTAAAAACACGGCAAGCCCAGAATCATCCGTGTGTCAGCATTTTCACATTTCCCTTCTCGTGCTGTACACAGTGGGCATCTCTCTACTAAGGAAACCGCTTTACCAGACCTAGACAGTCACACTCAAGTATACAAAAGTGAATAGTGGGTCCGACAAAGATCATTCGCTCTCCAGCTAAATGTGTGTCTCTCTTACATTTTGCAGATTTTTTCCCCCCAAGCAAACTCTTCAACGTTTTTCATTTATTCATTACAAATAATACCTTTCATTTTATATATTGTTTACTTGTGATCTATGTCTGATAAATTTCAAGAATACAATTCTTTTTAAGCGAATCTTAAATGATCCTAAGAAATTCTTGCATTAAGGTAATACCTCTAGCTTTTGCTTTCAATAATTTTCTGGAGGGAAGCCTTAATGATAATTGTGTTGACATTTTCCTTAAACAAGGCTATATATGTGTACATTTTAAAAAGATGACCTTCCTCATCTGTTTGTTCTTATTTCAGATGTGCTATAAACTATGCATGGTGGAAAGGGTAAATGGAATTAACTAATGGACGCTCATAATTTAGGCAGCAAAAACCAGAATTAATGTATTATCCCACTGTAGCATTTTAGTACTCGCCAATCCAAACTTTCTTTCCGGGGAAAATATGTGATTAAGACATTTTCCATCTGCTTTCAGCAGAGATCGGAGAAGATCCCCATAAGTGACTCTCTACTAAAAATTCTTTAAAAAAAGAAAAAGCCTATAAAATGATTATTATCTTAGGGGCCTATTTCACAAATGAATGTTCAGTGGCACAGAAATGAAAACTAAAATAAAATAAAATAAAATCCACCTGTGCTAGAGAAGCCTTCCGCCCCACAGCAAAAACATGCGCAGATACTATAGAGCGCATAGGAAAGAAGGGGATGTGCTTGGGAGAGTGGGCGGCTGCATGCCCGTGATTAATCTAAATTCCTTCTGTGTGAAGTGGAGACGTGAAGAAAAACACTGCAAGATGAGCGAGAAAGCCCAACAGACCAAGCAGGGCGGATTTTAACTCGGCCCTCTCCCCACCAAAAACCGCGAGCCCTTCCTTCCATCCCGAGAAAGAGCCACGGTCACAGCGCCTTCTGGAAGGGACAGGACAGCACCTCCGCGGATAGGGACGCTCTGAGGGTCTCCCGAGGTGCCTGGCGAAAGGGGCCGGCGCGGGACGCCCCGAGCGCTCCCCTAGAGAAAGCGGGAACTCGCCGGGCTCGGCGGCTGCACTCCTTCGCCGGCTCCCGCGCAGGCCCCCGCGGCACCGCCTCGCCTCCCTTTCCCCCCAGCAAACCTGTTTCCCAGCCGGGACCCTTCGGACCGAAGGCTCGGCCCCCACCCAGACTCTCGAGGGTTAGAGCTGGGGCCCGAGCCGGCCAGCTCCGAGGTCCACTCCACCTGCCTGCCGGCAGCCGGGCTTCCCCGCGACGATGTCTGCCTTCGGCCTCCACGCTCGGGTCTCCGCGCCTCCGCGCCTCCGCCTCGGCCCTGTACTCTGCCTTTCCGACGCGGACGCTCCTCGGCTCCCGGGCTGCACTGGCGGCGGCACCTCCCGCGCGGGGCAGGGTCCTCCTGCCTTCGCCAGGCCAACCGAGGCGCCGTCGGTCCGCAACCCTGCGCCCACCGGGGCAGCCAGGGCGCCGACGGCCGGGTCCCCGAGGCGCGGGCCGGGGTACCTGCACGGGCAGCCAAGGAGAACTGGGTGTCCGCACGACGAAAGCGCGCTGCCTCTCCCCGGGAACCGGGCGAAGCCACCGTCCCGCCCGGCAACTTCACGGGCGGCCTCCGCTCCGAGGGACGCCAAGAACAACTGGTCCTCAGCCCTTTGCCCCTGGCCGGCTCCAGGCAGTTCTGACGTCCGCTCCCCCGACGGTCAGCCACAGACCCTTACCCACCACTCCCACAGCACCAAGGACGGAAAATAACGACTGTCACCAGTCCGCCCGTTCCCGACCGACACCCTGCCTGGGAGCTCGCCCCAAACCACAGGGGTGCCCCTGAGACCTGGCAGCTTCCCGACCGACCCCCATCTCTGGCTAGGACGAAAGGCGCACCCCATCCTCGCAGCCGCGGCCCGCGGGCCTGCGTCCATCGCGCGCGCAGCACCTACCCTGGCGCGCCGGTCCGGACGTGGGTGGCGCGGCGCTAGTGGGAGGCGGACATGGACCACGCGCCCTCCATGCGCCACACGGAGAAGGCGTAGCTGAGGCGCTCGTGGGCCACGTAGCTGCAGCTGGTCATCTTATTGTCCATCTCGTCGCTCTGCAGGACCTGGTAGAGGAAGTCTATGTACCTGGCGGCCAGCTTGAGCGTCTGGATCTTGCTGAGCTTGTCCGAGGGCAGCGTGGGGATGATCTTGCGCAGCGCCGCGAAGGCCTCGTTGAGCGACTGGGTGCGCTGGCGCTCGCGCACGTTGGCCAGGATGCGCTGGCTCTGCAGCTCCTCGAAGGACTGCGCGCTCGGGCTGCCCTTCTTGCCGCGCTTGCCGGGGGTCGGGCTGCCATCTTCGCTCGACTTCTTGCTGTAGCGCCGTTTCCGGCCGAAGCGCTTGGGCTGCCGCTCGAGCTCCTCCTCGCTGGTGCCCAGGCTGTCCACGGGGGACACGGGCGAGCTGGAGCCCTCCTCCATGGCGCCCGCCCGGCGCGCGAGGGGCTGGGGGCGCCGGGCGCAGAGCGCGCGCCGCTGGCCAAGCCCGCGGTCGCCGAGCACACGCTCCCCGAGTTGCTCGAAAGGCTCTGATTTCAAGGCCGGCTTGTGCAAAACCGAGGTCTCCGGGAGAGGAAGTTATTCTAACTTTTTTGGAAACCCTAGCCGGGCTGGGTTGCTAAATAGTTGTCAGTAGCAAGGGCGGCGCGCTGATTGGTCGCCGCGAACGGGGGCAGGACGAGTTCTGGGGCCTCCGCCGGTCGCCCCCGCCCCCCGGCGCGGCACTTTCAGTTTTGCCTCCCCCTTCGGCCCGGGCCGCGGCGGGCACCGGGGACTGCCGGGTCCTCGCGCGCGCCGTCCGCGCCTCCACCCTGGGCTCTGACCGCTCTCCGGCCGCGCCGCGTGCTCAGCCGATCCCGCTTTGTCCGCTCTTTAACGGGAGATCGGGCCCCGCCGGGCTGCGGGGTCTCTCCCGCTGCGCGAGGGGTGCGGGAGGCAAGTCCTATCCTAGATGCGCTCTCAGGAGGTGAGGACGCGGCGGGGAGCCCCCGGGGACGCCCGGGCCAGTATGAGCCTTGCCTGTCCCCGGGCGCACAGCGAGTTGGCGAGGTGGCCCGCACGTTCGGCCAGGGGAGGGGGACGTGCCGGACCAGTGGCCCCGTACGCTGGCGGGCTGACACTCGGGTGCCTCGGAGGCGCGGCTACCTACGGCCGCGCCCCGGGGATCGGTGGAGACGCGCGGCCCGCTTTGCCCAGCTGTTGTATGGGGGAGTGTCTCACCCCAACTTGCGGAGGAGCCCCGGTCCCCGACGCCCTTCGCAGGCGGTCCTTCTAAGTACGTTGAAACCTCAGCACCAGCGCGAGCCTCCGCGGGAGCGCCGCGTGCCCACCAAGCCCACCTGCCTGGCCCACCCCGGGGTAGACAGCCCGGCGAAGGCGCCGGCTAGGCCGCGGGGCCGAGCCCCAGCCCCGGGGCTCCCCCTCTGCGAATCGGCCGGGGACGGAGGGCGGTCTGGGGAGGCGCCCGGCCTCCCCTACACTGGGCGCCTGCGGGCAGCCCGAGCGGCCGCTGCGCGGGACCCCGGCCCGGCTTCGGCTGGCGACCCGGGCGGGGGCCGCCGGCCCCGCGCCATCTGGACGCCGAGCGCGGGCGCGTTTGAAGTGGTTCGGGGGCTCTTTGTTCGCCAGGCGGCTCTGGCTCGGGGCCTGGAGGTGGTTTACGGCCTGGATGCCTTTGAACCTATTCCCAGGTGAACCGGGCTCAATTAGGCCCGGGCCTGAGCGGGCTGTCAGGCGAGCCGCGTGATCAAGGGCGCGCTGGGCCCTTTTATTGCGGTTGAACTCGGGGCCGGGGGAGCTCGGCCTCGGCTGCTCATAGGCGGGCCGCGACCCCAGCGTTAGGAAACCCGAGGGCGAGGGCTGCGCTTGCGGCCGGGCGGCTCAGGGCGGCCCCCACAGCCGGCGATTGCGGGGCAGAGCAGCGGGGAGAGGCCCTGCACTACGCGGCCGCGTCCCTGCGCTGTGGGCTTGCAGCTTCTCCTGGGCGGGCCCGCGGGCCGCAGGGTCCTAGACTGCAGCGACCTGGGAGTCGCCGCGCCCCGTCCGCCTCGCCTGACCGCCCGCCCCCTTCTCCAGCTCTGCTATGGCCTTCACAGTATCCAACGCAGCGCTTTCCCTGTCTCTTTAAAAAAAAGTCTAAATAAAAAACTTAAGGAACAAAAGAGAGGGCAAGAAAGGCCCGGGGAGCGATCTGGCCTCGCAGGGCCGCAGCCTCCCCGAGGCTTAGCTCCTCTAAGAGGGGACGTTCGCCTTCGGAGACATTAAGGACTTGCTGCTCTTAACCTCCCTGTGTCACTTCAGTGTGGGGAGCCAGCCCCAGAGCACCGCTTCCGCCCAGCTTAGATAAGTCCAGAGACATCCCTCCACCCTCCCCCTGCCCTTGAACCGAGCAGAGGAGTCGGCCTGGTAGCCTGCTCCACCCGGCTGTCTGTCTCACTGCGCTTGGGCCTGAGAATAATGTCTGGAAGTTGGGGTCTGTGACCCAGTCATCTACCTAAGCTGCAGCAGGAGGTGGAGTGGGCTTGTGAGGCACTGACAACTGATGTCCAAGTAACACTGTTGCCTACAGGTAAGATTCTCCTGTAGGAAAATCCGGTTTAAAAATTTCCCCTTGAAAATTCGCTCAGGAGGGCACAGGACAAGCCCGCATTATAACACTTGTACCCTTGCCTTGTACACATGCGTGCTAAGTCGCTTCAGTCGTGTCTGACTCTTTGTGACCCTATGGATTGCAGCCCACCAGGCTCCTCTGTCCATGGGATTCTCCAGGCAAGAATCCTGGAGTGGGGTGCCATTTCCTCCTCCAGGGGATTTTCCCAGTCTTAGCACAAGGCTTAAAAGCATGGTTCCCTCTGTGCCTGGTGGGTGTGGTGGCTGGGTGCTCACTCTCCTTTGCATCCTTGTTCTACTACCTTCCTGAATCACAGGGGATGAAAGCCTGCAAATGACCTCGCGAGACCTTTGGCGGCCCTGGTCTGCAAGATGTCATCTTACCAGGTGCGGGAAGGAAGAGGGCTGAGGCTCTGCTTGCTCCTGTCCAGGGTGGAGGTGTTTGATTGCTCTTGGTAATGCAGTGTCTAGTCACATCTAGAGGGGAGGGAAGGCGTCACTTTTCTGGAGCGGAACCCAGCAGCCCCGGGGGGCTGGCAGAGATGGCAGTGTCAGTCGCTCCCTGATTCCAGCCCAGTTCTGGAACCAGTTTTCCTGGTATCGAGAGGCAAGGGCTCCACAACTGCACTGCAGTTTGCAAGTCCGTCCAAAACACTCTACCTGGAATCTGTCCTCAATTCCACTGCAATTATGTCATAGTCCCTAATAAGTTGTTTCCCACATAAACCAGCCACACTGTGGGCCCTGTTCTCTGCCAAAGAACCCCAAGACAGCCCACTCTGGACTGGGATGTGGAAGACAAACACCAGGGCTCTCCCCAGGGGGCCTAGTTTTCTTGACAACACTCACTTGTAATGTGAGATAACACGGGCCTTTGCCACACATTTAGGAATGCCTTTAAGATCAAATCAACAACTAACTCACACTATGATTTTTTTTTTCACATGGAATATATATACCAAATTTCAATTGAAAAACAACACTGGAAAGATCAACAGTGGCCTGAAAATAATGGAAAGAGAGAAGAGAGTGTAGGACTCTGGGACAGAAGCCAGTCTCCTCTGCATAAACCTTGTTCTGTAGATTCTACTTTGGAAGCATATAGATGTTCCACATAATTATTTAAAAATTGAACCAAAATGAGGAAAAAATAGAAATCCCTAAAAAGTCAAATGCAAAATCAGACAGATGTACCTAATTTTGTATCATCTTGGTGGCTTACCCAAGCAGGCAGGAATAATTAAAGATCGCTTTAAACGCTGCAATTTACTGCATGCTGTCCTGGAGGGGTACACTGCAAAGGAGAGAGGAAAGAAGCCAATCAAGTCTGAATCTGTTTTCGGTATTCATATTCCTAGTAACAGTATCGCTGTTGTCATTCTGAAACTGTGAGCTAAAGCAAGTTATTATGGTTACATCTTTGGGAGTCAAGATTTCCAGCCTAAAAGAAGAGAGATACAAATATACAATGAAAGAAGTAATAGTGTGTCTTACTAAATTTGCTGGAAATATCAATATGAGCTCACTTTGTACTTCCTCTTACATCATGCATCTGCTGACCCTGACCATTGAAAAGACACAGAAGCATCGGGTGACCCAGGGGCAGTGAGCACCGCTGGCATCCAGTTTATGGTCTCTCCTTGAAGAAATAGCTTAACTAAGGGCTGGAGCAAGACTTGGACAAGGTAAACGTGGTGCATCATTTTCACCAGAGAGCAAGGAGCTTTCTGTGACTCCTGGTCTTGCTGGAATCTTGTCACTGCATAAGAGCTTCCCAACCATGGTGGACTGGGAGAAGCTATCATCCAATGTGGTTCTAGGAGTTGTTGTTCAGTCACTAAGTTATGTCCAACTCTTTGTGACCCCATGAACTGCAGCACGCCGAGCTTCCTTCCCTGAGTTTGCTCAGACTCCTGTCCACTGAGTTGTTGATGCTACCCAACCATCTCATCCTCTGTCATCCCCTTCTCTTCTTGCCCTCAATCTTTCCCAGCATCAGGGTCTTTTCTAATGAGCTGGCTCTTCGAATCAGGTGGCCAGAGGATTAGAGCTTCAGCTTCAGCACCAGTCCTTCCAAAGAATATTCAGGACTTATTTCCTTTAGGATTGACTGGTTTGATCTCCTTGCAGTCCAAGGGACTCTCAGGAGCCTTCTCCAACACCACAGTTTGAAAGCACCAAACTTTAATGAGCTTCACTTTAATTCATGACTCAGGAAGGCTGTTTTCTCTCCCCATCCCCACCCTTTTTAAATAGTTCCTTTGAGTTCTCACTGTCCTGTCTTGTTGGTTTTTAATCTTGAAATCTGTTACTTACGTCTTCTGCCCTCTCCTTCCCCCTCCCCACTGAACCCTGCTCTTCAGACTTTGCACTTTCCAGTGGAGCCCAGCAGATCCTGTTGACTCTGATGGGTGCAGAGATAACATGACTTGTGGTCACGCTCTAATAAAAACATGCACTTTGTTGCTCACTGCGGAGAGAAATGGACAGGAGTCAGAGAGTATTGGTTCAGGCCTTTTACCATCACTGACTCTGTGCTTAGTATCAGAGCTAAGAAGCGGAGTAGGAACCACATAACAGAGACATCACGATGCAGCACATCGAGGGGCGTGGTGGAGTGGTGAACCCCAGCTGAGAAGGGCGAGCACGGCAGGTCAGGGAGGCTGGGAAGGACATCAGCCAAGGGTGAGTGAGTCCGCCAGGAGATGTGAGGATGTGCAAGACCCACGGGGTGAAGGAGGCCTGGGTGTCTCCACTGTGGGCGGGCTCCTGCAGTTGGGAGCTCAGAAGATCAGTGGCCGGTGCTCTCTTGGTTTCAGGTAATCCGCATACTGCCTGTACCTGCTTAACAGAAAAAGAATTTGCTCACTACTCAGGGAGCTCAGGCTCCAGTGGGCTGCAGGTTTAGCGGGATCCAGGGCTTTCAGTGATGTTGTATCTCTCTGTTCCCTCTCCACCCTCAGCTGTACTTCCCTCTGTGTGTGGGCCTCACTCTGTCTTGGTGCAAGGGGGCCTCCCCCTTCTGCCTCAGGGTGACAGGCATCACACTCCAGAGTCGTATGCCCCTGGGGTGGCATCGCTGATTTGACACAGTTTTCTCCTCTTGCTTCAGCATAAAAGGTGAGCATGGAACCCCATCTGGCTGGATTCCACCATGTGGCTGGGGGCCCCGAGAGTGCGTAGGTTCCCCCGGAAGAGACACTGGACCCATGAGCAAGGCGTGTACAATGCACGGTGCAGTGGCACCGTGGATGAAGGCTGGGGCCAGGCTCTCCAGAGTCTCAGAAGACCAGTTACCAAGGTTGGATTTCCTTCTGAAGGCGATGGAGACCAGAACAGTGTTCTAAGGAAAGATGTGATGACCAACTTTTATTTTGAGAGAAGTTGACAGCCACTTGGGAGGTGATAGCCAACTGGGAAACTGTTGAAATAGCTGACCTAGGAACCAAGGAACCAGGGAACCAGGCAAAGGCAAGTCATGAGGTGGGGAGGATGAGGAGGGATTTAAGAGAGAGGCTTCAGGATTTGATTGTGAGGAAGTCAGGATTCGATGTCCTGTCATTGACCAGCATTAGGGCCAAGGTTAGTCCTTGGATTAGGGACTTGGCTTAGGGTCTTCCTCTCAGTGGGACTCAGTTGCCCCTCTGTGAAACAACAGGTTGGGGTGAAAGATTCCTGAGGTTCCCTGAACATGACAGTGTCCAGGCTCTGTTTTCAGAAACTGAAATCCAAGTTTTGGAATTTAAGCTTCTTGTCACACTTGGATGCATTGTGGAGTTTTAGAAAGGCAGGGGGCAGGGTGGATACTTGCAGAACCTAGGGACTCTGATTTTCTTTAATCTAAGTAATGTGCAGGGGAGCCTTGGTGACCACACATGCCCTGACCCCTCATAAAGTCCTTGCCCTCCTGTGGCCTGGTCATAAACTTTCCTGAAAAGGTCATGTGAATTTATCGTCCCCAATACTTTATAATTAGAAATTACGGTCTCCCTTCCACATGACACTTTTGAGTTTTAGCAGATCTTAAATTAAAACTGTATAGGTGTTTCAAAATGTTCTTTGGAAAACTTGAAATGAGCAAGTTGAAAATTCGATAAGGTCCTGAACACTTATCTAAATAAACATAACAAATTCGACCTAGAATGTTTTAGAGAACACATGTGGAATTAAGTGTGTGCGTTAAAACTCCGATTGTATCTTAAATATAAAAACTCTCGTCAAAGAAGTTTTCTAGGGGAAACACTTCAGGGTGTATGGCAAATTTCTCTTTTATAGAGGTCACCAGAGCGGTGAGGAAGTGGGTTGCAGGGCTCTCCCAAGTGACCGGGAGACAGAGCGATTGGCTGCCCTTGTTTAAAGAAGAAAATGTGTGTTTGTGTGTGTGTGTTTACGTAGGGATAAAGGGCAAGATGAACTTCCCCAGGCTACACATTTTTTTAAGCATTTTTAATTATTTTACTTGACTCTCTGTTCCTGCTTCATTTCTTGATCTCATACTTTAGGGAAGATGGGTAAATAACAACCAAGAATACCTCCCTTTCCCCTCCTTTTGGGTGGAAATCTGGTCAGAAGCTGGTAGGGTCCTGAGTCCCACTCCAGGTTTCTCCCTCTAATTTGCCTACTCCTTCCTGGCTCTGCTGACTTTCCCTTCCTCCTCTTCAAAGAGGCCCTCACACCTGACTCCAAGGAGATGCTATCTGAACTCTGGATATAGAGGAAAGTGAGTTTTGTTTTATTTTTCTGATGGACGCTCCCCCCTTCCCCCACTGAGGAACAATTCATGAACACTGATAACAAAGGAGGGAGGTGTCACCTTTATTTCCCTGGGCCACACAGGAAGTATTTTGCCCATACATGGTACAACTTTTGGGCGTGACTTCTATACTCTGGATCTGTTCTGAAATCTGTGGCTTGCTGGCTCATGGCTGAACAGCTTGGATCATAATCGATTATATTTTTGGCTGTACAGAGGTTTGCAGTTGAAGAGGAAAATGTTTGCACTCCTTTTCCATTTTTACAGTCTTCGTGTAAAAACTCTGGAATATTGTGTTTTTTAAATCCCGCAGGAAAAGTTTTTGGATATACTAATATTCAAATAATGGCAATGCGGGAGAGCCTCAAGTAACTAGGTGTTTTCTTACTGATCAGATTGATGAAGAGCAAGGTGAAGGAGGAGGAGAGAAGATGTAAAGATGCTGGTTACGTCAATTAAGAAAGAAAACAAAGCAAGAACAGAGGCCAGCCCACCAGCTCTTGTTGCTGGGGTGGGTAGAGAATGGTCCAGCTGCCCTCCCCACGTCCTCTCCTGACTCCTCTGCTGTGTGTTTTGAGACACTGAGACCCCCAGCCAATAAGCAACTATATTCCATATACTCAAGCAGGAAAGTGGTTCTAAGTTATGGAATGAAGAACTGGATCTCTTTCTCCTTTTTTGAAGGCATGAGTATGTGTGCTTAGTCACTCAGTTGTGTCCAACTCTGCAACCTCATGGACTGTAGCCCACCAATCACCTACCCCAATAAACTGCACCCATTTTGAATTTAAAATGTGATGCCTTTTGACGAATGTGGAACCACCTCTTCAGTGCAGACATTTCCATCACTCTGGAAATTCCCTTATGCCCCTTGCAGTCAATCACCTCTTCCTCCCCAGCCACCAGCACCCACAGATCTAATTTATGTGCCTCTTTTGCTTTTTCCAGAAAGTCATAAAAATGAAGTGGTACAGGACATAGCCCTTTGTGTTGGCTTTTTACACTTAGAACACTGCCTTTTAGATCCATCCACAATGCACGCATGCTGAGTATCCTGTTATATGGAGACACTATAGTCTGTTCATCCATCTATCAGCTGATGGACGTGGGGGTTGTATCTGGCTTTTGGTAATATGAATAAAGCTGCATTTAAGACCTTTTTCTTCTGTCTCAGGTAAATACCTAGGAGTGGGATTCTTGAATCCTATATAAGTAGATACTTAAGAAGAAACTGCTCAACTGTTTTCCAAAGTGGCAGGACCATTTTGCATTCCCACCAACAATGTATGAAATTTCAGCTGGGATGGCTATAAACAACAAAAACCCAAAAAATACCAAGAGTGGACAAGGATGTGGAAACATTGGCAGTCTCACACCTTGCTGATTAGGGTGTAAAATGGCTCAGCAACCCAGAATGACAGTTTGGTGATACCTCAATAGGTTAAATATAGAATGATCACATGACCCAGCAATGCCACCCTTGGGTACTAAATATGCCAAATAATTGAAAATAGGTGTTCAGCAAAGCCTGTACACAAATGTTTATAACAGTTATTCAAAATTGCCAAAACATGGAAACAGCACAAATGTCCACTGATGGATGGACAGATTTACAAAACACGGTGTAGCCATACAATGGAATATTATTCAGTCTTTAAAAAGAATGAAGTACTTATTGGATATCACTTATATATAGAATCTAAAAAATATAACATACTAGTGACTATAACAAAATAGAAGCAGACTCACAGATCTAGAGAACGAGCTAGTAGTTACCCGTGGGGGTGGTGAGGGGAGATTTAGGGGTGGGAGAGTAGGAGGTACAAACTGTTGGGTGTAAGATGGGCTCAAGGATGTATTACACAGCTTGGGAAATACAGCCAATATTTGGTAATAACTGTAAATGGAAAGTAACCTTTCAACATCATGTAACAAAATTTTTAAAAATAAGGAATGATATACTGATGTATGCCAAAAAATGGATGGACCTTAACAACATTATATAAAATGAAATAAGCCAGGGGGAAAAATCACATATTGTATGGTTCCATTTATATGAAATGTCCAGAAGAGGCAAATCCATAGAGACAGAAATTAGATTAGTAGTTGCCAGGGGTTAGGAGGAGGGGATGTATTAATCATGTTTTCCATTTTCTGTATTTTATAATGCTTTGACTTCTTGGGGCCTCCTGGGCCCTAAGAGGGACTGCCCCTCCCAGAGTCAGCTGATTCCTGGAGATAGCAAACAGCTTGCCTTAGGACATCCCTTTTGATATGTAAACCAACCCAGCTCCTCTGTCTGGAACACAGTTCCTTCCCTAAAGTACCCCAGGACCAGTTAACCAACAATTCGGGTCCATCTTCACAGACCCAGCTGCTCAAAGTGTTTCACTCTCCAACCCGAAGTCTGCTAAACTCGCTAGCCCACCTTGACTTGCCAGCTACACACAGACCATGATACAGTCTCCCACCCACACGTCCCCCTCTCACCTACCTCCTGACCTCCCTGGCATTTTCTCCAGCGGCCCTGCTGTCTCTTTCCTTGGATCTGTAAGTATAAAAAGTTCCTGCTTCCTGACAGTCACATTTGTTTCTGTGTGCCTTTGCTCACCTAATTAAAGCAAACCCCAGGAACATTTAAAACGGGGGGAATAGGAAGTGACTTTAATGTGTATAGGTTTACCGTTTGGGTTGATAACAATATTCTGGAATTAGGTAGTGGTATTCATGGGGTAGCAAAGAGTCGGACATGACTGAGCGACTGAACTGAACTGAATGGCTGCTCAGCGTTGTGAATGTGCTAACTGTCTCTAAGGGTAAATTTTATTCTCTATTTTGCATGTCTACGTAGACAATCATGTTGTCTATGAATAAAATGTTTGCATCCGTTCTTTCTTATTATGTGCCTTTTATTCTGTTTTCTTGTCTTATTGCACTGGGTAGGACCACCATACAATTCTGAAAAGAAAAAAAAAAATGTTGTGAGCAGAAACCCTTGCCTTTTTCCCAAATGCAGGAGAGAAATAGTCAGATTCTTGCCATCAAGTATGATATTAGATGTAGACTTTTCATTGGTTCTCTTTATCAGGTTGAGGAAATTCCCTTCTACTTTTAGTTTTCTTAAAGGTTTTGTAATGAATAGGTGTTGGATTTTGCCAGATTCTCTTTATTCATCTGTGGAGTTATCATATTGTTTTCTCTTTTTCAGTCTGTTAGTACAGCAAATTACATTCACTGATTATATATGTCGAACCAATTTTGCATCTCTCAGGTGAAGTCTGCTTAAACATGATTACTCTTTCTTTTTATATATTGCTGGATTTAGTTTGCTAATATTTTGTTAAGAGTTTTTATGTCTAATGTGGCTGTTTGTAACATCTTTCCTTGGTTTGGACATGAAGATAATATTGGCCTCATAAAATAAGTTGGCAGTTGTTCCCTCCACTTGTATTTTCTGGAAGAGATTGTGTAGAATGGATATTATTTCTTTCTTGCTGTACTCAGTCATGTCCAACTCTTTCTGCCAGGCTTTTCTGCTCATGGAATTTCCCAGGCAAGAATACTGGAGTGGGGTGCCATTTCCTACTCCAGGGGATCTTCTCAATCCAGGGATTGAACCCATGTCTCTTGTGTCTCCTGCATTGACAGACAGATTCTTTACCACTAGTACCACCTGGGAAGCCCCATTTCTTTCTTAAATGTTTGGTAGTATAAGTTCATGAAGACATCTAAGTCTGTACTTTTCTTTGTAGAATCCAAAGAAATTCAATTCACTATGAATTTAATTTCTCTAACAGAGGTAGGATTATTCAGGTTATCTGTTTCTTCTTGGGAGAATTTTGGCAGCTTGTGCCTTTAAAGAAATTGTTTCATTTCATCTACTTTGTAAAATTTGTGAAGTTGTTAATAACTTTCTCTAATTGTCCCTTTAATTCCTATGCTATCTGCCTTATCCTTAACATTCTCTTTTTTCTTCTCCAGTCTGTATAAGTGGTTATCAATTTAATGCTTCTATTGATTCTTTTCTGTTGTTTCTCTGTTTCTGTGTTATTTCCTTCTGCTTGCTATGGCTTTAATTTGCTCTTCTTTTTATAGTTTTCTAAGTTGGAAGCTTGGGGAGTTGATGTGAGAAGTTTCCTCTTTTCAGTATTTATGTTTTTATTTATTTAGCTGCCAGGTCTTAGTTGTGGCATGAGGGATCTTCAATCTTCATTGCAGCGTGTAAAGTCCTTAGTTCCTGCATGCTAACTCTTAGTTGTGACGTATAGGATCTAGTTCCTTAACCAGGAATTGAGCCTAGGCTCCTTGCAAGGGGATTGCGGCTTCTTAGCCACTGGACCACCAGGGAACCCCTCTTCTTTTCTAATATAAGTAGTTAATGATGTAAGTTGCCTGAGGCATTGCTGTACCTTCATCCTACAAGTTTTAACATATTTTCCTTTTCCAGTATTCAAATTATTTTCTGATTTATCATGTGTATCTTCTTTGACTGGATTATTTGCTGTTTAATAGTCAAATATTGGGATTTCCAGATGTTCTGTTGTTGGTTTCTGGGTTAGGTACATTACAGTTAAAAAAAAAATATATATATATATATATATATATATATATATATTTCATACAACTTCATTCTTTTAAATTTTGTTGAGACTGGTTTTATGGCTGTATGTTCTATCTTGGTAAATATTCAGTAGACACTTGAAAATAACATTGTTTGCAGTGTACTAAATCATGTCAGTTAGTTCAAATTGATTGACCTTTTCAAATCTTCTACAGCCTTATTAATTTTTTATATATTTTGTTGGTATCAGCTACTGAGAGAGGAGTGTTGAAATCTCTTGCTATCATTGTGGGTTTGTCCATTTTTCACTTTAATTCTCTCAGCTTTTGCTGTATGTATTTTGAGGCTCCCCCCTTAGTAGGGAGAGACACAATTAAGATTATGTTTTCTTGATGGACTGGCTAATGTGTCCATTTACAAGGTACCTCTTTTTCTTTGTAATAGTCCTTGTTCTAAATTTTAGTCTTTCTAATATTCATATAACCACTTCAGCTTTCTTTTGACTGATGTTTGCATGATATATATTTTTTCTATCTCTTTACTTTTAACCTTTCTATGGCGATATACTTAAAAGGTTGTTCTTTTTTCTTTTAAGTATATAGTTGTCTTGTTTTCTTCCAATTTTACAATCTCTGTCTTTTAAATGGAGAATCTACATTTAATGTAACCATTCACATAGCTGAATTTAAATCTTGTATCTTGTGTCTTGTTTTCTATTCTGTTACTTTGTTTGTTTTTTCCTGTTTTTGAGTCTTCTTTCAGATTAATTAAATATTGGTGTATATTCAATTTTGCTTTACAACTGGCTTATTTTCCTCCCCCCCCTCCACTCTCTCTGTTGTTTTCCTAAGCTTTACAATATGCACCTTTAACTTACCATAATCTGTCTCCAAATACTACTTTTCCCTTCACACACTACTGCATGAAACTTAAAATAGTTTATTTCCACTTTTCCCTCCTACTCACTGCTTTTGTTATCATACTTTTACTTCCACATGTGTGAAAAGTCCTACCATATCATTACTGTTTTTTGTTTTAGACAGTTCTTTACCTTTGGAATAGATTAAAATATAATTTTCATTTACTCATTTGTACCAGTTCTGGCACTCCTCATTCATTGGTGTATACTCAGATATACATCTGGTATCACTGGTATCACACTTTCTGCCTGAAGAACTTTCTTTAATAATTTTTTTTTGTAGTGAAAGAAGATGAGGAAAGAACTGACTCAGTTGTTATTGGTCTTAAAAAGTGTCTGTTCTGCTTTCTCCTTTGAAAGACATTCAGTATTTGCACAATCTATAAACTGCTGGGTGGACGGCAGCTCCTACCTCTCGTCTCTCAAAGGTGCCACTCCACTGCCATCTGGCTTTTAAAGTCTCTGACCAAAAAAAATAAAATAAAATAAAGTCTCTGACCAAGAGTCTTCTGAACTCTTGTCTTTGTTCCTCTGTGTACAGAGGATATTTTTTTTCCTCCAGCTTCTTTAAAGATCTTGTCTTTATCTTTGGTTTTTAAATATTCAGCTATGACTGGAAAAGATCAATCCTCATCTCAGTTCCCAAGAAGGGCAGTGTTAAAGAATGTTCAAACCACCAGCGATTGCATTCATCTCCCATGCTAGTAAGGTTATGCTTAAAATCGTCCAAGCTAGGCTTCAACATTACATGAACCAAGAACTTCCAGATGTTCAAGCTGGGTTTAGAAAAGGCAGAGGAACCAGATATCAAATTGTCAACATTTGCTGGATCATAGGGAAAGCAAGGGAATTCCAGAAAAATATCTACCTCTGTTTCATTGACCACGCTAAAGCCTTTGACTGTGTGGATCATAACAAACTGTGGAAAACTCTTAAAGAGATGGGAATACCAGACCATCTGACCTCTCCTGAGAAACGTGTGTGCAGATCAAGAAGCAACAGTTAGAACCCTGTATTGAACAATTGATTGGTTCGGGATTGAGAAAGCAGTATAAGAAGGCTGTTTATTGTCACCTTGTTTATTTAACTTATGTGCAGAGCACATCACGTGAAATCCTGAGTTGGATGACTTACGACATGGAATCAAGATTTCCAGGAAAATATCAATAACCTCAGATACACAGATGATACCACTCTAATGGCAGAAAGTGAAGAGGAATTAAAGAGCCACGTGATGAGGGTGGATGAGGAGAGAGAAAAAGCTGGCTTAAAACTCAATACTAAAAAAAACTAAGATCATGGCATCCAGTCCCATCACTTCATGTAAATGGAAAGGGAAAAGGTAGAAGGAGTGACAGATTTCCTCTTCTTGGGCTCTAAAATCACTGCAGGTGGTGACTGCAGTCATGAAATTAGAAACCAGTTGCTTCTTGGCAGGATAGCTATCATGAACCTAGACAGCGTGTTAAAAAGTAGAGACATCACTTTTCCGACAAAGGTCTATATAGTCAAGGCTGTGGCTTTTCCAGTGGTCATGTATGGATGTGAGAGTTGGACTATAAAAGAAAGAAGCTGAGTGCCGAAGAATTGATGCTTTTGAACTGTGGTGTTGGAGAAGACTCTTGAGAGTCCCTTGGACTGCAAGGAGATCCAACCAGTCCATCCTTAAGGAGATCAACCCTAAATATTCATTGGAAGGACTGGTGCTGAACTTGGGCAAACTACGGGAGATGGTGAGGGACAGGGAAGCCTGGTGTGCTGCAGTCCATGGGGTCAAGAGGAGTTGGACAAAACTTGGCGACTGAACAGCAACAATAAAATGATCTGTTTCCTGTCATGATTTGTTTTTACTCTGCTTGAGGTACTTTGAGCTTCTCAGATTTTTTTTGCTGTTGTTTTTCAGTCAGTCATGTCCAACTCTTTGCAACCCCATGAACTGCAGCACACCAGGCTTCCCTGCCCTTCACTGCCTCCCTGAGTTTGCTCACACTCATGTCCACTGAGTCAGTGATGCCATCCAGCCATCTCATCCTCTGTCATCCCCTTTTCCTCTTGCCCTCAATCTTTCCCAGCATCAGGGTCTTTTCCAATGAGTCAGCTCTTTGCATCAGGTGGCCAAAGGATTGGAGCTTCAGCTTCAGCATCTGTCCTTCCAATGAATATTCAGGACTGATTTCCTTTCGGATTGACTGGTTTGATCCCGTTGCTGTACAAGGGACTCTCAAGAGTCTTCTCCAACACCACAATTTGAAAGCATAAATTCTTTGGGGCTCAGCCTTCTTTATGGTCCAACTCTCACATCTGTACATGACTACTGGAAAAACCATAGCTTTGACTAGACGGACCTTTGTTGGCAAAGTAATGTCTCTGCTTTTTAAAATGCCGTCTAGGTTGGTCATAGCTTTTCTTCCAAGGAGCAAGCATTTTTTAATTTCATGGCTGCAGTCACCATCTGCAGTGATTTTGGAGCCCAAGAAAATAAAGTCTGTGACTGTTTCCATTTTTTCCCCATCTATTTGCCATGAAGTGATGGGACCGGATGCCACGATCTTAGTATTTTAAATGTTGAGTTTTAAACCAGCTTTTTCACTCTCCTTTTTCACCTTCATCAAGAGGCTCTTTAGTTCCGCTTCGATTTCTGCCATTAGGATGGTATCATCTCCATATCTGAGGTTACTGATATTTCTCGCGGCAATCATAATTCCAGCTTGTGCTTCATTCAGCCCAGAATTTCAAATGATGTACTCTGCATATAAGTTAAATGAGCAGGGTGACAATATACAGCCTTGATGTACTCCTTTCCCAATTTTGAACCAGTCTTTGATTTTTAGTTTATTGTTTCTCTTTATTGTGGTGCATTATCAAATTCTGACACACAAATCTTTCTCTTGCTGATTTCTTTTGATCCTTCCCTTCTCATATCAGGACTGAAATCATGTATGCTAGATTGCTTTTTATTTCCCCACAGTTCATGGATGCTCCGTTTCATTTTTTTGTTTTGTTTTTTCTTGCTCTCGGTGTGTATATGGTGTGTCAGCTTGGATAATTTTTATTGACCTAACTTCAAGTCTAACGGAATTTTTTTAATCTGCTAAATCCAGATTTTTTTAATCTGTTATGTCCAAATTTCCAATAACCTTGTTGAAGGAATTCTTCATCTCTAATATGGTAGGCTAACATTTTTCTTTCTTGCATTTGCATTTGACTGCTATTTATGATTTTATTCTGCTGAAATTTCTCATGTGTTCTGACATGCTATTTACCTTATCCTCTACCTTATTTGGGGGAAGGGAATGGTGGCCCACTCCAGTATCCCTTCCTGGAGAATTCCATGGACAGAGGAGCCTGTACAGTCCATGGGATCGCAAAGAGTCAGACATGACTGAGCGACTAATACACACACCACCTTATTTGTTATATTAAAGTGAAAGTGAAGTCTCTCAGTCGTGTCCGACTCTGTGCGACCCCATGGACTGTAGCCCACCAGGCTCCTCCGTCCATGGGATTTTCCAGGCAAGAATACTGGAGTGGGTTGCCATTTCCTTCTCTGGGGGATCTTCCCGACCCAGGGATCGAACCTAGGTCTCATGCAGTGAAGGCAGATGCTTTACCATCTGAGCCACCTAAATAAGTTACTTATTATACTGACTACAGTTTCAGAGGATTAGCTGGTTGGGTGGCATCACTGACTCAACAGCCAAGAGTTTGAGCAAACTCTGGGAGATAGTGAAGGACAGGGAAGCCTGGCGGGCTGCAGTCCATGGGGTCACCAAGAGTCAGATGTGACTTAGCAACTGAACAACAATCTGATAGTTCTAACATCTAGATCATCTCTGGGTCTGGTTTTCTGATTATCTATCTTTTGACAATGAGTCATCTCTTTTAATCTTTCAGTGTATGTCAAAAAAGGTTTGATTTTTTTTAACAAATAAAAAATTTTAAGACATATTTTTAAATTTGGGACATTGTATGAGAAAGAATAGTAGAGACCGACCTTAACAGTATTTACTTACAATAAGGGGGCAACAGAGGATGAGATGGCTGGAGTCTGAGCAAGCTCAAGGAGGTGGAGGACAGGGAAGCCTGGCATCCTGAAGTTCATGGGCTCTCAGAGTTGGACGTGACTTAGTGACTGAACAACAGCTATGCCTAGGAATGGGCATGTATCTTCTGAGAGACTTGCTGGTAGGGGATCTGAGTCTTTCTGTTCAGAAGTTGCCTTAGGCATGGAGTCTTTGTTGCTAAGCTCCCTTCCCTGAAGGGTGCTTCCTCCCTGCCTTTACTCTGGGCCTGCAATGTTGTGGAATTTTCTTCCATCTTTGCACTGCGCCCTCAGCTCTGTTTTCCCTGAACTTCTGCTCCACAAAGAGGAACTTTCCTGACCCTCTCCTGACGGTTGTCTGTGGTTGCAGACCCTGAGGGCAGGATTCAGAGAGGTTTCTCTTCTCTTGCTTGGGTCTGTCTTATGTCTGCACAGAGGTCTCAGGCATGAGGCTTTCTCAGCACTCCTGACTGCCAGATCCTCCCTTGTTAGTGTGAGGGAGGGTCTTGGGTGGGAATTTCCTGACCCTCTTCCTACCGAGCTGGCCCAGCCCATCCCATGGAGGGGGAGACAGCTTTTGTTTCTTCCCGCATCTGAGGCAGAGCATCTTTTCCTGGGCCCTGGGGGCCGACCCTCCCCCCAGCTTGTCTTTTGCTTCATCATAGAAAAGCAAGCAGGAAGGGTTTCATGCCTGTGCACCACTGAGAGACCCTCCAAGGTCTCCTTTTCTGCCCCTGATCTTTCTTTTAATTTTATTTTTTAAATTGGGAAGGTTGAAATTGCAATTTACATGTTATTTATTTATTGACCACATGATATGTGGGATCTTAGTTCCCTGTTCAGTTCAGTTCAATGTCCGACTCTTTGTGACCCCATGAACCACAGCACGCCAGGCCTCCCTGTCCATCACCAACTCCTGGAGTTTACCCAAACCCATGTCCATTGAGTTGGTGATGCTCTTGAATCATCTCATCCTCTGTCATCCCCTTCTCCTCTTGCCCTCAGTCTTTCCCAGCATCAGGGTCTTTTCCAATGAGTCAGCTCTTCGCATCAGGTGGCCAAAGTATTGGAGTTCCAGCTTCAACATCAGTCCTTCCAATGAATGTTCAGGACTCATTTCCTTTAGGGTGGACTGGTTGGATCTCCTTGCAGTCCAAGGGACTCTCAAGAGTCTTCTCCAACACCACAGTTCAAAAACATCAATTCTTCAGCGCTCAGCTTTGTTTATAGTCCAACCCTCACAACCATACATGACCACTGGAAAAACCACCAGAGATCAAACCCGTGCCCCCCACATTGGGAGCATGGAGTCTTAACCACTGGACTGCCAGGGAAGTCCCCCCTCCCTCCTTCCCCCGACCTATCTAGAAAGAACTTGGTAAAGGCTCATAGGAAAATGCTGGGGAGCAAGTGCTCACTCCCCTTGCGTCTGGAATTACCAGGGATGCTGGGCTGCCTTCTGAGCCATTGTATTAGCTGATTAGCACTGCCTTAACAAATTACCATGCCTGCTGGTTTGAAACAACAGGAATTTGTTCCCTGGCAGCTCTAGAGGACAGAAGCCCTCCTTAGGCCCTAGGGGAGACTGTTTCCTTGCCTCTTAAAGCCTCTAGCAGCAGCTGGCATCCTCCATCTATAGCTGCCGCACACCAGCGTCTGTCTTCACACCGCCTCTGTGTCTCTGTGTCTGTCTTCTCTCTGTGTCTCTTAGAGGGTAACTTGCCATCAGATCGAAGACTCACTTGAATAATCTGGAATGATTTCATTTCAAGATCCTCAGCTCACATCTGCAAAAACCTCTTTTCTGAGTAAGAAAACAGTTTCCAGGGATCAGGACATGGACACAGCTTTTGGAGACCACCACTGGGGCTTCCCATTGTGGCTCAGCAGGTAAAGAATCTGCCTGCCAATGCAGGAGGTGCAAGAGGTGAGGGTCCACTCCCTGTGCTGGAAAGATCTCCTGGAGGAGGAAGCGGCAACCCACCCCAGTATTCTTGCCTGGGAAAGGGTAGCCTGGCGGGCTACAGTCCATGGGGTCACAAAGAGTTGGGCATGACGGAGTGACTGAGTACACACATTCGACCTAATGCACCCATGTTCTGAGTTTAAGAAATCACTGACTTTCATTAACTGTTTCTTTTTGCCTGCTTGTGTGATGACCACCTTTTTTATGCTCTGTCAAACACAGGTAAACCCATGTGGCCCAGCACTCCTCACACTTGGGATTTAGTTTCTCTGTGGCCTTTTGAATTCAGTTCACCAGGGACTAAAGGAACATGATGATCTTGTAGATTATCCAACATCTTCTCACTGTAGTCAGAGTAGTGGTCCCCGGCAACTTTGCAACCCAAGTAGAAATAGTTTGTGCAAGCTCAGTCGCTCCATCACTCAATTGTGTCTGACTCTTGGCAACCTACGGACTATAGCCTGCCAGACTCCCCTCTCCATGGAAACTTCCAGGCAAGAATACTGGAGTGGGTTGCCATTTCCTATTTCCAGGGGATCTTCCTGAGCCAGGAATCAAACCCACGACTCTTGGGTCTCCTGCGTCTCCAGCACTGGCCGACGGATTCTTTACCCGTGAGCCTCCTGAGAAGCCCCAGATGGAAGCAGATTCCCTTGAAAGCTCTCCCCAGTCATGTCTCCCTGCCACTGTCCCCCAGCTGGGCACTGTTACAGGCATATATGAGACAGGCCGTGTGGTGGCCTCACCCGTTCATGGCTGTGATCAACAGAAGCATCTAGCTTGTCTTTCTCATCACTTGTTACCAGAGCTTATATTCAACTTGCATCTCATGAGTCTCTTTGTCAGAGTAATTTTGTCAGTCTTCCAAGGCTTAGGGGAAAGTAATTTGTACATTGTCAAAGGTGGGAGCTTTCCAAGCGAGAGTTCCTCCCCGTGTGAAATCTAACATCATGAAGTGCATCCTACCCACCCACCCCTCGTCCTACCCCAGGATCCAGGTGGATGAGTCCTGTCTCTCTCTGTCTGCGTGGTGACTGAGATGGGCACACTCAGAGAGGTCTCTAGTCTCTGCCCTCCCCTTCCACCCCCAACGCTCATCCGGGGCTACCACCTCGCAGGGGGTGTGAGTCACAGATCCCAGCGCGACTCTTAGAACACTCCCATTTGCTCTCAGAAGTGTCACTTTCTGGACAATAAATTAAGCAGGCACCCTCCTCCTCAGGCATCAGGTGGCCCCGCTCAGCCAGAACGTCTTGGCGCTCGGCGCGTCTTGCCCCCTGAATTGCTCCTGTGTTCTCTCAACCCACAACCTCTTGCTTGGTCCCATTCTCACTCTGAGTGATGACCACTCAGGGCTGACCCTCACTCTTCTTGGCCATGACACTTCTCTTGGAGGCAGCCTCAGGGAAGGGTCCTGTCTGTCCACCTCTGCCTCAAGGCCCCTTGCCGGGTGCTGACTCAAGTGACCTGGGCTTCTCCTGCACCGGGACAGGGTTAGCTCAGT
The DNA here is from genome assembly GCA_020226075.1 of Hydropotes inermis. NCBI lineage: Eukaryota > Metazoa > Chordata > Mammalia > Artiodactyla > Cervidae > Hydropotes > Hydropotes inermis. Next base: position 110,833,995 of record CM035269.1, on the reverse strand, counting down.
GCTGCTGTGATGAATCCAGAGCCCAGAGAGGCAGAACTCTCACGTGCAGAGTCTGCCTTGAGTGGGACAGCTGGCCCGCACATTTGTGGATTTATCCTGAAATCCATGTTTGTCGGATGCTGAGGGCGGCTCTAAGCTGGGGATCTGCACAGACCCAGGAGCCATGAAGCATCTTCCCTTCTTTCCGGATGAACAGAGAGAGGCATGTGATGCCGGTCCCATGGCAATTCACACTCATCCTTTGGCACCTTTCTTCTCTTCGTTCTGACATTCCTTATCTTGTGGGTCATAAAGATATTTCGTATGATGTACATTTTCCTTTGAGTCTTTCTCCTTTGTTCAGAGGAGCTGGCTCCCCCCTCCTCTTCTCTGTAGGGAAGGGAGCCTCCGAGTCCTGGACTTTTGGAAGGACGTCCTACCATATTAGAGCACGCACACACACAGTCTTTGATCCTTTCTCTGACACATGGCACATTGATCATCCTTCACAGACTTGCATTGTCTGTGGCTTACATCATGAAGCATGATCCTGTGAAGAGACTGGATCTGAAGAACACATGAAACAGAGAATGCGTATTGTCAAATTGATTTAAACTTAGAGGAATCAGCAGGAAATTGTTGGCATCATGAATCATGGGTGAAAGATCTTTGCATCACGGGCAAAATGCTTCATTCCAGTGTCTGACAGTCTAACCCTGATGGCTGCTTCCAGTAAGGACTTCCCCTTGGAAAGCATCACGAAAAATGAAAGGGTACTTTCCCAATTCTTTTATTTTTTCAAGTTTATTTTTAGGGCAGCTTAAGGTTTACAATAAAATGGAGAGGAAGAGAATTTCCATATACATTATGCCCTCCACCCCAAGCACAGCCTCTCCCACTATCCACATTCCCCACCAGTGGTGTGGTGGTACATGTGTTACAACTGATGGACCTATGCTTTGTGGTGGTTGTTCAGTCGCTAGGACGTGTCCAACTCTTTGAGACCTCATGGACTGCAGCGCGTCAGGCTTCCCTTCCTTCACCATCTGTAGTTTTTTCAAACTCATGTTCATTGTGTTGGTGATGCCATCCAGCTGTCTCATCCTGTGTCACCCCCTTCTCATCCCACCCTCAATTTTTCCCAGCATCAGGGTCTTTTCCAGTGAGTTAGCTCTTCACATCAGGAGGCCAAAGTACTGGAGTTTCCGCTTCAGCATCAGTCCTTCCAATGAATATTTAGGACTGATTTCCATTAGGGTTGACTGGTTTGATCTTTTTGCTGTGGAAGACAGCAAGACTCTCAAAAGTCTTCTCTAGCACTACAATACAAAAGCATCAATCCTTCATCACTCAGCCTTGTTTATGGTTCAACTCTCACATCCATACATGACTATTGGAAAAACCATGGCTTTGACTAGACAGCTTCCCTGGTAGCTCAGTCGGTAGAAGAATCTGCCTGCAGTACAAAGACCTGGGTTTGATCCCTGGGTCAGGAAGATGCTCTGGAGGAGGAACTGACAACCCACTCCAGTATTCTTGCCTGGAGAATCCCCAGGACAGAAGAGCCTGGTGGGCTACAGTCCACGTGGAGGAGAGAGTCAGACATGACTTAGTGACTAAACCACCAGTGACTATGCAGACCTTTGTCAGCAAAGTGATGTCTCTGCTTTTGAATATGCTGTCTAGGTTTGTCATAGCTTCTGTCTAAGGAGCAAGCATCTTTTAATTTTGTGGCTGCAGATACCGTCTTCAGTGGACCTATGCTTGTACATTGTAATTACCCAAGGTCCATACTTTGTATAAGGCTCACTTTTGGTGTTGCGGGTTCTGTGGGTTTGGACAAGTGTATCCATCATTATATACATAATATCATACAAAGTATTTTCACTGCCCTAAAGATCAGCTATGTTCCTCCTATTCATGCCTCCTCCACCCCCTGGCAGCTGCTGGTCCTTTAATAGTCTCCAAGTTTTGCTTTTTCCAGAATAACATAAAGTTGGAATCATACAGTGTTTAGTTTTCTCAGATTAAATTCCTCTGTTTTGTAATAAGCATTTAAGTTTCCTCCATGTCACTTCACTTTGACAATTATGAATAAAGCTGATATACATATCTGTGTGCTAATTTTTGTCTGAACATGAGTTTTCAACTGTTTTGAGTAAATATCAAGGAGAATGTTGGCTGCATCCTATGGCTAGAGTATGCTTAGGTTTGTAAGAAAATAAAACTGTCTTCAAAGTGGCTGTATCACTTTATGTTCTCACCAGCAGTAAATCAGAGTGCTTGCTGTTCCATATTCTCGGCAATATTTGTTGGTGCCAGGGTTCAGATTTTGGCCTTTCTGATAGGTATGTAGTAGTATCTCATTGTTTTAATTTGCATTTACCTGGTGACATATTATGGGTGTATCCCTACTTATTTGTCATCAGTTCATCTTTAGTGAGATGTCTGTTAACATCTTGGTCCATTTTTAAATTTGGCTGACTGTATTTTTAGTGTCGCATTTTAAGTGTTCTTTGTACACTTTGGAAAACAATCCTTTATATTTCTTTTGCAAGTATTTTCCTCTTGTCTACAGTTTGTCTTCTCATTCCTTTAACATTTGTCCTTGAGTTCCCCTGGTGGCTCATCTGGCAGAGAATCTGCCTGCAATGTAGGAAACCCAGGTTCAGTCCCTGGTTTGGGAAGATCTCCTGGAGAAGGGAATGGCAACCCACTCCAGTATTCTTGCCTGAAGAACCCCATAGACCAAGGAGCCTGTCGGATTACAGTCCATGGGATCACAAAGAGACATGACTGAGTGACTAACACACTTGCAGGGCTGAAGTTTTTAATTTTAATGAAGTCCAGCATATCAATTCTTTTTTTTCATGAATGGTGCTTTTAGTATTGGACCTAAAAAGTCATCACCACACCTAAGGTCATCTCAGTTTTCTCTTATTTTATCTCCTAGGAGTTTCAAAGTTTTACATTTTGTGTTTAGGTCTATGATCCATTTGAATTAATTTTTGTGAGGGGTATAAGGTCTGTGCCTTACACAGACCTTAGATTCAGGTTTTTTTTGCATGTGGGTGTCCAATTGTTCTAGAACCACTTGTTGAAAAGATAATCTTTGCTCCATCTTACTGCCTTTACCTCTTGATCAAAGATCAGTTGACTATATTTGTGGAGCCTATCTGTGTTCTTTATTCTATTCCATTGATCTATTTGTCTTTTCTTTCACCAATTAGACACTGTCTTGATTTGTAGGATTTATGCTTTCATGATTCTGAAAGTCTTCCATTAAGTCTTAAAATTTAGTAGTGTCAGCCCTCTGACTTAGTCCTTCTTCCGTATTATGCTGACTATTCTGGGTCTTTCATCTCTATGGATAAACTAAAATCTGTTCTTAATGTCCACCAAGTAACTTGCTAAGATTTTCACTAAGATTGCTTTGAACTCAGAGATCTACTTGGAAAGAATTGACATCATCACAATATTGAGGCTTCCTCTTTGTGAACATGGACTTTCTCTCCATTTATTTAGTTCTTTGATATCTGTCATCAAGTTTTCTTCATATAGATCTTGTACATGTTTTGTTAGTTTTATATCTAAGTATTTAATATTTGGGGAGTGCTAATATAATGTTCTCAATTCCACTTAATCATTGGTGGGTTTATAGGAAAGAAATTGACTTCCTTGTATCCTGCAACCTTGTTGTAATTAATACCTTACTAGTTCCAGGAGGGTCTATTTTTTTGTAGGTATGTTTGTATTTTCTACATTGACAGTCATGTCATCTACAAACTAAGATGTATTTCTTTTTCCTATACTATATACCTTTATTTCTTTTTCTTGTCTTATTGCATTAGATATAACTTATGCTTTCATGATTCTGAAAATCTAAACTCATCATAAAAGGAAAATGAGCATTCATGCCTCAATTTGTATTCAGACTCTACCACTTATGACAGGCACGCAGAGTTGTGATCTTGGGCAAGTAACTTAATGTTTTGTAGCCTCAATTTCTTTTTCAGTAAATTGGGATGATGATGCTATATACTCCAACAAACTTTTGCAATGAGTAAGAAAAGAAAGCAGAAGAGTGAAACCTAATGTAGGCATTAGATCTTGTTCTCATCTTCATTCTCACATGTGCTACCTAAGATTTCCAGGCTTTTCCTTTAATGACCTTGTTCCCTTTCACAGGTGATCCCAGCTGGGCCCCACAACCAACACAGAACATCATTTCCCATGATTTCCCTTCCAGAAGGAGCATCACCATCATCTGATTTAGACCACCATTCCAATGAAGCAGAATTGTTGTTCAGTCACTTAGTTTCGTCCAATTTTTTGCAAACCCATGGACTGCAGCAGGCCAGGCTTACCTGTCCTTCACCATCTCCCAGAGCTTGCAAAAGCTCATGTCCATTGAGTTGGTGATGCCATCCAGCCATCTCATCCTCTGTCACCCCCTTTTCCTCTTGCCCTCAATCTTTCTCAGCATCAGAGTATTTTCCAATGAGTCAGGTCTTTGCATCAGGTGGCCAAAGTATTGGAGCTTCAGCTTTAGCATCAGTCCTTCCAATGAATATTGAATGAATATTCAGGACTGATTTCCTTTAGGATTGACTGGTTGGATCTTCTTGCTGTCCAAGAGACTCTGAAGAGTCTTATTCAATACCACAGCTCAAAGCATCAGTTCCTCAGTGCTCAGCCTTCTTTATGGTCCAACTCTCACATCTGTACATGACTACTGGAAAAAACATAGCTTTGGACATTTCTCAGCAAAGTAATATCTCTGCTTTTTAGTACCTTGTCTAGGTTTGTCAAAACTTTTCTTCCAAGGAGCAACAATCTTTTAATTTTATGGCTGCAGTCACCATCTGCAGTGATTTTGGAGCCCAAGAAGATAAAGTCTTTCACTGTTTCCACTGTTTCCCCATCTCTTTGCCATGAAGTGATGGAACCAGTTGCCATGATCTTAGTATTTTAAATGTTGAGTTTTAAGCCAGCTTTTTTATTCTCCTCTTTCACCTTCATCAAGAGGCTCTTTAGTTCTTCTTCACTTTCTTCCACAAGGGTGGTATCATCTGCATATCTGAGGTTATTGATATTTCTCCCAGCTATCTTGATTCCAGCTTGTGTTTCATCCAGCCCAGCATTTCTCATGATGTACTCTGCATATAAGTAAATAAACAGGGTGACAGCATACAGCCTTGTACTTTTTTTCCAGTTTGGAACAAATCTCTTGTTCCATGTCTGATTCTAACTGTTGCTTCTTGACCTGCATACAGATTTCTCAGAAGGCACTAAGGTGGTCTGGTATTCCCATCTCTTGAAGAATTTTCCACTTTGTTGAGATCCACACAGTCAAGGGCTTTTGCGTAGTCCATGAAGCAGAAGTAGGTGTTTTTCTGGAATTCCCTTGCAGAATAATAGCCCCCTAACATGCCCATGTCTTAATCCCCAGGACCAGTGAACCCTTTACCTCACACAACAAAAGGGGACTTTGCAGATGTGATTAAGTTAAGGGTCTTGTGATGGGAAAGTTATCCTGGATTATTTGGGTGAGTCCAGTGTAATCACAGGGATCCTTAAAGAGGGAGGCAGGATGGTCTGAGTCAGAGAGATGGCGACAGGACATCAGAAGCAGAAGTTGAATGATGTGATGAGGTCATGAGTCAAAGAATGCTTTAGAAACTGGAAAAGATGAAGAAATGGTCTCTCCCCTTGAACCTCCAGAAGGATCAGTGCCCTGTTGACTCCTTGATTTTAGCCACATGAGACCCACTTCCGACTTCTTACTTCTAGAACTGTAAGATAATAGAAGTGTGCTATTGAAAGCCTGTGAGTTTGTGGCAACTTGTACAGCAGCCACAAGAAACAGGCTCCTTCTGGACTAATCACCTAGGTCAAGCCCAAGTTCATGGGGCCAAGTGGCTTGGTGTCTGCAGCCCCATTAATGCTGCTTGCTTCGCTGGTTGAAGTCTGGCCCGGGGAGCCCCTGTCGTATCAGACAATTGGATTTGCTTAATTGCTGTATTTGCTTTCATTTTCCTCCTAAGAGTCACCATCTCCAGGCCCTCCCAGGAGGCCTCTGACCAAATATGATAATGGCTTTCATGGACTGTAGTGAAACCTCATTAGGATCAATAATTATTCTTTCACTATCAAAATCTGCTCCAAAAAGATCTGGCTGGGCTTGTCCTTGATGCCCTGGATTTATACCAGCAGTGATTCTGGACACGAGGGTTGCAGTGAAATGCCTTATCCTTCCAACACTATTTACACATTTGCCCCAGAGTCTTCTCCTAAGTATACCAAACTCCAGGCACATTAGAGAAATAATTTAGGAAATACTTACGAAAACGGTGTAGGACCTGGGGTAAAGGAAGCTGTACATTTCTTGCCCCAGAGAAATGTAAAAATTTATTGTCAATTAAAAAATCACTCTGGGGACTTCCCTGGTGGTCGAGTGGTTAGACTCCTCCTTGCAATGCAGAGGATGGAGGTCAATCCCTGGTCTGGGAACCAAGATCCCATGTGCTGTAAGGCAGTTAAGCTCAAGTGCTACAACTTCTGAACCCATATGCCACAACTAGAGAATCCACATGCCTCATTGAAAGATCCTGCGTGTGGAAGCTAAGACCCAATGCAGTCAAAATAAAATGTTTTTAAAATTAATAAAAACAATCACTCTGCATTGCTCCAGCTTTGACATTCAGGAGCTGCTGTCAGCTGTGTAGAACTGAGGAATATGACTCAATAAACCTTGCCAACTTTAGGAGTTGACAGTTCATTGAGAATAATAACAGAAGCAAACTGGGCATGAAAACCTGTGTCACTTGGGGCCTGGTGCAAGAAAAACAGGTCTTTTCCAAACCTGGCATGTTTCAGTGGTTGCTGGACAGGGATTTCTGAGCCGCCTGGGCCTTTAGGAGGCTCGGGTGCATGCGATCTGTGTGGTTTTTGTCACCAGGCAGCACCCTGGGCCCTCCTAGCAGGCGGTCAGCCCTCTTTAAGCTGCAAAGGCAGACGCAGGCCAAGTGCTCCAGAGCCTGGCTTTGGAGCTAAGACGTCCATGGTGGTAACACCTGTCTGAACCAATAGTGCTGAGTCAGCCTCGGGGCCAGTATTGGAGCTGCTTCCAGGGCCTGGAGGATATCTGAGGTCTTTTCAGTCACTGTCAAGTCAGGGTTGCCCCTTCTAGGATATGGCACACAAGCAAAGCCTCAAGGATGGCAATTCACATTGTTGATTAAGTCCCAAGTGCCAGGCATCCATCCTGTGAGCCTGGGAAAAGGCCTTGGACAGAAACTGGGACACAGTATGTGTCCAATTAGTGTTGGCTGCTGTGATTATTAAGGTCACTGTGATGACTCACAGCTGTGAGGCAGTCTTATCTCTGAGACAAGGTGGGTGCTCCCGAGAAGGGAAAAAGCCTCTTACCACACGCACCACTCCACAGCCCCAGCAAGTGCATGGAACACTCGCCTTCTGTCCATGCCCACCACTGTCCTCGACTTGAAATGATGTCCCAGGCACATTCTTTTTTAAAGTCTACAATGCAGAACCGAGAGCGTTTTATAGAACTGAATGAGAAAGGTTCTGCCAATGTCCACGGGCTTTGTTACCAAGGAGCTGGTTTATCCTCCCCTGAACCTAAAGTGAAATCACAGCTCTGGCCTTAATGAGGTCATTTTTTCCATTTTGTACAAATAAAAATGTTCAAAAAAAGTTCTCTTCAAAGTCTGCTTTGAAGAGCCAGTGAGAGAGTTTGATAACAGAGCAGGATGCAATCAGAAGTAAATTGTGATTTCCTTCCTCCCTTTTTTAAAGTTCTGATGAGCCTTCTTTCGTGGAAGCCTCAGTTATTAATACAGCACCTTGTAGATAGAAACAGGGGGTCCCTGGAAATGAAAGCATCTTTAAGGCCAGAGTGGGCAGGATGCCCACTTCCCCCTCCCATGCCATCCCTTCCCCAAGGCACCACTCACCATCATAACATGTAAGATCAGATGGGCTGGTTGAGATCCTTTTACTAAAAGGCCTCAAAAGATCCAATTATTTCCCCAGGCTCACGAAACCAATAACAGCTGGAATCAGTTTGAATAGAGGGCTCCTAACTCTCAAGCATGGGGCTTCCCAGGTGGCACTAGTGCTAAAGAACCTGCCTGCCAATACAGGAGACATGAGAGGTGTGTGTTTGATCCCCAAGTGGGAAAGATCCCCTGGAGGAGGAAATGGCAACCTACTCCAGTATTCTTGCTGGGAAATCCCATGGACAGAGGAACCTGGCGGACTGTAGTCCATGGGGTTGCAAAGAGTCAAACATGACTGAGTGACTAAACAGCAACAAAATGTTGATTGATTGCAAAAGTAAATAAACGTGTGAATGATTAAAAAACTAGTACCAACACACGATTACTGAAATAAACATTTCAACAGAATATTTGGAAGATGAAAGTCAAGAAATCTTTTCTCCAAGGAAAATAGAACAGTATGACAAAGAAGCAAGCAAACCAGAGCCAGGATTCTTCCAGATTGTCCTGGATCAGTTCCACCGTGTGAGGGCACCTGCTCCAGCAGCCTCAGACTGACTCACCTCCCTCACCACCGTCCTCAGCAACGGATCCCTGCTCAACACCATCACCCGTCTGTCACACCCCAAACCTGATGAAGTCATCTTCTTCATAAGCTCGTGGACTTGCTTTCTTGTGGACTTGCTTCGCCAGTGAGTTTTATCTGAAGTCTGAATCTCGTTCCTTAAACCCCAAGAACGATCCACTGTTACACACATAATCTTGTTCAGCCCACCACCCATTCTCACATCTCCAACCATATCTCAACTTCACACCATCAGATTGCCAGCTGACCCTGGTCCAAGGGCACGTGCTCACCTCTTTGAAAGAGGACAACAGTGGTCCAGATGGTAGTCCAGCAGGATCCGGAGAGGCAGGCCAGGGGGAAGCATTCCGATCCCAGCATTGCGTCAGAGGATGAGCATCATCAGAGATGGGGGGGTGTGGCCTCTGGGGCCACCTGGGCTTGTGCGCGATGCCCAGGTGGGCAGCACCCAGTGCAGAACAAGCACTCACTAACCACTTGCTCTGCCTCCCCGAGGATTCAACTACCGCTGAGTGCCCTCAGCCAGAGCGGCTGGTTCTAGCTCCCCCAGAGGAAGCAAGGAGGCCCACTTGGCCTTCAGCTCACTCCGAACTCTTGCTGAGGATGTGCCATAACCTCCAAGAGGCTGTGAACTCTTAAGAGTGGTAGGGAGGCAGGAAGCAAGGCCACCCTCTGTGGCTCGTCCTCTCACGAAGCTTCAGCTCAGGGTTCTCTGCGTCCCTCCATCCTCACTGCACCCTCAAGGCAGGGACGATGCTCTCCATGTGCAGGTGAGAAAAGGGAGGCAGCAGTGCAACCTACGTGGTTGCCCAAGGACCAGGCAGAGAGCAAGAGGCAGGGCCAGGCCCTGGACCAGGTAAGTGCTCAGGGAGGTTGGCAATCGCTCAGTGACAGGAGTGGAGAAGAAGACTTCCTGCTCTGGTTGGATGTAGGATGTCAGGGGTGGAGGTGCAGACCTCCACAGTAAGGATCCCATTCCAGCATCTCAGGGGACCTCAGAGGACTCAGAGGCTCTGGAAGCACAGTTTCAAATCTCCAGGACAGACAGAAGGAGAGACAAGCATCCCAGAGAGAGTCCCCTTACATCAAGGAGGACATAGATGAAGGGCAACAAAGTTGCGTTGTGATGCTGAGGGCCTGGGGGTCTAATAGTCGAAGAGCATGCTGAGAAACGGCTACGGGGAGACAGAGAAGGGAGCCCACTCCATGAGCTCACCAAGGCTCAGACTAAGCGCAGAGAAGAGTCCGAGCATCACACAGGAGCTCTGGCGTGGCCCAATGAGGCAGGATGGATGCCCAGAGCCCACTTTGTCCTGGAGCACTGGGGGACAGGCCTCCAGAGCTGGGTTCTCGGGGAGCGGGGTGAGCAGGATGGGCACAGGAGGAGAGTATGTGGGAAAGCCCTCCTCCGGGAGCGGGGGCTGGCATTGGGTTCTCCTTTGGGACCAGATGCCTGAGAAGGGGCAGGAGAGCTGTCCTGGGGATAGTGATTAGGACGATCTCCCTGGGAAGGAAGTTGGCATCGGGAGCTGAAGGGAAGCAGCCAGGATGCAGGGAGGGGTCAGGCTGAGGAGGGATGTAAAGCTGGACCAAGGCTCTGAGCTCGACCGCTTAAAGAGGTTGAGAAGGACCTGCTTCTGCTGACAATGGATGGAGGAAATGCTGGGAATAGGGGTGCTGGCCAGGAAGGTACTTGGAGAGCCTGGGGGAGAGGGAGGTGTGTGAGTCTGATGAAACTGGGATGTAGGGACAGAGGGAAGAAAGAGGAGAGGGAGCGGGACAGGAAAGAGAGCGAGGCTCGTCCAAATCCTGGTTACTGTCAGCTTCCCACACAGACTGCCCAGCTGCTGTGAGCCACAACTTCCTCATCTTTAAATTATGGGTATCCTCCGGCTCCTCCCCATCCTCCTCCTCCCCATGTTCTTCCTTCTGCTCCTCCTCCTGCCATGCAGAAGTGTGTGTGTGTCAAGGACTTTATGAGAAGCTCTAGGTAAAGGGCCCAGGACAATAGATGGCACATAGCTCTGAATGAAAGCACAGAGATGACCACTGGTGTCCATATCCAGGAGGCCTCATTGTGACCAGTGACTCACTGGCTGCAGGGTTGAAAGAAGGGGTCACACAGGGTGCATTGAAGCCATGTGTATAGGAGCCAAGGATGGGACAGTTCCTGGGCAAGGGGGCAGGGGGTGGTCCCCCCACCTCACCCAGCGCTAGGTGATGTCGACTACAAATTGCCAACCACTGAACAACAAAGGCATTTGCCATCTGCCTCTGCAGAGACTGAACCCCATGCTCCTATAGTTGTTGTCTTTCCGCAGCCCCTGAGGAAGTTCAGGATGAAGTGAGGCCCTCTGTGCTCCAGGGAACCTGGTGGGACAGGTCTTTAGATAGTTAGATGTTTTTCGGAACAGATTTTGTGATCTCCATCCTTGCATCTCCTCATATCTAGAGAAGCACTAAATCCCTTCATGGTGACATCAGATCCTTGGGATTGGCAGAAAACCTTTTGTAAATGAGTACTTACTGAACTCCACCTTCACCAAAACCTTCTATATTGACCTTCCTTGCACTGCCTCTTGGGAGCAGTCTCTCAGAGCTATCTGAGGTGCCACTTCCCGAGCTACAGTCCTCATTTTGCCCCAAATAAAACTTAACTCACAAGTCTCAAGTTGTGCATCTTTTTAGTGGATGCTGAGTAGGGGTGTGTGACTTCCTGCCACTGTCTGAAAGAGGGAGAGTGTCTACTGGGCACCAGCATAAGCTCCATCCTGCCCACTTGATCTCCCAAATGTCCAGCTCTCCCCATCTGTTCTGATGTTTCTCTAATGGAAAGAAGCCGGAGAGCTGGTTCACATGCCTCACGTCCATAGCTGCCCCTCCAGAGAGCTGTTCTGAGTGGGGTTTCTTACTCAGGTTTCCAAACATGAACAAGCAAGTTACAAGCAAGAGCCCTCTGGCTGAGGCCACTTACTCGGAGACTCTGGCCTCGGGGAAGGTGGGTCCTGGCCCAGGAATGAGGAGCTGAGAGGCTGCAGGCACGCTCGGGTCTATGGTGCTTCCTAGCTGTACTCAGATGTGGCTGAGGTCAAGGCAAAGAAAAGCATCAGAAAGGGCACTGGCATCTTAAGATGCCAAATGGCTGAAATGGGAAGTGGAAAAACTACATCTGTTGGCTTCTTTGGCTATGTGGAATCACCACTTGCATTGTTTCCATTAAAAAAAATCTTACAAATGTTGTATTCAGCAAGACCATTTACATATTTAGATTTAACCTGGGATTAATATGAATCATTGCACATCCATCTGTTTCCCTTTCTGTTTGATCCTTAGACATTCTAATGTAATCAACATTTTTTTTTGGAGTTGATGTTGAAGTTGAGGATGGAGGGGAGAAAAAAGAATACTTTAAAATGAACGTGGGCCGGATTAGTGCTGATTTGATCCTGACAAAAGGAGGAAGAAGGAACACAAGTCCCGGGTCTGCACTGAAGCCTGCAGAGCTGAAACGGACACTTCTGCTCCTGGGGCTCGGACCGCCTGCCATCAGCATGTCTACGCCTCCTCCATGTCTGTCCGTGTCTGTGCGTCACGCTCTTGATGTCTCATGTTTTCCCTCCACCCCGTATTCAGAAATATTTGAGAAGAGTCAACAGATGTGGTTCTATCTCTGTGTCTCTTTGTTATTCAAATTAGTGAGGAAAGCAGAATTTTAGGGAAATGGTTTTAATTAGCAAATGAAATAACAACGTCTTCCACTCTCAGACCAGTAGATCTGAAATTGATTTGCAAATAGGAGTTTTGTTAATCCTTTCAATGTTTCCCAAGATATGGTTGTGGAAAATCTTATTCTGCTTTTAAGCGGAGAAGCTAGGCTCTGTGAGAAGCAAGTGGCCATATGTTAAAGAGGACCCTTTGAGAGGCAACCGCTTTAAACTCCTTGTAAACATCATTCGAAATGAAAACCAGAACGAGGCTGTGTCTTCATGAATCACTCACACCCAGATGTGGCAGAGTTAAGTGGAGAACTTTCTTGTTCTGATTTCCAGATGACTTTAAAAAAAAAACACAACCTTTTTTTTTTTTTTTATCATTGGACTGTATCATATCAGCCTTAGGAGATGGTGAAAACTTCCTGCTACATGGTGGGGTGGGGGAACTGTCAGAATGAAACAGGCCATCTTTCCTGCCTGGGGGCCTTTTCTATTGTTCTTGGAAGGGGCCTGGAACAAACTAAACCAGGAACATGAAATTCCAGAGAAGAAAGGACTGTCTGAGGGGGGCCTTCAGAACTGGCATTCTTGCTCCAGAGGTCAAGTCTTTCCTTCGGTATGATTGGGTCTTGGAGTAATGTGGATGGTTGCCCCCCAAAAAGTATATCCATGCCCTAAACTCTGGAACCTGTGAACACAACCTTATTTGGAAAGGGGGACTATGCAGATTAAGACAAAGATTTCAAGATGAGACCACCCTTGATTATTGAGTTCAGTTCAGTCACTCAGTCGTGTCGACTCTTTGCAACCCCATGGACTGCAGCATGCCAGGCTTCCCTGTCCTTCACTAACTCCTGGAGCTTGCTCAAACTCATATCCATTGAGTCGGTGATGCCATCCAACCATCTCATAGTCTGCTGTCCCCTTCTCCTCCTGCCTTCAATCTTTCCCAGCATCAGGGTCTTTTCCAACGAGTCGGCTCTTCGTATCATGTGGCCAAAGTATTAGAGCTTCAGCTTCAGCATCAGTCCTTCCAATGAATATTCTGGGCTGATTTCCTTTAGGATGGGCTGGTTTGATCTCCTTGCTGCTCAAGGGACTCTCAAGAGTCTTCTCCAACACGGACCTTAAAGTGTCCTTATAAGAAACAGAAGAGAGACACAGAGAGAAGAGAAGTCCATGTGAAGACAGAAGAAGAGATAGGAGCGATGCAGCCATGAACAAGAGGCACTTGGAGCCTCCGAAAGTTGGAAGGGGCAGGAAGAATCCTTCTCTGGAGCCTCAGAGGGGCATGGCCCTCCTGACATCTAGACTCTGGAGTTCTGGTGCCTAGAACTGTGAGTGAATGTATTCCTTTGGGATCACCTCATTCCTCATATCTACCTCAAACCCTTCAGGGTATGCTGAAGGTCAGAGACTGTGGTGGCTAGTGACTCAGTCCTGTGGAGGCAGATCACTGCTGCTGTTGCTGTTTAGTCACTAAGGCATATCCACTCTTTGTGACCTCACAGACTGTAGCCTACCAGGCTCCTCTGTGCATGGATTTCCCAGGCAAAAATACTGGAGTGGGTAGCCATTCCCTTCTCCTGGAGACTTTCCCGACTCTGAAATCAAACCCGCATCTCCTGGGTCTCCTGCATTGCAGACAGATTTCTTACCACTGAGTCACTAGGCAAACCCTTGGCAAGTGCCAACACTTAGTTGGCATTTGAAACCATGAGGTTTGTGATACTTCCTCATGGTGGCCCCAGGAAACTTATTACAGGCCTAATACAGAGAACACAGACAAGTTAAGAAGCCCCTGGGGTCACCTTCCTGTCTCTTAGACCCACTGGAGGGGAGCAAGGGGGGCTTCAGCAGGGAAGGGATGGAGGTGGCCCAGGCTCTGACACAGCAGAGAGAGGGGATGACTGTTCTGACCACTGTCCTGTTGGCTCAGATGGGGGAGACCAGCAGCATTCATTAGTGGGGCCCAGCAGAGGCCTAGATCATCGCCCAGATGAGGTGGGCCAGGGGCTCAGCCTCCCCAGAGAGCAGAACCCACACCTGTCAGGCTCAGGACCCAGAAATTGAGTCATGAAGCATCTGCTGTGTTCGCCTTAAGATCCACAGGCTTCAACTAAAGTAGGGAGACAGACAACTGAAGGAAGTTTGTCTTATTTGTTGTCAGGAGGAGGCACCCAATCTCCAAAAGTGGGTTTCCCCAGGAATCCAGGCTCCACTTTTAGGATCCTTAGATTAGAACCAACCCTAGTGATAGCGAGGAAGGCCTCACACCTGATCTGATCACCAGGCAGACCTCAAACCCGATGGTGGCAGGACCTGTGTCTGAGCAGAAGCCCCCAAAGGTTCAAACATGGAAATCATGGATTGAGTAACCTGTGGATAGAGGGGCCCTCCTCACTGCAGGGTGGACCAGTGCGTGTGAGTTAACTACTTATGGAGGTCTGGTTTCGCAGCTTTAAAAGTGTACAGGGTTCACTCAAAGATATTTCTGCCTTAGGTAAGGTTTGAAATATGACTTGGAAGGACACGGTTAGAAATACACCATTTTAAAGTCATATGTAGTCAATTCAACTCAACGGTGGCCACTGAGGACTGGAAAAGGTAAGCTTTCATTCCAGTCCCAAAGAAGAGCAATGCCAAAGAATATTCCAATGACTGTACAATCGCACTCATTTCACATGCTAGCCAGGTCATGCTCAAAATCCAAGATAAGCTTCGTCACTACATGAACTGAAAGCTTCCAGATGTACAAGCGGGGTTGCAAAGAGTCAGAGGAACCAGAGATAAACTTGCCAACATTCACCGAATCATGGAGAAAGAAAGGGAGCTCCAGAAAGGCACCTACTTCTGCTTCATAGACGACACTGCAGCCTTTGATTGTGTGGGTCGCAGGGAACTGCGGGCAATGCTTAAAGACATGGGGGCGACAGACCGCCTTACCCGTCTTTTGCAAAACCTGTATGCGGGTCAAGGAGCGACAGTTAAAACGACATGGAACAACAGATTGGTTCTGTACTGGGAAAGGAGTACAAGGCTGTAAGTTGTCACCCAGTTTATTTGACTTATAGAGCGCATCATGCAAAATGCAGTGCTGGATGAATCACAAGCTTTAATCAAGATTGCTGTGAGAAATATCAACAACCTCAGATACACAGATGATACCGCTCTAATGGCAGAAAGCAAAGAGGAATTAAAGAGCCTCTTGATGAGGGTGAAAGAAGAGAGTGAAAAAGCTGGCTTAAAACTCAATATTCAAAAAACTAACATCATGGCAGCAGGCCCCGTCACTTCATGGCAAATAGATAGGGAAAAAGTGGAAGCAGTGACAGATTTTATTTTCTTGGGCCCCTGGATCACTCTAGATGGTGACTGCAGCCATGAAATAAAAAGATGCTTACTCCCTGGAAAGAAAACTTTCATAAACCTAGACAACATATTAAAAAGCAGAGACATCACCTTGCCAACAAAAGTCCATATAGTCAAAGTTATGATTTTTCCAGGAGTCATGTTTGGATATGAGAGTTGGACCACAGAGAAGGCTAAGTGCTGAAGAATTGATGCTTTCAAATTGTGGTGCTAGAGAAGACTCTTGATAGTCCTTTGGACTGCAAGGAGATCAAACCAGTCAATCATAAAAGAGAGCAAGCCTGAATAGTCATTGGAAGGACTGATGCTGAAGCAGAAGCTCCAATACTTTGGCCACCTGATGGGAAGAGCTGACTCATTGGAAAAGACCCTGATGCTGGGAAAGACTGAAAGCCAAGGGAGAATGGGGCAGCAGATGGCATCCCTGATTCAGTGGACAAGAATTTGAGCAAACTCCAGGAGATAGTGGAGATAGAGGAAGCTGGCATGCTGCAGTCCATGGGGTGGCAAAGAGTAGGTCTTAGCAACTGAACAACAACAGCAATCTATTTAAAACATAGATACACCATAATAATGGCTGCTTAAAAAATATAACTGAAACAGTAAAATTAGAACCTCAGTGTATGGACTCAATAGCACAATGGAGAGTGAAAAAGAAAGAATCAGTGAACTTGAAGAGAGAGCAGTAGAAATTACCTCCATCTGAACATTGGAGGAAAAAAATAGACCAAAAAAGAGAGAGCCTCAGGACCTATGGGCTTACAACCAAAGATCTAACATTTTTGTCTCTAAGGAGGAGAAAGGAGAGAGGAAAGCTCTAAAAGTGTTCAAAGAAATAATGGCTGAATAATTCCCCAAATTTGGCAAAACATAGAAGTTTACAGATTCAAGAAGTTAAGAAAAACCCAAATAAGATAGATTCAAAGAACCCGATGCCAAAACACGTCATATCCAAACTTCAGAAAACTAAGACAAAGCAAAAATCTTGAAATTAGTGAGATAGAAATGATGTTTTACCCAGAGAAAAACAGTGTGAATGACAGTGGGTATCTGGACAGAATTCATGGAAGCCAGAAGGACATGGAACAACATTTTTTCAAGTGCTGAACTAAAAGAACTCACCTGCAAATTCTGTATCTGACAAAACTACCCTTTAGAAATGAAGAGGGGGGGAAAACACACACTCAGACAAAGTCAAAGTGATTGACTGCCAGCAACCCTGCTTTGAAAGAAAGGAATTCCTCTAAATAGAAAGAGTGGAAAAAACTCTTGGAGCAGCAGGGAGAGAGAACTGAAAAAGCAAAAATCTGGATCTCGGTATTTTGGAGCCCTGAGCCAGCAAATAAGAATCTGACTACTCTGAAACTGCCATGCAGAGAGCCAAATGAAGACAGAAAGATGAAGTAGGGAGAATTCCAGTACAGCCCTACCTTCTGTGAATGGGTGGGGCCATTATCCTGGACAGCCTGACCTCATCAGCTGATCCCTGGAAAAGACGGTCCAGAGGTCAGAGATGTTCCTGATGACTCTGAAGAAGCTCTTGTGAACTGCTGCCCACAGGAGCTGAGGACTCAGTCCTACCACGGAACTGAATTCCACCAGCACCTTGGAGGGGCTGAGAGGAGGACTATACACTCTCGCGGAGGATGCAGCTCAGCTAAGAGAACCCGGCTAGGCTGCGCCTGGATCCCTGACCCACACGAACTGTGAGGTGACAAACGAATGCTGGTTTACACGACAAAAGGAAAAAAGGCATGTATAGTCTTCTGACCATAGATGGAGAGACAGTGGAAATAGATGGAGAAACAGAGGAAACAGTGGCAGACTCTATTTTTTTGGACTCCAAATTCTCTGCAGACGGTGACCGCATCCATGAAATAAAAGTGAGTGCCAAAAAATTGATGCTTTTGAACTGTGGTGTTGGAGAAGACTCTTGAGAGTCCCTTGGACTGCAAGGAGATCCAACCAGTCCATCCTAAAGGAGATCAGTCCTGGGTCTTCATTGGAAGGACTGATGCTGAAGCTGAAACTCCAATACTTTGGCCACCTCATGCAAAGAGTTGACTCATTGGAAAAGACCCTGATGCTGGGAGGGATTGGAGGCAGGAGGAGAAGGGGGAGACAGAGGATGAGATAGCTGGATGGCATCACTGACTCTATGGACATGACTTTGAGTAAACTCTGGGAGTTGGTGATGGACAGGGAGGCCTGGTGTGCTGCAATTCATGGGGTCGCAAGGAGTCGGACATGACTGAGTGACTAAACTGAACTGTTCCTTGGAAGAAAAACCATGAACAAACTAGACAGCATATTAAAAAGCAGAGACATTACTTTGTCAGCAAAGGTCCATCTAGTCAAGGCTATGGTTTTTCCAGTAGTCATGTATGGATGTGAGAATTGGACTATAAAGAAAGCTGAGTGCCAAAGATTGATGCTTTTGAACTGTAGTGTTGGAGAAGACTCTTAAGAGTCCTTTGGACTGCAAGGAGATCAAACCAGTCCATTTGAAAGGAAATAAGACCTGAGTGTTCATTGGAAGGACTGATGCTGAAGCTGAAACTCCAATGCTTTGGCCACCTGATGCAAAGAGCTGACTCATTTGAAAAGATCTTGATGCTGGGAAAGATTGAAGGCAGGAGAAGAAGGGGACAACAGAGGATGAGATGGTTGGATGGCATCACCGACTCAATGGACATGACTTTGAGTAAACTCCAGGAGCTGGTGATGGACAGGGAAGCCTGGTGTGCTACAGTCCATGGGGTCGCAAAAAGTCAGACACAACTGAGCAACTGAACTGAACTGAACTGACTGATAGTCTTTTGAAAATAAAAATATGATCTAAGTCAATTGCATTATGTATCTGTCATCATTTTGCCTCAATAAAAAGCACCAGATTTATCTGAATATCAAAAACTTTATAAAGTCAATGCATTCAGTGATATAAAATCAATGGAAATATTTTCCAGCTATTTCACAAAGAATTTGAAAATATGCCAGGCTGGATGAACCACAGGCTGGAATCATGATTGCTGGGAGAAATATTAACAACCTCAGATATGCAGATGACACCACCCTTATGGCAGAAAGAGGAACTTCTTGATGAGGATAAACGAGCTTCTTGATGAAGGTAAAAGAAGAGAGTGAAAAAGCTGGCTTAAAACTCAGCATTCAAAAAATGAAGATCATGGCATCCAGTCCCATCACTTCATGGCAAATAAGTGGGGAAAAAATAGAAACAGTGACAGATTTTATTTTCTTGGGCTCCAAAATCACTGTGGATGGTGGCTGCAGCCATGAAATTAAAAGACTCTGGCTCCTTGGAAGGAAAGCTGTGACAAATCTAGACAGTACATTTAAAAGCAGAGATATCACCTTACCAACAAAGTTCCATACAATCAGAGCTGTGATTTTTCCAGTAGTCATGTATGGATATGAAAGTTGTACCATAAAGATGGCTGAGAGCCAAAGAACTGTTGCTTTCAAATTGTGGTGCTGGAGAAGAATCTTGAGAGTTTCTTGGACTGCAAGGAGATCCAATCAGTCCATCCATTTCCATAAAGGAAATCAAGCCTGAATATTCATTGGAAGGACTGATGTTGAAGCTGAAGCTGCAATACTTCGGCCACCAGATGCAAAGAACCAGCTCATTGGAAAAAACCCTGATGCTGGGAAAGATTGAAGGCAGAAGGAGAAGAGGACGAGAGAGGATGAGATGGTTGAATGGCATCACCGACTCAGTGGACATGTATTTGAGCAAACTCTGGGAGATAGTGAAGGACTGGGAGGCCTGGTGTGCTGCAGCCCATGGGTTTGTAATGAGTTGGACATGACTTAGTGACTGAACAACACCATATAAACATTAATGGCAAAGCAGTTTAGTTACATCAGGGCCTTTGCTATTGCTCCTGTCTGGTACCTACTCACATATATACACTCATGTTGGTGTTGAGAGCACCACACAGCTTAATGTCTATATGGTGGTGTATTCACACAGGCATGCGATATACACCATGAGAAAGAATAATCTACCTCTGCACATACAAACCCCACAAATACAGAGTGAGTGAGTGAAGCCAGATACAAAATATATATGCTCCATGATTTCATTCTTATAAAGTATAAAAACAAATCTGTGGCCAGGCTAACCTGTGTTATTAACAGTTTTGATTGTGGAGTTTTTTTGGGGACGGTCAGGCGCAATTAAGGCCTGGAAGCAGGCTGTGTGAAGGACTTCTGGGCACTGTTAGTTCTGATGGCTGGCTTCGGAGGTATGTTTACCTTTATTTATACCAGTCCTCTTTCGAATGTATGCTGTGTGTCATTAAACTTTTTAAATGATGAAGAAAGGTCCTTCAACAGTAAACCATAAGTGAAATCTTGATAAGCTGGAGAATGTCATTGCTCTGCCCCGGCTGATGATTCACCTTCTAAGAAGGGTATCGTGGTACCAACTGCATCTTTAAAGTGGATGCCAGAGAGTGTGAACAGGGCTGTGATATCACTGGGACAGGAGAGGTTAATTACATCATCCCGTTGTGGGGTGGGCTATGACAGCAGCTGGGGTGTACACTTGGAGATAAATTGTCTTCTCCTCGGTTTAAAGCCACCAGTGAACGCACACGTCTGCCTCCAAATGAAATGCTCGGTGACTCTCCGGAGTAGGTGGCTGTCTAGCAGATGCCCCGATGTGGCACCTTGGTGTGAGGTAGGACCGCCACCCCTGACCCCACTCCTGGAGTTCAGTGTGGAAAAAGAACTGTGGACAAGAGTCAGCTAAGTCACTGCAGGGAGAAGCCAAGAGGGGTGGGGGTGCCCATCCCTTTCCTTTGCTCTGAGGGGGGGCCTGCCCTGTTTCTGCCCTGCCCTGGGCAGCACCCCGCCCTCTGCTTCACCCTGCCTGCTCCCGTCAGGGGCTGTTTTAGGAGGTGGGAGGGAGGGAGGAGTCAGAGAAGCCCCCACCCCCCACAACAGCTCCATCAGCCCCCAGATCACTGGACGCCCCTGGACTCTGGAGCATGCATTTAAATCTAAAGCTGGGCCGAGGGGCTGGTGGGGGTGCCCAGCTACAGTGCTGGCGCTCTTCCCTGCGCTGACTGGGAGCCAGCTTGGCCCTTGGTTCAGGATTTGTGAGGTTCTCCCTGTCCCAAAGGCTGGGCGGCTCCCGTTGTGGACCCTTGCTCCTTCATCTGTGTATGTGCATCAGACTTAGACTTGGGAGGATTTTTACCTGGGTGTGGGATGGTGCTCACTTGCTCGGTCGTGTCCTACTCTTTGCAGCCCCAAGGATGGTAGCCCGCTAGGCTCCTCCGTCCATGGGATTTTCCAGGCAAGAATACTGGAGCGGGGTGCCGTTCCCTTCTCCGGGGGATCTTCCCGACCCAGGGATTGAACTCGCGTCTCTTGTGCCTCCTTCTCTCCTGCATTGGCAGATGGATTATTTATCACTAGTGCCACCTCGGAAGTGCGTGGGATGGAGGTGTCTTATATGCCACAGGTAGCAAGTGCTCAGAGGTCATTCTTCCTTCCCTAAATGAATAGAGCCCAGAGGGGATTGCTTTCAGCCAAGGCGACACTTCATTACAAAATACAACCAAATTTTCAAGCAGCTGTTTCTTTTAATTCCTTCGTCATTTTAAAGATAAGAGTCTGCTTATAACAATAACCACCATACAATGATTAACAACTGTTTAGAGATATAGCTAATACAGAAAAATGAGTTAGACATGCCTGTGCATTTTGGAAGGCTAGTGGGCAAGTGTAAAAGATGAAGGGTCCCTCCTCCATCTGTGCTTTCCTTGGCTTCGGGGTGAAATGCACCAACATGAGAGGAGAGTATCCTTTTTCAATCACCTAAACCTGTCTCCCTGCAAACTGTGATTAACTGTTTGCTGGCCTACCATCCTTGTTCAGTCTTTCAGACTTGCACGTTTTTCTTGCCTGCTTCAAATCACAAGGCTCCTCTATGTCTGAAGCCCATTTAATTTTACTTTTCAATGCAACAAAGCTCACAAGAATCAGCTTTTAAGGTCTGTAGGAGACTCGTCATATTTATTTTCTCAAGTTATTGGATCTGATCCCACGCCCCGAGAGATGTAGTGGAGAGGGAGTCTGTTTGTTCCACAAAGTGTGTTTTCATCAGTATTAAAAGTCTTCACTGTAGAACTGATTAATAGAGTATGCTTGAATTAACTAGTCATTTCATGCTTCTTCTGAATATGTTTTAACTGAAAAAGGCAATACCATTGGTATGAGGGGACTTCTGAAAACTTCTAGAGGAGGTGGATATATGATTGTTTGAGCAGGAAAAATACTCTTCTAAATTCTTAAAATAACAAAATTAAGTTTAAATCTCAAAACATATTAGGTAATCTTTTTCTGTCTCTGGTATTTCAATTTCAGGATTGAAGAGACAGTAGTTATTTTGGGGGCAGGGGGAGGGAAGACCATTCTCTTTTCAATTAGCACAAAATTAATTTTATAGTTACTTCTTTCATCAGCTACTACTCCACTGATTTTTAAGGTGTGAGTTTGTTGGGGTTTTTTTTTTAAAGTATTTACCTTAATGCTAATAAAATTAAGTTCAATGACAGGTGAAGAAATTTTGTGAGAACAAACTATACATGACCAAACTCCCAATGGTCCCCCAGAGTGGCGGGGCAGCATCTGTCCTGTGCGGGAGTGTGTGCAAAGCTCTGTGAACACTCTTAAAAGGACACATGTTTGTAGGAGAAATTGCAATACAGTTGGGGAGGGGGCTTTCTCCCTATTAACTGTTAATGATCTCTGAGACAGTCACACTCAGGAAAGGAGCTGGTTGATCAAACTGTGGTGGGACAAACATTCAGGAAAGCTTTGATGCTTCCTCAGAGAGGAATTGGAGACCTAGGGGGGAATGATGGTGGCCAAGAGATCTTAAGAGGAAAGCACATCACGGCCTTATTTATCCTTTCAAAAGTGCTTCCCACACGTGGTGGAAATGCTGCAGACATCCCCTCTGCAGACCTGTTGCAGCAGGACGCAGTGACGAGAAGGGAGTCTGTGAGGTTGCAGTGGACTGCGTTCTTTGACCAAATTCAGAACCAGGCTCTCTGGAATCCTTCTGCTTTAAGGCGGTCCCGGCACGGGGCTCCTGCTGCAGCCATGGCCAGCGTCAAGTTAATTATCTCTGCTTTTTATCTGCAGGCGGAAATGGGAGCAATACATGCGAAATTAGCTCCATAAATAAATGCTGAGGTCTGATTGCCTGGTCAGCCCTGGCCCAGGAGGCAATGGGTCCTCCCGTCTCTTCCATCTCTGGTCATGGCTGCCCAGGGTGTAGGAAACCTCGGGTTTTCTGCCTGCAAAGGCGAGCTCTGATGGCCTTCATCCATTTTCGTAGCAAGAAAGGTTTGCTTTGTACTAATTGGTCTCCCTCTTGGCAGCCCCCTGTGACGGCCCCAATTCTTGGAGGTGAGGCTGAGTTCTGTGTGGAAAGGAGAGAAAGTGATAGGTGGCCTTGGTCAAGGGCAGAGAACTCATGGATAACTGCATTTATTTCTAGAACCTTCTCACCAAGTGATGGGTCCCAGAACAGGGAACTGCTGTCCTCAAAATCACACAGGATCTATCTAATTAGAGAAAAGTTTCTGACACCAGCAACACAGGGTCTGAAGGCAACATTCTGAGCCATTCTTCAGGTCAAAGGGATTCTCCCATCAGAGGCTTTAAATTTCTTCAACATTCACTATTTTGCTGTACTTATTATAAAGCAGCCTTGCGGTAGAAAACTTGGAAAATGCATAAAAATGTAAAAAGATTTAAAAAATAAGAGTCTTCAGCAATTTAAGCTCAGAGATGACCACCCTAACTATTAAGAGCTGTGTGCTCATGGTCCTTCCTATGTGCAGTATCATCACCTGCTTTTTTTCCACTTAACTTTATCCCAGGTACATTTTCTGCTATTCAAAACTCTTAGGAAATTGTTCATACCGCCTGTGCAACATTTCATCACTTAATTTTCATGATTTATTTGGAGATGTATTTCTGATGACGGACACTGTGGTTATTTTCAGATGTCATTATTATAAATGAGGTGGTAATGAATATCTTCAGGCATAAATCATTGTCTCTGTTTTTGATTATTTCTCTAAAGGAGATGACTCAGCGTGGCAGGTCTGGGTCAAAGACAATGGACACTTGATCAGTGTGAATATGTACCTCCTGATCACTTTCCTAAAGTGTTTTATCAATTTGTAACCCCACCTCTGCCAAAACCAAGGAAAATAACTGCCACTCCCCCCACCCTGCTCTCAGCTTTGGACATTAACGTTAAAAAAAAACTTTGATTATGATAACACTGCTTTGATCTGCGTTTCTTTGAACATCAGCAAAGTTAAACATATTTTTAACTTACATCATATTTTGTACTGCCCTTATTTTTAAAATGAACTCCTTAACCTTAAAGATGATGACTGTATAAGGGAGATGCTGAATGGGTTTTTCTAAGTAGCTAATGACTTCTATGAGCACCATTCACTGGATGACTCAGACTGTGAAGAATCTGCCTGCAGTGCAGGGGACCGGGGTTCGATCCCTGGGTCAGGAAGATCCCCTGGAGGGGGGAGTGGCAACCCACTCCAGTGTTCTGCCTGGAGGATCCCATGGACAGGGGAGCCTGACGGGCTCTGGTCCCTGGGGTACCAAAGAGGCAGACACCACTGAGCGACTAACTCTTACCCTTACCCAATCCCTGCTTTTTGACACCTTCTTTGTCAAATATTTGCATCTCTTCTCTCTTTCTGGATCACCTATTCTATTCCTTCAGTCTGTCTGTCCCAGATCAGTCAACTGACATCATGGTTAAGGGTATTATTTCTCTGTGTTCTGACATCTGGTCAATAATAAGACCTTGACAATTGTCACACTATTATCCCTTCACGGAGTGTCTTTCAATCACTTATATCTTTCATAAACTGTCTTTTTATCCCTGGTAGCTTTTCAGATTTTTTCCCCCTTATCCTTGATATTTGAAGTTTGTGTTCTGTCCTCATTTAAATTTGCTTTTATTTATCCTGTCTATGATATTTATCCTTCCTGAGGATATTTTAAAATCACAGCACTCATGTTTTCTTTCAAGTCTGGAAAAATTTCAGGTGTTATCTCTATGTATACCATTTGTGCCCAAGTTTCAACATTCTCTCTTTCTAGAAGTCTTATTGGATATATGTTTAAGCGTCTTATTGTCTACAAAGGTCCATGTAGTCAAAGTTACAGTTTTTCCAGTAGTCATGTATGGATTGGAGAGTTGGACCATAAAGAAGGCTGAGTGCTGAAGAATTGATGCTTTTAAATTGTGGTGTTGGAGAAGACTCTTGAGAGTCCCTTGGACAGCAAGGAGATCCAACTAGTCAATCCTAAAGGAAATTAAGCCTGAATATTCATTGGAAGGACTGATGCTGAAGCTCCAATACTTTGGCCACCTGATGCAAAGAGCTGACTCACTGGATAAGACCCTGACACTGGTAAAGATTGAAGGCAAAAGGAGAAGAGGGTGGCAGAGGATGAGATAGTTGGCTAGCATCACCAACTCAATGGACATGGACTTGGGCAAACTCCTGGAGATCACGGAGGATAGAGGAGCCTGGTGTGCTGCAGTCCATGGGGTCACAAAGAGTTGGACACAACTTAGTGATGGAATAAAATGTTCTCTAAGTTTCCCAGTTTCTTACTTGTATGTCCACTTCTCTATTTCCCCCTGCTGTGTGCTGATGAGTTTTCAGACTCTTTTCCAGTTTGTTATTTCTTTCTTCAGCTACATTATGTCTACTATTAGAACTTTAAAAAATTCACTAACCTAAAGTTTCTACTTGATTGTATTTCCATTATTTTTTTTTTTCTGTTTCATTATCACCTGTTCTTGTTTCAAATGTTCTTACCTTTTTTTGACTCCTTGAATATTTAGAGTATTTTTGGTTTAGAGTCTCATTCATATTATTCCGTTAAGTCTAGTTCTTTGGGTGTGACTTCTCCTGTTTTGTGAAGTGGATTCTGTGACCCATCTCAGGTGACTCTGGCCTTATCTGTAGTCAGCTGTCACCTGTGGCCTCATTTCAGTGTGGCGCTTCATACCCCGGGAGAAGACGTGAATCTGGGTTTCACGCCTAGCGCAGCACAGGCTGAGTTTCTTCTCATCTTACAGCCTGTTAAAGGAAGTTTTCTCCCAGGATATGACGTGGGGCCAGAACACAGGGATTTCTCTGCTCTTCGTTCATGTGTGGAGAAGAACTTTCTAACTTCTGTCTCCTAGATGCAGATAAGAAGAGCAGTTCCAGATTCTCGCTGCTTAGGGTCACGTGTGGCCTCTGTTGCTGTAAAAATGCCAGCCCACACCCCCTGTGGAACATGAGGCCAAAACTCCTGCTTTTAGCTGAAATTTTCCTCCTTACTTCTGGGAACTGGAGATTTGCCTTTCTTGCTTTTATCTTGGCTCAGTATTTTAGGTTTAAATCAGCAGTTCTAAGTGTTTGGAACAGGCATGAACAAATCTCATGACTGCTGAGTCTTTTGTAAGGACTAAAATCCACTTAATGATCATGAGTTGAAAATCGCTGTGAAGTCCTTTCTCTTCCCAATCTTAACTTTCTTTTCCCTTCTTCTCTTTCCTTTTCCCCCATTTTTGCATAACTTTTTTTCAGAGGCATCTATTTTTGTGAAACTAGAGAAACTTTGTGAGAATTTTAATTTGAATTAATTTAGGAGGAATTTTATTCATAGGATATTTAGCCTTCTTTATTTAGAAACATGGTGCAATCAACTCTAAGTTCCATGCTCATCATTCTGTTGTTTAAAGCTTTCTTGTTCCTTCAAAATTTTTGTTCAAATATATGCAACATTTTGGGTCATGAGTTGACCAATTTTCAAAATTTGCCTATTCAGGTATTTTCAAAGGGCCTAGGAAAGTTCTTCAATTATAACTTTGATTTTCCTTCTATTTTCCTTTTTTTTTTTTAAACATAGGTTTCACGGATCTTCATTCTCTGTTTTCTTTGTCACTTTCTCTTTCATAATTTTCTTATTTTAATCTGCATTTTGAGATAACGTTTCAGAAGCTTATTTTCTTTACTACAGATTCACCGTTCTGCAGGGGAGCTCGGGCTCTGCTGTGTCCACTACAGGGGGACCTCGGGCTCCGCTGTGTCCGCTACCGGGCGTGGGGGAGCTCAGGCTCCGCCGCGTCCGCTATCGGCCCGCAGCCTCCGTGTAGCCACCTCTCCCCTCGATGAGCAGCTGGCTCTGGTCTTGTCGCCCCAGCACCTGCCCCCCGAGGCTCCACGTCCACACGGCCGGCGTAGTCACAGAGCTGAGGAGCTGGGCGAGCCATACGAGTCAATGACTCTCCCTCATCTTGCACATCACATCGGCTCTCTTCTGGGGAAAGCATGCTTTGATCGTCCTTTTTGCTTCTCAGTCCGCCTTCCCTGTCCCTGAATTTGTTAGAAGCTCCTCCTTTCTCTGACACTCCCTGCCCATCCCACCCCCACCACCTCTGCTTTGGACCAGATCTGAGGTTCTGTGTGGGACTCTTTCAGGAGTTCCTTCTCCTTCACCTGCATCTTGTCCTTTCACCTGGAAAGAGCTTTGGCCACCAGCAGTCTGCTGGCTCAGAGCTGTGACTGCACCCTCCCAGAAGACCAGCCCCCTCTCACCTCCAGGGGAAGCATTTTGACCAGCTTTGCTGGGTCTTATGCCCATCCCCCTGGCCTGAGATCCCCCTGCATGGATGGTCAGCCCCTCCAGAGGCACTGGTTCATGGAGGGAAGGATGAGTTCCCCCGAAGGAGAGAGAATGGATGCCAGGAAAGGGAGGAGAGCCGAAAAGAGGAGAAGAGTGTGCACCCACAGTCTGGTCTGTATTTAGAATTGAACATTGGTCCTTTCCAAGGTTCCAGAGTAGCCACTGAGTCAGTTAATGAAATGAAAAAATGTTGCCGCTAGTTTGTTGGTGTCCTGGGGCTCAAATATCTCTCAAATCCATTGAATTCTTCATTTTGTAACCTATTGTTTCTCCATTTTTCTATTAAGGCATACTTAACTCAGTAAAAGTAATCCTTTTTGGTTTTAACAAACATATATAGCTGTGTGACCACCAGCACAGTCAAGACATAAAACAATTCCATCACCTTCCAAAATCCCTAACCTTTTTTGAGTCAAGAAACTATAACCAGAGATTGTAACTATAATCTCATCAAAAAAATGAGATTTCATTTTAAAATATTTAATACATAAAGAAACACAATTCTCCTCCATCATATTTATAATTGAATTTGTCTAAATTTAGCAAATTTAGAATGGGGCCAGTAAATGAATGTGTGCGTGTGTTTAACGCCAGCAATCCTAATTCAACAAAATTGCCTTCAAAAGCCACCCAAGTATTCTCTCTCCTGCCAACATGCATTTCACAGCCCCACGTCCTTGAATGCCCACCCAGGTTGAGTTGCACGTCCCTTTGCAGAATTTAGAGCAGAGGATTTCCACTTAGACAGAAGTGGACTAGGCCCCGGGAAGGGAGGCGAGGAGGATGCCGATGAACCACTGGTGCCTTAGCACCTGAAGAAAAGAGAAAGGTTATAGGATGAAGGGAGAGGAGCAGATGGGGTCTGGAGAGAAGCCGGCACAGAGCAGGGCTGGGGCAGACCAGAGGCGATCAGGGCGGAGAGAAGGCAGGAGACGCCGAGCCGGCCGGGGCTTGGGCTGAGAGGCCCAGCGGAGGCTGTGATGTTGGTGGGAGCAGGGGCCAGCTCCGCACCACCGCTGGGCATGGCTGGCCAGCTAGGATTGTGAGTACAGCTTCTCAGCAACGATGACAGGGCCACCAGGAGAGCGCTTTGCCAACCTGTTTTTGTTTCTAACACGTGTGTGATCACACACATGACTCTTCTCTGCAAAGGCCATTCCCCCAAGAGCAAGCGTGCCATCACGAAGGCCTCCGGAACCTAGCTGCAGCACAGAGACCTCTCGGGTTAAGGCAGTGTGAACCGAGTTAGAGTCAGATGATACTTTTTTATTCTCACAGAAGGGTAGCATCTAGAGGCAGATGAGACAGGCCTCTGGGTTCAGGGACAGTGCTCAAAATGAAGGCAATCAGGAGGACGCAGCCTCCCAACTCTCTGGCAGGTGTTTGCTCCAAGACAGATCTGCAGAGGAAGCTCATGTGACGTAGCAAAGCCCAGCCTGGAGCCTCTGCCGCCAGCATGTGGAATCCTGGACAGCCTCGTGTCTTCCCAGGAATGGCCATGCTGGCTGATGTTTCCACGTCTGCAAGGTGAAGGTCTCTTACCAAGCGAACAGCACAGTAAATGTCATTATATGCGTTCAAACTAAAAGAAAGAGTTCTTGCAAACTCAGGGAAATTGTGTAGCCTATTTTTCCAATTTTTTTTTTTATTAAAACACAGTTTGCATTTAGTAAAAGTCATCTTTTTTCTTTTGACAAATATATATACATGACATGGGTTTCCCAGGTGGCGCCAGCTAGTGGTAAAGAAACCTGTCTGTCAATGCAGGAGATGTAAGAGATGCGGGTTCAGTCTCTGAGTCAGGAAGATCCCCTGGAGGAGGGCATGGCAATCCACTCCAGTATCCTTGCCTGGAGAACTCCAAGGACAGAGGAGCCCGGGGCAGGTTGCAGTCCCTAGGTCCCTAGGGTCACAAAGAGTCAGACACAACGAAAGCGACTTAACACGCATGCACATACTTACAACACAAGGTCTCAAAAGAGTCAGACACGACTTTGCGACTATACCACCACCACCACAGTCAAGACATAAATTCTGGTTTGTCACAGTGAATTCAAGGTCAGGACAAGCTACTACCACTGCAGGGCTGCCTAACGACACGGCTCTGACCGCGTGTGGCTCTCAGCGTCGCGTCCTGGCCGCGCCATTGGAAGCTGAGTGACTCTGGGTGAGTAACTTGACCTTCCTAGGGTTTTCCCAGCTACAGGGGGAGAGGACAGTCACCAAGGAGGGGCAGTGCGTTTAAGGACGGGAGGAGCTAATGGGAAGAAGAGAGGCATCTCCGGGCATTTGTTGGCATCAGCCTCCCTCAGTCCCTGAGCTGGGCATCAGCACACCCAGGAATCCGCCCTCGGCCTGAGATTCTGGGTTGCGTTTCAGCTGGAACTGAGACCCACTGCAAGGAATGGGGAACAGCAACAAATGACAAGCAACACGGCTACTTCTCCCGTGGCATTTTCTGTGCTCCGAGCAGGATTCTGAGTATTTAACAGAGATTGGCTCTTTTAATCCACACAATGCCTGCTGAATCTCCGTCCTACCCATGAGAAAACCAATGTATACAGGAGGCCATTTGCCCAGGAATTCACAGCTGGTAAGGGGTGGGGTGAGGTCTGTGGCAATGTCTGTGTTTTTAACCACTGCATGACCCCCTGTTTCATGGGCGAAGATAACATGAGGAGGCAGAAAAATAAGCAGGAAACCATGAAAATAGATGTTCATTTATCTATGGGGAAAGATGTTCCCCGTGTATAAGGTGAGAAGAAGCCACTATAAATCTAGGTACACCAAACAACAACAAAAACAAACAATCCAATTTAAAAATGGACCGGAGACTTAAATGGATGTTTTTCCAAAGAAGATATGCAAGTGGCCAACAAGCACATGAAAAGAAGCTCAAAGTCACTGATCATTCAGGAAATGTAAATCTTCATAACTTTTACTTCATGTCTATTAGGATGGCTGTTATAAACAAACACAGAAGTGTTGGCAAAAAAGTGGAGAAATTGGAACCCTTGTGCACTGCTGGTGAGAACGCAGAACGGTGCAGGCCCCATGGGAAACAATATGGCAGTTCTTCAGAGCAGTAAGCATAGAGTTACCATAGGATCTAGCAGTCCCAATCATGAGTGTGAGCCAAAAGTATCTAAAACGGGGATTTAAGCAGATGGGTGTGCACCCACGTTCCCAGCAGCATTATTCACTCTAGCCAAGAGCTGGAAGTGATCCAAAATCCATCTAAAGTTGAATGGATCGATAAATAAATTTTTGTCTGTCCACAAAATAGAATACCATTCAGCCTTAAAAAGGAAAGACATTTTGAGGCGGCAACATGGGTGAGCCTTGAGGATGTTATACTTGGTGAAAGAAACCATTCATAAAAGGACAAATCTGTCTGATTCCACTGAATGTGAAGTACCTAAAACAGTTAAGTTCGTGGAGAGAGAAAGGAGAATGGTGGCTGCCAGGGGCCAGGGAGGGGACGGGGGGTCGTGTTTAGTGGGGCCCGAGTTTCCATTTGGGAAGATGACAAAGCTCTGGGGATGGTGGTGAGGATGGTTGTGCAACAGTGTGAATGCCCTTAAGGCCACAGAACGTACACTTACAAATGAGTAAGATGGTATGTATATCAGCTGTGTACATTTTATCAAAATATTGAGGTTTTATATCATGAACCCATTTGCAAGCCCGGAAGGAAGGAAGCAGAGAGATTATCAAAGGCTGTCTCTGGTGTCTCCTCGGTGAGGAGCGACCTTTCTTTCCTCCGTTACATTTTCCATGCTTTTTGGTGCACTTTTATGACCGCTCTAGGCCATTTACTGAGCTCTCTCCCATCTCCCCCAGCCCTCAGTCCCCACCCCTCACCTCCATTCACACCTGCTTCTGTGCTTCTCCTTGATGGGTCCTCCATGGAGGGGGTGAAATACAATGAGACCCATTTTGCAGACAATAAACTGAAGACTGACAGGCAGCTTACATCACCTGAGGCCACCAGGAGGGCAGGCAAGCCTGGACTCCAGCTGCCCTGCTAGGGATGCCAGAACCTCCTGCCCCACCCCTCGCACCCACCCCCAGCCCCTCACTTCCCCAGCCCCCAGCTGCCTTCCTCCAAGAAGCCAATCGCTGGACCCCTGATCCCAGCTCAGCATCTCTATGGGAATGTGTTCGCTTGCAAGGGTGGGGGCCTGTGCCTATGAGAGTCCTGGTGCAACAGAGGCAGTGGTGGTTAGGGGTGGGATGTGGGTGCTCAGCACCCAGTGGAAAGCTGGGCTGCGCTCATCCCCCAAATGTGTAGACCAGCTGCACCCTGACCATGGCATCCAGGGAACTGGCAGCCAGGCCCTCACTTCCCACCCGGTTGACCTTCACCCGTGACCCTGCAGAGGCAAGGGCTGCCCAGACCACGGGGCCCTCTGGAGCCAACACCGTTGACTCAGGCCGCCGGATACCACTGGAGTCTTGCTTTTCAGAATGGTCTTGGTGGGGCTATACTAAATTTCAATTCCTACTGTGTCTGAGCCCCATTTATAAATCTGTTTTCTTTTCTCCTTCCTCAGATGCAACAACCACAAATCACATTGGTTTACACTCACTTTTATACTCCACTCACTTATGTTTATTATCTGCGATCCTAGGAGATTTGTCTGGTAATCGAAACTGTTTCTACACATCCAGCAACCGAAGCCGCGAACCAGCCGCTGGCTGCACTCAGCCAGGCTCTGTGAGACTCGGAGCTGTGCCCTGGCCAGGCAGCGGGGTCCTCAGCCTGGGTCTCCATCAGTGTCGGGAGGTGCTGCATGCTCCAGCTGGGGGACAGGAGGGGGCGAGGGCAGACGGCCCCCGCCTGGACCAGTCACTGGCCTCTTTCCCAAGCTCTGCTCCTTCTTGGAGGTTAGGCAGCCACAGCGGCTCCATCTTCGATAGAGGAGACCAGGATCTGTAGTTTTTCTTAGCATCTGTCCTTTCCAGCTCACATCATGCAGGCTCGGGCTGTGTTTATTTGGATCTTTCCGAGGAACCCTCTAACCGTATCCATTTCTATAGACAGACTTGGCAGAGTGATGGAGCTTTCCTCCTCTTCTTTTTTTAAGTTGCAAATGCTTAAAATTCTGCTGGCCTTTAAGCTCCCAGGGGGACCCCCAGCCCCAACCCCCCTGTGCCGTTACCATGGCGATCTCCCCTTCCCTTTAAAGTCTGGAATGCCACATTCCATAAGACTCACACAGAAAGTCGCTTGATCATAGGCGAAGCTCTGGCTGTCGATCTCAAACATTCTGTATCAATAAACATGCTCAAGACCCTCTTGCTGCCTTGCCGTTAGAAATCAGACTTGCAGACTCATTTAGGAGACTCTGGAGGAGTCCAGGATAAGAGAAGCCTCAGACGGGGTATAGCTCGAATTATCTCCTGATTCTTTCCCTTGGTAGGCTAGCATTTTAAACTATTATTACAAGAACAACGGCCTGCATTACAGAGCAGTGGTAAAATTATATGTGTAGTCAAACCCAACACCGACCAGGCTCAAAATATTGAATTTTACACAGACACTAAGGCCATTTAAAATGCTAAAGCAAATTTAAATCCTTAAATAAATAACTTTAATTACATAAAGCACTAGATTTCAAGGAAATTATGGTTATTTGCTAGAGGAAAATAACCTCTAAGTTGTCTTTACGACTTAATGGCTAGTAATTTTTGAAGGAATATTCTCTTCTCTAAGCCCATGTGTTCAACCATTTTCTGAAACAGGGACAGGACTAATTGCTCTTGAGTAAAAGATTGTTCCTTATTTTGTGTCAGATCAGAGGGATGAAAATAAACAAAAGATACAATGTTTCTTTGTACAGAGAACTTGCTTTGTCAAAAAGAAGAGTTTCCACAATCAAAATAAAGCATCAGGAAAAGAATTGCTATTTTGTTACAATGAAACCTTATAATTCCTCTATATTGAATAATGATGGATTTTATGTTTGTTGCTAAGCAGAGGGCTTTTTAAAAATTATTATTATTATTTCAGGAGTGTGTCCTTCCTTGTTTGTAGCTACGCTCGCTGTGATGTTAAACAGCGAGGTGTTAGCAACTGATTAAAGGAGCAAAAGAAAGCCCTGCCAATTATAGGGAGACCTGGGAATCGGTTTCTGTTGCTGGGCTAGATGACAGCCGACGCACCTGCAGAGTTTTACAAGCAGGAGCAGTGTGGAGACTGAGTTCGGGCAGTCCATGCTTGTAATGAGTCCAGAAAAAAGGACACAACTTGTTTTCCCTTAAAGATAGAGGCGACATGACAAGGTTTTCAGATGTGTTTGGTTGGAGACTGGGGCGGGGGGGTGGTTCCCCACAGGTGTGTCCACTGCTATAAATCTGTTGGGAGCGCTTGCATGATAAAATAAGAGAGTGTATCGCCTGCTTCAAGAAGACAGCTCCAGGAAATTGCAAAGACAGAATAACTCACACGAATCCAAGCAGGGAGGCTGGCTTCCTCGTGCCTGGACAATCAATTCTCCAAACATCCAAGACCACTTAAATGCAGAGCTTAGGCTGGATGGGGTTGAATCTGCGTTTTTACCCTAAACAGAGAATGTCCACTGGAATATTGCATCAAATTAGTTTCAGGAAACTTTTCACTCCGGCTGTATTGTTTTCTCACTGTAAGATACACTTTCTATAACAAGGCTCGGTAAAGAACCAATAATCCGAAGCCTGATTTTTTTCCCCATAAAACCTTTATTGTGTAACAAGTCTATGAGCCAAAAGCACTCTTTTAAACACTGTGGGTATATATATTAGAAACATGCTCTACTCT
Organism: Hydropotes inermis; assembly: GCA_020226075.1. NCBI lineage: Eukaryota > Metazoa > Chordata > Mammalia > Artiodactyla > Cervidae > Hydropotes > Hydropotes inermis. Next base: position 110,799,747 of record CM035269.1, on the reverse strand, counting down.
GCAATGACTGTGTTTGTGTATCTGTGTCAATATGGGCACACATGTTGTAAAAGAGTTATACGTTCCAGAATTACAGAAATGAAATCATTCTCAATTTTAGAAATGTTTGGAGACAGAGAATGTGATTTCTGTTGCTAATTTAATGCAGGTTTTAAAAAATGCCTTATAACGTCAAAAAAATTACAGATGGAAAATATTTTTGTCCTCTTTTATCTAGACAAATTCAGGAAAACCCAGAGATTTGGGATGACATTTTCATCAAAAAAATATCACCGTGCTGTGTTAGAAACACTCCTGTGGAGATAGGAAAATGGGATTGAAAGCCTTTTTTCAATGAGGAAACCCTTTCAGGGAGATACACTCAAAATTAACCAAACGTAAAGTCTGAAGAGAGCCTTCAGTTAAACCAGAGATTTTGTTTTTTTAAAAGAATGCTCTATGATTTGAAGCTCTATATCTTTTCCTGCATGATTTTAAATTATTTATTTTTAATTAGATGTGATATTGTTTGCTAAGGTATCATTACCTTCTGAAGGATTATAAAGAAGAAATTCATTTAAGCTTAAATTTAGCAATTTGCAGTTTTCCAGGAACTCAAAGGAGTGCAAATAAAAGGCTATATTCAAAAGAACTCCACCAACTACAAAAGAGTCCATACTGAGTTTATTAGAAATTAATGAATTGCTATGAGAACACATTTCCAGTTTTAAAAATTAGTTTTCAAAGATTTAAGGAGAATATCATCTAGGTAGCAAAACTGGAAGTCTGTTCATTAAAAAATCCAGTCATCATTAACGGAGGCTGCAGTTTCAAACAACATCAAAACTTGAAGTCAGGGAAATAGCTCGTACTCCAGATGATTTCTCAGTGACCGTTTCATGTAGCACATCCCTAGGTTTTCCACAGAAATCCATCTTTTATGACACTTTCATTTTCCGAAGCAATCTGCTTCAGAAGTTCATAAAGAGAAGAACAGCTTTATGGTTCCCTGTGAGGATTTTACTTAGCTGTATGTGACTTTGTCTCATTGCACTTACTTGCTGTTTGAGCAGCTCGTCTGAACGTCAGGTCACCCCCTAGGGCTTTGCCTGTTGGATTCTGGGGAGCTGAAACACTGGTGCCTGCAGCTGGAGGGGCGAGGACCAGGGCTGCCTGGGAGCTGCTGTCCGTGTGTCCTGGGCTGTGCCCGCACTTGGACACGTGCCCTTGGCTGGCACAGGTCTGCCCAGGCCGCTGCCCTTCTCTGGACCAGGGATGTCCAGTAAAACCAGAGGGAGGCTGAGCTTGACCTGTCTCTCCTGAGCACTCAGGGATGTGGAAGGAACACCGTAAGTCGGTTTTCATAGGAAAGGGTGAGCCGGGTGCAGGATTTTAAAAGGCACGTTTGCTTAGCGCCAGGAAGTGTGGAAGAATTACAGCAAGGGCAATTCACTTTGGCCTTTGGCCTTTGGCAGGTCTCATTCACTTTGGCCGTGGGCTGTGATCCTGACGGGGGAGGGGGCCTGGCTGGAGTGAAGGCTGCGGGTCCCTGCTCTGCGCTTACGTTCAGGACGGGCGGGCGGGGAGAAGTGAGCAACGGCACAGGTCCAGGAGGGTTTCGGTCATCAGGACGAAGACGAGGCTTTGCGAGAGTGCCTGGAACGGGGCACATGCCCCATGAGCCGCAGACTGTGCAGGGGGGAGCCAGCACCCCACCCCACCCTCTCTGATGACCTCTGTCTCCTGCATTTAGTAACCGCCCATTGGAGAAGTAACTTTTCAGCAAACTGACACTCATTCTGTGCTTTCAGATCACGTGAAAGGTTCTTTTCAGGTTTTGGATTTTTTTTTTTAATCCAAATTTCAAACAGCATCTGATCCCGGGCTGTATAGCCCATGCCAGACGCCGGGATGGGTGAGCTCCCAGGCAAGAAGGAAGGAATCCAGGCTGCATCAGCACACCTGTGACTCAGGGGAGGGGCTCCTGGATGCCTGGCTGGGAGGGGACGCGCACCCCCTCCCAGAGGGGATGTGATTGCCCGGCTTCCTGTCGTTGGCAATTCATGCGATGGTGGCTCCCCTGCCAGGAACCGTGGAAACGACCCGCGTGTCCAGCAGCAGAAGAATGGAAAAGCAGGTGGTGGTCCCTGCACACACTGGAATATTACACAGCCTGAAAGGGAAGGCCGCTTGGGTACAGGCTACAGAACAGAACCTGGAAGCCTGAGGACCTTATGCTCGCTGAACTAAAACAGTCACAAAGGACCAACACTGCATGCTTCTAAGGCGGTCCCTGCAATAGTCAAATTCATGGAGATAGAAAGTCAAATGGGAGTCGTGGAGGAGGACAGGGATTTAGTGTCCAATGGGGACAGAATCTCAGGCTGGGATGGTGAGGAGGTTCTCGAGAAGGATGGTGGTGATGGTGGTTCAGCCTTGTGAATACACTCAATGCCAGTGGACTGTGTGGTTAAAGCTGGTTAAGACGACACGTTTTATAAAGGCACTCATATTTTACTACAATTTAATAATACAATACATTTTTAAAGATGAAGTAAAAAAAAAAAGCACCAGAACTCATGGCCTCATGAGGCCACAGAGTAGCCACCTTCTGATCAGGACAAGTGGCCAGAGCAGCTAAGAGAAGACTTTCCGAGAAGACCAGGGACCCAGGTCCTGGCCTTTGCCCAGACGTTCGGGTTTCTCCTGTCAGGTCCCGGCACACAGGCTCTGCGCGAGGCTAGGCTGGCGGGGGAGATGCTGTCAGGTCAGGAAGAGGGCTGGACACAGACGCGAGAGTGACCACCTGCCCGTGGGACCAGCCCCCAGCACCCATGCCTGGGCCCTGTCCATGGACTGCACTGCCCCCATGTCTTCGGCTGTGGCAGAGAAGGGACTGAGCTGCCTGCCTGTCGGAACCGCTCTCTGCTTCACTCCCGAGACCGCCAGCAGGTCACTGTGTGATCTCAGGCAAGATACCCACATCTCTAGACTTTAAATTCTCTAATTTTGTCAAAGGAAGAATTTGAACAAGATCATCTCAGAAATTCCTTCCAGCTTGGACATCCTGTGGTTTTGGACAGCCAGAGTGATGACCTACCATTCTGTCATTTTTTAAAAAGTAATAATAATGTCGTGTTCATGCTATTTCTTTTTGACAGAGGACGGTAATCCTGACGAAGCATCTCTCCTGCTTACACTTGTGTGTGCATGCACAGCGTGGAAAAAAAGGTGCCCAGCGGCGATGCTTTCCCTGATGGAGAATGTAGTGTTTCCATTCGTGCAAAATCACAACCTCCTTGTAGCTTGCCTTTGAAGTTTTTCATCTGCTGCGTGACCACAAGAGGGCGGTGCGGGCAGCGGATTTGGTCAGCACATATTGGAGCCAGATTTGCTGTTTGTTCTTTCCTGGAGCCTTTGGGGTCTCTCTCTGGAGCTCAGTGCCTGCCACAGCTTCTTCAAGGGACTGAGGACACATACGGAGGCAGCACTAAGCTGAGACTATTTAAAAATAGAGTATCTTATACTCACCAAATAGAATTCATTTAACAATAAATGAATTGAATTTAACAAATGAATTAATTCATTTAACAAATGAATTCATTTAACAAATTCATTTAACAATAAGACAATGAAATATTTTAGACTCAGGTATTAACCTCCATCCAGGGTGTGTCCAGGGGCACAGTGATAAAGAACCCACCCACCAGTGCAGGAGGCAAAGGAGACCCGGGTTCCATCCCTGGATCTGCAAGATCCCCCGGAGAAGGAAATGGCTACCCACTCCAGTAGTCTTACCTGGGAAACCCCGTGGACAGAGAAGCCTGGCAGGTGACAGTCTATAGGGTCTCAAAGAGTCAGATACAACTGAGTGACTGTACATACACACACCCACACCCACCCCCCCCCCCCCCCCCCCCCACACACACACAGATTTCATTGCAAAGTAACCTAGGAAGTGCCCAGGGCTTGAAAATCAAATGTCATACCCCTCAGGCTTGCAGACTCTGGGGTGATGAGTTTCCAAACCTCAGAGGGGTTTCTGAGCTCTGGGAAGAGCCAGGCTCACCATGTTGCCACAAGCTTGGTTTCATCACAGTGCGCTCTACAGACCATCTGAAACTCTACTGGTGAACCATTCTGGTACCAGACTGAAAACAGGCAAAAAAAGTCCATAAGGGGAGATACACTGAAAAGTTCCTCCCCCAAGCAGGCCACCCTCCTGTCCTCAAGACTTCTCCTCTGGTCTAGCCAGAGGGGTCATTTGTGTCCTGTGTCCCTGTCCATCCTCCCCTAACTGAAAGGTACAGCTGCCCATCAGGTCAGCACGCATACCGTGTCCTCCTGGTTGATCATGACCTCCCCTCCTTTGAGGTCAACACCTGCTCCCCACACGTGCTCCCCACCACCTGCTCCCCACCCCTGCTCCCCCATACCTGTACCCCATACCCCCACACCTATACCGTGTCCTCCTGGTTGATCATGACCTCCCTTCCTTTGAGGCCAACATCTGCTTCCCACACCTGCTCCCACACCAGCTCCCCACCACCTGCTCCCCAACACCTGCTCCCACCTGCTTCCCCACATTTGCACCTGGACCCCTGATTCAAAGCCCCTGCTTTCAGCCTTGTCATGGATTCTGCATGAAAGATTGTCCCTGAGATGAGTGAGTTTTTTCTAAAAGGCTGGGCTTATAGTAACTGTTTGCTCTTTTTTTAACTGGAGTATAGTTGATTTATAATGTTGTATTAGTTTCAGGCATACAGCAAAATGAATCAGTTATACATGCACATGAATCCCCTCTTTTTTTTAGATTCTTTTCTCATATTGGCCATCACAGAGTGTTGAGTAGAACTCCCTGTGCTATATAGCAGTTATCTCTTAGTTATCTATTTTATATACAGCCGTGTGTATATGTCAATCCCAGTCTCCCAAATTCAGGTGATGTTGTAAGCATGACTACCCACCAGGCACTGCCCTAAGTTTTCCATTTGTGGAGACTGACGTATTTTCCAACTGACTTGCGTCATAATTTTGTTTGTGACCAGTTTTCAGTGGGAGCCAACATTTCTGCTTTCACTTTTTCTAGCCCGTGCTCTTTCCATCCCCAAACAATCCGAGAACCTTGAAAAGCCTAAGACGTCGTGTGATCACGTTACTGCGCCAGTGCTCTGCTGCATCCTTCAAGTCACCCTTTTGTCATTGGTGGAGACTGGTATTTTGAAGGCACAGTACCAGGCGGAGAATACAGACACAGTGCTGTGGAGCTTAGATACAAGTTTGTGGTACTCTCACTTCAACCCAAATCCATTGACAAATGTGTGTCTCCTGTTTGTCTTTCCATTGACCCAATATTTATTAAAAGACTAAAGTACACAAGACAAGTTGTCAGGCCCTAAGGATGTTCTAAGAATACATTCAACAGGCTCCTTGGCCTCAAGATTTGCATTGAGAAGAAGCAAGACCTATACACACAGAAATGTGCGTGGCTGTGGCTGTCCTCCCTAGGCTTCTCCTTGTTTGTGACTCCCTGGCTAAGTCTGCACATTCGTGTATGCAGGCACTCAATGTGTTTTCAGTACCCACTGCAGTGCCTGGCACTGAGGTAGACTCTGGAGTGCGGAAGGTGGAGAAGATGAGTTGTGGGGATCGAGAAGACAGAAACACAGGAAAGCCCTCACCACTTCCTTCCTCCTGAAACAAAAACAAAAACCAGACCAAAGACGGAAAATAACTGTTTTCAAGACCTTGGAATCAAGCAATGATAGACAGTGATCCCTGGGGAGTGGTGAAGAAATGTGGGGAGTCCCCCCCAAAGAGCCTTGGACTTTCAGGCCACCTCACAGAAAGAGGCCTCAGCCAGAGCCCCAGCAGACCGCCTGAGTTGAGAAGAAGGGTTTAGAGTTTGGGAAAACCAATGCAACTACATTTTATAGGGTGTTGTACCAGAGCTGAGAACCCTGGAGGTCTGCACAAGCTCACCATGAAGTATTGAGCTGATTTCTGATCAGCAGTTGTGTGTAAGTAAACTACCCACAACCCGGAGAAGAAGGGTTAGAGGGACAGTGAGCAGGATGCCCACGTCTGGGAACAGTGCCTGTTCCAGCCCAACTGGAAAGCCTCAGGAGGCCCAGGGTACCAACACCTGTCTTAGTCATGAAGAGAAAGTGCCCTGGACTAAATGAGGCTCTTCAGTTCCATTCAGTTCAGTCGCATCCAGTTCTTTGTGACCCCATGGACTGCAGCACACCAGGCCTCACTGTCCATCACCAACTCCCGGAGTCCACCCAAACCCATGTCCATTGAGTCAGTGATGCCATCCAACCATCTCATCCTCTGTCATCCCCTTCTCCTCCTGCCCTCAGTCTTTCCCAGCATCAGGGTCTTTTTCAAATGAGTCAGTTCTTCACATCAGGTGGCTGAAGTATTGGAGCTTCATCTTCAGCATCAGTCCTTCCAATGAATATTCAGGAATGATTTCCTTTAGGATGGACCAGTTGGATCTCCTTGCAGTTCAAGGGACTCTCAAGAGTCTTCTCTAACACCACAGTTAACAAAAGCATCAATTCTTTGCTGCTCAACTTTCTTTATGGTCCAACTCTCACATCCATACACGACTACTGGAAAAACAATAGCTTTGACTAGACAGACCTTTGTTGGCAAAGTAATGTCTCTGCCTTTTAATATGCTATCTAGGTTGGTCATAACTTTTCTTCCAAGGAGCAAGTGACTTTTAATATCATGGCTACAGTCAGGTTCTGAAGTGATTTTGAAGCCCAAAAAGTATGTTACTGTTTCCATTGTTTCCCCATCTCTTTGCCATGAAGTGATGGGACCAGATGCCATGATCTTAGTTTTCTGAATGTTGAGCTTTAAGCCAACTTTTTCACTCTCCTCTTTCACTTTCATCAAGAGGCTCTTTGTTCTTCTTTGCTTTCTGCCATAAGGATGGTGTCATCTGCATTTCTGAGGTTATTGATATTTCTCCCAGTAATATTGATTCCAGCTTGTGCTTCCTCCAGCCCAGCGTTTCTCATAATGTACTCTGCATATAAGTTAACCCACCAATAGCAAGACTCAGGAGGATAAAAGTGTTTTCAAGAAACTCAATTACATCCCAGAACAAAACGTTAGAATATTTACAAGAATACAAAAACACCCAGGACCCAACAGGATGAAATTCACAAAATCTGGCATCCAATCAGGCAAGCAAAAAACAAATAGAACTTACAATGAGAAAACAACAACAGCAACAATAACAACAGTAAACTGAAAGAGGCCTAGAACTGAGGCAGATGTTAGAATTATAAAAGTAATTAATATTATAGACTGCATTACATATATTCCAAAAGCCAACACTTGGAAGATACAAAAATATTTGAAGAAAAATGGAAATAATAATAAAAAATATCCAAATTTGATGTGAAAACTATAAACTCAAAAACCCAAAAGGCTCAGTGAACCTCAATCATGAGGAATATATGAAGAAAATTATAGCAAGTCACAAGGCTTCCTATGTGGCACAGTTGCCTGCCAATGCAGAAGATGCAAGAGATGCAGATTTGATCCCTGATGGAGAAGATCCCCTCAAGTAGGAAATGGCAAGCCATTCCAGTAATATTCTTGCCTAGAAAATTCTATGGACAGAGGAGCCTGGTGTGCTACAGTCCATGGGGTCCCAAAGAATTGGACACCACTGAGTATGTGCACACACACACACACAGCAAATCTCATCACATTCTTTGCTGCTCAAAGGCAATAAAGGAGAGGAAAACCTAAAATATGCCCAGAGACAGATGACATTTTATGTAGAGGAACAAAAGTAGGACAAGAGCAGATTTCTCATCAGAAATAATGTTAGTGGGAAAATGGTAAAACAACAAGTTTAAATTACAAAAACAAAAAAAATTATTAGCCTGTAATTTTATACCCAACTACATTATCTTTCCAAAATGAAGGTAAAACAAAGTCTTTCATTAAAAAAAAAAAAGTAAAAAAAGTGGAGAAATGGAAGTACAGTCCTATAGGGCTCCTATAGTCTGCCTGGTATGGTACAGTACCCCTGGAAAACGGACTGTGAGAACTTAAAGATCCACAATTTAGACCTAAGACAGCCACTCAGATGACAAGACAAGCAACTAAAGCTAAAAAGCATTATAAGGGGAAAAATGGGGTCATAAAAGCTACTCAGTCAGTTCCAAAGAGGGCAGAATGGGAGGATAAAAACAGATGGGACAATTATAAAATGAATGTCAAGAAAATAGCCTTAAATTGAACCCTGTCAGTAATTATATTAAATGCAAATTGCCTAAATGCCTCTATTGAAAAGCAGATATTGTCATATTGGATAAAAATAAAAACTCAAACTCTATGCTGTTTTAAAAAAACCCCACTTTAAATATAAAGACACGAATAGGTTAAAGGTAAAGGATGGTAAAAAGATACACCACGCTATGCTAGTACTAATTTACATAAAGCCAGAGTGGTAATATTAATATCTGACAAAGGCGATTTTGAAGCAAAGAATATCACCCAGGATAAAGGAAGTTAAATCACAGTGATAAAGGGGCCAATTCATCAAGAGGACTTAACCATCCTATATATTAAAATTATTAAAAGAATGATGGAATGCTACAAAAACTTTATGCCAATAAATTCATGGTCTTTGATGAAGTGAACCATTCCTTGAAAGACAAATTATCAAAGCTCACTCAACAATCTCCTCCAACAACAAATACAGCTGGTGTTAAAGGAGCAAGTCTCCAACATCTGAAGAAATGATTTCTGTAATCATAGAGAAAGACCCCTGGCTGTGGCTGGAATTTGAAGTTTTCCATTTGCTATTTCTGAAAATAGTCCATCCCAAAGGAAATCAGACCTGAATATTCGTTGGAAGGACTGATGCTGAAGCTGAAACCCCAATACTTTGGCCACCTGATGAGAAGAACTGACTCATTGGAAAAGACCCTGATGCTGGGAAAGATTGAAGGCAGGAGGAGAAGGGGATGACAGAGGATGAAATAGTTGGATGGCATCACCGACTGGATGGACATGAGTTTGAGCAATCTCTGGGAGTTGGTGATGGACAGGGAGGCCTGGCATGCTGCAGTCCGTGGGACTGCAAAGAGTTGGACACAATTGAGCGACTGAACAGATTTCTGAAAAAGGAACCACAGATAATGTGAGCTTGAATCTGGATTAGCCATAGATGAAACCCCTTGCCCAAAGTCAGAGAATAAGGCTGCAGAAACAGGAAGTCTTCACTCAACTCAGAAACTCTGCAAGATGGAGGTCTCCTGGCCTCAGAATTTCCAGAAAGGGCCACAGCACACCTATCAGTCCTGAAACTTCACTTCCCAGATGATCAACTGATGGAAAACGCCCGGGACTTTGTAATCGGGGAGGTTCACAAAAGACCTGCCCGCAGAACAGAGGGGAAAAGACTGAGATGCGACGAAAAAAACATGTTTTTGGTAACGGTTTGCTCTAGGACATGTCAGTTAATTTCAGAAAGCATCCTCTGCAGCCTCAACATAACCCAGGAGAACAGCCTCCATTAACAAGGGACGAATAGGTCTGAAACAGACAAGCACTGCCCCTGCCTGCCTGTGGCCCCTTCCCAGCCCCTGTTCTACCCCACCTTGAACTCTGACCCGGACTTTGTCCTCTCCAGTTGCACCACTCTTCTGCCAGCTCTGTCCAACCAGACCATGGTGCTGTCTCCTCCCATCTTGACCTGTGGCACCAAAGACCGGTGGTGGGACCGCCTGCCTCTGGGTTCACTGTCTGCAGCACATGGCATGCTTCCTCTGCCTGGGTCTTCTTCAGGCCCTTTGCTCTTGCCCAAAGCGGCCTGCAGACAAGTCCCTGGAGTTCAGAGTCAGAGGCAAGCTCAGCAAGTCACACAGTGTCCCCTGCTCTCAGCCACAGGTCATCTGAAATGCCCGACCGATGCACAAAACCCACAGATGCACCCGGGCACAGGGGCATCTGCTGGCCTGAGCCGGAAGCTGACTTTCACCCCCAGCTCCAGCTGTAGTCTTTGGTGCCCGTGAGAGGGGCAGGATGGAGCCTCAGCCCCCACAGCCCTGAGACCTCCTCACTGTCCTCCTGCCCAGGTGGGTTGCTGGGGCAGCTGCCGGGTCATAAGTGAGCAAGGCCCTGGCTCTGAGCCGTCTGGACTTGTGACATGAAATCACACCGCGGATCTTTCAGCAGCTGTGTTTGAGAAGCACGGCCAAGCCGAGGCCTCAGGCGGCCTGGAGCAGCCGTACCCCTAAAGGGCCAGCCAGGGGTGCTAGTGCCCCCGTGGGGACCAGGGGGACCCACCCTCTGGACAGACCCCTGGCGCTGCCCTCAGCTCTGAGCATGGTGGGGTGTGGCTCCGGCTCATCTAAGGTACAGGAGAGCGGGCGGGTCCAAGCGAGGACCAGGCAGCCTCAGACGACAGGAAGGTAGGGACAGCGATCCGGGTCAGCTGAGACTTCTGTGGGGCCCCTCAGGGACCCCAACTCCCTTCTCTCCCTGACCCTCCTCAGCTGGTGCTTCCAGTGAGGGCAGGGGCAGAGAGGGCAACCCTCCCCTATTCCCACTCTATTCAGCAGAGCCCCGGGCTAGTTATCAAAGATGCCCCTTCCTCCCCCTGTTCACCAGAGACCCCAGGCCCAGGGAGGTGGGAACCACTCAGGCTGAACCATCTTGGCAGGAAACCAAATTAGGTGGAGACGCTGGGTGTGCCTCTCATTAACCAGGTTGTGCCACGTGAACGCCCAAGGAGGGCTCTGGGGCAGAGGACTGACTGTCCCTCTGGCCTTCTGCAGACAGTTTCCTGAAAGAAGTCATCGACTGGCCCATGACTGTGAAAAGCAAAGCGCTCTCTTCACAGCTCAGAGGCCAGAGAGCTGGCGAGCTGCCTGACCCTGTGGAAGGTCTATACCACCTCCGGCTTGGATTGCCCCTCTCTCGCAGGAGAGCGGGGGACAGGCGTCGTGGTCGAGGCTCTGAGTGTCTGGGGCTGTCTTTGGAAGGTGCTATTGGTGGAGCCACAGGGTGGAGACCCGGGGAAGTTGGCCTTCTCAGAAATTAGCAGAACAGGAGAACGGAGACCGTGACTGCACACGTGGATCTGCACTTTATCCCTCACGTGCAGCTCCACGTGTCTGACATCTCTGCCGGTCTCCGTCTGTCGTCTGAGGGTCTAAACACCCCTCTCCCCCACAGGGATCCAAGACTAGGCTCTGAGGGAAAGCCGACTTTGGGGGTGTCACTCTCGGCGGGCCCTGGGCTCCCCTCACAGCAGCAGACAGGCCGGCTCGGCAGGCAGATGGAGGCGCTGCGATGCTCAACAGTGCTTCTGGTCATGTCAGCCACTGGCCTGGCACAGCCCTGGCCTGCCTTCCCCTCTGGAGGCCCCTCTCTGAACGCCCCCTACCCAGGGTGGTCCCAGAGCCCATCTCCAGCCTCACCATGCCTCCCTCTGTCAGTTCAGCCTCTCCACCCGGCTGGAGTCGAGGCATCTCAGGCCAAGTACCCGCGACTCCATCACTTCCCACGGCCCGCTGTCCGCCCAGCTGCCTGACACAGAAACACGGGGACCTCTTTCTCCTTCTCCCCCTTCCCACGGCCAGTCAGCTCCTCACCCACAGCGGCTCCTGGGCCCTATGCTATCCCTCCATGCCCACCACCCCTGAGCTTGGACAATGGAAGTTTCTGACCTCACTTCCACTGGTCTCAGGCCACAGCCGTGG
>CM035269.1:110762058-110787621 GCA_020226075.1 Hydropotes inermis | reverse complement strand
GACGGCCCAGCAACACCCCGCACACCTAAGCAGAGCCTGCAATCTCCTTGCTGGCAGGAGTGGCCACCAGGGACACCCCCACCTCCCAGACTCCAGGTCTGTGCCCCTCTGGATGCCCTCTGTGACCCCCATCTCCGGGGGAGCTCCCCCACCCCCTTTGTTCCCTGTCACAGGCCATTTGTTTCTTGGCCGTAGCACTTGAAATGGTTTAGAGCTACCAGTTGCTTCTGTAATAACCAGGCTCAGCTTGGTCTCCTCTTTCAAGAGTAGGAGCCCACAGGTCAGCGCTGGTCTATTTCCTCCACCCGGACCGTGGCAGCCTGCCCTGCAGGCAGTCAGCACCGCAAAGACCTACTGATCAAATGAACCAGCCCTGCTTGTTCATCTCTCCCCCTGAGCTCTGCCCGTTGGAGCCCTTAGAGATCACCTCCCCGGGGAAATCCTCGGGGATGTGCTCCGGTCCCTGATGGCTCTCTCATGTCACTTCTCCTGCTCTTCTGTCAAGCACTGGATGTGGGAAGCCTTGTCTTTTTTGAGCCACCCCTGGAGATGCAGCCCCTTAAGTTGGTGAGTCCAGTGGGACCTGGGGAGCCTTCATCTCAGAAGCTGGGTCTTTTCTGACATGTGTTGCACAAAAGAGACATCGTGTCTGGATTTCCTGGACCCTGGAGGCTGTGGCTGCCTCCGGCATTGGGCCATCAAAGTGTCCTGAGGAAGCAGATGGGACATCCGCTGTCCTGAGGAGCCACAGAGGCAGACCAATGCCATTCACGTCTCGAAAACATGTGCCCAGAGGCCTGGGACTCTTTAGAGTCCCTTGGACTGCAGGAAGAACAAACCAGTCCATCCTAAAGGAAATCAAACCTGAATATTCATCGGAAGGACTGATGCCGAAGCTGAAGCTCCAATCCTTTGGCCACCTGATGTGAAGAGACAGCTCATTGGAGAAGACCCTGATGCTGGGAAAGATTGAGGGAGGAAGGAGAAGGGGATGACAGAGGATGAGCTGGTGGGATGGCATCACTGACGCAATGGACATGAGTTTGAGTAGGCTCCGGGAGTTAGTGATGGACAGGGAGACCTGGTGTGCTGCAGTCCATGGGGTCACGAAGTCGGACAGGACTGAGCAACTGAAGGACAGCAGAGGCTGGGGTGGGAGTCCGGAGCAGGCAGGACACAGACCAGGAGCTGGGGGGCAGCGGCACGCTCTGTCCCGGCCAGAGCTCCGCGGTGCACTCGGCCGTTGGGATCATTCGCGTGTGCGATAGTTTTAACCCAGAGGCTCTCCATCTGGCTTCTCGATTGGCTGTGATTTCTTCTGAAAACATTCACGGTCCTTTGAAGTATTTATAATTGAGTGGGGGCTGGGGCGAGGGATACCTCTTTGGCAGTTTCCGCAACCTAAATTAGAATTTGGCCTGATAGCCAGGTGGGCGGGGTTGAGGGCCAGAGGTCAGATTCCACTGGCTCGGTAATGAGGGCTAATGAAGTGATGGGGGATGCTCTGTGCTACAGGGGGGAGTGCTGGCTTGGGGGTAGGAGGGGGTGCGGGGCTGGGTGGAAAGAGGCTGGGTGAGAAGTGCTCCGTGCCTGCAGGCGACCACCAGCTCCGCTGTGCCCACGCCTGAGACAGGTGGGGAGCCGTTTGCCATCCTGTCTTCAGCTGCTCAGAGGGGGCAGGTGACCTGTGGAACAAACGGGCTGGTTTTAAAGCCTGGGGAAGTCTCCCAATGCCTTTATCCTCTTTAAAGAAGTTAAAGGGTTGGGAAGGGGGGTCTTGAGGTGGTGGCATCACGCGACAGGACCCGTTTTCCAGAGGGAGCTGGCACCAAGGCAGATTTGCTCAGTGGGTCTCTTGGTGTGGGTGGTCTCTCTCTCAGGGTTGGGTCCCCCCACACCTGCCCCCCGGCCTGGGGCCTGCAGCCTTCATCCCAGCCTGCATCATGGGGAACCAGGGCCAGGGAGTGGGAAGGAAGGAAACCCCAGGGCAGCTTGCTCTTGGGCCAGAAACAGCGCCTTCTATGGACTGAACTGTCCCGCTCAAAATCCCTGGGCTGAAGCCCACTCCACCAGGACCACAGAGCGTGACTGAGTCTGAGAGCAGGGTCGTTACAGATGTAACCGGTGGGCGTGAGGTCACAGTGGAGGAGGGTGGCCCCATCTAATACGACGGGTGTCCTTATGAAAGGGAAATATCTGGACACAGACATAAGACATGGGTTCGATCCCTGGGTCAGGATGATCCTCTGGAGGAGGGCCTGACAACCCATTCCAGTATTCTTGCCTGGAGAATCCCAAGGACAGCGGAGCCTGGCAGGCTACAGTCCACGGGGTTGCAGAGAGTCGGACAAGACTGAAGCGACTTAGCAGGCACACGCAGGCCCACAGGGAGAGCACTGCGTGAAGATAGAGGCAGGGACTGAGGTGCACTGTCTCTAAAATAATTCAATGGCATGAAGTATTTTCATGTTTGATGCTTTAACTGTCTCAGTGTCAGCAAAGTCAATGAACTGCACAGTGGGTTTGTAACAAACGTAGACGTAAAAGGAGGGATGACAACAGCAGCGGGGCGGGGGCGGGACGGCTGATGTCAGCTTCCGCTGCGCGTGAGGATGAACAACAGCGTTGCCCAAAGACGGGGTCTGATCAAGCCATTTGTGCCGCAAGCCGCAGCAGGGATCCACAGCCAATACCCCGCAAGGCAGGCAAGATGGAATCACATTCTAACAGAGGACAGACGTCAGGTTCAGTTACACCACGCTCAGAGTGCTGGGGCATGTGGGCATTCTCATCTGGTTACTTCTATTTTCTCAAGAAATAGGAGCACAGTCGTCAGGGCAGAGTGAACTTTCATTTATTCATCCATCACATAAATACTGTAGCTACGTACCCTGCCCAGGACCGATCTAAGAACTGGGGGAGGAGCCAGGAATAAAATGCCCCCGCTGAGTGTACAGTGTAGGGGTGTAGACAAAGATTCGCCTACCATTGGTGATTAAGTGCTATGAAGGTGCGTGAAGCTGGGCATGGGGGAGTGCTGGGGGCCAGGCCCCACTCCCCGCGGATTAAGGATTGGGGTCCGGGCTGCAGGTGGCCTGGGCTTCTGGGCTCTCAGCATGGCTGAGCAGCACATCCTGGGGTGAGGGCTTATCACCCCACGGTGGATGGAGGTGGTCTAGGCCATGGAGAGGTAGGCAGTGGGAGAGCATGTCGGGGGAGATGAGATGGTGAGCCTGGCTGGGGGCTGGCAGAGCTCCACACCCCACCTCATTCCTACCAATCTTGTTGGAAGCCAGGGAAGGAGGAGTCACATGTGGGACCCACGGGGCTTCTGGGCTATCTGGACTTCTGTTGCGGAGAAGGCTGAGGCCGGAAGGCATGGTGACATCTCACAAGACAGGGAGGAGCAGGGAAGTCATTGTTTGGGGAGCAGGGCAGCAACTGGAGCCTTGGAGTTGCGGGGACCCAAATGGAGGGAAGGGTCAGCATGTCATGGCTGTTTCTTGGACGTGTGCCTCTGTGGCCAGACCAGGTGAGGGGATGTGATATTTGGCTTTGAAAGTGAGATGGGGAGAAGGACAAGAGAGGTAAGCTAGGCAAGATGATGGTGTTGACTGAAAAAAAAATGTGCAATGTGAGACTTGTGTATTGAATTTTATTTGGGACAAAATGAAGACTACAGTGTTTCAGACAGTTCTGAGAAATGGCTCCATAGAGACTGTGCAGGGAGGTCAGTATGTATGTGACTTTAGTGAAGGGGGTACGTACATCAAGCACGTATTTTGGCAGAAGGTTGCCGCTCGTCACTAGGAGCAGATGTCTGCTAATGGTTTCAGTGCTTTTCTAGACATGAGGAGATGCAAGAATTGGGCTTATAAAATTTTCTCCTGAAAATGCCTAACTATTCGAAGACCTGTTCTGCCATGTTTTCCCCAGAGCACAGAGAACTTCATTTCTGCTCTCGACCCTGAGCTCCTTTCAAGGGATGTTGAAGGTCAGCGGCCACAGCGGCTCAGGGTTTAATCCTCGTAGAGGTGGATGGCAAGTGCCCACGTGTAGGTGGCAGTGGTGATGGGCTGGGAGGGAGGAGGGCAATGAGGGACCAGAAAGTCCTCCTAAGGGCACCTGACCGTGCGTATGATGAGAACCTGAGTTACTCTCCCCAACCGCCATCCAATCAAAGTCTTATTATCTGTCTCTTGGGAGTGCTAGAAGGAAGTTCAAATTGAAAACTACCAGTAACATTAGGTTTCATATATGAAGAAGTGAAGTCACTCAGTCATGTCCGACTCTTTGCAACCCCATGGACTGTAGCCCACCAGGCTCCTCCAACCATGGGATTTTCCAGGCAAGAATCCTGGAGTGGGTTGCCATTTAATGTACACAAATACAAAGAGAAGACACTGCACTGTGAGCTTATGGACATGAGGCCCGTCCTGCGGGCAAGAGAGGAACGGAAACTGACAGACAGGAAGACAGTGGTGTCTCCTCCAAATCCGGGTACTTCTGTAGCCCCCAGAACCTCAGCCCACCTGGCGGCTCCCAGAGCAGGGAGCCGCCGACAGCTCTGTGCCCCTGTGGAATCTTGTTCCTGCGCAGTGTCTTTAGCCCCATCTGTTTGTCCGTTTGTTTGATAAGTTTGCCTACTTCTTTACTTTTGGTTGTTCTGTCTCCCTGGCTGCACTGGGGCTCTTCTCTAGTTGCGGGGAGCCGGGGCTACTCTTCCAGCTGCGGGGAGCGGGCTGCTCACTGCGCGGCTTCTCTTGTCGAGAATCGCAGGCTTTAGGACACACAGGCTTCAGCAGTTGTGGCGCACAGGCTTAGTTGCTCTGCAGTATTGGGGGTCTTCCTGTGTCAGGGATCAAACCTGTGTCTACTTAATTGGCAGGCAGATTCTTTACCACTGAGCCACCAGAGAAGCCCCTTTTTTATTTGATATAAGAAAAGAATCATCCCATGGTCAAAGAAAATATCTATCTGTAGTGTTGGAAGTCCACCGAAATATATTTGCAGAGGATTTGTGGGAAAAGGAAGAAAGGAACCCACTCTGACTCCTGCTAAAGAGTGTTAAGGCAGACAATTGGCTATGGGTGCAGGGACCACTGACCACCGACCACTGAGGTGGGATCTTGCAGTAGGGGAATGAGACTGGGGTCAACTCCATTCAGAGCTGCAGGAAGAAAGGGTTTGGAGAGGGGAAAAACTAAACAGAGCAAAGAACATACAGTATGATCTTAATTATATAAAAATGGATGCTCAGTTGTGTAGATACACAAGCAAGACCTTGAAGTGTTACAGGAAGGGGGACCCCTTCTGGGGCCAGAGAGTGGGCTCTAGTCCAACTCTCAGAGCTGAATCGTCCTAGGACACATGAGCTGACAAGGCAAGAGAATTTATTGGGAAGGGGCACCCAGGCAGAGAGCAGCAGGGTGAGGAACCCAGAAGGACTGCTCTGCCCCGTGGCTCAGTCTGGGGTTTTATGGTGATGGGGTTAGTATCCAGGCTGTCTCTGGCCACTCACTCTGACTCAGGGTCCTTCCTGGTGACTGTACATCCCTCAGCAAGAAGGAGCTCAGCGAGATGGATTCTTGGAGACTGGATATAAGGACTGGCATTGTCACTCTCCTTTTGGCTTTTCCCAAATTATTCTAGTTGGTGGTAGCTTGTTCGTTCTGAGTTCCTTACCAGGACCTCCTGTTTTAAGATAACTCATGCCAGTGGTTACTATCTTGACTGGCCAGGGCAGGCAATTTTGGTCAGTGGTTCCCCAAACAATTTAATGAATGAATTATGACTTTGTGTGGCTCTGTATAGTGTTTCGGAAGAATAATCACTGGATAACTTCTCCTGTAATTAGATTTTCATCTGTACACAGCTCAAAATTTCCATTGTATACTATAATACATTTTTGGTAGATGAATGTAATTCATTTTGGCACCATTAAAACTGTTGAAAATTCAAAGAAGAAAACCACAAGACCATCAACACTGAAATATATACTGTCAATTTGTGTTTGAATTGTAAAGACCTTTCAAATCCAAATTTATAAAGTCCATTAAAAAGCAAAAATAAATACCAGTTTTTTGTTGCAGCCCTCAAATTGGTGACTTACAATTATCTTCTAATAATTTATAAAATACATTGATTTAAATGTTCATTTAGTAATATTTATTAGTATACCCTTCCATGGGATATTATTTTGAAATGTGTTTAAATTGTTTCCATTGTTAGTTTAATGGTTTAATTTCTGCATAGCAGCCTCTGTTTACATGATGTTGGCTGATTTTTATGGACTAACATCTCCCCACTCATTTTCCAGGCGGCATTCTTCTGAAACTTGCAATCATTTTGCACACACTGGTCTACGTCTGATCTGGGGTCAGAACCTGAGATGAGAATGTCTCTGATTAAGGCAACACAGGCAGCCTGGGAGTGCAGGGTGTGGATTTCCTGTGGAAAGATTGGAATGGGGTAACTCGGCTCATAGAAGGCAGGGGTGGTGTTGTACACTGCTTCCTCGTTCTGAGTCTGGCTGCTGGGGCCAGAGAGTGGGCTCTAGTCCAACTCTCAGAGCTGCACCTCGGGAGGGAGTGGGCCACCACCTTCTGAAGCCTGGGGCTGCCATCCTGCAAAGGGGCCCACAGGGAGCTGTCCTCTTCAGCACTACTCTCCCGCAGCAAGACCTGGGCACACAGACTGGACAGCAGCTTGATTCTCTGAAGAGGTGGGCAGACAAGGGTGTGCCAGGGGTCCCATCGATCCATCCCAGATGGGCAGCCAATGGGGAATGCTGAGAGGTTCAGGACTGGCTCCAGAAATCCAACTGAAAGAAGTCTTGCTCAAAATCATAGGAAGATGATCCATGACTTGTTGTTTTAATGACCTCAACCATCTGCTTTGTTAGAGAGACTGTCACTGGTTTAGCATCAGCAAGGACGCACTTGGCAGAGCTGACCCTGAAACCTACCCCTAT
This sequence comes from Hydropotes inermis, assembly GCA_020226075.1. NCBI lineage: Eukaryota > Metazoa > Chordata > Mammalia > Artiodactyla > Cervidae > Hydropotes > Hydropotes inermis. The sequence goes on along the minus strand of CM035269.1, from coordinate 110,780,648 downwards.
GCTGGAACAATGGCACTCATCAGTCAGGGGCTCAACATTCTGCCAGTGCATTCACGTGGGATCAGGGCACCTGCTGATTGCTTTACCACTGGTGACCCCTAGAAGGCAGAGGACAGAATGAGAGGATTGAAGTGTCATCAGCCTTCAATTGAAAGGTATACTGAAGTCATTCTAAACCTCTTCCCCAAGTTTAATTTCCAGCAAACATTCACAGGAGGAACATTGTGAAGATGCACAAACATAGGCTTCACTGTTGGTGAGGGCAGAGAGTAGTGACATAGAGTGATCTGACATTCTTAGTGCCAGGAAGTGATAACAAATACAGTTTGCAGTGAACTGGGAAATAGCATACCATTCACAAGCAGTCAGAACCACGTGGGAGACCGTCAGATTTCTCCTGGTTCTACCCCCCTGGCAATGAGGGTATAGCTTTGAAAAACAGCATAAGAGTGCCCACTCTACCCAGGACCTGAGAACACGCAGTGCCTCCCCACACACAGCCTCTGCCCATCACGGAAGCACAAGCAGATGTGGTTACATTGAGGGGACTCTGTGAGCAGAGATTCTAACAAGTTATCTGAACCATTTCCCTTATTGAGGGTGCTTCAGATCCTAAGGGAGGGTTACTCTGAACCACTGCCAGCTACTCTCTCCCCAATACTACCTGGTCTTATGTTGTTCAGTTACTCAGTCACGTCTGACTCTTTGTGACCCCATGGACTGCAGCATGTCAGGCTTCCATCACCACCTCCCAGAACTTGCTCAAACTCATGTCCATTGAGTCAGTGATGCCATCCAACCATCTCATCCTCTGTCATCCCCTTCTCCTCTACCACCTTCAATCTCTCCCAGCATCAGGGTCTTTTCCAGTGAGTTTTTTTTCCAATCAGTTCTTCACTCAGGTGGCCAAAGGATTGGAGCTTCAGCTTTGGCATCAGTCTTTCCAGTGAATATTCAGGACTGATCTCCTTTAGGATGGACTGGTTTGATCTCTTTGCAGTCCAAGGGACTCTCAATAGTCCTCTCCAACACCACAGTTCAGAAGCATCAATTCTTCAGCACTCAGCTTTCTTTATGGTCTCTCACATCCATACCTGACTACTGGAAAAACCATAGCTTTGAATATATGAATTCTTGTTGGTAAAGTAATGGCTCTGTCTTTTAATTTTCTGCCTAGGTTTGTCATAGTTTTTCTTCCAAGAAGTAAGTGTCTTTTAATTTCATGGCTGCAGTCACCATCTGCAGTGATTTTGGAGCCCAAGAAAATAAAGTCTGTCACTGTGTCCATTGTTTCCCCATCTATTTTTCATGAAGTGATGAGACCAGATGCCAAGATCTTAGTTTTTTGAAAGTTGAGTTTCAAGACAGCTTTTTCACTCTCTTCTTTCACCTTCATCAAGGAGTTCTTCAGTTCCTCTATGCTTTCTGCCATAAGGGTAGTGTCATCTGCATATCTGAGATTATTGATATTTCTCCCAGCAATCTTGATTCTACCTGGTCTTAATCTCAGGAAAAGAACAGAAAATTCTGCTATGTTTCAAGAAGTGTCGGTACAGTTCCCCTTCAGCTACGGAGCTGACATATCCTGGGACCTCTTAGGGTGTGATCTGTCTTACAATCCACAGCAGGCTTGCTCAGGCTCTGCCAGAATCACTCTATAAGCTAAAACACTCACTGCATACATGGGGAGATGGAGACTTCCTCCTGGAATTGACTCACATCTTGTCCGATCACAAGGCAGGAACACACACACAGACACACACATAGAAACACAGACACACACAGGCACTCACAGGCACACACATATACACACAGACACACGGACACACGCAGGTCACTCAGTTTTGGCCTCTTCGACTCTTGTCTCAACATAGCAGCCAGTATGATTCTTCCAAAACAGAGTCAGGTCACATCACTCGTCTGTCAAATCTGTCTTATTTGGGGGTGAAAACGGGGGCCGTCACAGTGACCTGCCGGGTCCCCGTGCGCCTGGCCCCGGCGCCCTCTGCCTGTGTCCTGTGCCCGGGCCCCTCCACACAGCCACGGTGGCCCCCTTGCCGGTTCTCAGACAGCCATCTCCTCCGGCCCAGAGCCTTCGCGCGTCCCATCCTTCTAGAAGGGTCTTCTCTCAGACATCCACATGGCTCCTTCAGGTCACAGGTCAGTGTTTCTTGTTTTTTCCTGGTAGTCCTATCAGGAAATCCTGGGAACTCCTTACGCCCCTTCCCTGTCTTGTTTTTATCCATTGCACTTGTCACCTAATTAAATATGCAAGCATTTGCTTTCTGTGTCTCCACTCTGTCTTGAATATAAACTCCATGAGGATCTGACTTGTTTCACACACACACACACACACACACACACATGGACAGGCAGCAAGCAACTAGGACAGTAACAGGCAGCAATAATGTGCATGAATAAAATGTATTGAATGACATATTTTTACATATTTTATAATGAACAATATACTAAGGAAGAGAATACATTGGTAATGGTTTAGCGTGAACTTCAAATGTCCAAAACAAATATTTCTAGACTCTACAATGGCCATGCAAGGTATGAACAGAAGATAAAAAATTACAGAAAGCTCCACACATTAAAGCAAAAAAGTGTCACTGCCAGTAAAACACTGACTTGAGAATAATATTAAACCTCTGCTTTACTTCACAGCCTATTTCCTTTGTGGTTTCCTTCTTCTCCGATATTTCCATTCAAAACTAGTTTTCTAATTCAAAAAGTTCTTGCTTCTTCTCCTAAGAATAATCAGGACCCATACTGAATACTCAGGATTGACTTTTACAGCGAAATCAAAGCAGAATGATGCTTCTTCCCTGTGCTGCCCACAGGCCCACAGTATCCGTGTGGGGCTGGCTGGTAAACTGAGGAGGCGTCACAAGGGCCAAGGCCTTCTCAATTCCAGTTAGATCACTGTCGTATATGTTCTACTTCCAGATAATTCAACACAAAACGACCCCAGCATTCCTGGTCTCTGTCCATTTGGATCCCAAACATCTTAAATGATGTCTGTATCTTTATTAAGATAAAGTTGAGAGAGTGTGGGTGGTTTTTAAGACACACTTATTCTTTTTCCAAGAGGCTAACATTAATTGGCCAGCAGATCTCCCCCACAGAATAAAAATGCCTTTGAGGATGTGAATGTGTTAGAATTTCTCCCAAAGAAAGATGGGTGAGAGCAACATTTCCCTTTTCTATTGTTTAAAGAACAAAATATGTTTCTTTTTATCCTCATATAAGAGTTAATGCAATAGTATAATAAAAAGCAGAGATGGAATTTCTTCTGTAAGAGAATTTCAAAGAGACAGAATCTCCTTTTGAAAAGCTGAAATGACTTCTAAGTGAAATCTGCTCAATTCATGGGGTGAGCTGGTTTTTACCGACACCCACCACAAGTTATTGTTCACCTGACAGCTACGTGATTTGTCCAAATTAGAGAGGATGGTGAGGACCTGTGAGGTTACCTTTGCTAGCATGAGAACTATGACAAAAATTTGTCTTTGAGGGTTTTCATTTTACTACTTAAAAAAGAACTTGGCCAGTACAATCCCCTTCTTGTACATTCAGGGCTCCATAAATTAATCCCAGTCTTTTTTCGAGGTGAAAGAAATTTCTCTGATAAAAAGTCATTGATGTTTTCACGTTTTTCATCATCTTTAAAGAAAAAACTGTACCACAACATTTTATAAAACCTAAATTTAATGGAATGTCATGTTCTTTGTTTTACAGTGTGGATCTGAGAAGAGAACAGCCTGGCCTTTTTTTGATAATGAGAAGCAGAGTTTTAAACATTAAAAAAAAATAAGAAAAAAGCAATATGTTATGGAATATTAGTGTTATGGTATATTGATGCAATTATTTTTAAAAAAGAAAAATAAAGTGATCAAGGTTTTTCAAATGAAGAATATATGGATTCATTTAAGGAAAAACCATTTTTATGGATGCCCAGGAATTTTTGTATTACTTTTATTATGATGGTGCTTGAATAGGCATAAATATAAGCCAACATATTGATCCTTTATAGTAAATAGCCTTTATACAGCAAATGAAATATGCGTAACAAGAGCAGATGAAAGATATCCTTAGTTACAGCATCACCTTAATAAATAATGATGCTTTGCTGAGATTAATCTGTCTCTTAAAGACAATGCCATCCTCGGTGGTGAGGGCCTGGTCCCGTGGCTCACCAGACCCAAGTCCACGAGCTCTGTGATAAGCTGCTTCTGCCACCCCTGTTTACTCTCCAAGCATGGCCTCCGCCGGCTCTCACCTGATGCTAACGCATCGCTTCGTCACAGACCACTGCTGTTCTTCCTCTTTACTGTGAGCAGTTACACACCTACACCTCTCCACCAAGAACACGGTACTAACTCAGTGCTCAAATCACCTGGCCGGGTTGGTTCTAAGCTGGCCATCTAGTCGATCCAAAAAAATTAAAAGCAATATTTTAAAATGCTGCTACAGAGGGAATTCCCTGGTGCTCTAGTGCTTTAGGGGTTCTCCAGGCAAGAATACTAGAGTGCGTTGCCATGCCCTCCTCCAGGGGATCTTCCAGACTCTACAATGGAAACCATATCTCTTTCATCTTCCCTGATGGCTCAGACAGTAAAGAATCTGCCTGCAACGCAGGAGAGCTGGGTTCGATTCCTGGCTTGGGGAGATCTTCTGGAACAGGAAATGGCAACCCACTACAGTATTCTTGCCTGGAAAATCCCATAGACAGAGGAGTTTAGCGGGTTACCAGTCCATGGAGTAGCAAAGAATCAGACACGACTGAGCAGCTAACACTCTCACTTTCACTAGTGGTTAAGATGCAGATCAAACTGCCAACATTCATTGGATCATAGGAAAAGCAAGAGAGCTCCCGAAAAACATCTACTTCTGCTTTATTGACTGTGCCAAAGCCTTTGACTGTGTGGATCACAACACACTGTGGAAAGTTCTTGAAGAGATGGGCATACCAGACCACCTTATCTGCCTCCTGAGAAATCTGTAGGTCAAGAAGCAACAGTTAGAACCGGGCATGGAACAACAGACTGGTTCCAAATTGAGAAAGGAGTACGTCAAGGCTATATATTTTCAACCTGCTTATTTAACTTAACATGCAGAGTACATCATGCAAAATGCCCAGCTGGATGAAGCACAAGCTGGAATCAAGATTGCCAGGAGAAATATCAATAACCTCAGATATGCAGATGACACCCCCCTTATGGCAGAAAGTGAAGAGGAACTAAAGAGCCTCTTGATGAAAGTGAAAGAGGAGAGTGAGAAAACTGGCTTAAAACTCAGCATTCAAAAAATTAAGACCATGGCATCCGGTTCCATCACTTCATGGCAATAGATGGGAAAAAAACAAACGATGAGAGATTTTATTTTCTTGGGCTCCAAAATCACTGCAGAGTGTGACTGCAGCCATGAAATTAAAAGATGCTTACTCCTTGGAAGAAAATCTATGACCAACCTAGGCAGCATATTAAAAAGCAGAGACATTACCTTTTCAACAAAAGTATGTCTAGTCAAAGCTATGGTTTTTCCGGAAGTCATGTATGGATGTGAAAGTTGGACTATAAAGAAAGCTGAGTGCCAAAGAATTGATGCTTTTGAACTGTGGTATTGGAGAAGACTCTTGAGAGTCCCTTGGACTGCAAGGAGATCCAACCAGTCCATCCTAAAGGAAATCAGTTCTGAATATTTATTGGAAGAACTGATGCTGAAGCTGAAGTTCCAATCCTTTGGCCACCTGATGGGAAGAACTGACTCACTGGAAAAGACTCTGATGCTGGGAAAGATTGAAGGCGGGAGGAGAAAGGAATGACAGAGGATGAGATGGTTGGATGGCATCACTGACTCGATGAGCATGAGTTTGAGCAAGCTCCGGGAGTTGGTGATGGACAGGGAAGCCTGGCGTGCTGCAGTCCATGGGGTCGCAAAGAGTCAGACACGACTGAGCGACTGAACTGACTGGCTGCCTGAGGACTCAGTGCTCTGACAGCTGGGGCCCAGGTTCAGTCTCTTTTGGGGAATGAAGATTCCACCAACTGTGTGGCGCAGCCAAAAGTAAGTATGTAAATCAAAATAAAATAAATATAAAATTCTGTTAGGAACACTTCTGCAGACCCCAGGTAGATTGACACAGATGTCCTTGCTGGTCTCAGGCTGATGAATCAATGGTTGAAACACGTATCATTGTAAAACCAGGTTTTCATCTTTCTCCTTAGTTCTTTCTTTGCAACAAGTTCTTCTCATTTATGGTCTAGAAAACTGCTAGTCACCCTGCAGGATCCCCCCACGAATGTCACCAATTCTTCAAAATCTGTAACAGCTGAGGTGTGAACATGCACACATATGTGCACGCATACACACACCAGGTGAAGTCAACCCTCACAGTCTGCCAAGCCCTGGAGTGGTGCTTCTCATGGCTGACCATTCCCCCCATTTCTATCTCTCCTGGTCCCTCAGTCTGTCTACAAACTCAGGAAAAAGAGGCCCTGTTTCTTCATCTCTGTCTTTCTAGAACCAGGCATTGACAGGCTCTCAGGAAAGGCTGAATGAATGAATGAACTGTAGTGGATGGTCAACTGTATGTATCAGCTTAGCCCAGACAGGCAGTCAGACATCATTTCTGGGTGTTTCTGTAAGATTACTTCTGGAAGAGATTGCCTTTGAATCTGTAGACCAAGTAACACTGGTGGGCAACATCTAGTCCCCTGAGGGCTGGAGGAGACCAGTGAGGCAGAAGAAAGGTGAATTCTTGCTCTCCCCTTGAGCTGGCCATCTGTCTTCTCCTGGCCTAGGACATGGGAGCTCCTGCTTCTCAGGCCCTCAGACTCCGGGGTTCACACCAGCGGCCCCTGCAGTTCTCAGGCATTGGCACATGGACTTGATTGAACCACCTGCTCTTCTGGTTCTCAAGCCTGCACGTGGTGGGTCACAGGATTTCTCTGCCAACATAATCACATGATACCACCTCCCCTCACAAATCTCCTTAGACACCTGCGTGTGCTATGGGTGTGTTTCCCTGGAGAACCCTAACTAATACACGTCAGGATGCACACGTTTTGGTAAAACTCGGAATGCAACCAGCAAATAATCAAAATGCAAAGGAACCAAGGGATGGGTGGTGGGAGCTTGTGGTCCCTCCACACCCTGCCCAGATCAGGAAGATGCAGACTACTCATCAGGATTCTCTTCTGTTCACAGCAGATGTTTCAAATGGTTCTTGCAGCCACTCACTGTGCTGTTGGGTGGAGGCTCACGCCATGCATCTCCAATAAATCCCTGATAAACTGAAGCTTGGGAGCAGGAAACCTTGCCACACAGTTGTTTTGCCTCCAGGCCTGAGTGGAGATGCGGTGTGCTGGTTTCCTGGGGGGATCAGGTGACAGGAACCTGGGAGTACTTCTCCTTAGAGAGGGGCCCAGCTGCTCCCCACTGACTGCCTCGGAAAAGCCTGCTGGGACCTCCAGCCCCTGGGAGGGGGTCCAGATGGAAACGGGTTGGGGTGATTGCGCCCAGGCTCCAAGGTGACTTCAAGTCTGAGTTCCGGTGCATAGGGAGGGCCTGGGAACCATAAAAGAATAAGAAGGCAACATAGTAGCATTTTTAATTTGAGAATATCTGACTGATAAATAAATAAATTCATAGCATTTGTGGAGAAGACCTGACTGCTGCCCCAGCTGTCTCTAGACCATCAGTAGACGCAATGGTAGAATCTGGGCTCCTCAACTTGCCAGACCCACCTATCAGCAAGTTTGGGCTAGCATCAGTCACAGGTTCATAGATAGGTATCTTTGTGTTATTGATTTGTAACTTAATTGCAATTTGGTGAAATAACATGGTCTTGTTGCTGTTGTTCAGTCACTAAATTATATTTTGACTCTTTGTGACTCCACAAGATGTAGCACGCCAGGCTTCCCTGCCCTTCACTATCTCCCAGAGTTTGTTCAAACTCAGGTCTATTGAGTTAGTCATGCCATCCAACCATCTCATCCTCTGTTTCCCCCTTCCCTCCTGCCTTCAATCTTTCCCAGCATCAGGGTCTTTTCCAATGAGTCAGTTCTTCGCATCAGGTGGCCAAAGGATTGGAGTTTCAGCTTCAGCATCAGTTCTTCCAATGAATATTCAGAACTGATTTCCTTTAGGATGGACTGGTTGGATCTCCTTGCAGTCCAAGGGACTCTCAAGAGTCTTCTCCAACATCACAGTTCAAAAGCATCAATTCTTCGGCACTCAGCTTTCTTTATGGTCCAACTCTCACATCCATACCTGACTACTGGAAAAACCATAGCTATGACTATATGGACCTTTGTTGGCAAAGTGATGTCTCTGCTTTTTAATATGCATCTTGGTTTGCCATAGCTTTTCTTCCAAGGAGCAAGCAACTTTTAATTTCTTCTCACACGAATTCATTTCTAATAACCCCAAACTTAACAAATATACCTGTTCAACCATAAAATTGAGAAAAATTCATTTCAGCCCCAATGCCTTCCTCTTGTTCCCCTCTGATGAACAAGCATCTGATGAGCCCCTCAACAAGCAGTGCTGTTCCTCCCTCACCCACCCTACTCCCTCCTGCCCAGCCTCCAGCCCCGTTAATCAGAGAGACGACACCTCGTAAACCTGCCGGCCCCTCCCAGCCCGCCGGGTTGCTGTGCAGATTTACGGGGTGACTCGGGGTGACTGCTCTGCTGGCGGCAGACGTTCACACATGGACCAGAGCAGCAGCCAGGTGGGGGTCTGTGCCAGCGCTCGGGGCCAGGCCGTCAGTGGAACCAATTCTTGTTTCCAGGACGACCAGAAGGCGGGATGCTCTCTGCCTCACCTTTCTGGTTCTGTGGCAGTTTTATTTTGCCTGCAGCATCATGTACAAGATCTAACCAAGGACAGTCAGTGAAAGAGAAATATGTTTAGGAGACGAAGAGCAGACAGTCATGCTTGGGGAGTCGTGAATGGGGACAAGATGCCTCCATTGGGTATCACCCCCAGCAGCCGGGTCACCCTCCAGGTACATTGCTACCCAACTGCAGACTTGCCAGGGCAGCAGGGTCCATGCTCCTGCCCTCGGCTGTTGTGACCTTGGCCTCCAGGTTGCTCCTGACCCTGGTGCTCCCAGGATGCTGCTGCACCAGCGCTTCTGGCGTCAGCTGATCCTCAAACCACCACCGAGGGACAGAGTCTGAATGAGCATCCCTGTCTGAGATGGAGAGACTGAGGCTCAGGGAGATGGAGCTACACCTGCTGGTGGAATCTGGCCCCTCAGCTGGCAGCTCAGTGCTCTGTGCCCCTGCCCCCCTGCCACGGGTCAGAGGCACTGGCTGAAGATAAACGAGCTCACATGTTGACACACCCCCCACCTTGTCCTGCAGACCCTGCTGGTGGCCAAGCAGAGCAGAACCCGGTCAAGAACCCCCGCCCCGGCCCCTCAAGGTCTGGCCCTTGGGGAGCTCACAGGGGACAGTGGGACCATCAGGACTCCCAAGGAAGGCAGCCCACTGGCTCCAGGGTGCAGGTCACGTCCCAGATGTGATGCCCTCTCCCTGGGCTCTGGGCTCAGACCCCCGCTCCTGCGGTCAGGGAGGGCCCTGGCCTCCTGCCCCTGCACGGCTCTGAGCTCACCCTGCGTGGCTGGTGCACAGGCCGCTCGCGGACTTACATCAAGAAAGCCACCGGGGGAGAGCACAGAGGTCCCACATGTGCACTGGGCCTCTCCCTGGGGGCAGGCAGGACACGGGCTCTCTCCACCTGGCATGCAGACCCCTCCAGAGAGAGGCGGGTCCTGCCCCTGGGAGCCCGGAGTTTAGAGAGGGACACGTGGGGACACGTGTGAGGCCTCCTGGGGACAGAGCACAGTGGTGGGCGTGTCCTTGCCCAGGAGTGCCAGGCGAGGTGGGGGCCAAGCAGGGACCTCCGCCGGTCATCGGAGCTGAGGGGGTTCAGGGAGACGAGGGCCAGCCTGGGATCCGGGAGGTGGGAAGCGCTGCCCATGGAGCAAGGAGCGGAGAGCGGGGCTCAGCTGCGGGCATAGGATGTGGTGGGGGGTGAGGGGCATCAGCCTGGCCACGAGCAGGGCCGCCCACCCTCAGGGGCCGGGAAGGAGTGGGGAGAAAGGAGGGCCCGTCTGGGTTCAGAGGGGTCATCAGGGCCGCAGGGTGGGGCACAGGTCAGCAGGTGGGACTGGACTTGGGGACAGGGAGGGCACAGCTGGGCCGAGCAGGCGGGATGAGCCCGCTCAGAGGGGAGCGGAATCGGGGAGTGCACTCGACAGCCGTGGGCGGTAGAAGGGGCGGAGGAGGGCAGACTCCCACACAGCCCGCCAGGCAGCGGTGGAAGGGATGCCCCAGAGACGACGTCTGCAGAGCTGGCCCCAGCCCCGACCCACCCGTGCGTCTCAGCCCACCCGGCACCTGCGCGGCGGCTGTGAACGTGTGCCCTGGCTTCCAGCTGCTGCAGCTCCAAACCACGGCCAGCGCAGGCCACCCACAGTCCGGTGACTCGGTTGGACCATCTGTACAGAGAGGACCAGTCGCTTCCTCCTCCGGACACTGTATCACATGAGGACATGTAGCTAGCCCCGGGAACTGGGAAGCCCCCCTCATGGTCACTGTCTGGGCTCATTTAGAACAGAGGAAGCAGGCGTGCTCCCCCGGCCCCTTAGAAAGACTACCAACCATGGACCTGACCCCTCACTACTGACCATGGACCTGACCCCTCACTACCGACCATGGACCTGACCCCTCAGCCAGCGAGTGCCTTGTCTGCACCCACGGAAGCCGAATGAAGAAAGAGCCAGCATGTTTCGGCTCCCGTCTCCTCCTTCACTCCCGGGACTGCCATCCGAGGGCTCTTGTGGGCACTCCCACCCTCCCATAACGAGGCTCAGCCAAGGGTGCACCCCAAGGATGAGGCGTGCATCCGGGGAACCGAAGTCCTTGAGCAGAACCCAAGGGAGACGGAGCCCCGTGGTGGAGGAGGCGTGGAGGTACAAGGCCCCCGATGGCGGAGGGGATGGCGGGCAGCCTGGGGAGAGCCCCAGGGGAGTGCCAAGCACCAGGACGCAGCTGCATTCAGGTGGGACCAAGGTCTGCGCGGGCAGGAAGGAGGTGGGCGGCACAGGATGATGGGACTCAGAGCCAGGGAACACCGTGGAGGAGGCGCAGGGTGGGCAGCCCCGAAGCCCTGGAGGGGGCTGAGGAGACCCCCGCAGCTGACGGTGGCAGAAGGGAACGGGGGTCAGGCATGAGGACAGTGCAGAAGGAGTGTGGTCAGCAGACAGGGCTGTGAGTGCTGGCTTGGGACTCAAGACGCTCACAGGTCAGGGCCCTGGGGGCCGAGAGAGGGCCATGGACGCTGGACCCATGGGTGCCCTTGGCTCCGTGACCAGGACCCTTCTGAAAATGCTTTGACCAGCTGTGTTCAGGGTTGTGCCAGTCTCCAAAATCCTCTGACATATCTGGAGAAAAGCTCCTTGTAATTACAAGGCAGTTTCATCGGAGTTTTCAGCTCAGCAGCCTGTGACCTTCTAGGAGTCCAGGACACATCGTGCGTCATGGGTGCCCACTGAAGTCTTCTTGAATGAGCAGCACCGACGATGGTCTCCTCTCGCCCAGATGGAGGGGGGAGATTACAGACAGGCAGGACCTGTCTGCCGGCTCCTTGGTTTACTCCTGGATGTCCTGTGTAGCCCCGCGGCCACCGACCCGCCAGCAGCCACCTGCACTTTGCATTAGCCAGTGTTCCTCTCCTGCAGCCCATTAATCAGTCTTAAATACGGGACTTAACACCACCCTGAGCCATTTATCTTCGAGGCCCGGGTTTCGGGCTCCTCAGCCTCCCCCTGGGCAGTTGAGGAAATCATTAACACCTACCCCAACGCAAGCCAGCTAGCTTTTCTGCTCAGCACATTAGTCAGATGCGCGGGCCCCATGTCTGCTCCCTGAGCGTTCCCCAGCCCCCGCTTCCCACTGTGGACATGGAGGGACCCACTCACACACCTGAGGCTTCAGGGGCAGGTTTTTCTTGGCTATCAGCAACAGTCTGGTCACACACCCCACAGCCTTTTCAGTCCCCTTGGAAGACACCTTCAGTGGCGTCTAAAGAGCTGGAGGCTGAGTCTGCATGAACCATTAGCCCACTGCCTGGCGTGAACTTACCAAATGTCCCCAGAGCGGTCTCTGCTGGGTCCCGTCTCCAGTTTCAGATGAATATCTGAAGCCCCAGGAGAATACGGGGCCAGGCAAGTGTCAGGACCCTCAGCCGGGCTCCTGGCTCCCAGATCCAGGTGTTTCCATGGCAACCTGCCTGGGGGCGGAGGGCAGGGTGGCTGGTTCCCTCCTGGGTGGTGGGTGGGACTTCCATCTGATTCGGTTCCGGCTTCGCCTCCCAGTGAGAACTGCCCGGCTGGGCCCTAACACCCCGAGAGACATTGCCAGCTTGCCCCTGTAAGCCACCACATTTTGGGGGGGCTTGGTACACAGGATGGATACCCAGAGCCCCCTGAGGGCTGCGCCAGCCACCCGAGTAGGGCCGCGTGGATCCTGGGTGCCTGGTGTCGACGAGGCCAGGCTGAGCTGAATGGGTTCTGGGCTGGCTCTGCTGCTCGACCCAGGATGGGTCATTCTGCCTGGGCCTCAGTGTCCCCCTCTGTCCAGCAGGAAGTTCCACCCCACTGTATTGTTTCTGCCTGACTGTGCTACCTATTCATATCGGTTGATAGAACCCAGGCCGGTGATGTCATTCTGAGGCTGGCTAATTCTGCTGTGTTCCACGGTCTCGTCTGTATGCTCAGCCCGGTCGCCAGATGAGCCACATTCCCTAGTGGATGGGTCAGTGCGAGTCCACAGCTGACCACATCCGCAGTGCTGGGTCCCTGGACCTGTACCTTCTGGTACAGAAGGTGCTGCGATCTTGTGATGGTTGAAGATTCCCCTCCTTCCAGTTCCTCGAGCCTACTGCTCTTCCAGTTGGACAGCCCTCTGGTCCCACGCCCCTGCCTTGGAGAGAGAGAGACACACATGGAAGAGGGTCTGGAGACAGGGGTCTCTTTCTAGCTCTGTCCTCAGTCCTCAGAAGAATCTGATCTATAAAGTGAAGGGTTGCAGGAAGTCTAAGGGTCTGGGATTCTCCACACACCCCTTAGATCATCCACTCGGAAATATTTACCAAGCACCAAGCCCCCCTGTTCTGTGTCTAATCACCATAACGGGTTAAAGCAAGAAGACCTGAGAGTCCCCCGGCCCCGAGGGCTCTGTCTCCAGAACTACCCTCAACTTGTGCTTAACTGGGTTTGGCTGATAAGACCACAGATGTGATGTCCCACAATACACATTGCCCGGAATCACCCAATTTGTTCTAGAAGTTCCCCTAGTCAATGCAGGCAACCTCATATATTTAAAACAAGATAGGTCTGCAGACTTTATTTTCTTGGGTTCCAAAATCACTGAGGACGGTGACTGCAGCCATGAAATTAAAAGACGCTTGCACTGTGGAAGAAAAGCTATGACAAACCTAGACGGCATATTAAAAGGCAGAGCCAATACTTTGCCAACAAAGATTCTTATAGTCAAAGCTATGGTTCTTCCAGTGGTCATGTATAGCTGTGAGAGTTAGACTGTAAAGAAGACTGAGCAATGTAGAATTGCTGCTTTTGAACTGTGGTGTTGGAGAAGACTCTTGAGAGTCCCTCGGACTGCAAGGAGATCCAACCAGTCCATCCTAAAGGAGATCAGTCCTGGGTCTTCATTGGAAGGACTGATGCTGAAGCTGAAGCTCCAATCTTTTGGCCACCTGATGGGAAGAACTGACTCATTGGAAAAGACCCTGATGCTGGGAAAGATTGAGGGCAGGAGGAAAGGGGGAAACAGAAGATGAGACGGTTGGATGGCATCACCAACTCAGTGGACCTGAATCTGAGCAAACTCCAAGAGACAGTGAAGGACAGGGAAGCCTGACATGTTGCAGTCCATGGCGTCGCAGAGTCAGACACAACTGAGTGACTGAACAACAAGATCTGCAGAGAGGAAGAAACGGCAGTGGTTGCTTACTTAGACTTTGAACAATGAGTCCTTTCACAGTCCTTGAGGTGTCCTCCAAATCACCCCACTATCATGAGAAACTGACACTCAAAGTAAATCTCCAACGAAAACAGCAGGGCTACAAAATAAGGGGTTTGGTTTTCCATTACTCTCGACTGCCAAGTGACACTGGATCAGGGCTGACCTGCAGGGGGGAGGTCAGGAGGGGGTCCTGCTGCTCTCGGACCGGGGCCCCCCTTCTTCCCCTGGACAGCGGTGAAGTGGAGCTGTGCTGAGTGTGCCTTACTCCACAGGATCACACCGAGAGGTGTCGCCACTGGAAGGGGCCCTGTGAGAGGACCACTTGACGAGCGCCGGGTGTTCGGAGGCACACACAGCATTTCAGCCTTGTTTCCCATGTTTCAGCTCCAATGATAACATAACAAAGTAACACAAGTCGGGAGGAAGGCCTGCTCTTCCAAACGTAGGGTAAGGCCAGAAAGCTGTCTGCACACCTGCCGTTTCATCTTATTCCACGCAGCTGAGGTCATGCTCTTTATGAAAAGAATGAAAAAATATGCAGGAAGGAAGAACGCCTTGAGAAGTCCAGAGAAATACAAGAAGCGAAAGGTTTTGTCTTTAAGTTGAAAGCAATTAGAAGAAATTAAAACAATTAGAGCAGAAGGCAGCAAATTTAAAAACAAAACTGATAAAGAAAAATCAACAAAACCAAAATCTGGTTCTTTGAAAAGACCAATAAATTTGAAAAGCCTCTAGCCAGGCTAACCAAGAAAAAAAGAGAGAAGACACAAAATACTAATAATAGAAATGAAAGAAGGATCGTCACTACTGGTCTGCATTTTAAAAGGATGATAAAGGAATATTACGAACAACTCTATGCTCAAAAGCTTTTTGCCTGTGATGAAGCAGATCACTTTCATAAAAGACAAGAGAGATGCCTCTCTTCTTTTCTCCAAAAGCAAAGTGAACTTGGTCTATGGTTTTCATCCTAAGAAGAGAAAGAGACAGACAGACAGACCTAATAGACTTCACAAAAATTAACTCAAAGTGGATCATAGAGCTATATGTAAAATGCAAGACCACAAAATTTTTAGTATTACATAGGCGAAAAATCTAGGTGGTAGTGAGTTTGGTGGTGAGTTTTTAGATATAACACCAAAAGCACAATTTATGATAGAAAAATTGATATTAGGCTTTATTAAAATTTTAAAACTTCTGCTTTTACAAACTCATTATTAACAGAATGAAAAGGTAAACAGCAGATTGAGAGAAAAAAACTTGCAAAACACACATCTGATGAAAGACTTACATCCAATACAAAATGTATAAAGAATACCTAAAACTTAAAGTCAGAAAAAATTCAATTTTAAAGGAAATAAATCTAAATGGATCCCTCATTAAATCAGATGTACAAATGGAAAATCAGCATATAAAAAGATGCTCATATCATTTGTCATTAGGGAGTTTTAGACTGAAATAGCAAAGAGATGCTGCAACACACCTGTTTGTGTTGTTGTTCAGTCCCTAAGTCATGTGCAGCTCTTTGGGACCCCATGAACCGAAGCACACCAGGCCTCCCTACCCATCACCAACTCCCGGAGTCCACCCAATCCCATGCCCATTGAGTCAGGGATGCCATCCACTGATCTCATCCTCTGCCATCCCCTTCTCCTCCTGCCTTTAATCTTTCCCAAGATCAGGGTCTTTTCCAATTAGTCAGTTCTTCCCATCAGGTGGCCAAAGGATTGGAGCTTCAGCTTCAGCATCAGTCCTTCCAATGAACACCCAGGACTGATTTCCTTTAGGATGGACTGGTTGGATCTCCTTGCAGTCCAAGGGACTCTCAAGAGTCTTCTCCAACACCACAGTTCAGAAGCATCAATTCTTTGGTGCTCAGCTTTCTTTATAGTCCAACTCTCACATCCATACATGACCACTGGAAGAACCATAGCCTTGACTAGATGGACCTTTGTTGGCAAAGTAATGTCTATGCTTTTTAATATGTTGTCTAGGTTGGTCATAACTTTCCTTCCAAGGAGTAAGCGTCTTTTAATTTCATGGCTGCAACCACCATCTGCAGTGATTTTGGAGCCCAAAAATTGAAGTCTGACACTGTTTCCATTGTTTCCCCGTCTATTTGTCATGAAGTGATGGGACCAGATGCCATGATCTTAGTTTTCTGAATGTTGAGCTGTAAGCCAGCTTTTTCACTCTCATCCTCCAATAAAAAAAAGAGCAAGCAAAAAGGAACTGGATAAAAGCACCATGCTCAGTAAAACGTGCCCCATGAGGATGTGGCTATTTTGATACTCCTTACTCAATCTGCAGGAACTGAATGGTTGAGTAAAGAGATGGTGGAAGCCACGTTCTCACTACTGGAGTTGAAATTTTTATCTCAGCAAGGAGAGGATGTACTGGGTTATAGTTAGAGAATCAGCAGAACTCGTGTTAACCTAATACAGGTACAGATGGCTACACAGAGAAATATTTGTACACGTGTGTATACCTGGGTTAGGACATATACATATTCTTGCTCTGCCCATCACTGTTTGTTGTCCAGTCGCTCAGTGACCCCATGGACTGCAGCACTCCAGGCTTCCCTGTCCTTCACCATCTTCCTGAATTTGCTCACATGCATGTCCATTGAGTCAGTGATGCTATCTATCCATCTCATCCTCTGCCACCCCCTTATCCTTTTGCTTTCAATCTTTCCCAGCATCAGAGTCTTTTCCAAATGATTCAGCTCTTCCCATCGGGTGGCCAAAGTATTGAAGCTTCAGCTTCAGCATCAGTCTTTCCAATGAATATTCAGGGTTGATTTCCTTTAGGATTGACTGGTTTGATTTCCTTCCAGTCCAAGGGACTCTCGAGAGACTTCAACACCACGAGTTGAAACCATTAGTTCTTTGGCATTCAGACTGCTTTCTGGCAAAACTCTCACATCCATACTTGACTACAGGGAAAATCCATAGCTTCGACTATATGAAACTTTGTCAGCAAAGTGATGCCTGTGCTTTGACTTAAAAGACAAGATCCCCTTATGCAAAAAACACAGGTAGCACCCAGACCTTGGTTTCTCATACCATTCTCCCATGAAAGGGACCAGACTCCTTAGTAAAAGTGCTGTTTCCAGGACTTGGGCAGGAAATATACAAAATAAGCCTGGAGAAGAAAGTAAGAAAGAGAAAGAGAGGAAAAAAGAAAGAAAGAAAGAAAGAGAGAAGGGAGTCCTAGAAGAGTGAGAACTTAGCTTCACTCAAATACCTACAGACGGATATTCACAGCAACGCCGTGCCTCATGGCCCAAACCTGGACACGACCAAGATGTCCCTCAGTAGGTGGGTGGAAAAGTAAACTGAGGTCCATCCAGACAGTGGAATATTACTCAGCACTGAAAACAAATGAGGCTTCAAACTGCAAAAAGACATAAAAAAAATTTAAATGCACATTACTAAGTGAAAGAAGCCAATTTGAAAAAGGATCATTTTCATATATGCTGTATGATTTCAACTGTATGACATTCTGGAAAAGGACAAACCACAGAGACGGTAAAGAGATGAGGGGTTGCCAGGGGCTGGGGGAGGGACCATGTACAGAGCACAGAGGATCTTAGGGCAGTGAAACTATCCTGCTCAACGCAGTAATGCTAGACGCATGTCATTACACGTTTGTCCAAACCCGTGAGCAGGAGGGGAAGCTGCAGACTCAGGGTACCGGTGGTGTGTGAGTGTGGGTTCATCAGCGGTGACAGAGGTGCCCTCTGGAGGGACACGTTGACCACGGGGGAGGGCCTGCCTGTGCGTGAGGAGGAACCACAGCTGTGTAAGACATCACTGTGCCTTCCCCTCACCAGTGCTGAGAACTGGAAACTGTTCTAAGAAACCAGAGCTTTAAATCTGAGCTAAAACTATGAAATAAAAATTATTTTAAGTTAATAAACTAAAAGTTAAAATTTGAAAAGGAAGGAAGGGGGGAAAACAGGCACGTCTCCCAAGGCCGGTGTAGGTTTAAACGACTCGGTGGAGACATAGGGCAGCATGGTGTCTTTAGCCACCTGCACTCTGGTGGCTGATCCTTGGATGGAGATGCTGGGGGAGGTGGCGAGTCTTTGTTTAAGCTGAGCTGGGTTCAGAGCCACCCATGCAGCCCTGACAGATGGGTGGGGACCTAGGGCCTCATGGGGGTCACAGCAAATGTGACCCAATAACTAAACCTCAGAGTAAATGAGGGGCGAGTCCCTCAGTGTCCTGGGTTCACCCTGTAACTGAAGCCCTCATCACACTGAATTTCAAGGCTCTTCTGTCCATCCCGGGTTTCTCTTCCTCGGCTGCATCGTCATCTGGGGTCAGGTCATTCCAGGTTGTGGGTCTGAACTGTGCCTGGAAGGACATCTAGCAGCATCCAAGGCCTCCACCCAGCGGAGGCTAGTACCCTCAGGTCAGGACAGCCAGATGTCGGCCAGCGTCCCCCGGAGTCAGAAGAGCCCCAGCCGAGAACCTCCATCCACTGAGAGAGACTGTTTCTCTTGACTCTGTGTCTCTAGGG
>CM035269.1:110667824-110762048 GCA_020226075.1 Hydropotes inermis | reverse complement strand
CCCAGCACACAGTAGGTGCTTACTTAGGACCCAGCACACAGTAGGTGCTTACTTAGGACCCAGCACACAGTAGGTGCTTACCAAAGGGAAACCTCCAGCCTGCCTGTGTCAGGTGCCATGTGCAAGTCCAGCCAGTCGGCAGAGGCAGCTACACTAAACTCCATGCTCCGCTCCCACCCGCCTGGCTCAGCTGAACTCACTTCCTGTGCCCCAGGGGTGAACCCTACTTTTAAAGGCATGGCACTAAACCATGGTTCTTGGGAAGGTTAGGCAGCTCTTGTTTTCCTGGGAGCTTCGAGATGGCTGACTTTTCCGGGGAAGGAAAGAAAGACTGACTTGAGTGTTAGGAAAGTTTAGGGGAAAATGAACTCTGATGACCATACAAAAACAGGACTCCAAAGAAAGCCATTGCTGAGAGAAAAGCCACAATGGAACAGGACTCGGGTTCTGGAATGATGGATACATGAATTGCAGTGAATTAAAAAAAAAAAAATGAGTTTGTTTTTCTCCTTTCATCGAAGTGCAGATGATCAGAGGATGAATAGTGTTTGGAGAAGAACCAAAATGATGGGATTAGGCTTTCCTGCAGCATTGCAGACTCATCTTGGATCCAGGGAACCTGATTGAAAACTTACCTCCGCACCACACTTGAACTCTCTCCCCAGCTCTCAGGGAGACACGTGTCGGTTATGCACCACCCCAGGGAGAGGCCTCCTTCTGCGGAAATGCTCTGAGAGGCTACACACGTGCCCTGTTCCCCTGGGAGTTGTGCTGGGCTCATGGATTATGGCTTTCCAGGTGACACAGTGGTAAAGAACCTGCCTGCCAGTGCAGGAGACGAAAGAGATGCAGGTTCAACCCCTGGGTGGGGAAGATCCCCTGGAGAAGAGAATGGCCACCCACTCCAGTATTCCTGCCTGGAGAATCCCATGGACAGAGGAGCCGGGTGGGCAACAGTTCTCAGGGTCACGAGAAGTCGTGACCGGACACGACTGAAGTGACTTAGCACGCATGGATTATAATACTAGTTATTGTCTGTGATGAGATTCCTCCTTTGCCTGACAGACTGAGAATGAAAGCAGGCCCAGTTACAAGCAGGCACCCTTTTCTCCTAAATGAGGGCAGAAGGCGTGATGTTAAGCGACCTCTCGGTTCTGGCGTGTTCCCCAGCTGATGGAGCCATGAACTTACCTGCCCAATCAGTGACTTCAAGTCTCCTGGGTGCCCTCCCGGGATGGATTTCATTCTTCTTTGCACTTAGTGTTCCAGAAATACCTGCACTCATGAGCAAATCTAACAAGATCTCCAACTAGACCTTTGGTGATGAAATTTGCCAGGAGAGGGAGAGGAAAGATGAATGAGCTGTTCTCCTAACTGGGTCTTCCCAGCCCAGGATTGGCATGAGGGCCCCAGGCCTGCTGGTTCCTGGGACCTGACAGCTCTCCCCTGGAAGGGGCCCTTGTTGTCCACACGCTCCTAGGACACACCTTATGTTGAGCTCCGTGTGGCTCCAGTGAGCCCCCTGCACACCAGGGGGCCTGGGCCATCCCCAAAGGGGACAGCCAGCTCTTCATGGTCTTGAGCCTGGTGAGGAAGGGGAGGTGAGGAGGGCAGATGTGCACCGAGGTGGAGAGAAGTTCAGACTGGAAAACGTTCAGAAATGAGGCAAAACGGTGTCAGGGGCCAGAGACCCACAGAGCTAGGCAGGAGCCCCAGGGGTCTTTCCCAACCATGACATCGTGGCAGTCACTGAACCTGCAGCCTCCAGTGTTCTCACCTGAGACTCCAAGGACAGGCCGTCCTTCCTGAACTGAATCTCAGCTGTGTCCACACCCCCACAAAGCACAGCACTAGGACATGGTGAAAGCTGAGTCGTGGGATTGTGTGTGTGTGTTAATTGCTCAGATGTGTCTGACTCTTTGCGACCCCATGGATAGGAATCCACCAGGCTCCTCTGTCCATGGGATTCTCCAGGCAAGAATACTGGAGTGGGTAGCCATTCTCATCTCAGGGGGATCTTCCCGACCCAGGGATGGAACCTGGGTCTCTGCATTGCAGGCAGATGCTTTACCATCTCAGCCACTAGGAAGTCCATGACTGTGCATAAGGATCATCATATTCAAGACATCATGGGTGGTCTCTCCTGCTAGAGTTTATGCTCCACAAGGTTCTCCATTGCTGTGTCCTCTTTGCCAACTGTCACACAGATGCCGAGGCGCTCAGTGAATGTTGGTGAAGAGAAGGATGTGCGAGGCACACGGCCTCCTGCCTCGGAGCCCCCAGCATCATCCAGGCGCCCCTCCCCCACCTTGCTCAGTGGGGGTTCTAGGTTTACCACCGACGAGGGATGTAACCAGCGTGGTGAGCCCACAGGGGCCCTGCTCAAAGGACCAGCAGCAGAGTCAGCGTTGGTCCCGTCGCTGACCACCATGTGGTTTCAGGCACATCCCTCCCTGCTCAGGGCCCCTTTGGCACAAAGAAGGGGTTGCATCAGGACAGTGGCTTTGGTCTGTGAGCCACAAAATCTCTAGGTGTTTTCCTGCTGTCACGGTGAAAAGGAGGAAGAGGACTGAGCTTTTCTTTCCCTTTCCTGAGAACAAAGAAGATAAAGAACACAGTGAGCAGGCCTGAACATTCCTAGCTTTTTTACTTTAACTGCTCTTATCTCTGCATGTCGGTACCTCAGTTTGCTTTTCTGCCCCCAATGCCGCATCCCATTCTCCTCCTGCCCCCATCCCTCCCAGCATCAGGGTCTTTTCCAATGAGTCAGCTCTTCCCATCAGGTGGCCAAAGTACTGGAGTTTCAGCTTCAGCATCAGTCCTTCCAATGAACACCCAGGACTGACCTCCTTTAGGATGGACTGGTTGGATCTCCTTGCAGTCCAAGGGACTCTCAAGAGTCTTCTCCAACACCACAGTTCAAAACCATCAATTTTTCGGCACTCAGCTTTCTTCACAGTCCAACTCTCACATCCATACATGACCACTAGAAAAACCATAGCCTTGACTGGACAGACCTTTGTTGGCAAAGTAATGTCTCTGCTTTTTAATATGCTATCTAGGTTGGTCATAACTTTCCTTCCAAGGAGTAAGCGTCTTTTAATTTCATGGCTACAATCACCATCTGCAGTGATTTTGGAGCCCCCCAAAATAAAGTCTCACACTGTTTCCCCATCTATTTGCCATGAAGTGATGGGACCAGAGGCCGTGATCTTAGTTTTCTGAATGTTGAGGGAAATGGCTGGATGGCATCACCAACTCAATGGACATGAGTTTAAGTAAACTCCGGGAGTTGGTGGACAGGGAGGCCTAGCGTGCTGCGATTCATGGGGTTGCAAAGAGTCGGACACAACTGAGCGACTGAACTGAATTGAACTGAACTCCGCAGGAGCTGCATCTTGCACCTGCTGTCCTTTGCTCACCCTCACAACACTTCCTTCACCATGTTAGATGCCAGAAAGAAGGCTGAAGAGCCACCCAACTGCCGGACTCCATTACGGGGTTACTGACACCAGCCTGTGACTGTTTTTGACAAGACCATAGCACCTTTGTTCCTCGTCACTGACCCCTGACTGTCAGCCCTCATCTTATACAAGACTTATATTTTATCCTTCATCTTATCCCTAGACTCCTCCCGGACGAGGGGTGCAGTTCTTGAAGCAGTTCTTGGAGCACAGTTTACTGTGCTCCCCTCTGCATCAGCTGAGCTTTAAAGCCACCTTTCTATTACCTCCAAACTCTGTCTCTGTGTTTTTTATTCGGTGGGCAGAGAGAGCCAAGATTTTGGCCGGCAGCATCACCAACAACTGGGGGTCACCTGAGTCATTCCACTGAGCCTTCCTGTGTACACACCTTCTGAGAAAGGTGCTGCTAGAATGAGAAGTTTCATCCCTAGTCCATTCTCTGCTCTAACTATGGTGCACACACGTGTATATCATAGACATGCTGGGAGGGAGACGAGATGTCTTCGTGGGACAGTCACCACATTGTCTCCCGCAGGACATTGGAAATTCCACGCTGAACAGCTCTGCCTTCCACAGAGGCAGCCAGGCCCGTGTCTCCCCAGGCAGTGGGGCCCTCCTGGGAGAACGAGCCTCCCCAGAACACAGACGGCCCCACCACCTACCGCTGAAGCAGTACCTGCCGGCTCTATCTCTCACGCGCTGAACTTTCCATCATAAACTTGCATCGCCATAGTTTTTACATAAAGATACATAGCCTCAATAGTAGGTTGTTTCTGAAAGATTAGTGTGTGTTAAGTTGCTTCAGTCATGTTCCGCTCTTTACGATCCCGTGGACTGTGTAGCCCTCCAGGGTCCCCCTTCCGTGGGATTCTCCAGACAAGAACACTGGAGTGGACTGCCATTTTGTTCTCTAAGATTAGTACTAAATGTTAACTGTATTTTCTCATTTTAATTTTTTCCCACTTTACCAAGAAAAATTAATATTCACCCTATGCCGTCTGGGCCACTTCCATGACTAGCCTGCATGTCAGTACACGTGGGTTTGTTTCTCCTGCTGAGTCTTCAAAACCAAGATCCAGAACAACAGTACCAGTTAAAAAATATTTTATGAAGTGTATTGCATAAAAAGATAACTAATTTTAGGCTATATTTGAAAGTAGGGATGAGAGAAGGTGAGGGATATTTTCTTCCAGAAACAATTTATGAAGAGTTTTAATCCAAATTTTTTCCCCAAATGTTTTAGAAAGAGGGAAAAATCTCAAGCTGAACTTCAGGATACTGTGAGGGATTTGCACTTCCAGCTGTGATATCGTCACCAGAAGGAGACTTTCCCCTCGGGTAAAAACTAGACAAATACAGAAAAACAAAAGCACCTTATTTTGGACATTGGACTCAGGACCGTCATCTTTGAAAGAAGGGGAATAAATATGAGCAGTGAGCCTTATCACTTCCCTAAGTAGACACCTGAAGGTGCTTTCTGGACTGCAGTACGGGGACAGATGGGCAGTCATGCTGCAGTGATGAGAAACTATCGGAGTTCCAGAAGTCCGAGTGAGCAGACTCTGCCAGGCAGAGAACCAGGGAGAAAGAAGATACACAGAGAAAGAAGTACAAACCTCACAGGTGTCCGCTTAGGCTTCTTGCATTAAGCCTGACAAAACAACCTTCATTCTTTAAAGGGAGAGTGCTCAGCAGTGAGTTATCACAATGTCCAGTAACTGACCTCCACTTACTCAGGTGTTTGGATTTCTGTATCGGAGTGCTATAGCTTCGCTCCTATAGATCTCACACACAGTTTGTTAGGTTTATACCTGAGCATTTCATGGGGTGAGGGCAGTGCTAATGTAAGTATGCTCTGCTTTTAATTTCAGGTTCCACCTATTCGCTGCTGGTCTATAGGAAAGCAATTGACTTCTGTTTATTAATTTGCATTCTGCAGCATTACTAAGATCACTGAATTCTAACAATTTGTGGTAAATTCTTATGAATTTTCTATATTGACAATCATATCATCTGTTAACAAAGAAAATTTTATTTTTTTCACTTCATTTCCTTGTGAGTGTGTGTGCTACTGCGTTAGTTAAGACTCTAAGTACCATTTTGAAAAGAAGCGGTAAGAGGGAACACTTGCCCTGTTTCCAATTTTAGTGGTAAAGTTACTGTGAACTACCATGTTAGCTTTTCGCAGGTATTCTTTACCAAGTTGAGGAAATCCCCTCCATTCCTAGCCACTGAGAATTTTTAGCGTGAATGTGTGTTGTTCTTGTTTTAGTCACTAAGTCGTGTCTGACTCTGCACCTCCATGGTCTGTAAACCAGCAGGCTCTGCTGTCCACGGGATTTCCCAGACAAGGATACTGGATGGGTTGCCGTGCCCTCCTCCAGGGGATCTTCCAGACCCAGGTATCGAACCCACGTCTTGCACATTGGCAGGCGGATCCTTTACCACTAAGGCACCCGGTGTTAGATTTTGTTAAGTGCTTTCTCTATGTCTCTGGATCCTCCCAAGCATGTGGTTTTCCTTTTTTTAGGCTGTTGATGTGATGAGCTACATTAATGAAGCTCTGGGTATCTGTCATTCCATTTTATAATCATAGTTGCACCTTTTCAGTTCACCTCTAACTCTTTATGATCAGTACCTACCTGTCGTTCTGTGTCAGGACCTTCCATTTGGGGTTTTTATCAGTCCTGGAGTGGGTTTGGGGTCACTCAGGAGTGAGATTTGGGGAGTACTGTCTGTGCCTTTGCCTTCCTGCGCCTTTCAAACAGTTGCTGTCACTCACAAAGCTGGAGATGCTCAGCCCTGAGCATTCCAATGCTGGAGAGGAGTTTATCCGGCTCCAACAGACTGGGAAGGGAAGAGAGTATCATCAGAGCGTCTAAACGCGCTCCGGACTGCGGGGAGCTCTGTAGGTGGTCTGTCGGTTGCCTGGTCCAGACGCAGGGGGCGCAATCCTGCGCCCACTCCAGGCCTGTGCCCACACATGCTTGGCCTCACGCGTGCGGGATGAGCCCCTGCCCTCTGCGGTGGGGGAGACACCGCCGGCCAGCTCTCTCCTCTTCGTGAGACACAGCGCTGCTGGTTGGAGCTGCTCTCTCCTTCTAGCTGAATCGGGCAGGAGCGAACAGTAGGGTGATGACTCGCCTACACCTTACTACACCTACACCTACACTTTAGCTCTCCCTGCAGGGAGCCGGTGGGAGAGGGCGGTGGGGCTGTATTAGTAACACACACCCCCTTTCTACACTGGAACGTGACCCCCTACTGCAGAGGGCAGGAGTGCCCCCCACCTCGGGCAGAGCCTCTTGACCCTTCCCTGCCCTGCGATGCTTCATTTAGCAGCTATTTCTGGAGACTTGTTTTTTCCTACTTTATTTTCTAGTCCTGTTTATGGGGTAGAGGTGGGAGGCATGTACTCTTTGGTAACTTGGAGGCATTCATGCTTGCTTTCTACTTAGAAACATCCGCAAGAAGGCCACAGAGGCTGGCTGCAATGGAATTTGCAGAGATTTAGACTCATCCCTGGAGGATGGCATAGCAACCCACTCCAGTATTCTGGCCTGGAGAATCCCACAGACAGAGGAGCCTGGCGGGCTAGAGTCCATGGGGTCGGACAGAGTCGGATGTGACTGGTCACTTCACTACTCACTATTTCACTGTTCACTTTCACTTCACTGTTCTTGTCCCAGGTGCCCCTCAAGCTAAACGGCCTTGTGGGCTCATCCGCTCACATTGTGTGGAGGAGATCAAGGCCAAATCAGCACGGAATCTTGCTGAACACTCCCTAAATTTTCAAGCCAAGACTCGGATCACCTTTTCCTGCTTTTTTCACTTTACAATACCACCTACTCCAAATGTTATTTCTACCATGCAGACTTGGTATGGCATTAAGGAGAAACTTCCTTCCTGAAGGGATTATGATTCCAAATATTGGGAAGTATGCAACAAGCTGGCATTTCTGCACATAAGGCAGACTGCAGGCCAGGCTCACCCGGATGCAGGAGTGTGCTGCGAGCCAGCCTCCCCAGCGCAGCATCTGTCTGCCCGCCATGGGCCTCCAGCCAAAGGCCTCCACCTCTGCCTTTTCTCAGACACACACACGATGTCTGCGGGCTGAGGCGGGCAGCCCAGACAGACACCAAACACAAGATGCTTAATTTCTACGTGCCATAAAGGAAGGAGGAAAACTGCTCACTTGGAAAACTCAATCTACCTTACACGTTAGGTTTTTGATACTTTTAGTTCTTTTCTAGTTTTCCTAAATGTTTAGTGTGATTAAGCCAAACTCACACAGTTCAGCCATTTAAAATTGGAGCTGTAAAAATGAAAGCCTTGGTTTTTCCACTTTTCCAGCAACTTGAGAGTTTCAAAGCCTCAGATGATAAGCCATATACCGTGATAAAATGTAGATAAAATGTAGAAAGGTGTACAAATCAATTTGTAAATTTGATAGCGCTTAGGAGCAGCAACTTTTCAGAAAATTTTGAGGCTAGTAGAAAAATTTTGTGTGCATGTGTTGGCAGTATGGATATGGGAAGAATTTCAAAATAAAAGTATGTGTAACACTTAAAGGTCAAGAATTTTTTCATTGGACTAAGAACATTAAAAGTTATACAAATGAGTTTGCTTTTAAATTATCATATCTGATATGTTTAAAAGATATAGAAACTCCTTCCCCCAAATAATTTTGACCAATTTTTAAAAATAGTTTTGGGACAAAACCAAGTTTTTAGAGACTTCTCTCAAAAATATGCTTGACCTAAACAAGTCTGGCTGCACTTAGCCCCAAGCAAAGATGTAAAGAATGACATTCTTCCCCAGCCCTGAAGGACATCTGGCCTTCAGAGAAAGACAAATATCATATGATAACGCTTATATGTGGACTCTAAAAAAAAAGATAGAAGTGAACTAATTTACAAAACAGACACACAGAAAACAAATTTTGGTTTTCAAAGGAGGAAAGGGCGAGGGATAAATTAGGAATTAACATGTATACACTACTATGTATAAAATAGGGCTTCCCAGGTGGCACTAGGGGTAAAAAACCCGCCTGCCAATGCAGGAGACTTAAAGAGTTGTGGGTTCGATCTCTGGGTCAGGAAGATCCCCTGGAGAAGAGCATGGCAACCCACTCCAGTATTCTTGCCTGGAGAATCCCGTGGACAGGGGAGCTTGGCAGGCTACAGTCCATAGGGTCGCAAAGAGTCAGACATGACTGAAGCAATTAGCATGCACATGTGCATGTATAAAATAAACAACAAGGATCTACTGTATAGTTTTACTATATTCAATATCTTATAATAACCTGCAATGGGAAAGAATAGAAAATTAATACATATTTGTGTGTGTGTGTGTGTGTGTGTATAGCTGAATCATTTTGCTGTATACTTGAAACTTATACAATATTGTAAATCAACTAGACTTCAGTACAGAATAAATAAACTTAAAAAAAATAGCTGACTTTCTGTAGATGTTCTGTCTTCTCCCCACGCCGCCCACCCCTGCCCTCCCATCCACTAGCAGCCCCACCTTCAGGGGCTGGTGAGGGGTCAGCCTGTGGGCTGACCACCCCCCAAAGTCACTCCGTGCTTTGCTGAGATCACAACTTATGTGTCATCCTGACCACGAGCAGGGCTTATGACGTCTCTTTGTCCATCACCTTCCTCCAGATGCAGCCAGTGTTGGGCAGGGAGGTGGTTAGGGCAGGGGTGAGTCCTGGGAGTGAGGGGGTGGGGGTTGTAGGCCAAGAAAAGGGAGGGGAGAAGGAGAGGAAAAGAAACTTAGAGGAGAGGTTGCTTTCTGGAACGAAGGCCTGCTCCTTTCTCTTAGGAAAAGCGTGCTCTCTCAGAACCTTACTTGGCGAGCTCTCCGGTCTCCTGACCCTCTCCTCCCACCCGGAGCTCCCCCATTCAAGCTGCTCCCCACCCCAGACGTCTGGTGCCGCTGTTTTCCCAGCTGCCTGCTCCCCTCCCGCCCCCCTCCTCCATTGACAAAGACAGCGCACAAGAGCACATCTGTGACTCAGCAGCATTATTTACACAAGCCAAGACAGAAACAAACTAATGGTCCACAGAGGGATAAACGGGTAAAGATGTGGTACGCCCATCCAGTGCGGTATTGTCCAGACACAAAGAGGAAGGGACTCGGCCATTTGCAACATGGATGAGCTTGACAGCATTGCACTCAGTGAAATAAATCAAAGACAGATACCACACAATCTCACTTATATGTGGAATCTAAAAAAAGGAGGGAAAACACTCACAGAAACAGAGAGGAAGGGGACTTCCCTTCTCTGGCAGTCCAGTGGTTAAGACTGCCTTGCCGTGCAGGGTTGAGAGTTCAACCCCTGGTCAAGGAGTTTAGATCCCACATGACTCATGGTCAAAAAAGAAGACAAAGCAAAAAGATGAAAACACAAAATAGGAGCAAAAATTCAGTAAAGACTTTAAAAAATTAACCACATCAAAACCAAATCTTTTTAAAAAAGAAACAGAGAAGAGGTTTGCAATTGCCAGAGGTGGGGAAGGTGGTCAAAAGGTACAAACTTTCAGTTGTAAGATAACTAAGTCCTAGAGACATAAGGAGGGTTTGGTGACTATGGTTAACACTACTGTTTTAACAGTAACTGTATATCTGAAAGTTACTTAGAGAGTAGATCTTAAAAGTTTTCATCATTGGAAAAAGATTCATAACTGTGTGAGATCATAGATGTTAGTTAAACTTATTGTGGTGACTATTTCACAATAGAACATTGTACATGTTAACTTAATACAATGCTATATGTCAATGACGTCAGTAAAACGGGATAAGAGAGACTAGAAAACTTAAGCGGAAAAAAAGAGATAATGAAACTAGTAATCAAAAGTGCTTACCAATAATACAATGATTCTGAGTCAGTAACGTATATACATATACACACAGGTATCTTGGAGACTTCCATGAGCTATAAAATGAACAAAGTTTATTATCACATATTACCTTATTTAAGGGCCTCCCTCATGGCTCAGCTGGTAAAGGATCTGAATGCAGTGTGGAGACCTGGGTTCGATCCCTGGGTTGGGAAGATCCCCTCGAGAAGGGAAAGGCTACCCACTCCAGTATTCTGGCCTGGAGAATTCCATGGACTATATAGTCCATGGGCTTGCAAAGAATCAGACACAACTGAACAACTTTCACTTTCACCTTATTTAATTCCCTAAACGATGCTATGGTGTGGGTACTATTACAAATGAAGCTTAGGGAGGCTAATTATCTGCATAAAGAACCCCATGAACACTGGGTTCACCACCTCCACACTTTTCTGTATGACCTATCCCTTTAGATAGGTGCAAGAACCACAATTCATCCCAATTTTATTGCCTCTAGAGGACCCAGCACTGGAATAAACATACAATAGGTGCCCAATGAAGGATTACAGCACGGCTGGTTACAGAGGTCACTGGTCACCCAGGTGGACAGAAGTCAAAGTGGGGGGCATGCTCTCGGTAGTTATTTGGGCATCCAACAGGCAAACTCTCCTTGCAAACACAAACTGATGATAAATTTAAGCATCGAGATCATCAGTTTAATTTTGCACATTAGATTATGCAGATTAAGTCTTGTCAAAATAGAAATGCATTGTAACTAAGATATTTGGAAGCCCAAGAGAATGATGAATATTGCTGGAGGAGTAGCCGATACAAAAATATTCCAGGGCAACCAAAGGATCTGCTGCTCCCATAGGAGAGATTGGCCGCTTCTTGCTTGTTCAGACACACCGAGTCATGTGCTCAACATGCAAGCTAAAAATCCATCTATAATTAGATCTGCCTAGAAATGAATAAAAGGCATTCCAGAAAAAGGTCTTCAACAGTATAACAGTAAAATGGCCATATGTTTAACTTGGCTTCAAGTTGCAAAATATCACAATGTTATATGCTATTAATGTTGTAAACTTATATGGGCTTTTTGACTGATCCAAAAACTGAAGAGGAGAAAGTAAGTCAAATAAAAAGGAGGTGAAAGCTCAAGATAGATGAAAAGAAATACTCAGTAATATTTCTTCTAAAAACAATGCAGGTGACTCCACTGTCCATATTGTGACTTTCCTGTTTACAAACATTGGGCTGGTCTTCAGAAAGTCATTAGGTTTTGACATATTTTAGGGCAAGTCCAGACATCTGGTTGACAGAGCATCCAAATATACATTCCTTCAACACTTTTAGTCTCTCAGTCATTCTGTTTTCTTCCTGCAAAACTAATGGATCGAGAGCCCGATGGAGTGGAGAACAAAAGGCTTCTCACATATCAACAAGTTTATTTCTTTAATGAAATGCAGAGGGCAATGAGCAGGGACTCACCCACAGTCCTGTGATAGATTCCTCTACATCTATCTTGATTTTCAATACCTAACTGCCAAAGAGTATAACATAAATACATGTTTACTGGAGAAAATTTACCTAATTGTAATTTCCTCCTAATACTTCTCCTAATAGTATTAGAAGAAAAACACCTAATAGTATGAAAATACCCAAAAGTTCCACTTCTAGGAATCATAGGGTAGGTAATTCTTGCCAACTTTTCAGCTGAGAAAAACTAGAAAAGTTGAACCAAAGAAATCTTTTGGAAGACATTAGACAGCTAACAAAACAAAGAAACATTAAAAGGCAAAGATCCAGGAAAATAAAAGAAACCTCAGTGAGCCCAGCTTTCCCCCAGAGCCATGTTTTCATTCCAGATTTTTTTTTTAAGGGGGTGAGAAGCTGAGCAGTGCTTTAGATTCACAGAAATAAGGGGAAAATTAGAATTTGCCAAGGAGAGAGTTCTTGGGATATCTGAAGATTACAGAGAATGAGTGAACCAAAAATAGATAATTCTTGCACAGACAGCACTCAGCTTCCCCTCAAATTCTAATCAGATTAAGGTCATCTGTGATTACCAAAGTCTGTAGCCACCTTTCAGAAGCAGACGTCAATTCCCTCTGGAGAAATGTAATATCATCTCATACATACCTCAATTATCTCTACAGTTCTTGGTACATCATATCCAGCACTCAGTGAAAAAATAACCAGCCTTCTGAGAAGACAGGGAAAAAAATTAAAACCAAATAAGACAACTTACAAAGGAAATGAATCCCATGGGAATTCAGACAATGGAGTTTTCAGACAAGCACTTTAAAATAATTATCATGAGTATACTTAAATGAATAAAAGACAAGAAGGAAAATTTTCACAAAGAACTTAAATTTTTAAATGTGGAGATAGTACGAGTGCTAAAATACAATCAACCCAAGAACACATTGGAAAAGTTAATGAATTATATACAGCTAAAGAAAGAATTAGAGGATTTAAGATCAGAAGAAAATATCCATACTGAAATACAGAGACGCAAATGGAGGAAGAAAGACAGAAGCAGGTAACATTTGGTAATAAGATTTAAGATGCAACTGGCTTCCGGGGAGAAAAGAGAGAAAATGTGTCAGAACTTCAGCAAGCACAGGATATATTGAAATGCACAAGATTTCTGTAGAGTTTGGAAATGTAGACAGTGTTTTCAAAGACATCTTCAGTCTGCAAAAACAAAAGCATATTATCTCCATTTCCAGACTTGAGGACATCCTGTAGACGAAAAGCAGTGGACATACGAGTGAAAAATAGTATAAAAAACTGTATGATTTGACAAGGGAGGAAATTTGGGAAGATAAAGAGAAAAATAGACGAAGCTCATGAGTTGATATATAGGTAACAAGTAGCAATGAATGAGGGTCAAAATACACAATTAAGACTGACAAATTGAATGCGTGTGTGTGTGTGCACGCTTAGTCACTCAGCCACGTCCAATTCTCTGTGACCGCATGGACTCTAGCCCAGCAGGCCCCTCTGTCCATGGGATTTCCCAGGCAAGAATACTGGAGTGGGTTGCTATTTTCTCCTCAAGGGGATCTTTCTGACCGGGAATCAAATCCATGTCTCCTGCTTCTCCTGCATTTGCAAGCGGGTTCTTCACTACTGTGCCCCTTGGGAAGCTGCGGACGGACTGGTAGAAGCCTAAATAAGTACAGGAGGATGGGACTGAGGACTTTATGTGAAGGGATACAACCTGTAAACACAAATATTATAAATACTTAAATGTAAAGTGAAAGTTGCTCAGTCATATCTGACTCTTTGTGACCCCATGGACACAGTCCATGGAATTCCCCAAGCCAGAATACTGGAGGGGGTAGCCTTTCCTTTCTCCAGGGGATCTTCCCTAACCAGGGGTTGAACCCATGTCTCCTGCATTTCAGGGAGATTCTTTGCCAGCTGAGCCACATAAATACAAATATTGTAAATACTTAAATATAAAGCCACTCACAAAATTAAACGCAAAGTACAAACCTGTCTAATTCCAAATAAATAAACAAAACAAAAAGAAAAAAATACAGCATCATGATAAAACAGCTCAAATAAATATATATATAATATAGCAAAATAACATTCAATAATGTGGCTGAGTTGGAGAGTTCAGTCACAGCGATAAGTTAAAAGCCCAACACGTTAATTGGGCTTCCCAGGTGGCATAGAAATAAATAATCCTCCTGCCAGCACAGGAGCTGCAGGAGAAACTTGTTCAGTCCCTGGATCAGGAAGATCCCCTGGAGGAGGAAATGGCAACCCACTCCAGTATTCTTGCCCTGGAAATCGCATGGACAGAGGAGCCTGGTGAACTACAGTCCATGGGGTCACAAGGAGTTGAACACCACTGAAGCAATTGAGCACACACATAACTCACTAATTAGAAGGAAAATGTATTAAGACTAACTCGAAAAGCCAAGCCCAATTCCATTCTGTGTGTAAAAGACATGCCTAAAATAAAGTGATTCAGAAAAACTAAAGGTATAAGAGAACATGCAAACAGACATAAAGCAGAATTTGTGCTCTTGATAGATGACAAGGTAGGCTCTGGGTGAAATAGCATTAAATGAGATGAGAATGACAGTGTATGGTGCTGAAAACTATGATTCAGGATAAAAACTAAATGTTGATACCTATGTTCCAAATAATGCAACAGGGCTGATAAACAGTCACTACAGTGATGGCAATAGAAAGAGATAGAAACACCTAATAGTCAGAGGCATTAGCCCAGGCTTCTCATAAAAAGAGGGGTCCAGGGAGCAGCAGCAATGAATCAATGGGGAGGCAGAAAACCTCAACAGTAGATTCAGCAAGGACACACAACACCCTGATCTCCACACCAGAGGAAGCCAGTGCATGCAAAACATTCTTGAAAGCTCATTGCATTTCAGGCCACAAAGGGAAAGCTCAGGAAATGCCAGAAAAACAGAGTTAATGAAAAGTGTTTTCTGTTTATAATAAAACAAAACTCAACATTAATTCCAAAAGGACCCTTTTACCAGACAATTAGAAAAACCTGTCAATTAAGCACTCAAGGGTGAAAGGCTAAGAACAAATCTAAATTATAGAATTTCTTTCAGAAAGATGATAATGGAAAAGCTACAATGAAATCGATGGGATAAATTAAATTAGTGTTCAGAAGAAAGTTCACAGCATAATGCCTAAATTGTTGAAAAATAAAACAATGAAAATAAATAGATTAAACATTCTACCCAGTTAAGTCAGAAAAAGAATGTAATCTAAAAGTAAGCGGAAAAAAAGAAATAATAAAGGTAAAAACCAATATTAATTATCAATAATTGGAAAAATAAAAAACAATGGAACTTAAGCGTTTACTTGGGAAAAAAGAAAACCACAAGTGAAACTAACCACGAAAAAGGAGGAAAACACAAACACACAAAATAAGAAATGACAAGGATGAAATAACCACTGAAATACACGAATTTTTTAAAAACATGAAAATACTGCAAAACTTTGTACAGGCACATTTGAAAAGTTCAAAGTCGTGATAACTTCCTAGGAAAAACATGATTTATCATAATTAACCCCTGTAGAGGCAGAAAGTTTACATCAATCATTCTACAAACTATTATCTAAGAACCAAACCCAGAGAGCACAAGGCCCACCCAGATGGTTTCATGGGGAATTCCACTAAACTTTCAAAGGCCAGAGAATTCCTGTGCTACTTACATTGTTTCAGACACAGAATAAGAAAAACAACTTTAAAATGATTTTTTATAAAATATGGTGTTGATACTCACCAATGAAATATATATGATCAGCCCTCAAATCCAGCAATCTGCTTAACAGACAAATGCTGGATGCCTTTTCCCTAGAATCAGAGAAAACAGAAGAATGGCCTCTAGCAGCATGGCAACCTGGCAGGGTATTAAAGTGGCAAGCAACATCAACATCGACAGACTGAGAAAACATTTAGAAGCTTAAGAAACAGAAAAGAAGTAATAAAACCATCTCTGTTTATAGATGATGAGAGTGCAACCTGGAAAACTCCAGGGCATTGATGATAAAATGAATACTAATAGCACAAGACGATTCATCAAGGTATCAGGAAAGAGTAAAACATTTCTTATTCAGTTCTGTCCAACTTCTTGCAACTCCATGGACTTCAGCATGCCAGGCTCCTCTGTCCTCCACTAGCTCCCAGAGTTTGCTCAAATTCATGTTCATTGAGTCAGTGATGCTCTCCCCAGCATCAGGGTCTTTTCCAATGAGTTGTCTCTTCACATCAAGTGGCCAAAATATTGAAGCTTTCGCTTCAGCATCAGTCCTTCCAATGAATACACTTCTTACATACAGACAAAAATCAGAAAAAAATTCAATGGAAGACTACAGTAATAATAAAAAATATAATAATAAAAAAGATAGAATAAAATAATAAAAAGATAAAATAAAATGCAAGAGATCATAATCATAATTTAAAAGATAAAATACTTGGGAAAATGTAGCCAAAATGTTCAAAAATCTGTGTGAGAGACACTTTAAGGTTCTTCTGAAAGATAAAAGGTAGACTGGGAACAAATGGAAAGATTGATTGTTCTTGGCATAAACCCTAAGGATAAACAGAACTGCCATATCCTCGCCATTTTTCAGTCATTATATTGTTGCTGTTGGTGTTGTTATGGCTAACAAATAATCTTGATGTGTATTGTGAGCTGAAACAAAGACAGAGTATTGGTGGGAAGTGGGGGCTTTTCAGGTGGTGCTGGGATAAAGTACCTGCCTACCAAGGCAGGAGACACATAGAATGAATGCAGCCTTTGACCTGGTGAGTGCATCCTTTCCTATCTCTCTCAGAAAGGAGTACCAGAAACAGGGTGCATTCACATGGATGAACAACAGCATCATTGAAGATCTTGCCCTGTGGCTGGGTTACCTCTCCCACCCTCCATCATGATGCAGGCCAAGATGGCTGGATCAGGGGTCATTCTGCAGACCATCACACTGGTCCCCCATCACCCACAGAGGCCTGCCAGTATCTCTTTTCAGGGCTTAGAGAATGGTGGATCCATTGAGATGGATCCTGTCTCACCTCACCTCAGATTCAGGAATCCATTCCACTTCACAGGAGATGTGAGTACAGGCATGCAGTCAGGGGATGCAGTGGTCTTATCACACGTTGCACCACCCGGGAGCTGCCAGCATAAGTGATGCAATGGCCCATCGAAGGTCTGGGTCAGGGATTGTCTTGGCAACCTCCAGGATCCAGTGGGCATCCCAAATCACATCTATTCCAAGGAAGGATGGAAGGGAGGGGGAGAAGGAGAGAGACTGGACGGAAACATAAGCTATCTAATGTAGGCTAGGGCAATGGGTTGTTCAATATCTCATTCTCCCAACCTTCCCGTAGATCTGAGAGCTTCTTCAAAGACATCGAGAATCAACAGCAAAGGGAAAAGCACCAAAATGAGGCAAGATGACCAGATTTGCATTTTGGAGAGAAGGCTTTACATGCCAGAGGAGAGGGGATCCTCCAGGACCCAGTGTGGGAGGATGGTTGTGATGATGGAGGAGAAGATGGAGTCTACACATATCTAGAGGAGAGGGAAGAACCTCCTGACAAGGGTGAAGGAGGGGAGTGAAAGAGCTGGCTTAAGACTAAATATTAAAGAAAACTAAGACCAGGGCATCACTGGTCTTGCCATTACTGCATGGCAAACAGAAGGGGAAAAGAGGGAAGTAGTGACAGATTTCCTCTTCATGGGCTCCAAAATCCAAAATCACTGCGGATGGTGACTGCAGCCATGAAATCAGAGGACAATTGCTTCTTGACAGGAAAGTGGTGACAAACCTAGACAGTCTGTTGAAAAGCAGAGACATTACTCTGCTGACAAAGGTCCCTATAGTCAACTCTATGGTCTTCCCAGTGGTCACGAATGGGTGTGAGAGTTGAACCGTAAAGAAGACAGACGCCAAAGAATTGATGCCTTTGGATTGTGGTGCTGGAGAAGACTCCTAAAAGTCCCTTGGGTGGCAGAGAGATCAAACCAGTCAATCTTACAGGAGATCAACCCTGACTATTCACTGGAAAGACTGATGCTAAAGCTCCAGTATTTTGGTCATCTGATGAGAACAGACGACTCATTTGAAAAGTCCCTGGTGCTGGGAAGGATTGAGGGCAGAAGGACAAGAGGTGTCAGGGGATGAGATGGTGGGACAGCATCACTGATGCAATGAACATGAACTTGTGCAAACTCTGGGTGTTGGTGATAGACATGGAGGCCTGGCATGTTGCAGTCCATGGGGTCACAAAGAGTTGGACAGGACTGGGTGACTGAACAACAAGATCAGTGTTGGTCCTTGTTGGTCTGAAGACCAGGGTCTCCAGGAAGAGCAAAGGCATGATACCTGCTACCACCCTTTCCAGCAGGTCCCCTGAGTCAAGGCCACGGTGCGTGCACCAGAAGTTCTGCAGGGTACGGCTACAGAACCAGATGCTACCAGTGTGTGGCCCAGGACCTGCCCTGCCCGTCTTTGCTGAGTTCTCCCCGAGGCCAGCCGAGGGCCCAGACTCCCTGGGCTGTCCTCTGGGTTTGCCCATGTGGCTTTTTGGTGGAAGATGTCCACTGCCCGTGGGTGCATACGAGGCCGAGGCACGGTGATCACAGAGGCCTTGAGGGCCCGGCTACCCGTGTGGTCTCTGTCCTGCCAGCAGTGGGAAGTTTCCAGAATGTCTCAGCAGAAGAGAGGTTGCCAGGTGTTTCCTCGAAAGGTTATTTTGGAAGGAGGGCTCCAGAGGCTGCTGGACCCCCGGCGATGGGTGAAAGGATGCTGCAGCTGAGCAGGGTGAGCAGAGGGTGGGTGACAGACTTGGTGCCACCCATGATGTGGGATGTGAAGGGCGCCAGGGACAGCAGCCAGGGCAGGGAGGGGGAGGAGAGGCAAGATTCGCCCTCCTGCTGGAGAGGACTTTGGCCAGAACGGATGGTGAGCTGGGTGGTGAGCGGCCAGCCAGGGAGGGCCCTGGGGACCTTCAGGGAGAGTCACCAGCATGTCACTGATCACTGAGTCTGGATCCCAGGAGCATGGTGGGTGGTGGAGGACTGTGTCCCTGGGGCTGCTGCCTTCTCGGGGGAGCAGCCTGCTTGGGTCCATCAATCCTGCCCACTGGCCCTCATCTTCTCTGGGCTGAGATGCAGTTGAGGGCACATCTGTCTCCCCAGATGCTTCCTTCCTGGGAGACTTCCTCCTCCCAACCCCACTCCATGATCTGTTTCTCATGCAGACCCCCTGGAAGATTTTTTTTTCTAAATTATTATGAATAAGACCCAATTAAAACCAGACTTTGGAAAAAATGTATAGGAGGCTCGTTCCACCTCGCTCTCACCCTCCCCAAACATGGACTCTCCCAGGCCTCCCTGACTGCGGCATGGTCAGTCCCCAGGGGCACGGACCCCCAGCCCTCCAGCCAAGCCTGGCACCCCCTTGGATGGTGACTCGTGGGGGGTGCAAATCCCTCAGAGCCTCACTGCCAGCTGCTTCACAGCTTCCCGTGAAGTCCCCGCCTCCAGATCTCCCCTTTCCCGCAGGGTTCGTGAGTCCAGGCTGACTCACGTCGTCCTGGAAAAGGAGCGGGAAGTGGACACAGGGCCGTCATCGCCTGGCAAGCGTGTAACCGCTTCCCGCGTGTGACCACACTGCCGGTGTCGGCAGAGTCAGGAGGGACTTGGGTGGTTGGGGCTCCAGGACACGAATCTTAGGACACAGAAGCGCATCTGGGTGAGCGGGGCAAGGGCCACGTGGTGACTGTGGCTGAGCGATGATCGGACTTCAGCCTCCGTTTCTCTTCATTGTGTAGACCCCCCTGCTACCCAGCTGCCTACGAGTGGCTTGCTTAAGGTTCCAGCGCAGCACTTCAGGTACAATAGAAAGAGCTGAAGATGCTTGTGAAGCGTTAGACATTTTTTCCCTCTATGACACATTTGCTGAAAAACTCCTGGGAGCCATGTTGACAGTTCAAGGGCATTGGGGGTGAGCCTGGAGATGTCTGGGAAGGCACTCGTCCCCCCCGCCTGCTCACCTGTGCAGGGTTGGAGACAGCCGGTGGCCACAGGAGGATACCCTGTGGGCCAGAGGCTGGGGCCGCTCAGAAGAGGGTGGGGGCAGGGCTGGGCATCCAGCCTTATGGCAACAGCACACAGCCCCCAGGGGGCTCTCTCCAGAGGGCTCCCCCCTGGTCGCACCAGATGCAGCCTTGAGGCACGGTTGGGGCTGCGTCAGGAAATATCCCCAGAGAGACAGGCAGGCTGCAGGATGGGGAAGAGAGAAGCCCGGAAGCTGTGGCTCCCGCCAGTGCAGCCCAGCCCAGTCCCCAGGGAGCCCTAGGCACAGGTCACCCTTCTCACAGCCTCAGTGTCCGGCCTGTCCCATGAGGCAAGGGAACTGGGACTTCAGCGTCTGCATGTGAGCCAGAGCAGCGTGGGGCATGCCAGCCTCAGACACCCTGGTTCAAGGGCTTCTCCAAGGAGGAGAGGTGGGTGCTGGCAGGTGGGGGCAGTGCCTGCAGAGGGAATCCGGGCAGAACATGCTGTGTCTTCTGCGTGAGTCCACATGCACAATACACACGTGTTCCTTGTTCAGTTCAGTTCAGTCGCCCAGTCGTGTCCAACTCTTTGCGACCCCATGGACTGCAGCACACCAGGCCTCCCTGTCCATCACCAGCTCCTGGAGTTCACTCACACTCATGTCCATTGAGTTGGTGGTGCCATCCAACCATCTCATCCTCTGTCGTCCCCTTCTCCTCCTGCCGTCAGTCTTTCCCAGCATCAGGGTCTTGTTTAATGAGTCGGTTCTTCACATTGGGTGGCCAAAGTATTGGAGTTTCAGCTTCAGCATCAGTCCTTCCAATGAATATTCAAGACTGATTTCCTTTAGGATTGACTGGTTGGATCTCCTTGCAGTCCAAGGGGCTCTCAAGAGTCTTCTCCAACACCACAGTTCAGAAGTATCAATTCTTTAGTGCTCAGCTTTCTTTATAGTCCAACTCTCACATCTATACACAGCTACTGGAAAAACCATAGCTTTGACTAGATGGACCTTTGTTGGCAAAGTAATGTCTCTGTTTTTTAATAAGCTGTCTAGGTCATAACTTTTATTCCAAGGAGCAAGCATCTTTTAATTTCATGGCTGCAGTCACCATCTGCAGTGATTTTGGAGCCCAAAAAAATAAAGTCTGTCACTGTTTTCATTGTTTTCCCATCTCTTTGCCATGAAGTGATGGGACCAGATTCCATGATCTTAGTTTTCTGAATGCTGAGTTTAAGCCAACATTTTCACTCTCATTTTTCACTTTCATCAAGAAGCTCTTTAGTTCTTCACTTTCTGCCATAAGGGTGGTGTTATCTGCATATCTGAGGTTATTGATATTTCTCCTGGCAATCTTGATTCCAGCTTGTGCTTCATCCAGCCCAGCGTTTTTCATGATATACTGTGCATATAAGTTAAATAAGCAGGGTGACAATATACAGTCTTGATGTACTCCTTCCCCGATTTGGAACCAGGCTGTTGTTCCATGCCCAATTCTAACTGTTGCTTCCTGATCTGCATACAGATTTCTTAAGAGGGTGGTTAGGTGGTCTGGTATTCCTATCTCTTTAAGAATTTTCCACAATTTGTTGTGATCCACACAGCCAAAGGCTTTGGCATAGTCAATAAAGCAGAAATAGATGTTTTCCTTATACCTACACATATACAGAAAGGTTTACATGTGTCTCTACACATATGCATACACAGGCCTTGTGTCTGCATGTGAAAACTGCCTGCCCTTACATGTCCAGTGCATGGTATGTGTGAGTGCATGTACACACACATTACCTGTCTACATGTGTACCTGCTACATGTGTTTGCACATGTATTACATTGTCCGTATGCACACATGCATGCCTTATGTGTCTCTGTGTACACATGCATTGGTGCATGCTACAGGTATTGTGTGTGTCTCTGTGTACATATACGTGCTATTTATCTGCACGTGCACATGCAGACTACATGTTCCTGGTATGTGGTAGAGCCGCAGGCTGAGGGGAGGGGGCAGGAAGAGCAGGGCAGGCCCCCTGCAAGTTCTCCCAGCCTCTCTCACTCTTGGGGCAACACTGGCCCCTTCGTGGCCTGTGTCCATGATCCTGAGAGGCCTGCCCACAGACCTGGGTCCCGGTGCCCCTGGTGTTACAGCTGTTACCAGCTGGGTGGGCAGGGAGCACGTCCCCCAGCTCCGTGGAGGCAGCTGGGCCTTGCACTCTTTACAGAGGTAACATCCAGGCGGCCTCCTGGTCCTGCTGCCAGTCTCAGGCCTGAGGGCCAGCGGGTGACCCAGCCTTGACCACGGCGCCCCCAGGACAAAGTCCGGCTAGATTGGAGGTGGTGGGCGGGGGTGGGAAGGCAGCTGGGCCCAGTCCTGGTCTCAGGGCCTTGCCTCCCCCCGCACACTCCACATCCGGCTGCATGCAGAACTTCCCTTAGCTGTGACCCCGACGGCAGAGAACCCATGGGAACATTTTCTCCTAAGAAGGGTGGCCGTCAGCAGAAACACAAAGCTGCTCTGAGACCATCGAAGAGGAAAGCCAGCAATGCACGTGCCATGTAACGCAAAAGAAAAGCAACAGAACAGCAAAGAAGCAAAGAAAACAATCAAAACATGGACAACGGAGCACGAGGACAGAGCTGGATCTGGCTGTGATAACAGTTACAACCGAAAACGTCTTAAATGACAGGCACAGCCTCTCACGTTGGGTGAAAAATAATGTGCATCTCTCATAAGCACAAAATGGTCCTGAAATGTTAAAAAAAAAAAAGAGAGAGAGAGAGAGAAAAGACAAGCCCTGCTCTGTCCAACACAGGCATAATAAATGAAGCGTCAGTACAAAGTGGGACCCAAGGTGATGAGCGGGATGGACAGCAAGCCCATAGCTCCTTGATGCGAGCGCTGAAGCAGACGGGACAGCTCGCGTGGCTCTCAGACAGGGTGGGCGAGGCTTACTTCGGAGATGAGCGCGGTGCATCTGTCCAGGCTGCAGTGGGTACTGGGGGTGCTGTGAGTCCTGGAACAGTGAGTCCGCCTTCCTGGGTGGGCCACACCCTGAGGGCCCCACTGACCGTTTTTCAAGGAGGAGACCCTCCTGAGCACCAGGAGCTGACATCAACTTCAGAGTCAAGCAGAGGCCCTGGGGAGAGTTTCCTGGGACAGCGACTGTGCAAGATTTCTGATTCACGCACACAGTACCACCCGTCCACTCCCCAGCCCCTCGGCTTTGGGCAGAGATACCAGCCAAAAGAGTGCGGCAGAAATCCTGCAACATCGCAGTTACTGGGGCCCTGGACCAGACAGCAGGGCCATTCAGAAGAGGGGGCTGGGAGCATGGGGCTCACCAGTTCTCAGGTGCCCGCTTGGAGGGGGCAGATGCCGGTTGAGCCAGAGCCTCAGGGAGAGCATAAACGAAGCTTGGAACTTTATGTGATGTGAGGTGCCCGGGGACAGCTCAGCCTTGGATGCAGGCGGGGCTGATGAAAAGGACAGAGCAGATTGGGTCTGCACTACCCAGATGGAGAAGCTGTCAGAGGGGAAGCCCAGGCCAGGGCCCAACGGCGGGCTCGGGTCAGCTCCTCTGAGACAGAAGTTACGCACATCAGCCAGGAAAGGAAGCAGAGCGACCCTCCCGCCAAGACCACCCAGAGGCGGCGGGTGGAGGTGGGGCCAAGGGGATTATGACAAGGCTGAAGGGACTTCTAGAGTCAGAGGCAGAGAGAAGCTGTGACAAGCAAGACTAGCCAAGAGAAGTGACTATAAAGACACATCTGCACCCTTGTAACACACCCAGATTCACACTGCCTCACGCGTCACACTGTGCTTGACGTCCGCCTGTAACTCCGTGAGCTCTCCCTGGTCTTGATACTGTATTACAGCCGCATGGTGTTCCTGGGCGGGGAGGCCTGCGACGAGGCCCAGAGACCCGTGGACTCTCTCTGTGCTAATCTGGCGGCTCCTTGTGAGTCTATAGGGCTTCCCTGGTAGCTCAGCTGGTAAAGAATCTGCCTGCACTGCAGGAGACCTGGCTTCAATCCCTGGGTGGGGAAGATTCCCTGGAGAAGGGCATGGCAGCCCACTCCAGTATTCTTGCCTGGAGAACTCCATGGACAGAAGAGCCTGGTGAGCTACAGTCCATGGGGTCTCAAAGGATCAGACATGACTGAGTGACTTTCATTCTCACTGCATGAGTCTATAATTCGCCCAAATTAAATTTTTTAAAAATTCCCTAATTTCACAAAGCGTCTCATTGAACAATGCAAATGCCTGTGTGGTTGTTAGGGATCTGTTAGTCATTTACACCCTACTATGAATTGACTCTAAAGACTATTTCCTTTAAGCACCTCTAATGACCAGGATCAGATTAGTCACTAGGTGAGATGGGTGCCTTGGGGACAAGGCTGAGGAATGAGGGCCTCCTCCTCTGCCACTTCCTCTCAGCTGAGGCCCTGGGCAGAGACCTCATGGTGAGTCACACAGATCTTCTGGGCCATCCGGAGCAACTAGACAATACGACTGGTCCACCAAGTTGGGCTGCAGGCAGAGAGGTCTTATTCCTGCCAAACAGCTTCTGCCCAGCTTGCCTTGGGAGAAGCAGCCCCTGGTGGTGTGGATGGTTTCATCTGGAGGCAGAGTGGCCTTGGGGCCTCAGTCACATCAAATTTTAGGGCCTCAGGAGACAGGCAATTTCTGTCGGCTCACTGAAAAAGAGGCTTCTTTTTAAATTTATTTCAAATGCATCTAATAGTAGAGTTAAGCAATTTTTATTTTCCAGCTTTAGAGTACTCTTTAGAGTTCGAAACTATTTATCAGAATGCATAACTTTGTAATCCATTAAACATCTAAGAAAAAAAGCCAACTGGCAAAGTCCCAAATGTTGACCCTCCAAAAGGACCAAGGTCTAACCACACATCCCCGGGGGCCCCTTCACATTCTAGCAGAGAGGTCATCAAAGGAGAGGTGAGCCCCCGGGCCTGCTCTGCTGTGGTTACGCACAGCAACATAGCCGGAATCCAGCTTTGTCAAGTCAGACCCAGTAAAACAAGCGCCTCGGCTAATGGGGACATTTGGCCTCCAACTGGCTCTGCCGCAAGAAGGAGGCCGGCAAGCCAGCTCCCGGGGGCTGTGACTCGAGGACTCATCACAAAATCAGCCAAGATGCAGCCTCTTTGGGTGAGTTTCGGGTTCCAGCAGACCACGGAGGAAGTGCAGAGTGCATCCAAAAGCAGAAATAGCCTTCTTCCTAGAATTCCATTTCTGAACCGCAGGCCAGCGTTTTAATGTAAATACCTTGGAAGGTAGGATTTATGAGCTCTGTTAAGTAGACGAGGTCAGACCGCATCCAAGACATGGATGAGGGCCTTAAAGCATCCGCTGGCCCAGCAGGG
This sequence comes from Hydropotes inermis, assembly GCA_020226075.1. NCBI lineage: Eukaryota > Metazoa > Chordata > Mammalia > Artiodactyla > Cervidae > Hydropotes > Hydropotes inermis. Next base: position 110,736,787 of record CM035269.1, on the reverse strand, counting down.
CTGACCCACCCGAGGTCAGCGCTGCGGTCTGCATCCGGGGCATCCACGCCATGGGGGTTTCTCTCTGCAGCTACTGCTCTGACCCCAATGTGTACAGGCCCCCTTGGGTGAGGACTTAACTGCTCATGCCGGGAGGTCTGTTTGGGGGTGGAGACACTAGATACAGGGGTGTGACTGTGTGGGTTTCAGCAAACACGTGGCCTTAAGCATCAGGCATTAGTGTTTCTTAACCAGGACATCTTATAAAATGAAAAGCAAGCACAAGCAAGCCATCCTAACAGTGTCATGGGGAGGGAATGTGTACCAGATGGAAGCGGGGAGTCAGGAGATGAGTGGGAGAGGTGAGTGGAGCTGAGGTTCCCTCTTCCCTGCCCCGGGAGCAGACACCACCCAACCAGCCAGGGGAAGGAGGCTCTTCCAACACAGCGAGAAGCCAGTGGATTAGACACTGAAAAATTCACCATCTGCCTGGACCGGTGGGAACTGAGGAAGTCAGGGGAGGATTAAGGTGTATAACAAGTTGCCAAAATTGACACGTTCAAGTTAAAGATGTTCTCAGGGCACAAGGGCCCTAAGACAGATAGCAGAGGACTGTGGACGGAGCTCCTGCCAAGTGCTGTGTGCAGGGTGCTATGGGCAAGGTGCTGTGCTGTGTGTAGGGTTCTGTGTGCTGAGTACTAGTGCTGGGTGCAGGGTGCTGAGTGCTATGTTCTGTGTGTAGGGTGCTGTGTTCTGTGTGCAGGGTGCTGTGTCTAAGGTGCTGTGTGCTCTGTTTAGGACACTGAGTGCTATGTATAGAGTGATGTGTGCTGTGGGCAGGGTGCTGTGTATAGGGTGCTGGGTGCAGGGTGCTGTGTATAGGGTGCTGTGTGCTGTGTGCAGGGTTCTGTGTATAGGGTGCTGGGTGCAGGGTGCTGTGTATAGGGTACTGGGTTCTGTGTGCAGGGTGCTGAGTATAGGGTGCTGGGTGCTGTGTGCAGGGTCTGTGTGTTGGGTGCTGTGTGCAGGGAGCTGTGTATAGGGTGCTGGGTGCTGTGTGCAGGGTCTGTGTGCTGGGTGCTGTGTGCAGGGTGCTGTGTATAGGGTGCTGGGTGCTGTGTGAGTGTTCAGCAGGCAGAAGGGCTCAACTCTTCAGCTTGGGGAAGGGAGTGGGTGCTACAGCCGGACTCGTAGGGGGGTTTCCTCACCCCAGTTCTCTCTGCACGGACATGTCACAGATCAACACATAGAAGGCCTCTCCTGATCCAAAAGACGCCTCCTCCATCCTCAGGGAAGTGTAGGGGAGCCCCTCTGACCACAGCAAGAGCAGGGGAGCCCCGGCCCCTGGGCTCCCCCAGAAAAGGAACACACGCAGTTAGCTTTGCTGCCTGGTGCTCCCAGATAAAATGCTAGAAACAACCAGTATTTGCAAAGCAGAAATAGAGATGCACAGAAGAGGCCGTCAGCAATGATCAGTCCCCAGGGCCACTGTGGACAGCACGCCTTCTGCTGGAGAGACCATTCCAAGGCCGCAGACTGAAAGGGAGACTGAATTCTCTTGGTGCTATCTTTATGATTTTTCTGTAAATTTGCAACTTCTCTTTAAAATGTTTATCTTCTAGATCTCTGTCTTGTCCGATCACCCCACTTTCTGTCTGGGTTTGTGGGCATAAAGTGGATGCTGAGAGGACCTCCAGGCTGCGGGCACTGGGTTCTTAGGCCGGTCAGCCCCCTTTGTAGAAAGGAGCATCACTAGCTCCAGAACTCAGAATGCCCTGAATTTATCCACCTGCAGCTTCATCCTGGAAGTGCCAGGGATGACCATGTGCTTCTACTTGGGCCTGACCACCCCCGTGCAGGAGCTTGGGAAGGGAAGGACAGTGTCTCTTTCTGAAGCCGGATGTGACCCCGCCTCACCTACTGTCTGGCTTTTCTAGATCAGGACACTTGAATTTCGGGACCACGATCTCCTTTGCTAAGATGCCAGATCTCCTTTGCTAAGATCTCCAGAGCTAAGATGCCGGGGCTGAAGAGTCGTTAGACTATGCATTTTGTCTGTAGACTCCCAACTTCACTCTCAGGGGCTGTGGAGCCAGGCTCCGCAGAACCCTGTTCCACCATGTCAGGAGTCCCCCCACGCCTCCTACTGTCCCCAGAGCTTCCTCCCGGGGCTCCAGCCGAGACTTTCCCTGCGGCTTCCACCCACCAGGTCCTCCCGGATCTGAGCGCCCACGGACAGCTGGATGCAGACAGGCTGGTGCGCCCACCACAATGGTGAGTGGGCAGGACCGGCACCCGAGGAAGGCTGGGGGCAGCTGTGCTGGAGAAGGCAGGGTCTGCAGATCTGATTTTAGAACACGTGCAAGGAAAAGCAGGGTTCATGAGAGGGGGTCTGGGGGAAACATAGGAGAAGGAGACATCTGGGCAGCCAGGGCTGCCGCTCCGTCTCCCTGGGGGGCGTCCAGCCCTCTTGGCTGAGCCCTCATCATGGGCAGGGGCGGTGGAGGGGCCAGGAGGGCCTGAGAGCCGATCTCCGCCCAGCAGGACTTCTCAGGGCTCAGTCTGCCCAGGAAAGGCACACAGATTCACGGCATCTCCATTGCCATCAGACTATCACCCCAGCGCACCAGGAGCCAAGCTGCCATCCCCGTGATCTCTCCTCCTGCCTCCGTTCTCTCCACTAAAGAGCTGAGAGACTTCCTCAAAGCCTCAACAGAGCAAAGACAGACTTTCGGCTGATGTTGGAGGCTTGTTCTGAGTCCCCAGTGGCTGGACTCGATGCCCAGAAGAATCTGCCTGAGATGCAAGATACCCAGGTTTGATCCTTGGGTCGGGAAGATCCCCTGGAGGAGGAAATGGCAACCCACTCCAGTATCCTTGCCTGGAAAATCCCATGGACAGAGGAGCCTGGTGGGCTGGAAAGCAGCTACCCACTCTAGTATTCTGGCCTGGAGAATTCCACGGACTATATCGCCCATGGGGTTGCAAAGAGTTGGGCACGACTGAGCAACTTTCACTTTCACTTTTCTGCTTATACTTCTGTGAAGATGCTTGCCATCTTCCACACTGATCTATTCGAGGTCTTGGGGCTCAGTCCCCTCCCCCGTGACATGTGGACAGTCCGCGCCCACTCAGCAGGGCTGCGTCAGCTGGGGGTGCGGCCGTGTTTGTTGTACGTCAAAGCTCTGTCTCTGGATGCGCAAGGTGAGCCAGGGCTTCACGTCCCTTCCACCTCCCGTATGTCAGCTTCAAGTGTTTAGAAAGAGCGATAGAACTTTTCCAAACTTTTCTAGCTTCAGTATGCTTAGAAAAGCCTTTTCACCCCCAGAGTGCAAAAATATTCACCCGTCTTTCCCTCAAATTCCTTTACCATTTCATTTGCACTATGCTTATCTCTTCAAACCATCTAGAATTTATTTTATCATGAGGTAAGAATCCAACCTCAACTTTTTTCCCCAAAATTGTAACCACCTATGCCAGTAACGTTTACTGCACAATCCATCTTTGCTACACGGACTTAATTCTCCCTTTTCATGTAAGAAATGCTAAGTTATCTTGAGTCATTTCTGGACAATCCACTGGTTGCCATTATTCTATTTCTGTCTACATGAGTATCGTGCTACTTTCATCATTATCTTAAGGTGTTTTGCTACTTGGTTCTCTGTGTCACTTCACATTGTTATTTTTCAGAGCCTACTTGGTTATTCTTACCCATTTTCCCAAATGAGCCTCATATCATTCTGTTCCCAATAGACTTTGGGGATTTTGACAGGAATTTCATCCACAAGACATCAAAGTGCCTTCCCAGGAGAACAGACACATTTCAGTATGAAAACTTCCCGTGTGGGAACACAGATCTCACTCTGAAGACTCACAGTGCTATATTCTCAATCATTCTGTTATTCTTGCAATGAAAAGTGTTTTTCAGTTGAGCCACATTTTATTAACCTGAAGATATTACGACAAACTTAGTGCATTCAAAAGCAGAGACATCACTTTGCCGAAAAACATATTAATTTTGCTGATTGATATGCAGAACATATAGACAAATTACAGGCGCCTAAACTTTCATTTTGCAAACAGCTACCTCTAAACTCATACTATTCTCCTCATTTTTCGATAAATCAGACCATCTTCAAATCATCAAGGAAAAAATGCTGTCTTTGATTGTGGCTTGTTTTTGCTTGTCTTATGAATGGTGACTTTGCCAACAGCCTCATTCATGGGTCTCTCTTCTCACTGAGCTCTTCCCATGATTAGATGTCAGGATGGCGTGGGCAGATCCTCACCCACACCTGCTCAGGCTTGAATCTGGTCTCTGTGTCTCCTCCCTCTCCCGGACCCCTTACAGGAGCTCAGGAGGATAGCTGGCAGTGGGAAGGCTTTATCAGGAGATCCTGGAGCCATGGAACATGGCTGGGAAAAAGGGCGGCCAGAGCAGAGAAGAAGGAAGGACACCGAACCACAAAAACCACCCGATTTGGGGTTAGCCGAGCCAGCGGTCTCCCTTAAGTCTTGGGCTCTGCAACAGCAAGTCCAGCCCTCCGTGTGTCGGGTGGTGGGTGTAGGGGGTGAAGAAGGAACACTGCTAATTGGTAAGGGCTGCTTAGAGTGTCTGGCTTCCACTTCACTGGAAATTGCAATATAGTTATGTGTGCTTTGAAATTAAACATCTGTCCCTAATATTATGTGGCAAGGAACAGTTCCCCCCAGTTTTTATGAGTTAGTGAAACTTCTGTTTTTTTAATATAAAAATAGATAATAAATGAGTCTGACGATACCCAGGAAAAGTCTCAGTTCTCTGAAGGAAATGAGCTTGGCCAAGCCCATATTTGGAAAGTTTTGAGAGAAACGCCACCAGGGAATCCATGTGTTCCTGACCTCCCAGAGTCTCGGCGGTCCTTTAGTCCCCAGGATTGCCTGGGCAGGTAAGAATCCCATTGATCTTGTGGACAGTGAGGCAATCCGGGGTGGCTCTGGGCACCATGTTTGTCTAGAGACAACGCGACAGCTGAGACCCAGACAGAGCCAGAGGCCCCCACCAGGCAAGCCCCGTTCTCTCTGATATACTCCCCCGTCCCCGCCCCAGGGAGAGCCTTGCAGGAAATGCCACCAGTCACCTCCATTTCATCAGGCCCATCCCGTGCCTGATGAAAAGTCTACAAAAATCCCAGGAAGACATATTCACAGAACTGAGAGATGACAAATTATGTTTAGCAAATATCTACTCATTCCTGAATGTATTTCTAGGTCATTGGTGTTTTACCTTCTCTGTATCTCTATAAAGAAGATTCTTTTTTAAGATTTTTTTGGATATGGACATTTTAAAGTTTTTGTTGAATTTATGACATTGTTCCTGTTTAATTTATTTATTTTTTTTTTTGGCCGAGGCATGGGGGATCTTAGTTTCCCAAGCAGGGACTGAACCTGCACTCCCTGCATTGGAAGACAAAGTCCTAACTACTGGACCACCAAGGAAGTCCCTATTCAGAAGATTTCTGAGTCAGCCCAGTACTTTGGACAGAGAGCACCTTTCCCTCTTGGTCTCCAGAGCCTCACATGTTCATCTTGACTGTCGTCTCCCCTACGTCAAATCCACTGTGGAGAACTGGCCATGAGCTGCCAGAGCAGCTTCTGAGGCTGCTCAGTGGGTCATGGAGGAAGAGGCCCTGCAGGGTCTCCGCCGCCACCTTGGCACGTTGTTGGGGATGGACCAGGCCCCCTACCTCCATCTTCACTAACTGAACAGAGGCTGGGGTGGCCTGGAGCACGGCACATGTGCCCAGTCTCAGCCCTCTGCCAGGAGGAGGAGGGCGTCCTCCAAGTCTCTGCTGCCTCAGGAGCCCAAGAAAGAGCAGGCTGGAGCCAGAAGCCAATCTCATCAACGGTTCCCAAGGACCTCGGGCACCTCTGGGGCTCCTCTGCACCTGACCCTGCTCAGCCCGCGTGCTCGAAGGTCAGCCAGGGGAGCAGCACCCAGCTCTGAGGTGGGGGAGAGTTGGGGGCTCGGGGAGGAGGAGACCCTCGGGAACACAAGATCTGGGGGCTGGGGTTGGGGTGCACACTGCCCATGAGGGTGGAATTGCCTTTGACAAGGAGGAGGTCCCTTTTCTGGTTCACACAGAGCGGCCTCTGACTTCTAGGTAAGAAATTAACTCTGGATCCCACAGATTCAGGTCTCCCTGCTGACCTGGGAGAATGAGCCAACTGAAATGGTAGAAACAAATTCCTCCTGTCACCCTCGAACCTCTTATGAAATGCAAGGCCGTTGCACTCAACTTATGACCTTGAGGGGGTGCTTCCAGTTCGTATCCTTTGTAATTAATCCTACTTAACTTCTGCAAAGTGATGACAATAGAGCTTAGTTTATGATCTCATTCATCACTCTCTCTGTCATTAAAATATGAGATGCAAATGCCCCACCCAAATATCTGAAGGAAAGCCAATGAATGCAAAGTATAAATTCCTCCGCCAGTGTCACTGGCTTGTGGACTTGTCGTTGTGGGGGAGGTGCTGCTCAAGCTGGCCCCCATTCATTTCATCTGGGATTTGCTTATGGAGCAAGAAAGGAATTAGACTAATTTTGTCTTGGAAATCCATCTTCTTCTAAGCCAAATTACATGTATTGTATTCCATTAATATGTGGTAAGAGATTAAGATGATGATAGAATTGGCCAGTCCACTGTCTTTTAGAACAAAAATGGCAATTGTTTGCTTGTGGGAAAGAGGCATTTGTGAGTTTAGAAAATCTGAAAATGAGCATAAACATTCCATGACTCATGAATTAGTCATTCAGTGCTACAATTTTCCCCATCTCCCTGGAGCAGCTGAACTAATCAAGGTGCTTGAAGGCTAAGTGGACCGTACTCCATCCCCCCCACTGACATGCACACGCAGTTGGCTTCCCCTTAGCCACAGCCACATGAGCATCCTTCCAGCTGTTCTAAGAAACGGCAGCCTCAGAAGAACAAAGAGGATGGGGCAGAGATGCCTAGTTATGCAACTTAGGGCCACACCCCAGCATATGTAAGAAGACAGACTGGTGTTTCTGGGTCATTGGCCAAACTCCTCCGGAAAACATGGCTTGATCCTTTTCTTTTCCAGGAGGCAGAACTAGAGCAACATGTGGAAGCTTGAAGGAGCACTATTTGGGCTCAGTGAAAAGGATTTTCTAACCAGAGCTCCCCCGCCACGGCTCGGTCCGCCCTGCATTCTCCCACTGTGGAAGTGTTTTCAGTAGCACCCGGGCCGCTGTCAGCCGGGGCCTCTTTCAGGGGGTGGACTCAAGCAGCCATGCTGGTGTCCGTCCCTTATCCCTCCTCTCCCACCCCAGCCTAAAACGGACAATACCTGCGGCTCTGTCTCAAGCCTGCTTCTGTAGCAGGAATAGGCCAGGGTGTCAGGGAGTTAAGGGCCCCCGGGAGCAGCATGCCACCAGTGATGGAAAGGAGGTGGTGGATAAATACCCCATCTCTCACACCCGTGCGGGTGGACCTTTGAGTCATGATCCACAGTGGGCCAGAAGTCCCCAAGAGGAGAGGGCCCAGCTGCCCCCCACCACCGCCACGCTCACCCATGCTCTTCCTGTGGGCTTCCTCCCGTGTCCCACTCTGCGTTCACTAGGGCTTCTTAGACCCACCTCCAGGATAAAACACTTGTGTCCAAATCTTTATCTCAGCGTCTGCTATTGAGGAAGCCCAACCTAATTAAGGATGTTTATACATTGGACTGATCAGACTGCAGGGAAAGGAAAACTCTCTGATCCTCTGGAACCTCGAAATCAAAACCTGGGGAAAAGTTAAAAGAAGAGAGTTGATCGTGGTTTGATGATGAAGAGGCCGAAGCCAGGACTAATCCAGAGACCACTGACAACACCCTGAGGACCAGGGAGAACCAGCTCCTGTGTTCTGTGATTCTCAGAGAGAAGCCTTGCCCACCCCCAGAGGAGATGACACCCAGCTGAGTCTGAGATGATTGTATGCTTATTAGTCCTCTGACCCAAGCTGGTTCTGTAACCTGGTTCAGGGTTCCATATTATGTGTGTGTGTGTAAATATAAATGAGGTGAAGTGAAGTCGCTCAGTTGTGTCCGACTCTTTGTGACCCCATGGACTGTAGCCTACCAAGCTCCTCCGTTCATGGGATTTTCCAGGCAAGGGTACTGGAATGGGCTGCCATTTCCTTCTCTAGGGGATCTTCCCAACCCAGGAATCGAACTAAGGTCTCCCGTATTGCGGGCAGGCGCTTTACCCTCTAAGCCAGCTTCCCTGGTAGCTCAGCTGGTAAAGAAATATACAATAAATACACAATAATGATGGCATTTCAAATCAATGTGGGAAAAATGGAACTGAGAAGAAGGGGGAGACAGAGGATCAAATAGTTGGATGGCATCACCAACTCAATGGACATGAGTTTGAGCAAACTCTGGGGAATGGTGAAGGACAAGGAAGCCTGGCATGCTGCAATCCATGAGGTTGCAGAGTCAGACGTGACTTAGCAACGGAACAACAAAACATTCATAAGTTCATAAAGTTAATCACTGCTTTGTCTTAAACTAAACTAACTTCAATTGTGACTAAAATATTAAACATTAGAGAAAAATGAAATTATGAAAGTCCAAAAAGACATAGCCAGTGAATATTTATATGGCCATAAAATGGGATCGGGAATTTCAAGAGTAAACCCAAAGCAAAAACTAAAAAAGGTAAAAACAAATGAATCAGTCTACACAAAAATCTAAAACTCCTTTAAATCAACAGTAAAATGAAAAAGAAAATACAAAATGGAAACAGTATTTCCAGTACACAAGATAAATGGTCAATGATCTTGATACACAGAAAGCATTTTAAAAACAAACAATGGAATATTAGTGGGCTAAGATTGAATATAAATGCTACCTAAATTGTGGGGAAATTTAATCTCACTAGTAACTAAAGAAAAATGTCAAATTTTTCTATTGAAAAGGTTTGTCAGATGTCTATGTCCCATGTTTGTAGAAATGTGAGAAGACAGAAAAATACCATCCTGCAGTCTAGGGAGAAGTGAAAATTTATCTGAACCGGAAATAGTTTATACATGTGGAGAATAGAAGCTCCAAAAACAGGTAGGCCCTCTTATCCACGAATTTTATTTCCAGAAATTTAATAATCCTCTTCTCCAAATGTAAACAATGTCCAAAAATGATCTTTAAAACAATTCATTACAAAACAGTGTTTCTAAGTGGCAAATACTAGAATGGGAACAACTTAGGGGCTTCCCTGGTAGCTCAGCTGGTAAAGAATCTGCCTGCAATGCAGAAGACCCTGGTTCAGTCCCCAGGTCAGGAAGAGCCCCTGGAAGAAGGGCATGGCAACACCTCTAGTATTCTTGCCTGGAGAAACCCACAGACAGAGGAGCCTGGTGGGCTGAAGCACATGGCGTCACAAAGAGTCAGATAAACCTGAAGGGACTGAGCACAAGCCATCTAAAAATATAAGTGTGACTAAGTAAACTATAGTACATCTACACAATAAGATGTTGTGTGGCCACTAAAATTATGTTGAAGCAATGCACATATTGACATAGAAATGTTAACAAAATGTTATGTGAAGTCAGAAGTTATGAAACTTTGGCAGGAGAGAGTATACATAAAAACAATCTGAAAGCTACTAACAGTTGTTTCTTAGTGAGCTGGATTATCATGATTTTGTTCCACTGTATTTTCTGATTTTAATAAAAATCTATTACCTTGGGGGTAAGAAAAAATCAATATCTAAAATTTCATTTTGGATAAGAATAATAAACATCAATCATATCTGCACTTAACTAAAAGCAGCTAGGAAGCGGACAAAATATTTTAAGTAAAAATATAAGAAAGTGGAAATCATAGGGAATAAAAGATAAATGAAGACATTATGAGGGAGAATAGTGCCATTGATAAATAAAACCATGTGTTTTTTGAGAAAGCAATAAATAGACCAAAAAAAGCAGAATAAAAATGTGCATATGCACTATGATCTCAACTATGTTTAAAAGCATAAAAAACATTCAGAAGTAAATATGCCAAGATGTTAATACTAGCAGCATCTGGGCATTTTGTTCATTATTTTCCTATCATTCTAGTCTTTCATTCATTTTCCAGATAACTTATAATGAACATGAATTCATTTTACAATCCTAAAAAATGGAAAGCAGAAGTAGGAAGTAGGTATGGAAGTAGGTATAAAGAGAAAAATAGCAAGTAGAGTTTTAAATGAAAATATTGAAAGTAAAAAAGACAGGTGGTTAAAACAAGCTAAGGTAAAAATTAAATTCTGCACTGGCAGGCCCTCAGACTTAGATAAAGCACATCCTGCTCTGACTGAGGCCCTTGACTCTCCAGATCTAGGCGTCTCTAGGGTCCCTCATGCTGTCTGCGGAGAAACGGTACATGAGGAAGGGGATGGCAGAGGGCAGGGGTACCAGGCTACTAGGCACTCCTGTACCCAGTAGGACAGGCGGAAACTGAGAGTGCAGAGACAAGTGGAAAGATCAGAAGGGACCAGTCCAGATTCCCAGATGCAGGGCTGATTATGGGCCCTGCTGAGGAAAGGATTAAGTTCCCAGGTGATAATCATAAGCAGCTGCAAGGGGAAGCTCTAGAGTCAACAGTAAGGTGAGAGGATTTAGTAAACCAAACCAGTTCAGTTCAGTCGCTCAGTTGTGTCCAACTCTTTGTGACCCCATGGACTGCAGTACGCCTGGCCATCATCAACTCCCAGAGTTTACCCAAACTCATGTCCATCGAGTCGATGATCCCATCAAACCATCTCATCCTGTGTCATCCCCTTCTCCTCCTGCCGTCAATCTTTCCCAACATCAGGATCTTTTCCAATGAGTCAGTTCTTCGCATCGGGTGGCCAAAGTATTGGAGTTTCAGTTTCAGCATCAGTCCTTCCAATGAACACCCAGGACTGATCTCCTTTAGGATGGACTGGTTGAATCTCCTTGCAGTCCAAGGGACTCTCACCCAACACCACAATTCAAAAGCATCAATTCTTTGGCGCTCAGCTTTCTTTATAGTCCAGCTCTCACATCCATACAAGACTGCTGGAAAAACCATAGCTTTGACTAGACAGATCTTTGTTGACAAAGTAATGTCTCTGCTTTTTAATATGCTATCTAGGTTGGTCATAACTTTTCTTCTAAGGAGCAAGCGTCTTTTAATTTCATGGCTGCAGTCACCATCTGCAGTGATATTGGAGCCCCAAAAATTGTTTTTCCATTGTTTCCCCATCTATTTGCCATGAAGTGATGGGACCAGATGCCATGATCTTAGTTTTCTGAATGTTGAGTTTTAAGTCAACCTTTTCACTCTCCTCTTTCACTTTCATCAAGAGGCTCTTTAGGACAGTCACAAAACAGGCAGTGTGCTGTAAGGAATTCGACTGCCACCAGTAGAAATAGGGATTGTATATCATTCTTTGAGGTGGTTTTATAAACTTATGTGCTTTAACTCCTTTTCCTTTTAATCAACTTGCTAATTTCTACAACTCAGTACTTACTCAAGTTGTAAATTTTTTGTGTATTAAAAGGTTATGGGGACAATAGAATCAATATTCCAGAGTTTTTCAAAGCGCAATGATCAAACCATTGGATTTAAAAATAGACTGAATTTTCAAAAGTTCAAGGATATATTTTTGGCAAGATTATGGGAAAACAGTCACCCTCACACACTGCAGATATTAATAAAAAATGCACATCCCCCTGTGGATGGAAATTCAAAATAGTAAAATTACATATTCATTTACCTTTTGACCAGTATTTTCCCCTCTATAACCATACCCAAAAGATACACTGGGAGAAACACACAAACATATGCCTAAGACTAATATTGTGATACTTGTTATAATTGCAAAAGATTGGGAACAACCCAAAGGCCTGTCAAATGAGGACAAATTAAATAAAATATGGTGTATGTATACAATGGAGTATTATACAACTGTAAACAGAAATGAAAAATATTTCCATAGACTGCTACGGTTTGACATTTAGGACATATTGTTAAATGAAAACCCCAAGATGGATAACTGTACAGTATGTTATGTACTAGAAAAACATCTACAATATGAAAATATATAAGTATTTGCTTATATTTTAAATGGAAAGATAAAATATAAATTTTTGCAAAATTGCCTACAAGAGAATAGAGGGATAAGCTGATGAGGACAGACATAGAAGCTGGTCTTCTGTGAACACACATTGTCTTATAGGTCTGTCTTAGGATCCATGTAAGTAATAACACACAAAAAAAAATCAACTAAAAAACAACTGTTAAAAATCTAAAGCAAAATGAAGCAAATTGTGTATCATATTGGCGCTGCTGCTGCTGCTAAGGCACTTCAGTGGTGTCTGACTCTTCGTAACTCCATAGATGGGAGCCCACCAGGCTCCCGCGTCCCTGGGATTCTCCAGACAAGAACACTGGAGTGGGTTGCCATTTTCTTCTCCAATGCATGAAAGTGAAAAGTGAAAGTGAAGTTACTCAGTCGTGTCCGACTCAGCGACCCCATGGATTGCAGCTTACCAGGCTCCTCCGTCCATGGGATTTTCCAGGCAAGAGTACTGTAGTAGGTCGCCATTGCCATCTCTGATATTGGTGCTAGATCATCATAAAAAAAGAAGAAAGATAAAAAGAAAAAGTTTAATCTGATCAAAGTTGTAAATAAAAATATTAGCAAATGGGATCCAGCAACACATGGGAAGGACAATATGTCAGGACCAAGCTGTTTTCCTTCCAAGAGTTCACCACAAACAATAAAGGTGAAAAAAAATCTAAAATCATCTCATAAATGCTTTAAAAGAACTTATAAATTTAATAATAATTCATAATAAAAATTTTATTGCTAAGTATTTTATTAACATCACAAAGATATTTTATCACAAAAATTTTACTAGTAAACTGGTAATAGAAGGGACCTTTATTAATATAATAGACAGCATCTACAAAAAAGCTATATCAAACATTACAGTTAACAGTGAAATACTGAAAATTTTGCAATACTGAAAACATGGGGAAAAGATAAAGATGCTTGCTATCACCACTTTTGTTCAACACTGTGCTGATGGTCCAAGTCTTAACCCATTAAGTTTGCAAAAATACATTCTCACTGAGAATAAAACAAAAAATAATAGGTATGATGTTTGGAAATAGAGAAATTAAACTCTTACAATTTGCAGATTGCCAAGAAGGAAATGGCAACCCACTCCAGTGTTCTTGCCTGGAGAATCCCAGGGATGGGGGAGCTTACTGGGCTGCCGTCTAAGGGGTCGCACAGAGTCAGACATGACTGAAGTGACTCAGCAGCAGCAGCAGCAGTGTATATTTAGGGGAAAACATCCTGCAAACTCTAAACAATCCAAATCAATGGGCAAATTTAGTAAAATCACCAAGTGCACTAAATCACTAGATAAACAAAATGTACAAGCAACTAGAATTTGAAATAAAGAAGATATGATTTACAGTAGCATTTAAATTCTACAATACCTGGAAAGAACTTTGTGAAAGTAGTTGAAGAAAACCTAAATAGGTGGAAAGATACTCCATGTTCCTTGATTAAAAGACTCAATATTGTGAAGAAGCCAGTTCTTTGATCTATAGAGTCAACATAATCCTAGTCAAACCCCAAACATGATTTTGGTGAGAAACTTAAGATGATTTTTTAATGTATGTGGATATGGAAAGTGCCATGAATAATCAAGAAAATACTGAACAGTAAAATTGGAGGACATTGTGGTTCAGCTGGTAAAGAATCTGCATGCAATGCGGGAGACCTGGGTTTGACCCTGGGTTTTGAAGGTACCCTGGAGAAGGGAAAGGCTACCCACTCCAGTATTTTGGCCTGGAGAATTCCACAGACTGTACCGTCAGTCCACGCGGCCACAAAGAGTCGGACACGACTGGGCGATTTTCCCTTTCACTACCAGTTGTGTTAATTAGTGTGTTAGTCGCTCAGTTGTGCTCAGCTCTGTGTGACCCCGTGGACTGTAGCCCTCCAGACTCCTCTGTCCATGGGATTTTCCAGGCAAGAATACTGGAGCGGGTTGCCATTTCCTGCTACCAGATATAATGAAGCTATAGTGCTTAATGCAGTTGTATTGGCACAAGGCAGGGGAAAAAAGATCATTGGACATAACAGAGAGTCCAGGAAAAGACTGACGCATACACAGACTCTTGATTTAGGACACAGTTCACTCCACATAGCAATGGCAAGGGCTTCCCTTTTAAATAAATAAAGCTGGTCAGTTAGATAGTCATATAGAGAAAAAGTAGTCTGGACCTATACCTCACACCATACAAAGGCATGAATTCTGGGTAGACTGTAGGTCAAGATGTGAAATCAGGAAATCCTTTAGACAAAGTCATAAGAAAATGTGTTCATATATTTGTGATAGACAAATACTTCCGACACAGCACACAGAATGTATTAAGCAGAGAAGAGAAGACTGATTGATTGAATAATGTTAAAACTGACTATTTTTGTTCATCAAAAAAAAAAATAAGAATAAAAAGCCAAATAGCACAATAGAGGGAAAATATTTTAAATATAAATAATTGATGACAGTATTGAATCCAGGAAAGATTTTTTAAGCTCCTTTAAATCAGTAAGATAGAGATCACCCAATTTTCTAAATGGGAAGAGACTTGATGAGACACACCCCAAAAGAGGAAAGCCAAGGGTCCAGTCAGGATTCCCCTGTGGCTCCAACAGTAAAGAATCTGCCTGCAATGTGGGAGACCGGAGTTCTATCCCTGGGTCAGGAAGATCCCCTGGAGAAGGGAACAGCAACCCACTCCAGTATTCTTGCCTGAGAAAACTCATGGACAGAGGAGCCTGGTGGGCTACAGTCCATGGGGTCGCACAGAGTCAGACATAAGTGAGCAACCGACACTTTCACTTTCACTTTCAAGGGTCCAGTAAGCATTAGAAAAGGTGCTCATTTTCTTCAATTACCAGGGATGTAGACATTTATAAGCCAATAGGACAAGACAAAATAGTCACCAGAATACCTAGATCTAGAAGAAGGACAAGACCAGGTGTCAGCAAAGATGGGGAAAGACTGGAACCCTCATCCACTGCTGGAAGGAGCATAAATGGAGCAATCCTTTTGAAATACTACTTGGCATCATCTGCTATACACTTAAGGCTTCCCAGGTGGCTCAGTGGTAAAGAATCCACCTGCCAATGCAGGAGACGTGGGTTTGATCCCTGGGTTGGGAAGATCTCCTGGAGAAGGAAATGGCAACTTACCCCAGTATTCTTGCCTGGAGAATCCCATGGACAGAGGAAACTGGTGGGTCAGAGACACAAAAGAGTCAGACACAGCTTAGCAACTAAACAACAATAGCAACAACATTATACACTATTCTACACCTAGCAATTCTACTCCAGGTGTACACCCAACAGAAATGAATGCATATAGCCACAAGAAGGTATAGAAAGATATTTATATCAAATTTATTTCAAATAGCCCCAAACTGAAAGCAAATCAAAGCTGCATCACATTATTGAACCAATCAATAAATGGAGATATTTTCATACTTTTATATTTTTATAAAAATATTTTATATTTTTATACAAAATATTTTATATTTTGCAGTGGAATATCTATTACACAGCAAAGGGTATGGCTGAACCACTGTTTTCTGTAGCAACATGCTCACAACATAACAGTGCTCACAAAGGTGGGCAAAGAGGCCAGGTGTGAGGAGTGGGGATGGTAGGATTCCACTCTTCCTGACCCAGGGATCGAATCTGGGTCTCCTGCGTTGCAGGCAGATTCTTTACCATCTGAGCCTCCAGGGAAGCCCATACAACACCAAACATGGGTGTAACTAAAAGTGGCCTTACAAGTCAGGATGACAGTTACCTCTAGGGAGGGAAATGGCAGTAACAAATGGGAGGTGCCTGACGGGTCTCCTGGATGCTGGGGTGTCTTATGTCCTCATCTGGGGGCTGTCACGTGGATACGTTCATCTTGAAAACAGCCTTTGAACTGTACACAGAAGAATTGTGCACTTTGTAAAAACTGTTTAATTAAAACAAAAAGGAACACACCTACATTTACAGCAGTATTATTCACAGTAGCTGAAACACGGAAGCTGCCCAAATTGATGAGCAAAATGCGGTCCATCCACACAATGGAATTCTATTCAGTCTTTAAAAGGGAGGAGATTCTGGCACAGGCCGCAACACTGATGGACCTTGAGGACTGATGCTCAGTGAAACAAGCCATCACAAAGAGACAAATACTGTACGGTTTCACTCATGTGAGTCTAGACGAGCCAAACTCATAGGAACAGAAGGTCAAGCGGTACTTGCCAGGGTCCAGGCGAGGGTGAAGGGGAGCTCTTGTTTAACGGGAGGAAAGTTTCAGTTTCCCCAGATGAAGACAGTACTGCAGATGGACAGTGGTGATAGTCACACAACAATGAGTGTACTTAATATTCAGCAACATGGAACTGAACATTGTTTTCCATACAAAGTTAAAAGCACACTGTACTTCCTTCCTGACCACTTGTCCAGTCCCCATGTCTTTGAGAGAGATAAGCTTCATCTGAATTATTTCATCTGATTGATCATTGTCATCTATAACTTTATTGCTACTTCTGTCTCAGTCATTCCTCTGGAACAGGTGTAAGGATTCATTACACATTCCAATATATTGTCTACAGATTCTAAGCTAAAGTCAAGCATGTATCTGCTGACACTTTATAAACTGCCCTGCCTTTATACTTAGAAATATCTCTTAATAGTGAGCTTCCCTGGTGGCTCAGATGGTAAAGAATCTGCCTGCAATTCAGGACACTCGAGTTCAACCCCTGGGTCAGGAAGATCCCATGGAGAAGGAAATGGCAACCCCGTCCAGTAGTCTTCCCTGAAGAATTCCATGGACAAAGGAGCCTGGCGGGCTATAGTCCACGGGGTCACAAAGTCAGGCACGACTGAGCGACTGTCACTCACATTAACGTCATTGAACCCTACACTTAAAATGATTAAGATGGGAAATGTTATGCTCTGTGTATTTTATAACAATAAAAAGATTGAAGAAAAGCAATAATAACAAAAGGAAAACCATCTGTATGTCTAGCAGTGATGGAAGCATTGCAGGATTCTCATCATAACTGATCCACTCCTGCTTGACCAGGAAGGATTCCTCCACAAAGCACATCTGGGATCTGGGGAGGAAGCCAGGTCACACAGCTCCTTCTCCTCACTGCGCTGTGGAATGATCACTTCCTGGGGACAGCTGAAAGGATCAGCAGATCGGGTTTGAATGATTGTATCTGATTCTCCCGTGAGTACATGCTATTTCAGACCCTGCTCCTTTCATTTCTCCTGACTTAGGCATGTTCTCAGAGGCTGTTTAGAAGCTTTCAGAGCATCTAGGGCACCAGTGGCTAATGCTCAATACCTGGCCAGCACGTGTGGATGCAGCTGCCAACACCTTTGCTCCAGTTGCTCAGGTGCAGAGTCACCAGCCCCCTGGGGAGGAGGGGTGTGATCCATCACACACCACGGCAGAGCCTGTTAGATGACCTCTGATTCAATCACAGACGATTGAACTACGGCTACAGCCCCAGAGGAAAGCGACTTGGCCAACTGCCATCAAGCGATTGCAAAGCAGAGAACAGCAGAATCTGTGTCCTCCAATCTCTAACTCAGGGCTCTCCCCCCACTTTCAAGGCAGAGTGGATTCACACTATGCTGGAGAGGACAGAAGTCAACGATCAGGACTCTGGCCCTGAAGATGCTCCGATGCCTGTAAGGGGATGGCATCTGTATGAGCAGAGGGCATCTCTAATGCCTCCACTTGTATTCATTCAGCCTGCCGTTTTACTTTTTATTGCCACATAGCAAACCACCCCAAATCTGTCAGCTTGGAACACTCCTATTTGTTGTTGTTCAGTAGCTAAGTCATATCCGACTGTGCCACCCCATGGACTGCAGCATGCCAGGCTTCCCTGTACTTCACTATCTCCCAGAGTTTGCTCAAATTTATGTCTATCAAGTTGGTAATGACATCCAAACATCTCATCCTCTGCCACCACCTTCTCCTCCCGCCTTCAATATTTCCCAGCATCAGGGTCTTTTCCAATGGGTTGGCTCTTTCCATCAGGTAGCCAAAGTATTGGTGCTTCAGCTTCAGCATTAGTCCTTCCAATGAATTTTCAGTTGGTCTCCTTTAGGATTAACTGATTTGATCTCCTCGCAGTCCAAGGGACTCTCAAGAGTCTTCTTCAGCACCACGATTGAAACACATCATTTCAGTACTCAGCCTACTTTAGGGTCCAGCTATCACATCTGTATGTGACTACTGGAAAAACCATAGCTTTGATTAAATGGACCTTTGTTGGCAAAATGATGTCTCTCTTTTCAATACACTGTCTAGGTTTGTTATAGCTTTCCCTCTAAGGAGCAAGAATCTTAATTTCCAGGCTGCAGTCACCATCAGTAGTGATTTTGGAGGCCAAGGAAAGAAAATCTGTCACTCCTTCCACTCCCCCCCACCCCATTTATGTACTGTGAAGTGATGGGACTGAATGCCATGATCTTAGTGTTTTGAATGTTGAGTTTTAAGCCAGCTTTTTCATTCTCCTCTTTCACTTTCATCAAGAGGCTCTTTACTTCCTCTTCAATTTCTAACTTTAAGATGGGGTATCATCTGCATATCTGAAGCTGTTGACATTTCTCCGGGCAATCTTGATTCCAGCTTGTGATTCATCCAGCCTGGCATTTCCCATGATGTACTCTGCATAGATGCTAAATAAGCAGGGTCACAATATACAGCTTTATCATACTCCTTTCCCAATTTGGAACCAGTCTGTTGTTCCATGTCCAGTTCTAACCGTTGCTTCTTGACCTGCATACAGATTTCTCAGGAGAGAGGTAAAGTGGTCTGGTACTCCCATCTCTTTAAGAACTTTGACAGTTTGTTGTGATCCACAAACTTCTGTTTACTAGCTCACCTTCTGTACATGAGAGGCCCAGGCACACCACGCCTGGGAATCCAGGCACTGGCTGGGCTGTGTTCTCATCTGGAGGCTCCATTAGGGAAGAACCCACTTCTGAGCTCGTTCAGGCTGCTGGCAGAATTCAGCTCCTTGCAGCTGCAGGTTGAGGCCCCTGCTTTCTCACGGGCTGTCTGCCAGGAGCAGCTGCCTGTCCTGGAGGTAGACCACATCCTTTGCCACGTGGTGCCTTCCAGCATATATGGAATTCCTCTCATGTTCCCACGCTCTGACTTATATCTCTGACCTCTAGAAACTTCAGAGTCTTGTGGTTAGGTCAGGTCCACACAGTAGTATCTCCTTCTTAGAGTCAACTGTGCCTTTAACAGCCTAATCACAGGAGTGAAACCCTTTATATTCACATATTACAAAAAGGAGATCCAACCAGTCCATCTTAAAGGAAATCAACCCTCAATATTCATTGGAAGGACTGATGCTGAAGCTGAAACTCCAATACTTGGGCCACCTAATACGAAGAGCCAATTCATTGGAAAAGATCCTGATGCTGGGAAAGATTGAAGGCAGAAGAAGAAGAGGGTGACAGAGGATGAGATGTTAGGATGGTGTCACTGACTCAATGGGCATGAACTTGGGCAAACTCCTGGAGATGGTGAGGGATAGGGTCTCAAAGAGTCAGACAAGATGTGGGGGCTGAACAACACCACCATTACACAGGGTGTGTATGTCAGGATGTGATTCAGGGACTGTCTTAGATGTCCACCTAAGGTGCTATCCCAAACTCCCGGAAAGCCAAAACACTAGTCCATAGATATCGCACCTCATAGCTACAGGCATTGTTAGTCTGGAAAGGCCTGGGAAGTCAGATCTGAGGCCAGCCCCGCAGGTCTCCCCATCATGGTGAGTTTGACCTTGAATCTAGCTGAGGAAAGCAGCTCTAGCTCAGTCACAACATAACCAACTCCCTGCTCTGCCTTCTGTTTGGACTCAATTTTTTAGCATTTCAGCCTTTTCCCCCACCTGCAAGAACCCTGTGGAAATTATTCCTAATGGTCCATGAAAAGATCAAGGACCAACCAGACTCAGATGTCTTCAGTTGCCATGTTCTAATTTATTGGCAATATGTTCACTAATGCTTTCCTGATTATTTCCTGGGTAGGCTTCTTTACCAGATGAAAAATGGCCAGAGACAGTTATTAATTAAATGAAAATGCAGCAACCAAATGTGAAGATCTCAAACTCTTTTATTTTAAAGTATCTTTTTTCTTTTTTTCAAAAGAAGCCCTGGGTAGAAGAAAAGCTTGTCATACCTTTTAGCTTATAAATTTATGTTCAACATCCATATGCAACTAACTTCTGGTTCCATTTCCTATCAAATGAGTCTTTGAACTAGTTTTCGTTCTAAAATCATCCCAAATAAACTTGAATTAACTAGTGAGTCAGGCTGCTTTTGTTAAAGAAACCCTGTGGAAAGAAAATTGAGTCCATTTTCAAAGGTGAAGAGGAAACAGTGGTGAAAAAATATTTTCTAAAGTGCACAGTGCTGCTGGATTGCTGAGTTTGTCTTGTCTTTTTGAGACAATGTTTTGTAGAGGCATAAAGAGACCAGAGGACGTTCTGATACACCCTCTTTGTCTTGCAGATAAAGAAATTGAGACAGCAGGATGTAGTGACCTTCTCAAATTCCCACAGAGGGCTAGTGGCTAGCCCCAAGAGTCCAGATTCTCAGAGCCTCTTCCTATGGCTAGGTCATCTCCCTGATTCCTGAAACAAGGCCAAGGAGCCACCCTAACATGTCTCCAACACACTTATGGTTCCATGCAGAGGATGTTGCTAACGGAAATGCAAAATGACGTAAATTAGGCAGATTCTCATGTGTTACTGTTTTGAACAAAGACAGAACATCTGTCTTCACTTTGCCCCTTGCAGGAGAATCTTCTGCGTGAGCTGCTTTGGATCCATCCTGATGGACCTTTGAGGGTGGGCCAGGCAGTGAGAGTGGGGGATGAAGCAACACATCTCACAGTTAGCAGCCGGCTCCTAGAGCCCTCAGTCCAGACTTCAATGACCACCACTTTGGGGAAGGTCTGATGGATGTCCAAAATGACTTCCCATTTCATTTCATGCCATTTCATACCTTTTATCCTCAAAACTTGCGATCTCTCTTATCAAAGATTCAGTAGTAGTTTAATAAGTTATTCAAAGCTATTTTTCTTATTAGTAAAGGACATTTTGAAGCTTAAAGATGATTTGCAAAAAATCCATTTAAGTGTGATGGATGTATTGGCATAAAGCACAGATAGTACTTTTATGTACAAAAAAAATGAAAAACTATTTTAAAAGCTGATGAGTTTTGGAACCAAGAACCTTTTAGATTGAAGTATAGTTAATTTACAATGCATTAGCTTCAAGTGCACAGTAAAGTGATTCACGCACACACACACACACACACACACACATATATATATTTACATATTCTTTTCCAGATTATTTTCCATTACAAGATATTGAGTACAGTTTCCTGTGCTATTCAGTAGGTCCTTGCTGGAAATAAGAACTTTAAATACAGAGCCTGTTAGTCTTGGCACCACTGACATTTGAAGCCAGATAGCTTTGCGTATCTGTCTGTCTTGTGCCTGGACAAAGTTTGGCATCTTCCCTGGCCTCCATCCACTACCGGCCAGTAGCACCCTCTCTCCCCCTAGTTGTGACAACCAACCATGTTTCCAGACATTGCCAAACGTCCCCTGGGAGCCAAAATGGCACTGGTCAGTATCTAGTAGGACTCTGGAGTGCATTTCAGATTTGAGTGGGCATGGCACCTCTTCTACAGGCTCAGCGAGCCCTCAAAGGTAGTTTTACAATAAAATCAATACTCAATATCACCAACACATGGCTAAATTCAATTTAAAGAACTTTTAACAGGCAGTGCTGCCCAAGGAAATCAAGCATCACCCTCAATCTGACCAAAAGAAACTGCTGTTAGTACATATGGGTGTTTCTGCCCAGATGGTACTCCATGCATATTTTTTTCATTTTTGAACTCATTTGTTTTGCTTTGAAATTCTGTATGCAGGAGTTTTCCTCCTATCAAGAAAAATCTTTGGAAGAAAATATATCATAATTTAATTAACTATCCTCCCATTGTTGGGATATTATAAACATCACTAAAATAAAGCAATTTTTATTCTTGATAAGTGTGTCTCGCATTTGTCACATAATTAGTTCAACACCTAGCTCAATTCATAGTAAGTGCTAAGGGAACAAGCCCTTGTTACTTTATTGTTAAGTTGCTTCCCTGAAAAACTAAACTCTCACCAGCAGTGTCTCATAAAAGCTTCACCAGCATTAAATGTTACCATCTCTTCATTTTTCTGCAATTTATTTGGTGAAAATTAAACTCTTCATTATCTTAGTTTGCATTTCCTGATTACCAATGAGGTTGAATACTTAGGTTGTTTATTAAATATTTTCATATTAGATGATCTGCTTATGATCTTGTTTTGAATTTAGTTCTTATTTGGAACTTAGTTCTTATTTACTTGCATGAGCCCTTCTCTTAATAAGGATTTTAGACATTAAACATTGACTTTTATGGATATCTATTTCCTTATTTTTTTAATTACACAGTTAGACACAAATTTGCATAAGAGGAAACTCCCAAGTTAGGTGAAATTTTTAATAAAAAGAATAAAACATTTGACAATATCTACTGCCATAAGACAGTTATCAGAACCAAATGATGACAGAATTCATACCTAAGGAAATGCGGGAATGAAACAATTTGAAAAGGACTTTAAAATTATAATGTTAGAATTGTTAACTTTTTATAATTTACAGAAATAGAATGAATAACAACTATTAAGTGAGAATAGAAATCTCAGGATTCAGAAGGATCATTTGGAAGCCATGGAACTGAAAAACACTGAAATAAAAAATCACTAAATGGCTTACATTACTTTGATAGATAGAACAAAACAGAGGATCAGTGAATTAGAAAACAGAACTAGATATCACTCAGAATGAAATAGAGATAAAAAGTCAAATCAGTGATAGGAAGAATTGGTTAAATCAAAGTTACATCTAACAGAAGTTCCAGAAGCAGAAGAAGAAAATTGATGAGTCAAACACTTCAGCAGGTAACAGCACAGAATTATCCATAATTGAAGACATATATAAGTCCTCAAATTGAGGTTCACTGAGAGATGAGGATTAAATGTTTACAAAGAAGTTCAGTCACAGACATGTATAAAAAACATCAGGGAAAAATAAAATACTTAAAACATCAGAAAAAATTGACAGATGAGCAGCAGAGTTTTCATCAACATAAACAGGCATGAAAGCCTTGAAGTAATAGTTTCAAGGGCTAAGGAAAAATAACCACCAACCTAGAATTCAAAGAAACTGTATGAATATACTTAGGCACAACCGTTATTATACTTGGCTTCCCTGGTAGCTCAGCTGGTAAAGAATCTGTCTGTAATGCAGGAGACCCCGATTTAATTCCTGGGTATTATTATTATAAGTATTATACTCATACCAATGGTTTCCAAATTTGTCTACATATTGGAATCGCCTTGGAAGTTCCATAGAAGCTTAGGTCCATGTCCTACTCCTAGGAATTATGAATTAGTTGAGCTAGGGTTTAGCCTAGGTTTGGGGATTTTTCTAATGTGCATGTTTTTCTAATGTGCCAGCAATTGTCAAACTCTGAAAATCACTGGTATAGACTCTCAAATTAAGTACCGAAGTATGACCTTTAACAAAAGTGAACCCCAAAAAACAATAAAAACAAGTGTAATAAAATACAGTTGGCAAAGAAATCAGCAAAATGTGATAGCCAGTTAAATACTGAATTTTAAATAACACAGTAAACAATCTAGGGCTTCCCTAGTGGCTTAGATGTTAAAGAATCTGCCTGCAATACAGGAGACCTGGGTTCAATCCCTGAGTTGGGAGGATCCCCTAGAGAAGTAGAGTGGAAATACCCACTCCAGTATTCTTTCCTGGAGAATCCATGGACAGAGGAACCTGGCAGACAACAGTCTGAGGGGTAGCAAAGAGTCAGACATGACTAAGCAACTTTCACTTAAACAATCCAAATTGGATCTTTGTTATAAAATACAGTAATAATAGTGAAAATCATATTTATTTGAAATATACCAGGAACTAAAATTCTAAGTAATAAGTAGGAAAGAAAGTAGAAAGTTCAGAGGGAAGTTAATGTATTTCTAGATTCTTATCTTCTTTGTGAAGAGGGTTTAGAGTTAATTATCAAATTCATTTGAAAATATAAAACTAAATCACTTGTTTAAAAGTTCCAGGTGACCATTTAAAGAACAGACACAATGTGTTTTAACTTTCAAATGGTGGAACAGGGAAATAAAGAAATAAAGAAAAGTTTAACAAAATCACTCAAGAGGAAAAAAAAAAAACAAGGAAAATAATGTTAAGTAACAAACAGAGCAACAATTTTGGAAAGAATTTCAGATGAATCAGTAACCATAGTAAATGCAATTAAATTAGAAATCACCTTTCTGAAAACAGATTTTTTTTTTAACCAGATAGACCCTAAAATTGAAGTTTAAAGTAGATACCAAGATAGGATGTGAAATCCTAAATAAAGCATCAGATTCACGAAAGAAATGTCTGTGGACCAGTCCCCTGCCTTTGAGTTCACACACACCCTCAGGAATATTGTGAGAACTGGAGGGTCAAGAGAGCTGGATTTGTGGAGCGCGGTGTTGGTGAAAGTGGTGCTTTTACCTCAAGCCTTCCTGAACCCATAGCATGGGTTTGACTGTAGCCCTTGGAGAGCCTGATGCATGTATGATGCTGTGAGAAGTCACCCTGGACCAGAGGCTTCCTCCTGCCCCAGAGGTTCTGGTCAGCTGCTTCAGCAGGTGTGTGTATAGAGGGCCACTATGTGGTGACCGCGTGTACAACCAAATGTCGCTAGGACAAAGCGCTCTCCCGTGCCAGCTGTGGGCCGTGCAAAACAGGGTGGAGGGGAGCTGTGATGGGGGAGACAGACCGGAAACAGACACAGACACACACGTGTGCACATATGCACACACAGACAAGTTCCGGTTCTGCCCCAGAGGACCACCTGGAGCATCTGAGGACCTTGAGCCCAAAGTTGAGCAAGGGAGCAGCAGTGAGGGTGTGAGCAACCCTGAAGAGCCCCACAAGGCCCACCAGAGCCCGCGCAAAACCTCTGCTAGACCCGCAAGGCGGGAACCCTCCCCTCACTCCCCTCTTCTGTCCACACGCTCCAGCTGGTCCAAGGTGGTGCCTGCCTAAGGGCCGACACTCACCAACCGCGAGACTGAGCTGGGCGAGGGGTAGTGAGCGAATATGGACGTTCCGATGGACAGCTCAGCCTCACTTGGTTGCTTTCTGAACTGAGAGCTGATGCAGGACTTCAGGTGGCAACCTAGAAGTCAGAGGTGAGGCAGGACCTGCCCAAGCCCACAGCTGTGTAAGAGGGTCACCAATGAACACACTTTTAAAGAGACAGGGGACAAAAATAAAGTCTTGCTTTAATCACAGCATAATGTGTGTTTGTTCTACATAGTAGTCACACAATGTTCAGCCAGATACGCCCCATGAAGAAACACCAAACTCAAGGAAACAGAGAAGCTGAATGTAGAGACGGGAAATGACAAACAATTGCCAAACAAAAGAAAACTTGAATGGCTTTATGATTATTAGGCAAAAGATCCCAAGAAAAAAAAATTTATCAGGGACTAAAATATCATTTTTAATAATAAAAGCAATAAATCTCTAACACTGGTGATCATCAACACATATACACACACATCTAACAAGACAGTCTCAACATACACAAAACAAAACTAACAGAAATATAAGAAGCTGACAAATCTAAAACTGAAGATTTTATGATCTTCACTAAACAGAAGACACTTGCTATTGTGTCTTAGTACAATACATACTTCTTACTAACAAATAAATCAAACTTTCAAAATATCAGCAAAAATAGAAATGATTAAAATACCATAATTGATGGTATCAATATTATAAATGAGAGTGTCTTATCTATCTATGAGATATGGATAGATACATAGAGATGGAGAGAGAAAGACAGAGAGGGGCAGAGAGGGAGAGGTCTCCCAGAGCCCAGACAAAAACAGGCTACACATTCTTTTCAAACACATAAAATATGTTTTTAAAATTTGGATACATACATAATGGATCACAAAGAAAGTCTTGAAAAATACCAAAGATCTGAAAACATGTGGCCCACAACAAGTTTAGAAATAAAATTTTAAAGTCAGTTAAAATGCACCCATACATTTGGAAACAAATAACACTTTCAAGTAATTCACGGGTCTGGAAGAAATTGTAATGGAGATTATGAATACTGAGAACTGAATGACAATGAAAGAACTACACACAAAAATATGTGGAAAGTGGATGAAAGGGGATGTTAGAAAGAATTCATAATATTAGAAAACAAGAGATTTTAATTAATGAGCTAGAAATGCAATGGGAGAGTTTAGATAATACAGTGTAAAAACCAATATAAAACCAAAAGATAAATCATAAAGATCAAAATTATGGAAATAGTAAATAAAGAAACAGTGGGGAGAAATGAATCAAAAGATTCTTTATAAAGACCTAAACAAAATATGAATTGTTCTTGATAATTAATTAATCAAGACAAAGAAGGAGGAGAGTGAAAAGTTGGCTTAAAGCTCAACATTCAGAAAACTAAGATCATGGCATCCGGTCCCATCACTTCATGGCAAATAGATGGGGAAACAGTGGAAACAGTGGCAGACTTTATTTTGGGGGCCTCCAAAATCACTGCAGATGGTGACTGCAGCCATGAAATTAAAAGACACTTACTCCTTGGCAGGAAAGTTATGACCAATCTAAACAGCATATTAAAAAGCAGAGACATTACTTTACCAACAAAAGTCAATCTAGTCAAGGCTATGGTTTTTCCAGTATTCACGTACGGATGTGAGAGTTGGACTATAAAGAAAGCTGAGCAGAAGAATTGATGGTTTTGAACTGTGATGTTGGTGAAGACTCTTCAGAGTCCCTTGGACTGCAAGGAGATCCAACCAGTCCATCCTAAAACTAATCAGTCCTGGGTGTTCATTGGAAGGACTGATGCTGAAGCTGAAACCCCAATACTTTGGTCACCTGATTCGAAGAACTGACTCATTTGAAAAGATCCTGGTGCTGAGAAAGATTGAAGGCAGGAGAAGAAGGAGATGACAGAGGATGAAATGGTTGGATAGCATCACTGGCTCAATGGACATGAGTTTGAGCAAACTCCAGGAGTTGGCGATAGACAAGGAGGCCTGGTATGCTGCAGTCCATGAAGTCTCAAAGAGTCAGACATGACTGAGCAACTGAACTCAACTGATGTGGTAGACAATTTTCCTTAAAAATTAAATTACTGAGGCTTCTATTTTAACTGATAATGACTCTAGTCCAAAGTCTAGAAAGGAAGAAAGAATCTTTTTTTATAAGGCAAGGATCCCTTTGGTAATAAAACAAGATAAAGCAGGACAAAAGAGAAAATTATGAAAAATTCTCTGCACAGCAAAGAAAATAGTCAACAAAATGAAAAGGCAACCTACAGAATGAAAGAAAATATTTGCAAACCACACATATGATAATGGGTTAATATACCCCCCAAAAAAATGTATTAGGAACTCAAATAACCCAGTAGCAAAAAATCAAATAATCCAACTGACAGATGGGCAGAAGACCTGAGTAAACACTGTTCCAAAGCAGACATACAAATGGCTGACAGGTACATGAAAAGGTGCTCAGCATCACTAATCAACAGAGAAATGCAAACCAAAACCACAGTGCAATACCACCTGGCACCTGTTAGAATGGTATTTATCAAAAAATGACAAGTGTCAGCAAGGGTGTGGAGAAAAAAGAACCCTTGCACACTGTGGGTGCAAATATAAATTGGTGCAGGCCCTAGGGAAAACCGTATGAAGGTTTCTCAAGAGAGGAAAAATAAAACTACCATATGATCCAGCTATTTCATTCCTGGGCATATTCAAAGGAAACCAAATCAGTATCTCAAAGAGATATATGTATTCCCAGGTCTATTGCAGTGTTATGCACATTAGCCAAGATATAGAAACACCCTAAGTCCTAAGCATCTTTTGATGGATTAATGGATAAAGAAGATGTGATGATAGATAGATAAACAGACAGACAGACAGACAGACAGACAGACAGATAGATAGATAGATAGATAGATAGATAGATAGATAGATAGATCATGTATTATTATTCATCCAAGAGAAAGAAGAAAACCCTGCCATTTGTGACAACATGGATGGATGTGGAAGACCTTCTGCTAAGTGAAATAAGTCAGCTAAAGAGAGGAACTATAAGATCTCACTTATATGTGGAATCTAAGAAAGAAAAAGTTGGACTCATAGAAACAGAGAGTAGAATAGTGGTTCCCAAGGGCTAGAGGTAGGGGAAAGGAAGAGCTGTTCATCCTTCAGAGGGTATAAGCATTCAGTTAAAGATGAGCAAGTTCTGGGAATCTAAAGCTCTGGATACCTCAAAGGTCCAACATCAGAGATGCTTTGGCAACCGTGCCACTCAGAGGGGAGGTCACTGCCTCTCATTTAGCCCTCCAAGCCCCCTGCGCCTGGGCCCTCTCCCGGAGGGGCTTTGCTCAGGTGATAGGAATCTGTGCTCTCAGTGAGAAGAATCCTACATGACAAGGCATTCGTAAAATGGAAATTTCAGAGGCCCTGAGAAGACGGCGAGATTTGGCAAATACATGGGAGGTTCCAGCTGGGCTGGCTGAAGGCTGGAAGATGGGGGGACACATTTGTTTCTTCCAAACTGTTGAGACCAAAGGGCTTTATTCTCCAGAAACGAACTGCTTCCCGGGAAAGCCCCAGATCTTCACGGCACGCATGGGATTCCTGTTCACATTCATAATCGTCTTTGGCACCAGCCTGGTGAGATGGTTCCTGTTAAACTTTAATCTCCTGCATGTGGCCTCCTACTTGGCCAGATTTCCAGCTAAAAATAAAATCTGCCTATCGACAAATATTTTAATATTGACTTTGCTGCCTGTGTCCATGCTGGTTACCAGATTAGGGAACCATGTCTAACAGAACACCATTTGTAACCAAGTGTTAAATCAAATGACACTCACTAACATGCGCATCTCTGGAGCTTTTATTTTTTTTTTTTCAATATGTAAAACATAATGAACATTCCATTGTGAAGCATCTGCATCACGAATGGAGACCAGGGCCGTCCTGAGCTGGAATGAGGGACCTCCTTGCTTCTCCACCCCAGCTGGTACCTCACCCAGACCGCAGAATGCTACCTCCTGGTAGCCGCCCTTCCCCGGGAGAACCTGGTGTAGTGGCCAAGATGACCTACCGCAGAAACGACTCCGGGCGAGGGACAGACAGTACAGCACACTGGATGAGGGTACGCAGGGGCCAGAGGCCTGCCTCTCTCAATGGTGCCAAGCCCACCCTGTGCCCTTCTCTAAGCTTCTGCATGTCTTGAGATTCTCACGGGGGTCCCATCTGCATGGATCTGGAGCTTCTCGACAGCACTTTCTTTAGACATCCCCGCAGGCCGGGTATCTAGAATAACTGCAGCTGAGGCTCCATCAGCATCTACTCAATTTCTCTTATGACTCCCTGCTTACGCTTTTGAGTCGCTTCTTAGAAAAATAACTAGGTGAGGAAACCCTTTCCAAGAAATGGTTTTCCCTCAAATGGTTTTACCTTTCGATCGCCAAAAATCAGGCTCAAAAATCTGCATTCGTTTGCTCATGTGATTTGTCATCTCTGAAGGCAAAGAGTTGAAACGTTCCCCGTCCACCAGCGGCGGCCAAGCTGACAACCTCCAGGGAATGGGCGTGCACGCATGCTCGTCACTCAGTCGTGTCCGACTCTTTGTGGCCACCTGGACTGCAGCCCGCCAGTCCATGGAACTTTCCAGGCAAGAGTACTGGGAGTTTCCCCGAAAACCCTTAGTGAAGAAAACCTGGATGTCTACATAGTTTCTTGTTGCACTTACTTGGTTTTCTAGAGGTAAGGAAATGAACGTGGTTCAATTCAACAGTTTCTCTGCCACAGTGAAGCTCCAGGTAGGGACTCAGAAGCCTAAGTGTGGAGTCACAAGCTAGTAGCTGAGCTCTGTTGGTGGGAGTCTCTGCAGAAGGGACAGGAGAGGACAGAAGCCCTGGGGAGGACAGAACAGAGATGCTATGGTGAGGCTAAAGGGGGTGCAGACGGGGTCAGTCAGGGTGCCAAGCCCGGGGCAGTTTCATTTGGTTGGTTGTCTGAGGTTTTAGTAAAGTACCTTTTGATTACTTGAGACCAAAAAGACCAAGACAAAGGGGGACGAGAGGAGAAATAAGGTGTCAGAATCCCTCCACCACCCTCCGTCCCTCGGCCTGAGTGACTGCCACACCCCGCGGCTGTATATCCCAGCTCGGTGTGTGCCATCCCAGTGGCTGTGAGCTGGGGCCCCCTGCCATCACCACCTGGCTGAGCTCAGAGCAGAGGCACGGCTTGGAGATCCAGTTGGGACCAGGCACCCCAGAGGACCCTCACCCAGAGGACTGGCTCCTCGGCTCAGGAGGTATGCTCTGGGCTCACCCCCTAGAGGTCCTTCCTGCCCAGTCTGTTTCCTGGAGAGTGACTCCGCAGGTCTGCAGCTCTCCATGACCACAGCTCCCACCAACAGAATGCCTACTCCACCCCACCTCAGCCCCTCGGCCCTGGCGGTTGACAGCACCCACTGCTGCCAGGCTAGGAGGCTGCCCACCCCGGGTCCTATCATCAGTCTCCACGTTTGATTCCTTGGTGACGACTTCTGATGTCTTCTGGGAACCTGGTCATAGGACCCAGGAATAAGATCCAGGGTCAGAGGGCTCACACAACTGACAAATGCACAGACCACCCTTTGCTGGGGAAAACGTGATCCAGGGAACTCGCCCCAGACAGCAGGGGCCACGGTCAGCCAAACAATCATTAGATG
Organism: Hydropotes inermis; assembly: GCA_020226075.1. Lineage (NCBI taxonomy): Eukaryota > Metazoa > Chordata > Mammalia > Artiodactyla > Cervidae > Hydropotes > Hydropotes inermis. The sequence goes on along the minus strand of CM035269.1, from coordinate 110,705,788 downwards.
GAGGCAGCAGGAGATGCAGGCTGGAAGAGAGCAAGGCTGCCCTGACACTGTGATGACCGCAGGTCCCAAACTCTAGGTCGCTTTGCTCCTGGATGGCAGGGGAGAACACTTACAGTCGGTGGAGGAGGGGCAGGGACCCTGGGAGTGGTCTGCTCTGGTGCAGAGTCAGTAGCGAGGCTCTGTTGCTGGAGGATTTTAAACTGATACCTCTACTAAGTCCGTCTGCTTTGGCGATCACTGTGCACCAGCCGTTCTAAATAAGTCAGGGAGGAGGTGTTCCTCCTGCAGAGCCGGCTCCCCTGTGCTCTCGGGCACAGCACGAACGCCGGCCACGGCTGCAGGGGCAGAGGCAGGCCGCTGGGGCCAGGAGTGCGGGGCACAGGCTCGCAGGAAGTTAGGATTATGACCAGCTGCAAAGGAGGTCCACGGCAGCTGTGCATGGCTTTGGTTATTTTTTTCTCTTTCATCCTCTGTCTCACCTACAGCCCACATGCAGGGCATCATGGCTCCAGACGTCAGATACAGGCAGGGGGATGACCGAGTGACCTCATCCTGCAAGGACACAGCGGCTGATGGGACTCATCTCCCCAGGAGGGGGCGGAGGTTTCTTCATCCGAACAGAGGGCGAGGATGATGCTGGGCAGGTAAGGGCACACAGATGCTGGCCACTCTCCAGCTGACGCCCTGCCCATCAGCCTCCCCACCGCCTCTGCTGACCACCCATCCCGTATCCCTGGGGGCTGCTCCCCCAACTGCCCTGGTTAAGCCAGTGGAGAAGAGTTGAGAGTCAGAGCCCGCCCCACTTTGGTGACGCGCCTGCCTCCCTCCATGGCCCAGTCAGCCCTGGGGGGTGGGGCATAACAGCTCCTCACTGGGGTTTCTGGCTGCCCAGACTTCCCTGGGACTCCCTCCCCACACGGCAGTCCTCACTGGGTTGAGTCCTGCTTCCTGCCAGGCCTTCGCCTGGCACTGTTCTTCCCAAAAGCCCAGGCGTTGGCCCCATGGCATCTCCTGGAGCCCCCAGCCAGCTTGGTGATGCCCACAGGTGGACCGTGGGTGCTGCTGCCCCACCCCAGAGCGAGAAGGCCCCCAGCTCCTCACTGGGGCAGCACCTGCCTTCTCTCTGGAGCCCATCCTGCCCCCCCACCCGTCTCCAAGCACGAGCACTGCCTCACCACATCCCTCCCTGACTTGAGGTCACCCTGGATGCCTCTGTCTCCGTGACCAGAAAGGGTCTCAAGGTCAGGGTTCACGTGCAGTGTAGACATCAAGCTGGATCTGCAGGCTCCAGGAGCCCCTCAGTCCTTCCCCATCAGCGTTTCTGCTGGAGGAGCCTGGGCCCTCTTGTTAGGTTCTACCTGCAACAAAACAGGAAGAACACTGTCCTGGGGGCCGGTCTTCAGGTATGTCTGTGTTTGCAGAGCCACCCGATGCCTTGACATCCACGTTCTCAGTAGAAGTTTTGAATTAAACAGGGGAGGGTTTTTTGTCATGAAGTTCAAAGGACATGGATAGGACATCAGAGGGCTTCCCAACCAGAAACTGGTTGGCACAAGAGAAAGGACACAGTCATCCTGACACAGGGGAGAATCAGCTCCCCATCACCCCACTGTGGTGGGGTGATTCAGGAAATCAGTCCTGAATACACATGGGAAGGACTGATGCTGAAGCTAAAACTCCAATACTTTGGCCACCTGATGCGAAGAGCTGACTCGTTGGAAAAGACCCTGATGCTGGGAGAGATTGAAGGTGGGAGGAGAAGGGGACGACAGAGGATGAGATGGTTGGATGGCATCACCAACTCAATGGACATGAGTTTGAGTAAGCTCTGGGAGTTGGTGACGGACAGGGAAACCTGGCGTGCTCCAGTGCATGGGTCCACAAAGAGTCTGACATGACCGAGCGACTGAACTGAACTGAACTGAACATGAGAGGTGGAAACCAAAATCAATAAAAAGATAAAAAGAAACTCAGAAAAAAATACATAAAGCAAAAAGGCATAATGAGATTTAAAGAAATATAGCGAATAACCTCAGAGCAATAAGACGATTCAGCACCTATGAAATAGGAGCACAATACTACAAAAAAGGAACTTTTCAAAGTTCCTTCTGACTGTGCTTTACAGTTTCAAGGCAAATAAAAAGTAAAGAGGGATCCCCATAAAGTCCCCATGAGTCACACCTACTGATGACACAAGAGAGCTGGGTGGCCAGGCTGATTCTGAGCAGTTTGGAACCTTCTCTTCCTTCTCTTTTGACACTCTTCTCCTTTAGAAAATTGAAAGAAAAATCCAGTACATACCCTCTGTCCTCAACAGCAACTCAGTCCTAGCCAAGGCAATGGTCTTGGAGTGGCCTACGTAGAAAAGGAAAAAATGGGGGAAAGGAGGATGTGATAGACAATGTATTCAAGTCTGGCTTCAGAAAGCACTTTGAAATTGTCAACCAAGGTTGACGAGGATTGATGAGCTGGCCATCTGAACCTGGAGTGGATTCTAAACCAGGATTTATCACTCACTAAGCACGTTACCTTGGAGCTTAGGGGAGGGCATCATGTAACCTCTCCAACACTTAGTGTCTCATCCCGAAAGCAGAGATGCTCTGGTCCTCACCCACCTCCTGGGGATGTTGTAAGGAGGCTATGACATAACAGACACGTGGGCAGAACCCTCCACACCCCCCAGGCACCAGCCCGGAAGGCTGTCAGGCTTAATGCCTTGCAGCTGGGCTGCCCGTCACCCAGGCCTCCACCTGCCTCCCCCTTCCCATCACCTTCACTCCCTGCCTCCTTCCTCTCCTTTCCCTCTATTGCCAGGATGAGGTAGTTACACTTTCCTTCCTTCCAAAGGCAGTTGCAAACTTTAAAGCCCCATTACTTTAAATTATTGAAGATGCTTATGTTTGAAGTGGAAGTTTAAGCCTGTCAGGAAATTTCACCTTCAAAGTCCCTGAGCTGGTTCAAAAATCCCTCACGTGTAATGTTTCCTTGATGGGGTTTCCAAGCCCCTCGGAGCCTGTCTGAAGTGAAACGGTCCACACTGGGGCCCTTCTGGAGAATACGATGGAGCCCTTGAAACTGTCAGCATCGTCACTTTGAAGCAGGGCATCACACACCATCGTCTGAAACATATGTGCACTTTCTGAGGAGTCATTGTGAACGCTGAGCTCACAGTTAGCATCGTAAAATCAAGAATCCAGAGGTTTCCTGCGAGAGCCAAGAGCAGGCAGTGTGGCTTCCTCGAGCAGACAGTGGGCACCCCACGGCCTCTCCGGGGCTCCGGGCCTCTGCCCTCCAGGCTCTGACGGCCCAGAATCCAGCCAATGCGGGAGGGCTGCACCTGGAGCAGGCTGCCCAGAAATCCCGTGACTCTTGGACAGCAGCAGAACACTTGCCTTGACAGAAGCTGGAAGGGAATCATGATTAGTTTCCAAAATTTCTTTACAAAAGGAAACTTAAATTTTTCACTTAGAAAAAAGGCATGTCGAGTGAATGCCGGTTGGTGGTTGCCAGGGGCTGTGGGAAGCAGGAGTGGGGAGGCTGCTTAGTACAGGGTGGGTTTCCCTTTAGAAAGATGGAAATATTTCTGAACTAGAGACAGGGGCCGAGTGAACAGCACTGTGAATTTGTCCCATGGCACTAAGTTGCTCACTTGAAAATGGCTGCTTTTACATTGTGTAAATTTCACCTAATAAACTTTCAAAAGTCATTTCACAGTTCTCTGCCCTCCGACTTGTAAGGCTCATCAGCCCTGGGTCAGAAATGTCTGGTGTGCGATGCAGCAGGCAGAGCTCGAATCTGGCGCCTTCCAGACTGGGGCCCCCTTCCCATCTCAGCTCTGAAGTCATTGGATGACCCAGGCTGGGTGTCTACCAATGCTGCTTGGTCTGATGAGGCCAGGGGATTACTTTTTAATAGTTCGTAAGTTTTTCTGGTTACTTAAGCCATGTAACATAAACATAGTATGTATAATACATAGTAAAGACACTTAAAATCATAATTTCACTATTTAAAGATGGCATTTTATATTTTGATATATAGCCTTCTATCCCTTTCACATGTATATTTTAAGGTGCTTTTGGATCTCCATACTTTTTAAATAAATCCCTCCTTTTTTTGCATCTTGCGGGTGAAGTCCTGCAGAAGTTTCCAGATGCCCCTTTCCCTCGCTCTTAAGATGTGCATCCCTAGGTGGGCATGAGGAATCAGAAAGGTCTCTGCATTGCCTGCCATTCAGGCTTGCTCTTTTAAATCTCTACATTTTCCCACTCCTTCCTTTGTCTTCACAGTTTTGATTAAAACAATACCAGTGTTCAACCTCCTCAGAGGCATCTGTTTATTTTCTCTCCTTTGACTTTCAGAAAGCTTAGCGTATGACTCATTTGTATGTGGTATGTGTGCGTGTATGTGTGACTCATCTGTATGTGGTGTGTGTGTGTGTGTGTGTGTGTTAAACAAAGCAGAGTAAAAAGGAAATGAAGCCTGGAATAATTATCCATACTTGATTCTCCCACAAATATTTTAGTAAGAAATAAATCTTCTTTCCCTTGACAGGAGTTTGCATCTTTGCTCACAAGAGTGTGAATCTGTCCAAAACAACTTCCAGGGTAACTCGCTGCTCTGTGGGGGCGGGGGGAGGGGGTGTGGATTGCGGACCTACCGGGACCCAGGCCCCCTCCCACGGTGCACGCAGAGTGGGCCGGCCCTGCCAGCAGGTGCTGGGAGGGACACTCTCCAGTCCCGTCTCTCAGTTCCCCTCTTCCAGCCCCTCCCTGCAGCTTGCTGCTGCTTCCTGGCCCACCTTGACTCGAGTGGGGCCATTCATGGTCCGTGGTAACCAAGAGACAGCTGATGGGCATGGTCCCACCCAGTGAGAGACTAAGGTCCACTTCTCTCTGGGCTGGACATCAGAATGACTGAAACAAAGGAATGGTGAACAGGGGGACCTAGGCTTCCGGTGAGAGGTCCTGGGCTGGCCGACCTGGATCAGGGCCAGCGTGGGGGATGCTCCTTCTACGCACCTGATGAGGGAGGGGCTGCCAGGTAGAGGCCATAGGAAACCCTTGCCAAGAAGAAAGTCCTCTTCAAAGAGACCTAGAAGCTCCACCTGCCAAACTGATGTGGACTGTCCTGGATCTGCCCCGGGGGGTCTTCATCTGTGGCTCCCCATCACTTTCCAGTTTACTGAAACAGCTCAATGATCAAGTAAGCATCCTCATTGTCTTCTGAGAGCTCTCCCCAAGCCCCAGAGCATCCTCATTGTCTTCTGAGCTCCACACCCCGCCCCCCTCCACCAAATCCCAGTGTTGCTTTTCCTTCTGCTTGGAATAAAAGCCCCACTCTCTGGTGTTGGAGAAGGCTCTTGAGAGTTCCCTGGACTGAAAAGAGATCCAATCGGTCCATCCTAAAGGAAATCAGTCCTGAATATTCATTGGAAGGACTGATGCTGAAGCTGAAGCTCCAATCCTTTGGCCACCTGATTCGAAGAGCTGACTCATTTGAAAAGACCCTGATGCTAGGAAAGACTGAGGGCAGGAGGAGAAGGGGACGACAGAGGATGAGGTGGTTGGATGGCATCACCGACTCGATGCGCATGGGTTTGAGCAAGCTCCAGGAGTTGGTGATTGACAGGGAGGCCTGGCGTGCTGCAGTCCCTGGGGTCACAAAGAGCTGGACACGACTGAGCGACTGAAATGAACTGAACTGAGAGGCAGGGCTCGTCTGACTTGCCCGCACTTCCCCCCACCGCCTCACGGTGGCGCTCCACCTGAGAGCTCTGCTCAAAGAGACCCGCAAGTAGCAGGGGCTGAGCTCAGTGAGGTCCCGCCCGGTGTCGGCAGGGCTTTAGCAAAGTTCTGCTGGAGCTCGTGCCTGGGGCAGAGCCTTCAACAGAGGGGCTGTCTCTAAACCCCAGTCTGAGCCCCAGGCTTCACACTCCCCTGCACAGGACGAGCTCAGCTGGCGACATCTTCACACCGGTCACCAGCAGTGTCCCTCTTCGACTGGTGGAGCCACCCCTTCCGGAACCTGGGCTGCCCTTCAGGGTGCCTCTCAGCACCTCCACGCCCAACAGTGAAGGTCAACATAAAGTTACAGCTACCAAGAAAAAACAACATGATCAGGGATTCAGACACTTCCTGGATGAGAGTATATATAGGTGGCTCCATTAGCCAAGGAAACCCACCAGCTGTGGTTCTAGCCACAGGTGCAGAAGCACTGAATGGGTCATTGGAGAAGGAAGTCATAGATATCAACTCATGGCCAATTGCAGAATTGCAGTGCATGCGTGCATGCTAAGCCACTTCAGTCGTGTCCAACTCTGTGGCCCTATGGACCATAGCCTGCCAGGCTCCTCTGCCCATGGGATGCTCCAGGCAAGAATACTGGAGTGGGTTGCCATGCCCTCCTCCGGGGATCTGCCAGATGCAGGGATCAAATTGTGTCTCCTTCCTGGGCAGGCAGAGTCTTTACCACTAGCACCACCTGGAAAGCCCCGAGGACTTTAGTAGTCTTGCACATTTTCTGTTTTCAGGTTGTGTGTGTGCCTTTTCATAGGTGCTGACCATCTTCTTCTTCTCTCTTGTCATTACCACTGTTGTTTATAGACAGTTTGTCACGGGTTAATTTTACAGTTTGGTCTTTAGGGAACATGATATCCATTGGGACTGTGCCACCTGCTTTCCAAGAAGGTCCTAATGAAAGGCATCCTTTTTCTCCAACTTTTTCTTCGTCCGGTGCTCTGCCTCGGCACCAGAGGTATAGTGTTTGCTCCCTAATCCTGCTGTATTCTATGCCTCATCCTCTTGCTCCCTGAGCAGTTAACCTCTCTTCCTAGTTGGAATTCTTTATAACAGTGACAGACTTTATTTTCTTGGGCTCCAAAATCACTGCAGATGGTGACTGCAGGCATGAAATTAAAAGATGCTTGCTCCTTTGAAGAAAAGCTATGACAAACCTAGACAGCATATTAAAAAGCAGAGACATTACTTTGCCAACAAAGGTCCATCTAGTCAGAGCTATGGTTTTTCCAGTAGTCACATATGGATGTGAGAGTTGGACTATAAAGAAAGCTGAGCACCAAAGAATTGATGTTTTTGGACTGTGGGGTTGGTGAAGACTCTTGAGAGTCCCTTGGACTGCAAGGAGATCCAACCAGTCCATCTTAAAGGAGATCAGTCCTGAGTGTTCATTGGAAGGACTGATGCTGAAGCTAAAGCTCCAATACTTTGGCCACCTGATACAAAGAACTGACTCATTTGAAAAGACCCTGATACTGGGAAAGATTGAAGGCAGGAGGAGAAGAGGACGACAGAGGATGAGATGGTAGGATGGCATCACTAACTTGATGGAAATGAGTTTGAGTAAGCCCCAGGAGTTGGTGATGGACAGGGACATCTGGCGTGCTGCAGTCCATGGGGTCACAAAGAGTCGGACTCGACTGAGCGACTGAACTGAACTGATACCAAGTGTTCCTTGATAACAGAACTGGTGTGTTTGTCTTCTGACTGGACCCTGAACTGTATAACTGGTATTATATGAAGGTCTTAGTCTAAAGGGGAACTTGAAAATGCACATTAAATTCCCCCAGTACAAAAATATATGCCAAAAAATAGAAAGAGGACAAATAAAACAGACTACATAGGGAAAGGCAGTCTATAGAGACAATCTGGTGGAACTGAGGACACACATTAACCATATTAAATAAATATAATTTGGCTTAACTTGTCCTTAAAAAGGAAAGATTTTGAGCTTAAGCAATAGAGCAGAATCCAACACGGTGTATACAAGAGGCACATTTAAATCAAAGAAATTCAGAAAAAGTAAAAATCTGGACAAAGATGTACCAAAGGCATAAAGGATCTCAATCTTGGTACCTGACAAGATAGAATTCAGGCAAACCAAAATCAAAAGAGACAAAGTAGCACTATTTATAAAACTAAAGGGACTTCCCTGGTGGTCCAGTGATGGAGAATCCACCTTACAAGGCAGGAAACAGGGGTTTGATCCCTGATCGGGGAACTGAGGCCCCACATGCTGCAGGGCAACTGAACCAGCAGGTCACAACTAGAGATTTCGTGCACCACAACTTTGTTGCCGAAACTAAGGCCAGATGCAGCCAAATAAATACATAATTTTTTTTTAATGTAAAGCCTACACTTGCCATGAACATATACAGGCATACTTCCTTTTATTGTGCCTCATTTTTATTGCATTTCACAGACATTGAGATTTTTACAAATGGAAAGTTTGGTGCAACCACTTGTCAAGCCTATTGATGCCATTTTCCTAGAGTATTTGCTCATTTTGTGTGTCTGTGTCATATTGTGGTGATTCTTGGCAAGCGTTTTCATTATTATTATATTTGTTATGTTGATATATGATTTTTGATGTTGCTACAGTGACTTGCTGAAGGCTCAAATGATGGTTGGCATTTTTAACAGTAAAATGCTTTTAATTAAGGTATATATGTGTGTTTAAATTGTGTCTCTGCGACCCCATGGACTGTAGCCCAACAGGCCCTCTGTTCATGGGATTTCCCAGACAAGAATACTGGAATGGGTGGCCATTTCCTTCTCCAGGGGATCTTCCCGACTCAGGGATAGAACTCCCACATCACAGGCGAATTCTTTCACCACTGAGCCACTATGTACACTTTTTAGACATAAAAGCTATTGCACACTGTGGTGCAAACACAATTTTACATGCACTGAAAAACCAAAACAATGTATGTGATTCATTTTATTGTATTTGTGCTGTGTTCGAAGTCACTTCAGTTGTGTCCGACTCTGTGCAACCCTATGGACTGTAGCCCACCAGGCCGCTCTGTCCACGGGATTCTCCAGGCAAGAATACTGGAGTGGGCTGCCATTCCCTTCTCCAGGGGATCTTCCCGACCTAGAGATCTAACAAGCATGTCTTCTGTTTAACCTGCATTAATTCCCAAATCTGATACAGAATACATGAAAAAAACTGTAGAACAATCTCTTTTGTGAGTTTCAATGCAAATGTCCTGAATATGACGTTTGCAAACAGAAATCTAAGATCAACCTGAGAGCCCTTGGATTGCAAGATCAAACCAGTCAATCCTAAGGGAAATCAACCCTGAATACTCGTTGGAAGGACTGATGCTGAAACTGAAGCTCCAATACTTTGGCCACTTGATGTGAATAGCCAACTCATTGGAAAAGACCCTGATACTGGGAAAGATTGAAGGCAGGAGAAGGGGATGACAGAGGACGGGATAGCTGGATGGCATGACTGACTTAATGGACATGAGTTTGAGCAAGCTCCAGGAGATGGTGAAGGACTGGGAAGCCTGGTGTGCTGCAGCCCATGGGGTTGCACAGTCGGACACGACTGAGTGACTAAAGAACAACAATGACAAGTTTGTCTTGAGTTGAAACTGGAAATAACAAGTGCATGATTCATTTTATCTCTATTGTTTCTGCTCAGTCGTGTATGACTCTTAAAAAACATAAAAAATTACTAGCTCTGTATGCTGAAAATCCCTAGACACAAAGACTGCCCAGGAACCCTGAATACTGCAAGGCTCCGTACCGTTTCCCACTAAATGAAACCAGGGTTACTCAGAGAAGTGGCTGATTCTGGGTCTGGAGCCAGGAAATGTATAGGATGAACCTGAAACACCTTCTCATAGCTGGAAGGAAGGAAGCACTCTTAACCACTGGTAAGAAAGTGAAAGTGTTAGTCGTTCAGTCCAGTCCGACTCTGTGCGACCCCATGGACTGTAGCCCGCCAGGCTCCTCTGTCCATGGGATTCTCCAGGCAAGAACACTGAAGTGGGGAGCCATTCCCTTCTCCAGGGGATCTTCCCAACCCTGGGTTTGACCTCGGTCTCCTGCATTACAGGCAGACTCTTTACCGTCTGAGCCACCAGGGAAGCCCCACCCTAGACCACTCGGGTGGGGTCCAAAGCAGTCAGGAGAGCCCCTCCCTGTCCAAAGATGAGACAGTTAGAGAATCGATAAAGGAAAGCTGCAATGATTGGAATCCACCAAGAATATTTGAATCTATGAGTTTACGAAGACACTTTTAAAAACACTTCTTGGGAGCTGGGGTTTTCTGAGCATGTACCACCTGTTCTCCTTGGTTGGCCCTGTAATAAACCTATCTCTGCTCCAAAAAAAAAGAAAGAAAGAAAAATTTAGAAATAAAAGCACTCATTGGTCACCTTTGCAGGATGCCAACAGATCAAGGCACTATTTTGAAAAATAAAAAAATAAAAAAGAGAGAGAGAGAGAAAGCATCAAGTGTTTATCCTACTTTTCCTATACAGACTTCCACAGTATAGCTGAAAGGAAGCTTCTCTTTCTGGCGATACTTCTGCTAATTAACTAAAAGGAAATAGAGATACAATCATTTTACCATGAAATAGCATGTCATAAGAATGAAATAATACACAATCACCCACACCCACTACCATCATAGACAGACAAGCACATAGTGCATGCCCATAATGGAAAAATTCACACTCATCTACGAAGTATTCCTGTCAGAAGGTCACATCTGAAGCCCAATAGTCGGTCTGTATCTTTCAGTGCCACACCTGGTGGTTATTGGTCCCTGGCCATGTTGGATTCAGGGAGGAGGGCAATCTTTTATTTTCCTCCTTCTTCTGCCATTTCTGGTTGAGAGAGTTTAGGATATTGTTAAGATCCTGGATGGAGTGCAGCCACAGTTGAAAGAAATAAGTTGCATGGTTGGATTTCAGAGTGCAGTAACTCAGGAGACAAAGATCCCTTTGAAGCCTTTTACAGAAGAAGAAAATGATTTCCCTAAAGCCTACAGCTAGTTAGCTGAAGAACCAAGAGTCAAACCAGAATGCTTTTGATATTGAAATACTGGAGCTTGCCTCATACCTTAAGTTTCCTCGATAAAGAGGGGTGCTTAGGATTTTTAAGCTCACCATAAATACCATAATCTCAAGTGTTCTTTTCATTGCAATGGGAATAATCATGAAATCAAAAAGAACATATCTTCAAAAAATGTTTGTGAATTTGCATTTTATTTATAGATATTTTTAATCCCATGTCTCTCACGGATAAGCCATGTTTGTCTTGAAAAGCCTGGCTTTGTAGGAAAAACAAACAAAAGAAAACAAAATCTTTGAAACATGTGTGCTGCCCTTAAAAACAAACAGAATCACTGCTGCTGCAGTCATGGAAACTCTGAATGTCTTCACCAACGCATAATTCAAACACATCTGAATACGCTTTATTTCAAGATTTCTCCCAAAGTTGTCTCCTACTGACTGATATCTTCAACATGTCCATTTGTTTGATTCTTAGCAATTGGCTCTCAGTATTATATAAGAATGGGAGGAGGATTTGAGTTGAATTCATGAGTTCTCTGAGCTCTTCCATGTGTCCTTATTTTCTGAGAATTTCTTTAAGTGGTGTATGTGTTGACAAACTGTTTGCCTTTTTTTCTTTTTACTTAGCATGATTTTGCCTTTTTTCTTTTTACTTAGCATGATCTGACCTATGAGAATCAGGACGGTCACGAAGAATAAGACATGCTTCTCAACTTTCCAGAAATGTCCATCTTCACAATGTTTTTTCAGAGTGGTGGAATCTAAAGGCAGTCTGATGGGGTTGGTTCCTAGGAATCCACTGTGCCCTTCCCTAGTACCCTGCTCCCATAAGGATTCTAAGGTCCCCGTCCATCATCAGCACCAAAGCTGACTGGATCTGTGGTGTTGGAGAAGACTCTTGAGAGCACCTTGGACCACAAGGAGATCAAACCAGTCCATCCTAAAGGAGATCAGTCCTGAATATTCATTGAAAGGACTGATGCTGAAGCTGAAGCTCCAATACTTTGGCCACCTGATGCAAAGAGCCAACTCATTGGAAAAGACCCTGATGCTAGGAAAGACTGAAGGTGGGAAGAGAAGGGGAAAACAGACGATAAGACAATTGGATGGCCTCACCAACTCAGTGCACATGAGTTTGAGCAAGCTCTGGGAGATAGTGAAGGACAGGGAAGCCTGGAGGGCTACAGTTCATGGGGCCACAGAGCGTCGGACACGACTGAGCGACTGAACAGAACAAAGGCGTAAGAAAAGCGAAAGCATTCTTTTCCTTCCTTAGATTCACAGCCGCAAGCTGACAGCAAAGCGTGGAGGTCAGCTCAGACTTTACCATACCAGAAATCACAGTGCAGGGGAACACACAGGTGACTGCTCGGTCTGGATTGCTAGAATCCTCTGGAAAAGTGCAGCTACCCGGGGACTTCTCTGGTGGTCCAGCAGTTAAGAATCCTCCTTGCAATGCAGGGGACTCCGACTGGATCCCTGGTTGGGGAACTAAGATCCCACATGCTGTGAAGCAGCTAAGCTTCTACAACCCAGCTACTGAGTCCACGAACTGTAACTAAAGAGTCCATGTGTCACCACAAAAGATCCTTCGTGACACAGTGAGGATCCCTCATGCCGCGACTGAGATGTGACACAGCCAAATAAATAGATATTTCTAAGAGTGGAGCTACCCAGAATGCTCTTCTTTTCAACTCTCTCAATTGAACCATTTTAGTTTGCTGCTCTGTCTTAATTTGTACAGGAAAGAAAGATCTCTGGGACTTTATGTGATAATCACATACTGTGAGTGAGCCCCCAGGAACAAGGAAATGGACACCGCCCAGCACCGAGTGGGCAGCCGTAGAAAGAGCAGACATCAGTCTCAACGCGGTAATTTCTTTTAAATGAATCCTCAACATAAGTTCTATCCCTCACACGTTTCCTTTTTCTCCTAAAAACTAAAATGTGCTATCTTTCCCCTACTTCTTTGAAGGCTTCTCACATTTGAATTCAAATAGTTTCAAGATCTCTTGCCGATGGGCTGAGTTCTAAACGTTGGCTAAGATGAATCGTTCGGCAAACATTAGCTTCAAGGTGAGATGGACCAGGAAATTCTATTTCAACACGTGCTGAAACATTGGCAAAAATTGGTACTCAGAACTCAGGCTGTCAAGGGCTGTCTGAGGCAAATCTTTCAATGATGAAAAGATGCTTTGCTTTTCTTCTCAATAACATCCAGCAGCTGAGTGCATCCCATTCAGACTCCCCAGAGAACTGAAGGAAATCCACATTTCAGGGAGATCAAGCAGAGAAAATTTTAATCTCAGAGGGAAGATTTGCTAAAGTTCTCAGGCAAGTTCAAAAGCAGCTCTGAACTGTTCAGAAGCTCACATGTTTGTGTTCAGTCAACCCCATGGACTGTAGTCTGCCAGGCACCTCTGTCCGTGGAATTCTCCAGGCAAGAATACTGGAGTGAGTTGCCATTTCCTCCTCCAGGGGATCTTCCCAGACCAGGGATTGAACCCGTGTCTCTTGCATTGGCAGACAGATTCCTTACCGCAGAGCAACCTGGGAAGTTCCATTCAGAAGTTCAGTTTCCCTAAAAGGAGCCTGAGGAAACCGCCCTGCCTGAGGGGATGGGCCTGGCATTTCCCCTGCCCTGGTCACCTGCATCTCAGTCTCCCCAGACTCTCCCCCTCCCCTGTAAGGAAAGTGTCTTGGTCAGGCTGTCCTCCCATGGGAGCTCCTAGAGCTGTGTGACTGAGGCCTGAGGTGGCTGAACACCTTCCTCAAGTGTGAGAAACAGTGTCTATGCCTGCGTGGCCACGAACCCGTCCACCGCGCCGTGTGGACGCAACATGCTGCACCTGCCCCTGGGTCTCTCCTGACGGGTGCCGTCCCCTTGGTCTTTTGACAGCAGGTCCCACTTCTCAATGCACGTGTTTCAACCCAAAGGAAGCCGGCCTGCAAAGCAGGTGCTCTGCCCCCCACCCCCGACACAGGCAGAAGTGAGTCCTGTAAAGTCCCACCTGGCTGAGTCCAGCTCTCCCGAAAAAAGGTGCTTTGCTCAGCCGCGTGGTGGATACAGCACGCAAGCTGCCTCGGAGGACCGCGCCCTCCACCCCACTCCCTTGGAGGCTCGGCTCCCTGGGGACCCCAGGAGCCACGTCACCTGATGTCTCACAAGGCGGCACATCCGAGGGCACTCAGCGCTCTGCGGACTGAAGCTTTTCAAAGGCCCTGACACGGGGAGGGCCAGCTGCAGACAATTTAGCCCATCACTCAAACTCAGGCCTGGATCACATCCACTTATATCCCAACATGACTGTTACACGTCCAGACGACAGTTGTCAGGATGAAAGGCAGGGCACAGGGAGCAGATTCCTGAAGTCCTAGACTGTCAGGTGTGACCCCTCTGTGCCACGTGTAAGGATGCCCAGTGGATGGGCTCCACCAGAGAGCGGCACACAGGCCCACCCTCCGATTCAGACCTGGGCACTGAAGCTCAGGAGAGTAAGAGTCCCCACAAGGCTGCTCAATCCCATTGGAGTCGAGGCTGGGATGAAATCAGGACACCTTTTCTGTTTCGTCATCTAGGACGCCGTGTCTCCACCACCTCTAAGTACTATTTGCCTCTGGTCAGTGAGACCAGCAAGAAGACCAAGCCAGTCAATCCTAAGGGAAATCAACCCTGAATACTCATTGGAAGGACTGATGCTGAAGCTGGAGCTCCAATACTTTGGCCACTTTTGAATAGCCAGCTCATTGGAAAAGACCCTGATGCTGGGAAAGATTGACGGTGGGAGGAGAAGGGGGCGACAGAGGATGAGATGGTTGGATGGCATCACCGACTCAACAGACATGAGTTTGAGTAAACTCCGGAAGATGGTGATGGACAGGGAAGCCTGATGTGCTGTGGTCCTTGGGGTTGCAAAGAGTCAGACACGACTGAGCTACTGAACAACAACAACCGAGATCAGCCAACAGTGTCCAGTGTTTCAAGCTAGCTGCACACTTGGTCCTTCCTTGCCACGGAAAACCACTGGCCTCGAGGTCCTGGTACCAGCTTCCAGAAAGATCTAAACAGTTATAGACCTTCTTGTGGACTGGACTGCTGTTGGCCCTTCTCTGGTTCTGTCCACATGGATAGTGGCCAGCACAGGGCCCTCAGCTGCAGCCCCTGGGGGGCTGTTTTACAAGGAGCAATGCAAGATGGGGAAACACAAAAAGGAAACAGTCAGCCCCTTTGGGCTCCTGTGACTGTTTGACCACTCCTCTGACACATCTGAGGCCTGTGTGAAGGAGGGGAGGACGCTAACACATGAAGAATGCGAGCAGTAAAACGGAGTCCAGAACGCTACGCTCGGCCTCCGGCGGCAGCAGAGGTCCCCGCCTCGGTGGCCCCTGCGGGCGTTCCCCGCGTGGGGCCGGCCGTGTGCGCTGCTCCCCGGACAGCAGCTCACCTGTGGG
Organism: Hydropotes inermis; assembly: GCA_020226075.1. Lineage (NCBI taxonomy): Eukaryota > Metazoa > Chordata > Mammalia > Artiodactyla > Cervidae > Hydropotes > Hydropotes inermis. The sequence continues at coordinate 110,690,505 of CM035269.1, read as the reverse complement.
CCCCAGCACAGTAAGGGCAAACGCACAGGCGGCTCAGAATGGGGATGCTGTCGGTGCAAAAGGGCAGCAAGGACTCCATGCACACAGCCGGAAGGTTCTGTGAACCGCCAGCCTGACCCCCTATTCAAGCCAGCCAGGGTTGGACGGTGTTCTCTTTCTATCTCCTTCTGGTTTGTCCAGGAAAACGGGTTGAGGTGCCTCAAGGAAGCAACCGGAAAACAAAAACTCCCCTCTGAGATGGGGACTCAAAGAAAGCCTTTACAGAGACCCAGCTCAAGCACCCAGTTAGTTTTACTTCAATTAAGATAACCCTGACTGTCCCACCCTCCCATCACACAAAGCCAGAACCTCATAAAGAACCTTCTGCAACTTCTAACCCACGTTCAGTGCCCCCCACCCCCCTCCTAGGACATCTGTTTGTGAAAGCGGATTGCATTCAGCTGATGTATTCACCAGATGAGTGGGACGTGCCCCTCGGCTTAAAACTGTTGAGTGTGTGCTGCTGGGGGGCTGTGGGGCGGGGGGTGGGGACACAGATGTCAAGCAAACCTTTGCGCACAGAACTTGTGACGCACGAGTGTCAGCTGATGTTAATTCAGGCCGGCATCTCTCCCCATGAGTCACCGGTGGGTGGACGCGAGAGCCGCCTGCTGACCTCTGGAGCCATTTGGGCCCTTCAGAGTGTGAAATTTCAATTTCTACATCAGAGTTTTGCATGTCAGGCCCGAAAAAATGCTTCATATGAGAGCAGCGTTGATGCTTGCCAGGCCAGCATCCCGGCTGGGGAGAGCAGGCGAGAAGAAAGGGGAATAATTTCTACCAGGCACACATCAAGTCTGCAACCGTGTTTAGTAAACACGGCATCCTCCCAGTGGGCCCCAAGTCCAGAAGGACCCAGCTCCCCAGGCCTCTATGAGATCCCTGGGCTGCGTCCAAGTCTGGGGGTTCCACTCGACTTCAACTCGGGGCACTCCATTCTGCCCTATCTGCACCCAGACATGAGAGGGCCCCAGTCCAAGGCAGAGCAGAGCCTAGGAAAGCTGAGCTGGCCCTCCCAGCCCACAGGGAGGCAGGGGCTTGCTGGAGGGCTCACCTGGGACCCCAGCCCTGCAGGCCGCCACAAACCACATCTCCCTGCAGGTCACATCCTCTGATTCCCAAGACCCCCTTCCTGCTGGGAACTCCACGGTGCAAACTCTGATGGCCTCAGGGTCCCCTGTGTGTCCCAGGAGTCCAGGGGCCTCCCTGCCTCCTGAATGCTCCTAGTCTTCTCTGAGCAGGAAGAGAGGCCCAGGCGTGACCAGTCTACTCCCAAGGGAGCACTTTTTAGGCCAGTCTGTCCTGGCCACGCTGGCAGGTTCCCCGCATGGGAGCTGCAGATGTCTGCAAGCAGGGTGTACAGGCAAAGACACTTGCCTGAAGAATACGGAGAAAGTAAACTCCTCGGGCCTCAGCGTCCAGGTGCTCAGAGTGAAAAAAGGAGGAGAAATGCCTGGGGTCAGTCTAGATGTCAGCCTCCAGCACGCGGGCCACGATGGCCTCATTAGCAGAAGAGAAAAGTCGGCGGTTGGTCGTGGTGGTCGAGGTGGCCCTCCCGGGAGCTCCGAAGCCTCTGATGGCCGACCTCCTAACGGCTGGGGACGGGTCAGAGCAGAAGGTCCGAGCTGAGATGCATCAGCCATCAGGGTAGAAAGGTCCTGCTGGGCCTTTTACAGAGTCTTATTACGTGAGGTGTCGGGACTGAGAGACACGCATCTGCATTTGACTCAAGTGTCTTTACCGCTGCCTGAGAGGTGACAATTCAGTGCACATGCAGCTAAGGGGACACAGTCAAGGGTGACAATATGGGGCAAGCCACATTCCTGGGCTCACGGTCCCCACGTAAGAAGTGACAGCCTGAGGGCACACCCTCCCTGGGGTCAGGGGGATACTGGGTTTCTGAAACAAGAAATGAAGTGTTACCAGGATCTAAAGTCAGATGGGCTGGTACGTGTGTAAAAGGACTACAATTGGTGCTGGTCAGGGCTCGCCGGCACAACGGTGTAAAAGAGAGAAACAGTGGGCTTGAAAAAGACAAGCCCCAGCAGGGGCCGCCGCCTGGTCTCGGCCCGGGCCCCAGGGAAAGCCCCCCGCTCCCTCGGGCGGGCACCCGGCCGCTCCCGAGGAACTCGAGAAGAGTGGAACCTGAGGGAGGGTCACTGCACGCGGTCTGGGGCCAGGGGCTTCCCACGCACCCCCACCCCCCACACACACCACACGCCCCACACGCCCCACATACAGCACACAGCACACACCACATACCACACACACCACAGACAGCACACACACCACAGACAGCACACACAGCACACACATACCACACACACCACACACCACACCACACACATCACACACACAAAAAAAAACACACACATCACACACACACCACACACACACAAAACACACCATACACACACACCCACATACAGCACACACAACATACAAAACACACCACACACAAAACACACCACACACAAAACTATACACATGCACACACACACTCCACACACCATAAATACTCACCCCCACACATACACACCACACACACACACCACCACACATGCACACACACACACACACACACACACACACACACACACACACACCTGGTCAGGGAGTGAGAAACTGGTCTAGGTGTATGGGGTTCAGTGACACCTCAGGTGTTAAGAAAGGGCTTCTACCTAAGATCCCACATGAGAAGGTGGCCTTTGGCCACATAAAGTGGGTACCCTGTGGTCTGGAAATGTCCCACAGAGCTAGACCATGGGCCCCCAGCGCCTGTGAGGGCGCACACCAGCCAGTCGTGTCTGGAAGGGCTCGGCCTACCCCTCACCGGCATCCTCTGAGGACCAGCTCGGCCCCTTCCCCCAAAGCCCTCCCTGGTCAGCTTGCAGCCCCCACCCCAGCACCCTGGGTTCCCCAGGATGGCCCTGACGTCCGCACACCGCTGTCCTGGAAGGCCCACCCCAACCCCGTGTTTTAGGGTGGGGCTTCGGCTGCAGCGAAGCCCACCCCCAGGCCAGGGATGCGAGCCGCCTGGTCCAGGCTCCACACCTCTACCTGTACAGTGCATGCGGAGCCCTGGTACAAGAGCTGAGCTCAGGACCGACATTACATCCCAAACCAAAACCAGCAGCCGTCTCAGTCCCGTCGATACTATCAATCTCACCCAACCCAGGCAGTGTCTGAACACTGAGAAGTCACCTACACAGGAAACCGGGCCCAGGACCCTTCCTAAGCCACTGGCTGACCCAGGCCTGGCCTCCAGCACAGTGGAAGCAGCACCAGAGAGGAGGCCGGGCTCCAACCAGCTTTTCCACCTTTTTCCAAGCCACTGCCACGCTCTGCTGCATCTCCCTCACACCTGTCTCTGAGCCCTGTTCCCCGTTGGTCCTAATCAGATACAATAGCCTTTCCCCAGCTGAAGGCAGAGGTCTGGACCCACGTGAGACAGCAAGGCCTTCCTCTGATCCATGTTTGATCAGTTAACTGAGGCGGGGCGATGGGGAGTGAGGCAGGAGTGGACCGCAGCTCAGGACACGCCCTGCTCCAGCCGCAGCATCAGGATGCAGTGTCTCCCAGAGCCCACCCGCCCTGTGTGTCTGCGTGCCAGCATCACGTCCTCCCAGCAGCTCTGCCGGGCAGGAATTACAGCCACCACTTTGCATCCCCAGGAACTCACAGCCTCACCCCATCTCTCTGTGGGGATTCCTGTTCAAACCTGGGTCTGACTGGCTTTAAGTTACCTTCTCAAGCACGGAGACCTGCTGATATCGTGTACTTCAGTTCAACCAATTTGCCTGCCAGGCTGGTGCAGGGATGTCGAGGGAGCAGGAGTGGGCAGCCCGCCTAACCCAGAGGCCCAGGTGGGGGCAGCAGTAAGGCACATCGCCCTCGGTCTCCGTCAATTGCTCCTCACCACAGAGTCCTGCAGAGTGCGAGGTCCTGTCTAATCAGCCCCAGACTGCCTGTCAACCACTATTTGGCACTCTGGGATCTCACCGTGGAAGGGAGCCCCGACCTCAGCTACAAAGGATCAGGTCAGAATCAGCTCCATCTTGAGTTCGAGCTGTTTGCGGAAGGCTCAGAGCATCTGCCTAACAAACATATTACACCAGCATCTCCTTGGCAAAACTTTCCCCAGTACGAATCTCCCAGGGGCAGAACCCTTATGCACTAGGAGCTAGTTTCTGACAGATTAACAGATGAGCTTATTTCTTTAAGCAGTAAAATTGATATCGCCTGTTTCCCTGTGAAATAGCAAGGATATTTTTTATTTTTTCAAAAATGAATCAGGAGTATAAAAGAGTAAGAAATACGTTATTTAAAGAAAAACAGTGAACACGTTTTCAAATTATGAAATGCCAAGTTCCTTCAACGTGTCACCTGATGGGACCTAATGCCACTTGACAAGGAGAGACTAGATTCCTGGGGAGAAGGGATTGTTTTTAAGACACAGGAGTAGTGTATTGGTTGCATTCCAACAGACTTCCCAAACTGAAGTCTTTAGGAAAGCAGAGGTTCCTAATGATACTAAGGGGAAAAAAAGTACTCTGGCCCTGCTGATTGAGGAATCTTGTTTGGCCCAAAGTTAAACACTCTTCTTTTCACTGCAGGACTTATCAGAGGCTTTAGTGTGCTAATAAGCACAGTAAACCTCCAGGATGGAAATAGGATCGAGTGTTTTCAGACTTATTTGATCCCTAGGATCCTTTGGGTGTGATAGTGGTGGTGGTGGTGGATCCCATAAGACCATTCATTCAACAGAACAAAGTTTAGGAATTTTCACAGTTCTGCATTCTGCTACAGACAGTTCCAGAGAGTGTCCAAACAAAGCTGTCTCCTGGGATCAGTGGGTGTGCTCTTCCCAAGTTTGCTAGAAGATTCCAACTCCTGTCTCTTCCTGGACCTCACCTGGAGCTGGCCCTGCAGTTTCCCAGGAAAGAACAACTCCATCTCTTAAACCACGGTCAGATTTGAGCACAGTTCCATCTGCCTGCTATACCGACAAGACTTCTGCTCATCTGTTTATTTAGAGGTAGTGATTATTTCCTTCCCTCATCATCCACCACAGAGAAGAGCGACCAGCATGGCCTTCCCAACAGCCCAGACTCCCGCTTAAACCTCACTACTCACTCTGTGGGATTTTGCTGCACGTTTGTAGGCTTGGGGTATAAGGGTGCCCGCTTCCTCTCCTAGGGATCATGGTTGCACCTGCTCAGGGCCTCCAGGTGGACTGTAAAATTTGGGACCTTAAGACATACATTAGGATGCTTGCTCTTTCTATGGCTCTTCTGTTAAAAAGAAGAAAACAATTCAAGGCCATCCTGCCATGAATTTCTTGTGTGGCCAATAATGAGCCACTTAAATTCTCTGACTCTCCCTACCCTCCTCCCAGCAGTGACATCTATAACCCCAGTATACCATCCCACAACTTCACAACTTCTTGAGCACAAAGGATAGATCATACTAAGAATAAATTCAATACAATTGGCTGTATCTCTATTCTTTAACAACTTTCAGGCAGATTTTCCACTGCCAGGACATCTGTCACCTACATAGTGGTTCCTATGACCCAGACCCAGGGCTAAACACTTGAAATCCTTCCTGAATGCCCCCAACAGCTCTACCAGGCTGGCCATGTCAGCCTCAGAGCATTCATCTCAGTGCAGCCATTCCCTCAAGGCACTATGTGAATTGCATCCTGCCGACTCGTAAGGAACAGAATTGCAGGGCCATGTGGGGCACACTGGGCCACGTCACCTCATCACCACCCACCACCCCCCACCAGAGCCCAGATGCTGGGGGTCCTCAGACTGAAATTTGCAAAGGGTCACGCAAAGGGGACAGTAAGGGACACAGAGCTGTACCGTGCCGGAGGCCAGGAAGGTGTTAGGATCTGCAGATATTTAAAAACTGCACAATTGAAATCATCTGCAATGAGTGTGTTTTAAATAAGTCATGTAGTCACTGAAAATGTTTTTCCTAAATGCGAAACAGATTCCGGTATCTCGTGTGTCACTGGTACGAGAACCCGCGTGTAGAACTGTTTGTGAGGTCCAAGTGGGCCTTCGAGTCGGTGTCCCCCATCCCCTGGGATCGGAACTCCCTCCCCCTTCTTGGCCCCAGGAGCTCTGTTTCCAGAAGAGCTTGGGCGGCTGAGCCCAGTGCTGGCCACGTCTGCTCACTCAGCTGGATAACCGAATGGAAACTGATTAACTACTTCTTCAGAACTTAGGCACAATGTATATTCAATGGGGGAATTTCGTATTTAGAGCCTCCTTAGTATGGTAATGTCACGCCATCACATTCTCATGAGATGGAGTCAGAGCGGGGCCAAGCTTTCCATTAGTGTGGAATCCGAGTCCGGGTTTTAGAGCTGGGAGGGGCGTCAGCGTCCACTTCTCAGATGGGTCCCTTTACAGACGGGGAGACAGCAGCTACATGGAGGGTTCGTCTCATCTACGGCCACCGGGGCTGGTTCCAGTCTTGGGTTGTGATTCCCAGCTTTCAGACCTCAGACTCAGGTCCCAATGTCCGGAGATCACATAAACACGGTCCTCGGGCCACGTGGGAATTAGATCACAAAGCAATGTTTAAAAATGCCTCCAGTACGTCTTCTGTTGCTTCACAAAAGCAGCGTGTTTACGGAAAATCACCTCCTCAAAAACTTAATTTTTTTTTTATCCATCCTCATCTGTTTGTGGAAAAACATAGCTCTATGATAAACAACAGAATAAAAGCTCTGGAGCAAACCAGAGTTTTTTGTTTGGGTTTCTTTTGCTGTATACAGAGGATTTTCATTCTTGCCACCCTTGTTTACTGTGTAGCTTAACATTTTATCCCCAGCTGCAAGGCTCTGAGCTAAAGATAACTATCGTTTCATGCTGGGTGTAGAGCAGATGTGAGAAACTTTCTCTGTCAAGTGCCAGATAGGAAATAATTTGGGCTTGAGGGCCATCTGGTCTCTGCTACATCTATTCAACTCTGCTCTTCTAGAATGAAAGTAGACAATGTACAAACAAATGGGCATGGCTGTGTGCTAATAAAACTTTATTTAGAAAAGCAGGCTTAGGGCCAGATTTGGCCTACATGTCCCAGTTTCCCAACCTCTGTTTTACATGACACCAATGTATTTGAATGGAAAGTTCAATGAATCTGTGTAGTATCAGTGGACATAATTTGAAATTTTACAAGCATTAATTAAGAAATTTAACAAATTACTGATCTTTTAACATTTCACCTGAACTTGCTGTCACTGTGCATCACAATCTCTGTCACCTTTGAGAAAGCTTTCCAAGGTACAGTGTTGTGAAGTGCTATAGGAATACCAACATTCAGGACTTTCAAGCTAAAGGATCAGGAATGAGGGAGCCAGGAGTATTTTTTCCAGATGTTGTCAACTGCAAATTGGCGCTTGCTGTTGGCCCTGGCCATCTACCTTGACAAAGATTAAACTATGAGCCACTGAAGCGGCTGAGCTTCAGCACCCCCTGAAATGAGTTCAGGGTGGAGAACAGAAATGAGGTGCTGCAAAAAAACTGGTAGAACACGTCTTCAAATAGTTAGGTATTTTCAAGAACTGATTTTATGAGCCAAATTCTTACATCTCATCCTCCTTACCAAATTTCTTCGTGGTGCTGTCTGCTCCTTGTGACTAATAGTAACCCTCATGAGACTTTCTGCAAAAATATGTGTTTGATTGTGTGTACTCCCCCTTCCTCAAAATCAAGTATATACTGACCACCCCCTACCTCTTTGGAGCAGTTTCTCAGAACTTTCTGAAATGCTGTCTCCCAGACCATAGTCCTCATTTTGCCCCAAATAAAATTTAATTTGAAACTCTCATGTTGTGCATCTTTTTTAAGTCAGCAATGTTTTATAAAGCTAAGAAGCATTCACAGACACACCAACAACAGTAAAGGTCCAGGGCCACAAATTTTTTTGTCTCTCATGACCAGTGTATGAAGTAACCCTAAGTACTGAGAATACTTCCAGTGACCCCATGGAAAGCCTTGGGCTTCCCTGATGGTTCAGTGGGTAAAGAATCTTCCTACAATGCAGGAGCTTCAGGAGACACAGGTTTGATCTCTGGGTCAGGAAGATCCCCTGGAGTAAGAAACCGCAACCCACTCTGGTATTCTTGCCTGGGAAATCCCATGGACAGAGGAGCCTTGTGGTTACTGTCCATGGGGTCACAAAGAGTCAGACACGACTGAGCACACAAGCTAGAAATCCTTGCCTCTGGATTTCCACTGTGTGGATTGCAATACATTCATGTAATAATGCAGCATAATGCCAGCCATCTGACACAGACAGCATGTTAGGGAAGATCCCACCATAAAAACAATGCACCTTCCATGAACACATGCCACCTGAACCTGGCTGTTCCTTACAGATGTGATGGCATCAGGGCAAGTCTTTGTTCCCCTGGGAGCCCTGGGAAGAGCAGGAGAGAGAGCCCAGAGTATCAGGAGCTGCAGCCCACCATGGACATCCAGCCTCTGCTAAATCAGGTAAGTCACTCACCTTTCTGCATCTCCAATCCCTCCTCTGCAGGTGGGGGTGAGAACTTCACCCCACCTCATCTACCAGGGTCACAGGGCAGTGCGGTGAAGGTACATGTAAAGTCACTCCTTCCTGCAGAGAAGTCTGTATCTAAGTTACAGAAAGATGGAGAAGACAGAAAACTCTCTCAGTGAAGCAAATATTACATGTAAAAAAAAAAAAGTTTATTGAGAGAATGAATATACAAATAGACAATGTCCAGATCATGTGTGACACTTGAACTCTGACCCACAAGCCCTGCAGTGACTATCCCAGGAAGCCAGAGCACCAACTGGGCCAGAACAGCCAGGATTGGGCAATGACCACCCCTTTTCTTCTTTGCACTCATTCTTGCTCCCGCTTCCAATTCAGGACCTGCCAGTGAAAGCCAGACATGCTCCCCAGTCACCTAGGATGGCCCAGCCACAGGGAGACCTCCTCCATTCTCCCCACACCAACGCTTCCTGTGTCCCGACCTGCCTACCTGTGAATCTCTGTGTGGCTGACCCCCCAGATCCAGTCAGTCTGAGTGAGCAGCCTCTGTCTGGCTGGGATGGTCTCCATCAATTTCCCCATCATCAAGCAGTTATTCTCAGCTCCTCTGTGGTCACCAGCCAGCCTCTCACAGATGGCAAAGGCTCGAGTCATCACGCCCCAGTCACCAGGACCTGGCCCCGTGCTCCACTCACATCACCAGAAGATTCTTGCCTAGCTTTCCAGAAGTCTGACCTCAAAGCCCAGATCCAAAGCCTGGGGTGCTGCCTCCCGTGCCCTTGCCCACATCCTTCCCACACTCGTGACTTCCAGTGCCTGCATGCTCAACCTTCACCTGCTCACTAACCAACAAGAGCCTCCCCTGCTCAGCCCGAGACCCAGAGTCTGCCTGTGTCTCCCTAGAATCATCTAGAATCAGCCCTACCAGCTTTATCCAGGTACACACCCAGAGGCAGGTAACCCAGACATGGTCTCCCCATGCCTCTCTTAGCAACTACACATGCTATGGCACGGATTTCACTTATCCCTAGCTGAAACTAAAAGTTCTGTCCTTTCACTCCAATTAATTTTTAATCCACTTACTTGTCTCCATCCACAGCCTTCTCCCATCTCTGCCGTCTCTAGCACTCGACTAAAGAAGCCTTCCTAATGGACTGGCATCCTTGGGGAAGTGGTTTGAGCTAAAGGAAGGCCGTGCAGGGATTAAGCAGGTAAGAAGACATAGGAAAAAGTTCCAAGCCCAGAAAACCAGGGCAGAATCCCCACGGCAGGCTGAGCATGGACCAGAGGAAGCCTGGAAGGGGACACCCCCGGCAAACACGAAGCCAGAGAAGCCAGGAGGCCGTGATCACGTCACACAAAGTTGACTGAGAGCAAAATCACATCACAGACAGAGACTGTAGCAACAGAATGACAAAATGTGTGCATCGCCATAAAGATAATAATTGTAAACTTGTAGAAACCTGGGGAAAAAATGGCTTCAAAATCTGAGACAAATTCACAGTTATTGTGGGAGTGATACCACCATCTCAATTAATAGGCCAAGCACAAAACAGATGTTGGTCAAAACATAGATCAGAACATAACTAACAAGCTTAATTTAATAAACTTAAATAAAATAAATAAAATAAACTTAATAAACAGCAGTTAAGAAGATACACTCAGTCTAAAATAACTGTAAATTAAACTTCTACCCCAAAAAAAGTTTATGACTACACTGTAGATCACAAGCAAGCTGCCTTGTGCCTCTAACAAATTTCAAGAACTGTCATATGCTGTGTGACGTGGGGAGCTCAGACTCCATGACAACCTAGGCAATTGGGATAGTGGGAAGGTGGGAGGGAGGTTCAAGAGGGAGGAGACATATGTACACCTATGGCTGATTCATGTTGATATATGGCAGAAATCAAACCAATATCATAAAGCAATTATTCTTCAATTAAAAATAAATAATTTTTTAAAAACTATCATTATGCAGACCATTTTATTGTGACACAATGAAATTGAGTGAGAAACAGGTATTTCTTTACATATGCTTAGAAAAAAATTTTTAAAACTAATTTCAAATCATAAATTATTTTGGAAGGTTATACACTCAGAATTAATGAAACAATTAAATGAAAATACAATTAGCTGGGTTGCAGCTAAAGTAGTTCTCCATTGGAAAGCTATAGAAATGACAGATTGAAAATTAATGAACTAGGTGTCCAACTAAAGTTAGATTTTTTAAATGCAACAAATTCAAAGAAAATAAAGAGAAGGCAATATACAAGATAAAGTTTGTTTACAAAAGTAAAGAGAAGATAAATATGCCATAGAAAGGAAAAATAAAATCAGAATTTAAAATAAACATAAATGTCTAGCTAGGTGAGATAGAGAGAAAACAGAAATAAGAGGAATATAAAAAGAAATATAACTGTGCATGGAGCATAACAATTGTGAACACCTTATGTAAATAATTTTAGTGATGAACAATTTCTTTATTAATTTCTGAAAAATAACATTTTTCTATCAGTCAATTTCATCTATTTTTTATCTTATAGGACCAATGTAACTTTGATATTAAAATTCAGACAAGGACAATATAAGAAATGAATATTGGGGTTTATAGAACCTGCACCTATGAACATAATAGAAAAACAAAAAACATCAACAGCCAAAGGCAAAAACGCTTAAAAAAGATAAAACATAATGACTAGGTGTACCTATTAGAAGTGTACACAGAAATCATTGAATTTTATTTTTTAACTCAATACACATTTTGAGGAGAATTTAGGTTGTTTCTATTCCTTGTAATCAAGACTACAAATAATTCTCTACACTTTGTATTATGTCTCCTTTTTGGGTTTTCTGTCTCTTCGCTTTGTTTTCTCACCATATGGGTTAGTATTTTATTACTATAATTACCTAGAGTTATATTTTTGAAGAATATGCATCCTATTTTAAAATCTATTCTTAAAATATTTATTTACACATTTTCTTCTTTAGCTACCAAAAGAGAGCTTTGACTCTCTGCTAGATGCACAATATATAATTTGACACACTTCCTCTGCCCACAGCTTTAGTTATTATTCTAGAATTATCACACAAACCTGGAATTTTCCCCATTCTTAACTCACTTACCTATGTGTACTGCAATTATATAACCTAAATGCTAAATGTTTAACAGGTGGTGCTGCTTGTTGCTTATATTTTTATGTTAAGTCTACTACTTCTTGGTCTCTCTCCCAGTTAGCTGGGCTTCCCAGATGGCCCAGTGGTAAAGAATCCGCCTGCCAATGCAGGAGATGCAAGTTCAGTCCCTGGGTCGGAAGATCCCCTGGAGTAGGAAATGGCAACCTGCTCCAGTATTCTTGTCTGAAGAATCCCCTGGACAGAGGAGCCTGGTGGGCTACAGTCCGTGGGGCCTAGAAGTTCAGCTGACCGACTAAACGACAATAATCGGGTTAGCTGGAGTGTGTCTCAGGAATGTTTCAGGGAAGGCGTTTTAGTGTTCAGTCTTGCCAGCCCTTGTCTGCCCTGAACCTCCTCCCACTGCCCTCACCTTGGACAAAAGGGCAGCTGTGGGCGTCTAAGCAGACAAGCCCCTCCTCCAGCACTCAGGGCTGACACCCAGTGCGTGCCTGGCCTCCCAGGCGGCCTGCCCCCAGCTCTGCTGACTTCTGTCTGCACAGAGTCTGAACTTACACAGAGGAGCTGAAACAGATGTGAGGGGCTGGGAGCCAGTGAGAGCATCCTCAGAGGTGATCACCTCCCTGCTTTCCAGATCAGAGAAGCTCTCAACCCCGAGACAGAGTCAGGAAATAGGAGTGAGGGAGCCCAGAGGTCCCTGACCATCCCTGTGATCATCCCCATGCTATGGCTCAAAGAAAGGAGAGATGGTCTAATGAGGGAGGAGTGTGAGAAAGTATGTGCTTAAGATGAAAATCAATAACCAAAACATAGGCGCCAAACAAAAATGAAGATGACCAAAAAAAGAGAGTCCACATAAAAGGAAATCCCGTGGACAGAGGCACCTGGAGGACTAAAGCCCATGGGGTTGCAAAAGAGTCGGACACGGCTTTGCGACTCAACAGTAACAAGACAACAACGTATAAGGCAGAATATTGTGTGTGTGTGCATGTGTGCTCAGTCATGTCCAACTCTTTGTGACCCCATGGACTGTAGCTCACCAGGCTCCTCTGTCCATGGGATTCTCCAGGCAAGAATACTGGAGTGGGCTGCCATGCCCTCTTCCAGGGGATCTTCTTGACCCAGGGATCAAACCTGATTTCCTTACCTCTCCCGCATTGGCAGGTGGGTCCTTTACCACTGGCACCACATGCAAAACCCAAGGCAGAATATTAGGCTGCAGTAAAAATCATGATGTAGAAAAAGGCTTATCCCAAAATCTTAATATTGACTGAAGTTGTTTTCACTGGGAATTAATTTATGATATATCACATAGACATGAAAAAACCATGACAAAAATAACATAGAGTTACTAGTGGTTTGAGGACTATAGGTGAATTCATGTTCTTCTTTTCAATTAATGTATTTTCTAATTCCTACTATAAACATGTATTCCTTCCATAATAAAAATGTTATTTTTAAAATGAGATTATGAAATAAAATATACTGTGTACTTTCTAAGTATGTTGTTATTCAGTCACTCAGTCATGCCTGACTCTTTGCGACTCCGTGGACTATAACCCACCAGGCTCCTCTGTCCATGGGATTCTCCAGGCAAGAATACTGCAGTGGGTTGCCATTTCCCTCCCCATTCTAAGTATGTAGATGAATTATAAGTGCAGTCATAAAAATATAATCAGATGTCAGAGGAAGGACCAAAATTGTATATTGCATACAACTGTAATTGGTGAATGTTAGAAGGCAAAATAAAGATGTGACTGCTTCAGGCTTCCCTGGGGGCTCAGACAGTAAAGAACCCACCCACCTGCGGTGCAGGAGACCAGATTCGATCCCTGCATTGGGAAGATCCCCTGGAGAAGGAATGGCTACCCACCCCAGTATTCTTGCCTGGAGAATCCCATGGACCAAGGAGCCTGGCGAGTTAGTCCACAGGGTTGCAAAGAGTTGGACACGACTAACCCTTTCTTTCACTTTTTTCACTATTTTAGCGCCAAATAATGTAACGCTAAAATATTTAAAGCGTAGATGATCCAAGGAGAAACTGACAAAACATGATTGTAATGGAAGACATTAATAAGCATCCTACAAGTCAAAATCAAATCTTCAATAAGGATACTGAGGATTTAAATGATATAAACAAGAATGTTGGTTTAATAGATCAGTGAATAGACTGTGGCCTCGCCCTCATCTGGAGGAGAGGGGAAATGAGGGGAGCCCGTAACAGACTAGGAGAGGAGTGGACTCTCGGCATCCCCCTCCCCACCCCCAGCCCAGCGGAGGTGAGCAACAGAGGAAGAGGAGTTGCCCAGACTCCCCCACCTGGCGTGGAGCCCCTGAGAGGAGGCTGCCTTCTCTCAGGCAGTTTGGGCAAAACAATGAGGAGCAAAGAAACTGAGAAGAGAGAAAGGCAAAAAGTGAAGATGGTCTTACTGGAAAATTATGTCAAGTTTCAAATCACATGTAACTCCTATGTTAAATCGTCTTTCAGAATACAGTAGAAAAAAATAAACGAATAAAGTTAAAATAAGTAGAAATGTTTACAATTCATTTTAGAAGCAAGCATAATTCTTTCTTTAGATTTCTCTTAGGAACATGCATACTGAATTAATATATAAAGAACTAGAAAAGGAAACCCCCAGTGGTCTAGGGAGGAAAAAAAATACTACACTAAGTAGAGATTATTCCAGGAATGCAATATAAGAAATCTATGAATATAAATCATGTCAATTGGGAAAGGGATAAAAACCATATGATAATCTCAATAGAAGCCAAAAAGGCTTTTGATAAAAGTTAATATGCATTCTTCACTTTATGTCAACACACACACACACACACACACACACACGCACTCCCCAAAACGGGTTCCCTGCAAGCAAAGAAGACTGCATCTTACGATGAGCCTACTTTTAGACTATGAGGGTCTGGTCTGTTTATATCTGAAAGGGAAAACAGCCTGGAGAGAGATGGCCATGAGAAAGAGGGGTGGAGAGGAACAGTGCAGACAGAACACGAACCCCCCAAATCAAGCACCACCTTCCCAGCGGGATACCCAGAGGGGAGCCTGCTGATAAGAGGAGGTGAAAGAGGTAGCGTTGCCAGAGAAAACACAGGACATCCTGTTAATTCGAATTTTAGTAAACAAATAATTGTTCAAGTATGTCCCAAACATTCCATGGGACATATTTACACTAAAAACTGATTGTCTGAAAGTAAAATTTAACTGGGTGTTTTATATTTCATTTACTAAATCTAGCAAGCCTACTAAGAGCCAGAGAACCATCACTTCAGAGAGCCACCCAGCACAGCAGGTCAGAGGGCACCCAAGAACTCAAAAATACTAAACAGGGTGAAAAAGCCAGCATTTTTTTCACCTGCTCCATGGGATGTCAGTGACATGCTCAGCCTAAAGGGTAGCAGTCAGATCTCCAGGTATTCTCCCACACTCCTGAAAGCATAGTGTTCAAGCTGTTCCATGAACACTCCAAGGAAGAAGAGGGAATGGGACACAGAGTAAGTCAGGCCATACCCCTCCTCACTTTAAGGCCTTCAGATCACAGAGTGAGGGGTGGGAGGACCTTTAAAGGCAATTTTGGATTGGATGGAGTTTAATAACTAAAAATGACCAGGAAGCTGTAGAATTTACCCAAGATACTGCTGAGATATACGCTACCATTCAACTTGTGAGCAGAGAAACATTAAATCTTTTTATCATTTAGCCCAACAGCCAATGTCTTGATTAATGATAAAATACTTGAGCTATTTCCATTGTAATAAAAAATAAAACCAAGCTACATCCACTGCTTTATTAATATGAATTTTAAAGTAGTAAATATTAGGTATAGAATTGCTAGCCAATGCAGTTAGAAAAGAAAAAGAAACAGGGAAGAGCATATTATAAAGGATGCTGCAATTGCTACTATTTGCAAATGATAAAATTTTCTAACTGAAAAACTATAAAAATAAGAGTTCAGTAACCAGCCAAATAAATATGTAAAATCAACAAGTTCCCTCTTTCACACTGAGGTCTGTGGACCATGAGAAGGAAATAAAATGTATTTTCAAGAGTCAAAGATCCATCTACAAGTGCACAGGATGAAATATCTGGAAATGTATTTGTGTGTATTCTTCTCCTGCATTTTGGGGCATCTCATCTCTTCCTTAGGTGTATCCCCTGTCCTGGAAAATGAGGAATAGAGATTAGTATTATTACAGTAGTAAGGCAAACTTTTCAAAAAGACTTAATATTCATCTTCTACTTGAAAACTAGGAGTTTTGTATCTGCAGCAGGAAAGCAAGACTTTGTTGAGACAGCAAAAGGGTTTCCTGAATTAATATCCCATTTTAGATACTCAAGAGGCAATTCAAGTGGTTTCATAATGTTTTTGCTGTTCAGTTGCTAAGTCATGTCCAACTCTTTGTGACCCCATAAACTGCAGCGTTCCAGGCTTCCCTGTCATTCACTATCTCCAGGAGTTTGCTCAAACTCATATTCACTGAGTCAGTGATGCCATCCAACAATCTCATCTTCTGTCACCCACTTCTCCTCCCACCTTCAATCTTTCCCAGCATCAGGGTCTTTTCCAATGAGTCAGCACTTTGCATTAGGTGGCCCAAGTATTGGAGCTTCAGCATCAGTCTTTCCAGTGAATAGTCAGGGTTAATTTTTTTTTAATGTTGACTAGTTTGATCTCCTTGCATTCCAAGAGACTCTCAAGAGCCTTCTCCAGCACCACAGTTCAAAAACATCAATTCTTTGGCTTCATAATGGTTCTATATAAACGAGACCCTGCCCCACCAGGGAAACCTGGCATGCTGCAGTACACGGGGTCGCAAAGAGTGGGACATGACTGAGCAGGTGAACAACTACCAAGAGAAAGAACTCCCCCTGCTTGACAGAGAATGAAGACAGAAGGAGAGGAAATGGGTAGACAACAGATGCACTGAAATTCCAGCATGAAGATGAACGTGTCTGAGGCTGAGGGAATGCTGGCAGCAAGGAGATTCTGCCTGCCTTCCTGCTTGGAGCCCCAGAAGAAAAAGCCTGGCACATTAACCATCACAAGTAGACACATTTTTATAAGCCAAGGATCATGACTGTGCCATCAAAGAACCCCTGCATGCCCTGTGGCGGCCAACTGGAGAATATTCCATTCAGAGCCAGTGGCTGCCTCTAGGGGGTGGGCTGGGGCTGCAAGACCCATAGTAAAGGATACAAAGGAAGCCATTGCAGTTGTATGAGGGGCCAATGCAGAGGGTCTCTAACATGCAGTACTCAAGGTGGGCCACAAGGCAGAGGACAACGGCAGCGACCACGGGGACATGATCCAGCATAAGTAGACCCGCACTGACCCACACGGAAGTCAGCAACACACACCACCAATGCCTCGTGGAGGCCAAGGGGCAGAGGGGCCAGTCTGCAGCAGAGGCCAGTAGGGCTCTGGGGACCCCCCCAGCACTAGCCACACACCTGCCCCAATCCCTGGTACCTGCTTAAGACAAGACGGGCAAGGGTGATGATGCTCTGAAGATGCAGCATCTGTCTGAGTAATCCCAGGGGAAGCTGGGAAACTGCTGAGATTACTGCAGAATATCAACAAATTCACAACCCTACTAAAAATAATGTTTTATGTTGTTCATGTGGATTATACTCTAGAAAAATTTCAATGCAAGTATATCCAGAGTCATATGGATAGTTCATTTGGACCAAGTAATGCCATGTGATTTGAGTGCCTACATTTGGGTGTTAAAACCGCACTAAGAGCTTTAATTTTTTAATTGAGGCATAATTGACATATAATATTGAGAGTATATTAGTTTCAAGTATACTTTAATTATTTTACATAACAAAAAATAAGAGGGAAATTGACATTTACACATTATTCTCTCAACAAGTATTTGCCAGACATACACCAGGCACTAGTCTAAGTGCTTAGGATCCAACAATAGTGAGAGAGATGGGTAGGGCAGATACAAAAATCTGGTCTGGTCTGGTCAGTCACTCAATCACGTCCAACTCTTTGTGACGCCATGAACTGCAGCTTGACAGGCTCCTCTGTCCATGGAATTTTCCAGACAAGAACACTGGAGTGGGGTTGCTATTTCCTTCTCCAGGGAATCTTCCCAACCCAGGGATCAAACCTGTGTCTCCTGCATCTCTTGCATTTGCAGGCAGATTCTTTACCACTAGCACCACCTGAGAAGCTTCAGACACATATATACATACATATAATAGATTAGGTGGATGGGTGATATATCCATTAGATAAATAGATAAGTAGGTAGGTACTTAGATAGATGATAGACAGATAGGCAGCAAGGAATGTAGATACTTAGACACATCGTGAGGCAAGCAGAAGTAACGCAGCTTTGATTAGGAGTAGGCCTTCCTACTTGATAAGATTATCAGGCCACCTGGATACAACCAATTAGCTTTTGCTTAACACTGAATGCTGTTTGCCAATTAGGAAATTAGGAACCCGGCGGAAACCCCGAGGAAAGTCCCGCCAGAGTGAAAGTTTTGACCAATGAAATTGCTTTGCAAACTTGTAACCAATCCGCTTAAACCAACTACAAATGGTGTGTGCTTACCCTATAAATTTGTGTAACAGCTTGGGCTCGGGGCTCTCTGACCTGCACCACTGCGTTGGATGCGGCAGAGGGCCCTGGCTCGAGTCAGTAATAAACTTCCCCTTTTTGTCAGTTGCATTGTCTTGGAAGCCTTCTCTCTTCCTGCTAGGGGATTCGGACATCGGGCATAACAACATAAAGCAAAATATGTAGAAACTTATGTACATATATTCAATGTTCAGTTTTGGTAAGTGTATATAAAAATTCAAGAGGAATAACCCTGATAAGGATATCCAGGGCAGGAACTGGGGAGAGCTATCTTTCCTTATTCTACACCAGCTATCTTACGCCAGGAGGTGAAGCAGAGGGAGCGCCATTATAAGGTGACATATGAGCTGGGCTGGTGAGGAAGGGCAGGCAGGAGCCCAGGACTCTACCGAGGTCACGGACAAGCCGTGCACACCAGTCCTGCTGGTGCTGCTGTCTCCGAACAGACCCCAGAGACAGGGTGGGTCCCAGGGGTGAGGGTCCCTACACAGGAGCCCGGCGGTGATAGTGATCAGGTAGTGCCAGAAGCAAGACTCAAGGAGAGGACGCCTGACACTTGGCTTCAAAGCTTTGAAGTTACATGATGACAAAGTAGCAGCTCAGCCTGGTGGGATCCAAGGCAAGGATACAACAGCGGTGAATGTCACAGAGCCTGGGCCCTAGCACTGATCATGGTTGGTGGGGGCAGGGTTGCTTGAAGAACTGTTCACATTTTATTATTTTGGAAGGAAAAGGTTGAAAAAGCAGTGCTCATAAAATTCTAATTTTAACGAATATCTCTATATGTTTATGTGGGTTTAGTCACTTAGTCACGTCCGACTCTTTTCGGCCCAGTGGACTGTAGCCCACCAGGCTTCTCTGTCCATGGGATGCTCCAGGCAGGAATACTGGACTGGGTTGCCATGCCCTCCTCCAGGAGATCTTCCCAATCCAGGGATTGAACCCAGGTCTCCTGCACAGAAGGTGGATTCTTTACCTTCTGAGCCAACAGGGAAGCCACTATATGTTTATAGATACATGCAAATATTTATGCATCAATAGAGAGAGAGCAAAATGTATAATGTTATATGTATTATCACTTATAAAGAGCAAACATACATTGTGCTTCCCAGGTGGCTCGGGGTGGAGAATCCACCTGTCAGTGCAAGAGACACAGGAGACACAGGTTTGATCCCCAGGTTGGGAAGATCCCCTGGAGAAGGGAATGGCAAATTACTCACGTATTCTTGCCTGGAAAAATCCCATGGACAGAGGAGCCTTGCAGGCCACAGTCTCGCAAAAGATGGACACTACTGAGTGACTAGGCATGCGCATGCATGCACAAACATAGACTATACTTTATGTCATGTGTGTGTGTGGAGGGAGGGCAGCTATAACAAATATTACTAGTGGTTACCTTTCTACGATTGGGTTGAAGGGAGTTTTCATTTTCTTACACATTTTCATCCATGATTTCTGCACTGCTCATTCATTTCAGTTCAGTTTAGTCCCTCAGTCATGCCCGACTCTTTGTGACCCCATGGACTGCAGCACACCAGGCCTCCCTGTCCATCTCCAACCCCCAGAGTTTACTCGAACTCATGTCCATTGAGTCAGTGATGCCATACAACCATCTCATCCTCTGTCGCCCCCTTCTCCTCCTGCCTTCAATCTTTCCCAGCATCAGGGTCTTTTCCAATGAGTCAGCTCTTCGAATCAGGTAGCCAAAGTATTGGAGTTTCAGCTTCAACATCAGTCCTTCCAATGAATATTCAGAACTTAATTCTTTTAGGATGGACTGGTTGGATCTCCTTGCAATCCAAGGGACTCTATAATGAACATGAATTCTGTAACAAGAAAAATGGGAATAATTATTTTTCTCACTTTTTAAGTTCAGGTAAAAGCAGAGATCGGAGACACGACCTGAAGTTTGTGCCACGTTGGAGTTGGCGAGCTCAGGTGTATTCAGGGAGGGCCCTGGCAGGCCAGGTAAACTCATAGGAGCTGGTTAAGGCAGACCAGACTGGAAGCTGGGGTGGGTCTGTGGGAACCCAGGATACTTCATGGCGCTTCAGCTTCTGCCTCCCTGACACCAAGGAACCCCTGGCTCGTCAACCTGGAAATGCTCGCTTCGGGCAGAGTACTGGCGTTTGTCCCTATAGTCCTCTGGCTGTGAGGCTTCCCCATCATTCTTGCAGGGGTTAAATGTGGCTTCGTGGTGATTTGTGCCTCAGAAACTGTTCTCTCTAAAGAACGGCTACTGATTTAGGTTTGGTAAGTGACTAATCCGACTTTGTCCTGACGTATTTCTGCATGCTCATTGCTGGGCCCCGTATGTTGCAATTTTGTCTAAACCTTTTGCATCTCCCATCATGAGGGCCTTTAGCCAATAATTTGATTTTCTCTTATTGCTCTCAGTCTAGTTTGGGCATTAGGGTCACACACATACACAAAATGAAGCAGCAAGTGTTAGACCTGTGTTCTCTGGGACAGTTTGTTTAAATTGAGATTATATGTTTCCTGAGTATTTGGCAGAACCTATCTCTGAACTGTCTGGGCCTGGTAGAAATCTTGTGGGTAGACTTTTTAATTACTGATTCTATTTTCTTAATAGAGGAGTGCAGGTTTTCTACTTATTTACTCAGTTTTCATAATTCACATTTTTCTGGGTGGTTGACAGTCTTGTAATACATTTTCATGGTTATCCATAGTATCCTCTTGCTGTGTTTTATCAAACATCTATATCATGTATCTGTGCCCTTTTTTATTCCTGTCACTGTGGCTGTTTATCTGCTTTTCTCTCTCAGTGCTCCTTTCATCCTTTCCTGCTCTCTCTGTGTGTCTGCCTCTGTCTCCCTCTCTGCTCCTCTCTCTCTCTCAGAAATGTAACCAGAAAATTTTCTAAACTACTCGTCTTTTCAACAAACCAACTTTGGCTTGTCCTTATCCCTCCAGTCCTACATACATGATTTCCTTTCTTCAATTTTTTTAAGTTTTCTCAGTTGTTCTTTTCCTCTCTGTTGAACAATGTCAAGTCTTTCCTTTTTCCTCATAAATGTATTCAGTGCTGTTAATTTTGTTCAAAAGGCTACTTTAACACCATCCCACAAGTCTGGATATGTGATATTTTCATTATCACTCAGGTATTAATACATTCCTATTTCTATTATAACTTCTCCTTTGAATCTAACTTATTTATGAAAAATGTGCTTTAAAAACCCAAATATATCACTTTATGAAATTGATTGGCTTCTAACAACTGCATTGGGCAGAGAAAAGATGACCTGCATGATTCCAGATTTTGATATTTGTTGAATCATATTTTATGACCTAATATGTGATTGTGACAATGGTTACATGTGTGTTTGAAAAGAATATGCATTCTTCATTCTTAGTTGCAACATTCCAAATCCAGTCTAATCATTAAACTTCCTGTTGTGCTCCAGTCAAGTCTGACACTTGGTGACTCCACGGACTGTAACCCACCAGGCCCCTCTCTCCATGGAATTTTCCAGGCAAGAATACTGGAGCAGGCTGCCATTTCCTACTTTAGGAGGTCTTCCTGACCCAGGGATGCAACCTAACTCTCTTGAATCTCCTGCACTGACAGATGGATTCTTTACCACTAGCGCACCTGGGAAGTTTCATGTCCATACCCTTACTTTGATCATACTGCAAGCATAGATTGTAAACCTCTCCTTGTAATCCTGTCAAATCTTGCTTCATATATTTCAAGGATATGTTTGGGGGGTATATAAATTTATAAGTTTCTCCTAGTTAAATCTTCATTTTGCCATTTTATAATGGCCTTCTTTGTCACAGTTAATGCTTTATTACCATAAAGTCTATTTTAACTTTAACTGCCAATGTAGTTAATAGCTTTTCTTTTCACCTGTATTTGTTTGGACTATCTATCTCTCCACCTTTATTTTCCACCTTTATGCTTTACGCATGGTTTAAGTATTTATCTTACTTAAACATAAGTAAAGCATAAAGTTATATGTTTTTTAATTTATCTAATCCAACAGTCTCTGTCTATCCAACTAATTCAGTTAATTTATTAATACATTTCTTGAGGTTACTAATCTACTTGAGTTGTTTTGTTGATGCTGTCTTTCTTCCTAGATTCTATTTCCTTTTCTGTCTTCTAGAGCAGGGGTTGATGAACTACAGCTGACAGCTCAAATCCAGTCTAGGCTTGTTTTGTAAATAAAGTTCTGTTGGAACACAGCCATGCCCATTTGTTTAAATCTTCTCAGCATCTGCTTCTACGCTGCAACATAGTTGAATAGTTGGAACAAGAACATCCGGTCAATCCACAGAATCAAAGCTATTTAGTATCTACCCCTTTACAGAAAAGTGCTGACCCTTGTCCT
>CM035269.1:110638890-110667424 GCA_020226075.1 Hydropotes inermis | reverse complement strand
GTTGCTCAGTCATGTCCGACTCTTTGTGACCCCATGAACTGTAGCACACGCCAGGCCTCCCTGTCCATCACCAACTCCTGGAGTTTACTCAAACCCATGTCCATCGAGTTGGTGATGTCATCCAGCCATCTCATCCTCTGTTGTCCCCTTCTCCTCCTGCCCTCAATCTTTCCCAGCATCAGGGTCTTTTTAAATGAGTCAGCTCTTTGCATCAGGTGGCCAAAGTACTGGAGTTTCAGCTTCAGCATCAGTCCTTCCAATGAACATCCAGGACTGATCTCCTTTAGGATGGACTGGTTGGATCTCCTTGCAGTCCAAGGGACTCTCAAGGGTCTTCTCCAACACCACAGTTCAAAAGCATCAATTCTTCGGCACTCAGCTTTCTTTATGGTCCAACTCTCACACCCTTACATGACCACTGGGAAAACCATCGCCTTGACCAGACGGACCTTTGCCATAACTTGTGCACGTGACAGCGTCTGCAGTTCCTCCAGTCGTTCATGGGGTCCTTCAAGGGTTTTAGAATCCTTGGATTATTCTCCTCCCAGCTTACACACTACTTAATCTCAGATGCTACCTGTTTTTATACATTTAAAATAAGTCACCAATATTATTACTGTTTACACTGTCAATCTTGTTTCGGTTTACCCATACATTTACTAAGTTATTTGCTCACCACTCTGCTTATGGCTCGTTCCTTCCTTCTGGGTTCAATAATCTTGTTGCCAAAGTACATCCCTACAAGTAATTGTAGTGAAAATCTGTTGATTTGCTTTTCACTTCTTCCTAATTCTTATATGACAGCTTCAATTTCCTTCAATACTTGGAAGACATAACTTTACTGTCCTCTGGTTACTGTTGAGAGGTGGAAGTCAAATTAATCGGTTTTCTTTTTCAGGTGAATGTTTACTTCTGGCTATTTTTAAGGTAGTCTCTTTGTCTTTGGGGTTCTTACATAACTCACTGTTATATGAATTATATATCCAGATGTTTTATATCTAGATGTAGATTTCTTTTTATCTGCTCTTGTTAGAACTATCTTTTCCCTGAATCAGAAAGTTCAAAAATACTCCCAATTTTGGGGGAATTTGAGTCATCATCTCTTCCCCCCAATTTTGGGGGAATTTGAGTCATCATCTCTTCGAACACTGGCTCACTCCCCCTCTCTCCCTTTGTTCCCTGCGGAATCCCTGTTGCCGCTTTCCTGAACCTTCTTCAGGAAGGTCCGCCATCCTGTTAACCTGCTGCCATCTCTTTATCTCCATGTGCTCAGATGGATCCTCCACTTTGCTAATTCTCTCTTTAGTTGTGTCTAATCTGCTCTTTAACCTAATCATTCTTGGTTTGTTAAATTTCATGCTCTATATTTTTTTATTCCTACAAGTTCTCTTCTGTATTTTACATTTTCCTTGTCTTTTGTTTTCCATTACTGGTGGCTTTTTTTTTCTCATTTTTTAAAATTTTCATTGTGTCACTAATCTTAACTGTTTTATGATCTCTATTTGATGCTGCTGTTTTCTGAAGCCCTCAGGGATTTAAGCCTATTGTTTGCTATGTCTATGAACCTACTCACCTTATTTTTCTCCTCAGATCAGTGCTTCATCTTCACTGGGGTTTATCTGTAAGAATTCCTTATGTCCATCACAGAAGTTTTGTGTTTTCTCCTGGCAGGTATTCCAGAGGTATTATGAGCCCAGGGTTAATTTTAGCCTAAGCTCTCATACTAGGGCTCCATATCACTCAACTGGTGTAAATTCAAACTTCAAATACTCCTGCAGGCAACCACTGACTACAAATATCCTAGGCAACCATTTTCTCTCTTTAGAATGAGACCAAGGTTGACAGGTCTGTTGTCTCCCTGTGCCAACAGCTAGATTTTTTCTGGTCCACCTATTTCTGGTCTACCTTCACTCTTCAGGAGAGCAGGATGACCCTCAGATTCAACCTCCAGCTTCTTATGAGCACAAAGATTCATCTCCTGTGTCTGCACAGCCATTAAGCAAATCGGTAGCTTAAAAGCACATGAATAACCTCTAGTCTCATCTTTGCCACCCCCATGTCTGTCCCCAGCACAGCTCCGGCATCAGTTCCCATGTATTTCTGGATTCCATTCCTTTTTTGCTTTGAGTCATTACGAAAGATACCTTCAGTGAATGGTGTCTATAATATTTGTTATACTTTAGCCAACATTCCCAGGCATTTTGTATCAAGATGCCATTCAAGTTCTCTGATCCACCAGATTTCATCAAAGATATAAAATATATATTAAAGGAGATCAGTCCTGGGTGTTCACCAGAAGGATTGATGTTGAAGCTGAAACTCCAATACTTTGGCCACCTGATGCGAAGAGTTGACTCATTGGAAAAGACCCCGATGCTGGGAAAGACTGAGGGCAGGAGGAGAAGGGGACAACAGATGATGAGATGGTTGGATGGCATCACTGACTCGATGGACATGTTTTGGGTGAACTCCAGGAGTTGGTGATGGACAGTGAGGCCTGGCGTGCTACAGTCCATGGGGTCACAAAGAGTCAGACACGATTGAGAGACTGAACTGAACTGACTTTAAACATTATAAACTCTAACATCCAGATTAATTTATCTCTAGCTTAATCATAAGAAACACACATAGGTGGGCCTAGAGACTGTCACACTGAGTGCAGTGAGTCAGGCCCAGAAGGACAAATATCATGTGCCGTCACTTATGTGGGTTCTAAAACAAGGGTACAAATGAACCTACTTATAAAAGAGACATGGAGTCACAGGTGTAGAAAGCAAACTTCGGTTACTAAAGGTGGAGGGGTGGAGGAGGAATAACCTGGGAGAGATTGGGGTTGACATATACACACTACTACACGTAAAGCAGATCACTAGTAAGAGCCTACTGTATAACACAGGGAACTCTATTCAGTACTTTTCAATGACCTCCATGGGAATAAAATATAAACAGAGGGGATATCTGTATATATATAACTGACTCACTTTACTGTACAGCAGAAACTAACACAACATTCTAAATCAGCTATATTCCAGTTTAAAAAATTAATTAAAAAAGAAAACTACTTCAAACCTGAAAAAAATCGTGAAAAAAGAAACGCGACTTAGGGAAAAGGATCTCCCACACTATGAGCAGTCTCCCTCACCCTGTTCCTAGGCCCCTCTTTGCCCCACAGTCTTGCCAGTGAGTTTTCTGCCATTGTAATTTCTGAGAGAGAGATGGGGAACATGAAGAAGTAATCTCCTTAGGTGAGTGAACATCTCAGATGCCAAAAACAATAACGGAGGTGAGAGAACCGCCAATAAGGTGGCAGTCTCGGATCTTTCACGGTGCTAGAATGTTGCCCTGTTTGCAAAACACCAGAGACGTTTGTTCCTGATGAAACCATATGTGTGTGCCCAGTCATGCAGTCATGTCCGACTCTTTGTAACCCCACGGACTGTAAAGGCTTCCAGGCTCCTCTGTCCACGGGATTCTCCAGGCAAGAATACTGGAGTGGGTAGCCTATCCCTTCTCCAGAGGGTCTTCCCCACCCAGGGATCGAACCCAGGTCTCCTGCATTGCCAGTGGATTCTTTACCAGCTGAGCCACCAGGGAAGCCCCTGATGAAGCCCTGCCTCCACACAAAAGTTCTCTCCAGCACCTTGGTCATAATGATGGTGTTTAATCGGCGGTATCTTTACAGTTTAAAGTGCACTTCAACCCACTTTATCCTATGACCATCTCCTTCTCAGGAATAAAGAGAATGAAGCTCAGGGGTTGGCCAAGTGCATGCCATCAGGCAGCGCCAGGAGCTGACTATTTTTAGAAGAAAGAAAACTGTGTTCCTGTGTCCTTGTAAGTAAAGGTAGGAGCTGGACTCCACCCCACACCGACACCCACTGTCACACCACCACAGACACACCCTCCAGGAGCTCACGCAATGTCGAAAGTTAAACCAAACAGCTTTTAAAGTCTTGTCCTAAAATGGAAATTGTGCACTTTCTAGCCAAGTGATGCTTAGCCAAGGACAGATCATCTAGAGCTTGGAAGGACACAAGAAGACGGTGAGAGGTGTCCAGGAGCTGGGAAGCGGGTCCCAGGTGGTGAGGTTGGAGGGACTGTATAGTGCATCAGGCGGGGGTGCAGAGCTGTGGCTGGCACCTGGGCCTCGGGCTGTTCGCAAGGAAAGGAGTGTCACTTCTGATAGGGATGTGGGGAGCTGGTGTGAGTTCCCCTGCCTTCCCTCTGCATTTCCTTCTTGGCAGTAATGCTTATCACTGGACATAACTCAGTATGACCGGACCTCAACTCTGCAGGGATGCACTCAAATTGCTCCTTGAAGAGAAAGAGCTCTCGGCTTCCAATTAGAGCTTTCACTGCTTGAGTCACGGCTTCCTGGCTTTGCCCCATCACAGACTGACAGGAAGTTGGCCACGGAGGGCTGACCACCACTCTCTTTGCACCTCACCGGCCACAGGACAGGGCTTGACCGATTGAGGGACCGAAGCCCAGGGCTGTCAGACCAAGGGGTTGGCAGAGGTGGACAAGTGGGGGACATCCCCTCCTCCCCGGTCTGCAGACATGTGAGCCAGGAAGCTGCAGAGGGTCTGGGAGTTTCCCTACAACGTGGCAGTTGCTGGCTGGTTTTCCTCGGGAATCGGGACACAAAGCAGGAGTGGTGGGTCCAAGTATGAGGCATCAAGGATGGGCAGGCAGCCTCTGGGTCACCAGCATGGGAGGGGCCAGCATGAGCAACTGGTGCTGCATGTGTGTGTCGCCCTCGCAGGGAATTCTGTGCTCATCCTCCTGGCTTGATTTCACACTCCCCCAACGGGGGCTAGGGTCATGGCACAGAGACTCTTCTGGGTCCCTGCGCCCCTCCAGCCCAAGCTGTTAGCTGAGCATGAACCCTCCATGCTCATCAAATGTTCATTCCCCTGCCCACCCACCCTTCATGCAATAGATGCCGGGATACCACTCGAGCCAAGGACAGGGCTACATTTGTGGGTTAACCCGGGTCCTGAACTTGGGCCAGTTGTTTGACCAAGAGAACAGCCCCCACTCTCCCGCCACGGCCAGGTTCAAGCCCCGCTCAGGCAACTTGCATGCCCCAAACCCCTGCGGGGCATGCATGCATGCTAAGTCGATTCAGTCATGTCCAACTCTTTGTGACTCTGCAGACTGGAGCCCACCAGGCTCCACTATCCATGGGATTCTCCAGGCAAGAATACTGGAATGGGTTGCCAGGTCCTCCTCCAGAGGATCTTTCTGTCTCAGGGATCAAACCCAAGTCTCTTATATCTCCTGCATTGGCAGGTGGCTTCTTTACCACTATCACCACCTGGGAAGCCCCAAGCTCCTGCCGTCTCTCCAAATCTGCAACCACCAATAAAGGAAGGGGAAGTGCTCTGTGAAATAGACCAGGCACAGAGCCTGACTCCAAGGCACTCACAAACAGGAAAATCAAAACAGAGTGTCAGAGGGGTGCAGACTAGATTCCCAGCCCTCCATGGACATTAGACTCCACAGGCTCAGGACAGGCTTTGAACCTCGATGAGCCCCTTGAGTGGTGATTAAACTCACTTTCTGGAGTTGCTACAGGATCAGATGGAAGTGACTATAACCGGATTCAAGGCTGTACATTCCTAAAGTAATTTCAAGAGAAACCCAAGCAGAACGGGTAAGGGAAGGGCAGCCTCGGTCAGATGTGGGTCTTCTGTGAGGTCCCAGGGAGGCACGTGTCTTTGAGTCTGCAGGTGGGAGACGGGGAGACCAGGTCTGACTTCACTAGGGCCAAAGTAAGACCGCCAAGCTGGAGCCGCTCCGGACCGCACCTCTTCCCCACGCGGCCCCTCACCTCCCGCCTATCCCAGCGCCCCGCGGCAGCATCTTGTGGCCATGGCCGACCATCCCCTCCGAGGGAGCCTCCCAGTCTTTCCAGGCGGGAGGAAGATGCCGGTTTCCTGTGGGCGCTCGCGCAGAGCTCCCTCCAACGGCATCGCCTGCGCCCAGGGCGGTTTCCCGGCGGGTTCTTGGCAGGCCAGGCCTACTCATCCAGCCGCATCGTACATGTGGGCCCCATTTGCGGGGGGGCCCGCGCTGGGGTGGCTGTGGGGACTGCGTTTAAACGTTTCCACCTGAGAATGTGAGGGAGTACCCCCCAAGGTGATGAAAGGGAGCAGAGCGCACGGCTGCGCCCGCCAAGAAAAGACAACTCAGGACCCTGGCGGGAGGGCGGCGGGTCCTCGGGAGGCAGCCACACAGAGCTATGCCCCAGACCCCTGAGCGAGAGGCTGGCGTGGGGAGAGCGGGGGCCAGGGGTGTCTGAGCACCAGCTGCCCCCTCCATCGTGGGCGCAGGCTGGCTTGCAGGGCATCCTCTGCCGCTCTGGGTCCCCTTGGGGAGGAGGCCAGCCTGGGGGGCAGCCGACAGACCCTCAGACCCGCCAGGTCCCTGTCCCGGCTGCCACCACCTCCGTGTCTGCCTGGCCATTCAGGACCAGCGCTTCCAGACAAGCGAGAGCGGGTGGGCTGTCCCACATCAGGGTGGTCAGGCGCTGACCCGCGTAAGCCCACGAGTGCCCCCCGCAGCCCTCCTTTCCCCAACCTCAGAGGCCCAATGAGTGTTTATCACTGAGGCCTGCCATCCGACGGCTCACATTTAAACTAAATGAACAATGGGCAGGAAGGGCTCAGATCCTCCCTGGTCTGGCCGTACCTGGCACCTGGGTTCAGGCCTCATTCCGCCAAGGCCACAACCTCCAGCACCAAAGCGTCCCCCCTCCCCTCACCCAGCAGCGGAGCCGTGGCCAGGAGGGCTGTGGTTTCTCAGGGTGTCTCACTGTCCCCCACCCCAGGGCCAGCCCTTCCCAGAGGGCCCGCCACACGTCTCTACATTACCTGTTTCTTCCAGACAGCATGGGCCCATTAACCTTTTCCCATCAACCCCTGTCCCTCTTTCCGAGTTCCATCGAAAATACCATCGGGGTTCCAACCCATCCGGGTTCAGAAGAGTAGTGGCATGCCGAGACAGAAAGACTTTGGTCTTCTCTGCTTTGGTGGCTGGGCCGTTGCCAAAGCTAAAACAAACTGACGAAGATGTACTGGCCTGTCACAAAGGGCTGCAAAGTGCTGGTCAGCACCATGAGGGGGCTACTAGCAGGACCCCATTTACAGACAGGGTGCAGAGGAAGAAGCGTTCAGAAAAGACCCTAGGAGGGCCTGAGGCGGGTAGTAACGGTGGTGGGTGTGGGGGGGTGCAGGGGGAGACCCAAGAGACACTGCGTGACCAGACCGGGACCCCGGGACCCCGGGAGGGTCTGGGATGACTCCGGCTGCCAGGGGGGTCGGGGGAGTTTATTTAAAGGAAAAATGAGGCCAACAATGTGGGGGCATTCGCGGGTCTCAGAGGAGCTGACCACTGAGGAAACAACGTGCCAGGCTGGGGCTCAACAGACCCGGGCTCAGAACACCCAGGCTGGCCCTGCAGGAAGAGGGCCTGGTGGGGAGGGGGTCAGGTTCCCCTCCAGACGGCCCCACACGGCCTGGGAACTGCCCCCGGACTTTGAGTTTGAAAGCCAAGGGGAGAGGGGTCGGAAAGGGGTTGGGACTCATCTTCAGCGCCAATCCCCCACCGGACTCGGCCAGTCCAGGGCGGGTCAAGCAGGCTGGGACCCCCGTGAGGAATCAGCGTTGGGGGCTGCAGGTTCTGCTCCAGGAGCGCTACGGAGGAGCTCTTGGCAGAGGACATCCTCTGAGGAAGTAGACCCCCAAGGAGCATCACAGCACAGGGGGAGCTGGGAGGCCCCCAGCCCTGAGGCGTCTCCCAAAGGAAAGGCCCAGAACTTCCAATAACTGGTTTTCCCTTTTAAAATGAAAAAAAAATTTTAAAGGAAGAACTCTTACTAAGGGAAAGGGCTCTGCTCACTCTCCAGGCACGTAGTGTGGAGACGCAGGAGGTTGGGGGGGGGGGGGGGGGGGGAGGGGAGGCGGGGGGGGAGCGGGGGGCAGGAAGGGGAGGCGGGGGGTCGCTGTGTGCAGGGCCACAGAGCCCCCAGCACAAGAAGCTGCCTGGTGCTGGCTCAGGGCCGCCTGCTGACTGGGGTTTTGAAAAACAACTTCCTTTCAATAAATGTGAACAAAAGTTTGGACCTATCTTCAAAGTGATGAGTTATGCTGAAAATATGTTCCTGCAAACTGGGGGAATGGGTCCTTCCTGGCGTTTGGCATTCGGCAGAGTTTATAAATAACCACTCAGGTCCGCTTGGGTTACTGCCTGCCATGGGAACCGCAGCGCGCCAGCGGGGGGACCTGGACCCCCGAGCAGATGTGGTCCATCAGGAGGTAGAAGGAGCTGGCTGCCACCCGTCCAGCCTCCGGGAAGGCCGGGCCTCGCCCCAGCAAGGGAGGCCGAGGGCCGCCTCAGCCTCCGTTCCTCGCTGAGCAGGGAGGTGGACCCCCAGACCAAGACCAACTCCCCCATTTGCGTTTTGGAGGGAAAAAAAGGAAAGGATGTCTTCTACATGTGGTTTCCATCGCAGAGGAAAGTAAAAACATGTGCCTGCATTCTAGCCGACATGGTCCTTGTTATTTTAATAAGAAAGCCCGTAATTAGGGCCAAGAGTGAAAGAGAAGCACCACCAGCCTCTCTCTGGTGTCCGCTGTCCACACCTCGCCCCCCGAGGAACCCAGCGGCCCCTGATGCCCCGTTGATCTCCATCCCTCAACCTGCCCTTCAACCAAGGTGAAGGAAGGGCAGCCAGGAGAAGACAGACCTTCCAGCTCCAACAGTTCCCATCTCGGTATGGAAGGTGCAGCCCAAGCAGTTCATTTGTCAACGTTTAAACATCACTGTAGCATTAACAGCCTCCTTCAATGCCAAAGAGCTGACTTTGCGCGCCTGTAAATTAGAGTACATCAAACTGGAGTTTATTGAGTCTCCGCCAATCAGAAGTAAAACGTCCATAACTTTTTACAATTCTCTGCATTCTTCCAATCATATTAAAATATTTATTTTTACCCTGCATGATATATATAAACATTTTATTAAGAACATTTGAAAACTGGCTCTTTAAACAGAAAAAGAGATATACTGCATGAGGGCGGGGACAGCCGGGGTGCAGCCTGTCCGGTCGGTTTCATGGGGGGAAACTGCTCTGATTGGATTTGCAGGGATTATTAGCAAGAACACACAGCTGGGCGGGCAGCCCGCTATTTATTTATGGCTGCTCGCCTTCCCAACCACTTCTCTTCGAGTCCCTGTTTGTCTCCTCTGGTTCAGTGCTGGGACTTTATTCCAGGGGGGGCAGAGCACCCCCACCTCGGGAGCTGCCCGCAAGCTACTGGTCACCCAGAAAGCAGGGCACAGAGGGGCCCAGGACACTTCCGCAGCCGTCATTCTGGGAGAAGAACGTCAGGGCAAGCTGGGTTAGGAGCCCCAGGCCCCCACCTTTGCCCCTCACCCTTTCCTGGCTATGTGAACGTCCCCTCCCTGAATCTCCAACACCATCCATCCTCTCCACCAGTCCCAGATGGTGACATGCCTGGAGTATCCTTCCATGTCAACTCCATCCCATCATTACCCTCCTCAAGGCGTCAGTACCTCCTCTGTTGCTAACGTGAAAGGCCAAGCTCTCAGGGATGGACCACGGCCCAGCAGAAGTCCACTGAGGCCTCAGTGAACCTCTGCCTCCAGCTTGAGGAATGACTCCACCACCAGGAGTGCCTCCTGTTTATGGCGTGCTGACACGTGCTAAGCCCCGAAGGAGCACCATCCCCACGGCACCCACCCCAGTCCCCCACGGGAGGGCCTCTAGCTGCCATGAGGGGTCAGGGTGGTTGAAGGGCTTGGCCAAGGCGTCACAGCGTTCCAGGCAGGCCAGTGCCAAGGCCTGGCAGGTGACCACAGCTCCCCACTGCCAAGCATCACAGCAACTCCCGGAGAGCAGAGGAGCAGAGTGGCCCACGGCTGGGGTGGAGTGGGGAGGCCACAGGCAGGTTCCCCAGCCCGGCAGGCCAGGGACAGCCGCGTGGGGCTGGATGGCAGTAACAGCGAAGGAGGTCTGCTCCCCGGGCCTGCAGAGAGCGCCCCGGCGTGGAAACCCACTCTTGTGAGCAGATCCCCCGCTGCGAGAACAGGCCTCACCAAGCATAATGGCTCCGGGCAGGCTGGAGACTGACTTCCTGTTCTCATCATGTCTAAGGCAAGTGTTTCTGGTCAGCTGACGGGCTGGTCCTCCAGGGATTCAGGGACCTGCCACCTTCATCCCTAGGTGGGCCTCGGCATAACACGCACCCCCAGCATGGAGAGGAGAAAGAGGCTGGGGTGTGCAGGGGCCAGGTCTGGGAGGGACATGCAAGCCTCTGCTGCTCTCCATGGGCTAGAACCCAGCCCCACAGCCAGACCTAACTGCAGTGGCAGATGGAAATATAGTCCAGCTGTGTGTCCAGGGAGAAGAGGGAAATGTGGGCAAATGTCACCATCTCAGCTGCAGGACTCTTCCCACATAAGAAGAACTCCAGAGGCAGGTTTGGCTGCTCAGTGATGCCTTCACAGACAAGGCTCTGTCTGTTACTTCCAGACACCATCCTGCCAAATCAGCTGTTGCCCTCATGCTGGTTTCTTCCTGGCTACAAGTGGCTGCTAAAGAACCAGACATCACATTTGCATTCTAGCCAGAAACAAAGGGGAAGTGATGGGGAATGGCAGCAACTGCTTCTGCTTCCTTTTGTAGGAAAGCACATAAACTTTCCTAGAAATCCCTTCAGTGCATAGAGCCTCACCAGGTTGCATGGCCTCTCCCACACAAAAGTGAAGCTGGGAAACCAGGGACGAAGACTCCTATAGTTGCCCTGGGCTGACGGTGTTCCCTGTCTGGGACAAAGGGGAATGGGGTAGGTCACTGGGAAGACAGACCTCTGCATAATGCTAGCATGGTTGAATAGTGCCCCTAGATCCATGTCCACCCAGAACCTCCAAACACGACTTCCTTCAGAAATAGAGCCCTGCAGATATAATTTGCTTAAAATCTTGAGATATAACTAGTTAAGGGGTTGGGACCTAACACAGGCTGGGTGCTCTAGAGGCTCCATGAACCAGAAGTAGCCCTAGAGCAGAGTTGGGAGCTAGTCCTAGAAGGGCCAGAAGCTGTATCTGGTTGAACAGCAAACAGCTCAAACCTTGCTCTGAGCCTTCAACCAAACAGAATAATTTTTTTTTTATTGTAAAACAGTTTAATCTCTGATTTCTGCTCAATCAAATCAACAGCATGTCATATGCAAATTAAATTAATAATATTGAATAAAATAAAAATTTTTAACATACCAAATCTTTCAGTTTAGAGTTTTTCCAACCATAATTTATGATCTGGAGTAAAGAAAGATAGTCTTTCTTTTTTTTTTTATAATGTCTTTCTTGACAATTACATTAGATATGTTTATTAAATTAGAATAAGATAACTTGGCATTTTGAAATCAAGCGTGTCTACAAATATCTGGATGTCTTAATTATACTACCAACAGAAATCTGCACATCATAGAGTTGACTTTGTAAACAGTAATCATTTACACTTATGTGTAGATCTTAATTAAGTTACAATGCTGGTAAAACACAATGCAATCTAATACAGGAAAAAACACAGAGTCCATTCTCATCCGCAAAGAGCAGCTCAAAGTATATGCTGCTCTGCACGTGTCCACAAAGGTCTCCAAAGCACACTGGCATCAGTCTGCAGGCCACAAATACATTCCAGCAAACAGGCCAAATTACAAATACAGAATCTGCAAGTAACAAGCATCAATTATACTGGTTTTGTTTTGTTGTTGTTTTTTAAACTTTTTATTTTATATTGGAGTGTAGCCAATTAACTACAGTTTCAGGTGGACAGCAAAGGGACTCAACCATAGATATACATGTTTCCATTCTCCCCCAAACTCCCCTCCCATCCAGGCTACCACATAATATTGAGCAGAATTCCCTGGATGATGTTGTTGTTCAGTTGCTAAGTCATGTCCGACTCTTTGCAACCCCATGGACTGCAGCACGCCAGGCTTCCCTGTCCTTCACCAACTCCCAGAGCTTGCTCAAACTCATGTCCATTGAGTCGGTGATGCCATTCAGCCGTCTCATCCTCTGCCACCCCCTTCTCCTCTGGCCTTCAATCTTTCCCAGCATCAGGGTCTTTTCCAATGAGCTGGCTCTTCGCATCAGGTGACCAAAGTATTGGAGTTTCAGCTTCAACATCAGTCCTTCCAATGAATATTCAGGCTTGATTTCCTTTAGGATGGACTGGTTTGATCCGCTTGCTGTCCAAGGGACTCTCAAGAGTCTTCTCCAACACCACAGTTCAAAAGCATCAATTCTTCAGCGCTCAGCCTCCTTTATAATCCAACTCTCACATCTGTACATGACTACAGGAAAAACTACAGCTTTGACTATGGAGATCTTTGTCGGCAAAGTGATGTCTCTGCTTCTGAATAGGCTGTCTAGGTTTGTCAGAGCTGTCCCTGGATGATACTATTATATAAACAGTTTGAATAGCTTCTGCTCTGCACAGGTGCCAGAGGGCCCTCCGGCTTTGGGGAGAAATCCAGCAGAATCCACCCAATGACCACAAGCTTGGAATCAACTGGCCCAGCTATAATCGAAGCCAGGAGAAGCCATCAGTAAAGCTCTGGTCTGCAGAACCCCTTGCATGTTTCTCATCCAATTAACCTCTTTTCATGTTAATTAGCCACTTACTGGCACACCACATGAAATAACTGCCTGTTCCCAGAGCTCAGCAAGTAGATCAGAATGTCAACACGATCTCTGTTTGGGGCTGAGCGCACCAACATGACTTGCTGACCACCAAGGAAGAACTGGTCGCAGCAGAGGTAGTCTTCGCTTTTTTAATAAGTTGGGGAAAGGGAGGGCTCCACGGACAGGTAAGGGCTCTCTCTCCCGTTACACAATGTACATTACTAGTCGGTTTCAAGTTGTGAAGGTTTTGGAGGTTTGGGAAATCAGAGCCCTGCAATCACAACTCAAACTGTAAAATGAAGCAAAGGAAATGCAATCAACTGATTAGTCTTGTTGTCCCCTCAAAGGTCGACTAACTGACACCAGATTTTGTGCGGGACATAGGTTTATTTCTTTGGGGACTGGTCAGTTTACTTCCTGGTCCTTCGAAGAGTTTCTCTGGCCTCTTGTAAAGGTTTCAGCACACATATCAGAAAGAAGGCTATGAAGACAGAATCCATGGAGCTGAAACAGGATTTTTACCCAAGAAAGTGCCAACCAGCTGGAATGTTGTCTCAGCCAGGTGGGCCATTCTCTTGGGTAGGTGGGCAGCCTCCTCTGGGCCCATCTTGTCACCCATGCTGCCTTTTGAATGTGACCATCAAAAAATCAGCAAGGATGCTCTGCATTCATAAGGGTGGTAGAAATGGCCGCAGTATCCATCAATGGCAAAGGTGCAAAGTATTACTTTTCTGCTTAATGTTGTTGTTCAGTTGCTCGGTTGTGTCTGACTCTTTGTGACCCCATGGACTGCAGCACTCCAGGCTTCCCTGTCTATCGCCAACCCTTGGGCTTGCACAAACTCTTGTCCATTGAGTCAGTGATGCCATCCAATTATCCCATCCTCTGTTGTCCCCTTCTCCTCATGCCTTCAATCTTTCCCAGCATCAAGGTCTTTCCCAATAAGTCGGCTCTTAGCATCAGGTGGCCAAAGTATTGAAGCTTCAGCTTCAGCATCAGTCCTTCCAATGAATATTCAGGACTGATTTCCTTTAAGATTTACTGGTTTGAGCTCATTGCTGTCCAAGGGACTCTCAAGAGTCTTCTCCAACATCACAGTTCAAAGGCATCAATTCTTCGGCACTCAGCCTTTTTTATAGTCCAGGTCTCCAATCCATACATGACTGCTGGAAAAATATAGCTTTCACTATTAGGACCTTTGTAGGCAAAGTAGTGTCTCTGTTTTTTAAAACACTGTCTAGGTTTTGTCATAGCTTTTCTTCCAAGGAGCAAGCGCCTTTTAATGTCATGGCTGCAGTCACCATCTGCAGTGATTTTGGAGCCCAAGAAAATAAAGTCTCTCACTGTTTCCACTGTTTCCCCATCTACTTGCCAAGAACTATCAAGATTGCTGGGAGAAATATCAATAACCTCAGATATGCAGATGACACCACCCTTATGGCAGAAAGTGAAGAGGAACTAAGAAGCCTACTGATGAACATGAAAGAGGAGAGTGAAAAAGTTGTCTTAAAGTTCAACATTCAGAAAACTAAGATCATGGCATCTAGTCCCATCACTTCATGGCAGATAGATGGGGAAACAGCGGAAAGTGTCAGACTTTATTTTTGGGGGGCTCCAAAAAAAGTGCAGATGGTGACTGCAGCCATGAAATTAAAAGATGCTTACTCCTTGGAAGGAAAGTTATGATCAACCTATATAGCATATTAAAAAGCAGAGACATTACTTTGCCAACAAAGGTCCATCTAGTCAAGGCTATGGTTTTTCCAGTGGTCACGTATGGATGTGAGAGTTGGACGGAGAAGAAAGCTGAGAGATGAAAATTTGATGCTTTTGAACTGTGGAGTTGGAGAAGACTCTTGAGAGTCCCTTGGACTGCAAGGAAATCCAACCATCTTAAAGGAAATCTCCATCCTAAAGGAGATCGGTCCTGGGAGTTCATTGGAAGGACTGATGCTGAAGCTGAAACTCCAATACTTTGGCTACCTGATGCAAAGAGTTGACTCATTGGAAAAGACCCTGATTCTGGGAGGGATTGGGGGCAGGAGGAAAAGGGGACAACAGAGGATGAGACGGCTGGATGGCATCACTGACTCGATGGACATGAGTTTGAGTAAACTCTGGGAGTTGGTGATGGACAGGGAGGCCTGGCATGCTGAAGTTCATGGGATCGCAAAGAGTCGAACATGACTGAGTGACTGAACTGAACTGAACTGAACTGAATGGGAGCTAATGCCATGATCTGATCACATGGACCACAACCTTGTCTAGCTCAATGAAACTAAGCCATGCCATGTGTGGCCACCCAAGATGGCCAGGTCATGGTGAAGAGGTCTGACAGAATGTGGTCAACTGGAGAAGGGAATGACAAACCACTTCAGTATTCTTGCCTTGAGAACCCCATGAACAGTATGAAAAGGCAAAAAGATAGGACACTGAAAGATGAACTCCCAGGTCAGTAGGTGCCCAATATGCTACTGGAGATCAGTGGAGAAATAACTCCAGAAAGAATGAAGGGATGGAGCCAAAGCAAAAACAACACCCAGGTGTGAATGGGACTGGTGATAGAAGCAAGATTCAATGCTGTAAGGAGCAATATTGCATAGGAACCTGGAATGTTAGGTCCATCAACCAAGGCAAATTGGAAGTTGTCAAACAGGAGATGACAAGAGTGAACATCGACATTCTAGGAATCAGTGAACTAAGATGGACTGGAATGGGTGAATTTAACTCAGATGACCATTATGTCTACTACTGTGGGCAGGAATCCCTTAGAAGAAATGGAGTAGCCATCATAGTCAACAAAAGAGTCTGAAATGCAGTACTTTGAGGCAATCTCAAAACCAACAGAATGATCTCTGTCCGTTTCCAAGGCAAACCAAGGCAAAAAATTCCATGGTAATTCAAATCTATGCCCCAACCAGTAACACTGAAGAAGCTGAAGTTGAACAGTTCTATGAAGACCTACAAGACCTTCTAGAACTAACACCCAAAAAGGATGTCCTTTTCATTATAGGGGATGGAATGCAAAAGTAGGAAGTCAAGAAACACCTGAAGTAACAGACAAATTTGGCCTTGGAGTACAGAATGAAGCAGGGCAAAGGCCAATAGAGTTTTGCCAAGAGAAAGCACTGACCATAGCAAACACCCTCTTCCAACAACACAAGAGAAGACTCTACATGTGGACATCACTAGATGGTTGACACCAAAATCAAATTAATTATATTCTTTGCAACCAAAGATGGAGAAGCTCTATACAGTAGCAAAAACAAGACCAGGAGCTGACTGTGGCTCAGATCATGGACTCCTTATTGCCAAATTCATACTGAAATTGAAGAAAATGGAGAAAACCACTAGACCATTCAGGTATGACCTAAATCAAATCCCTTATGACTATACAGTGGAAGTGAGAAATAGATTTAAGGGACTAGATCTGATAGACAGAGTACCTGATGAACTTTGGATGAAGGTTCATGACATTGTATAGGAGTCAGGAATCAAGACTATCCCCAAGAAAAAGAAATGCAAAAAAGCAAAATGGCTGTCTGAGGAGGCCTTACAAATAGCTGTGAAAAGACAGGAAATGAAAAGCAAAGGAGAAAAGGAAAGATATACCCATTTGAATGCAGAGTTCCAAAGAATAGCAAGGAGAGATAAGAAAGCCTTCCTCAGTGATCAATGCAAAGAAATAGAGAGAATCACTAGAATGGAAAAGACTAGAGATCTCTTCAAGAAAATTAGAGATACCAAGGGAATATTTCATGTAAAGATGGGTTCAATAAAGGACAGAAATGGTATGGACCTTATAGAAACAGAAGATATTAAGAAGAGGTGGCAAGAATACACAGAAGAACTGTAAAAAAAAAAGATCTTCACAACCCAGGTGATCACAATGCTATGATCATTCACCTAGAGCCAGACATCCTGGAATGTGAAGTCAAGTGGGCCTTAGAAAGCATCACTACAAACAAAGCTTGTAGAGGTGATGGAATTCCAGTTGAACTATTTCAAATCCTGAAAGATGATGCTATGAAAGTGCTGCACTCAATATGCCAGCAAATATGGAAAACTCAGCAGTGGCCACAGGACTGGAAAAGGTCAGTTTTCATTCCAATCCCAAAGAAAGGCAATGCCAAAGAATGCTCAAACTACCACACAATTGCACTCATCTCACACACTAGTAAAATGATGCTTAAAATTCTACAAGCCAAGCTTCAGCAATACATGAAACATACACTTCCAGATGTTCAAATTGGTTTTTAAAAAAAGGCAGAGGAACCAGAGATCAAATTGCCAACATCCGCTGGATCATTGAAAAAGCAAGGGAGTTCCAAAAAAACATTTATTTCCGCTTTATTGACTATGCCAACACCTTTGACTGTGTGGATCACAATAAACTGTGGAAAATTCTGAAAGAGATTGGCATATCAGACAACCTGACCTGCCTCTTGAGAAACCTGTATGCAGGTCAGGAAGCAACAGTTAGAACTGGACATGGAACAACAGACTGGTTCCAAATAGGAAAAGGAGTAAGTCAAGGCTGTATATTGTCACCCTGCTTATTTAACTTACATGCAGAGTATATCATGAGAAACACTGGGCTGGAGGAAGCACAAGCTGGAATCAAGATTGCCAGGAGAAATATCAATAACCTCAGATATGCAGATGACACCACCTTTATGGCAGAAAGTGAAGAAGAACTGAAGAGCCTCCTGCTGAAAGTGAAAGAGGAGAGTGAAAAAGTTGACTTAAAGTCCAACATTCAGAAAACTAAGATCATGGCATCTGGTCCCATCACTTCATGGCAGATAGCTAGGGAAACAGTGGAAACAGTAGCTGACTTTATTTTTCTGGGCTCCAAAATCACTGCAGATGGTGACTGCAGCCATGAAATTAAAAGATGCTTACTCCTTGGAAGGAAAGTTATGACCAACTTAGCATATTAAAAAGCAGAGACATTACTTTGCCAACAAAGGTCTGTCTAGTCAAGGCTATGATTTTTCCAATGGTCATGTATGGATGTGAGAGTTGGACTATAAAGAAAGCTGAGTGCCAAAGAATTGATTCTTTTGAACTGTGGTGTTGGAGAAGACTCTTGAGAGTCCCTTGGACTGCAAGGAGATCCAACCAGTCCTTCCTAAAGGAAATGAGTCCCGACTGTTCATAGGAAGGACTGATGTTGAAGCTGAAACTCCAATACTTTGGCCACCTCATGCAAAGAGTTGACTCATTGGAAAAGACCCTGATGCTGGGAAAGATTGAGGGCTGGAGGAGAAGGGACAACAGAGGATGAGATGGTTGGATGGCATCATTGACTCGATGGAGGTGGGCTCTGAGAGGTGGTGATGGACTGGGAGGCCTGGCATACTGCGGTTCATGGGCCACAAAGAGTCAGACATGACTGAGTGACTGAACTGAACTGAATGCCATGAACTTCATTTATTGAATGTTGAATTGTAAGCCAGCTTTTTTACTCTCCTCTTTCACTTTCATCAAGAGTCTCCTTAGTTCCTCTTCGCTTTCTGCCATAGGGTGGTGTCATCTGCATATCTGAGGTTACTGATATTTCTCCTGGCAATCTTGATTCCAGCTTGTGCTTCATCCAGCCCAGCATTTCTCATGATATACTCTGCATATAAGTTAAACAAGTAGGGTGACAATACACAGGTTTGACATACTCTTTTCCCAATTTTGAACCAGTCCTGTTCTGAATAGTCTAGCAATTAATTTTAAACCCTTGAAAATATACCCATGATCCCTCATACACCTCAGGATGTCTACTATGAAAAAATCAGAAAAACAATCTGTTGATATGGACAGGGAGAATTCAGAATTTTGTCTGCTATTGGTAGGAATGTAAAATGGTGCAACCACTATGGAAGATGGCATAACAGTTCCTCAAAAAGGTTAAAAATAGAACTTCCAGATGATCCAGCAATTCTACTTCTGAGTATATACCCCAAAAGATTTGAAACCAGTATTTCAAAAAGAGATTTGCACATTCGTGTTCCTAGCAGCATTATTCACAGTAGCACAAGAGGTGAGAGTAGCCCAAGGCATCCATTGACTAATGAATGAAAAAGCCAAATGGTCCATCCATACAATAGGATATCATTCAGCCTTAAAAAGTAAGCCAATTCTGATACATATGTGGATGAACCTTGAGGATGTGACATGAAGTGACATAAACCGTCACAAAAGGATAGATCCTGTGTGATCTGCTTCTGTAGCCAGATTCATAAAGATAGAACCTAGATGATGGCTTCGAGGGGGAGGGAGGGAGGGGCTGGGGCGTCAGTGTTTAACGGGGAGTCTCAGCTCTGCAGGATGAAGAGGGATCTGGAGAGGGCAGTCAGGGCTGGAGAACATGTGAATTGTATTTCGCTCCACTGCACTGCACGTTTAAGAATGGCGAACACGGTGGTATAGTACAGGGAGCTCAAGTCAGATGCTCTGGGACAACCTAGAGGGATGGGATGTGGGGAGCTGGGAGGGAGGTTCAAGAGGGAGGGAACACGTGTATGCCTCCAGCTGATTCACGCTGATGTATGGCAGAAACCAGTACAACATTGTAAAGCAATTATATTCCAATTGAAAATAAGTTTAAAAAAAGAATGGTGAACATGGGACTTGCCTGGGCCCAGGGGCAAAGACTCCGTGCTTTCATTGCAGGGCCACAGATCTGATCCCTGGTGCGGGAACTGAGGGTCCGGCATGAGGCACGGTGCAAGCCAAAAATAGAAGAATGGGAAACATGATAAAGTTTATAGTGTTCTACCACAATCTTATATACACAAAAGTCATTTAACCTCATATTTCCACTTCTAGTTTGTTCTTTCACCTGATTAACCTTCAGTTACAAAGATTTAGCTACAATCATGTTCTTATCAATACTATTAAAGCAAAAAGAAAAAGAAAAAAATCAAATCTAAATGTTCAATAATAAAGAGTTAATTAGAATTCTGGATAAGCATTAAAAATAATGCTATGAATATATATCCAGTTTTAGAAAATAATTATATATTCATATACATGGGAAAATCTGAAAAGATCTATAAAATGTTAATTACAGATTTCTTGGATTGATGTAATTTTTTCTTAATTTTGCTTAATCTGTATTTTCTGCTTTTTTCTATATAACTGTGTAATAGCTGAAATTTTACGAGCCAAACATTATTCTGGAGAGGCTACATGGTTTCTGAAGCATTGTTATTATAACTGATATTGCTTGAGCACCAGGAATATGTCAGCTATTATCACACAGATTATCCTATTTAATCACCAAAGAATCAGGTGATATAAAGACTTTGCAGAGACTTCCCTGGTGGTCCAGTATTTCACATGCACTTCCAACGCAGGGAACACAGTTTTAATCCCTGGTCAGGGAACTAAGATCTCACATGACTCAAGGCATGGCCCAAAGAAAGGACTTTACAGTTGTAAAGCCTAAGTAAGTCTCTAATTAGATAATGCTTTGTATTACCTTATCATTTCTAAAGCACTTTACCATGTGGCTTTATTGCATCTTTGACTGTACATGAAGAGGGTAAGGCAGAAAATGTCTCCATCTTCCAGAAGGGAAAAACAAGGTGCAAAGACGTTTAGCAATGCGTTTGACCAAGTTTACAAGGTTCACAGATGCTGTAGCTGGGGCTTGAAATCCTGCTTCTTTACTTCACAATATTACCATCCATTTGATAATTGGGAGACGACTTAGCAGTTAAAACTCTGGCGTCAAGTGTGGAGATGGGGAAATGTGTTGAGATGGCTGGAGGAGCATCAGCAGAGCAGAAAGGCAGCCCCAGGCTGTCCTTGCCAGTGGAGTAGCCTCTCCATGCCTCTGTGTTTGCACCAGGGGCTGCTCGAGACCACTTTTATATTAATTGGTTAAAAGTAGAAAATAACTTTTTAATTTCTCAGTCTCCAAAGCAAGCCACAGTTGAATTGAATATATATATGCTCAGATGCTCACTCATGTCCGACTCTGTGATCCCATGGACTATAGCCTGCCAGGCTCCTCTGTCCTGTCTATGGGTTTCTCCCCAGGAATACTGGAGTAGGTGGCCATTTCCTCCTCAGGGGATCTTCCTGGAGGGATTGAGCCCAAGTCTCTTGCCTCTCCTGCATTGCCAGGAGGATTCCTTACCACTAGGTCCACCTGGGCAGCCCTGCAGTGGATTGCGTGGT
Organism: Hydropotes inermis; assembly: GCA_020226075.1. Classification (NCBI taxonomy): domain Eukaryota; kingdom Metazoa; phylum Chordata; class Mammalia; order Artiodactyla; family Cervidae; genus Hydropotes; species Hydropotes inermis. The sequence continues at coordinate 110,646,523 of CM035269.1, read as the reverse complement.
GGCCCCAAAAGATATGCCCACCCATTGCTTGTAAGCGTGACCTTATTTGACAAAAGGGTCTTTGCAGATGCAATGAAGTCAAGGACTTCAGGATGAGATCATCCATGAGATCATTTAGCCCCTAAATCCGGTGACAGGTGCTCTCATGTGGGAAGAGAAAGGAGAAGGCACAGAGCAGAGAAGCTGATGTGAAGACAGGGGCAGAGACCAGATGAGAGCATCTATCTGCCAAGGAACACCAGGGGTTTCCAGAAACACCTAGTAGCAAGAAGGAGCCTGGGAACGCCATCTCCCCAGGAAGCTTCAAAGAGAGCTCGACCCGGCAGACGACTTGATGCCAGACTTCTGGCCTCCAGATCTATGCGAGGCTCCATCTCTGTGGTTTTCAGCCACTAAGTCTATGATACTTTGTTATAGAGACCCTAGGAACCTGGTCCACAGGCGGAGACTCACGAACTCCCATCCAATGGGAGGCTGCTATACTGAACCCACCAGTGCTACCTGCCTGCCCACCCACTGACCCGCTGCTTCCCTCCAGCTCTCGGAGGTGACGAGGCTTCCAGAAAATGGCAGACGAGGATGGGTCTGCGAGGCAGGCACATGACACATGGAAATGGGGAAGCTGCTGCAGTTTCCAAGTCCAGGGCCAGCCATCTGGGCTGAGAGACCCCAGCTGCTGGCTTAGGTGAGCAGGAAGCTGCTGATGACCCACCGTCCTGTGATGGGACCAGGACACGGAGCTTCCCAGCATGCACTGCTCCAGTGGTGGTCCTTGCGGCCAGTGGCCACAGCCCATACGCCCCCAGGTCTGCCTGTCATGAAAGCTTCAAGTGTGGGCTTAGAGGATGCCTTGCCGTGCCCCAGTCCCCTCATCTAACCCTTAATCCTCCCCTCGTTAGCGCTCCTGGCCTCTCCCCTCCCTAACTTTGTCTCTTCTGGTCCCCCACACCACCCCCGTGCCGCATGGCTATGTTCATGGGAGCTCCAAGAGCACGGGGTCTCTTTTGCCCCCTGACATTCCGAAGTCCCAGGACACTTCCTGACACACGGCTGGTGCTCCATTACTGAGGTGATGGACTCAGCTTAAGCCAAAGAATCATCTAGAATCCAGGTGTCTGCCTTATCTCGGGAGAGGAGGAGTGTCAAGTATGCCCCCCAAACACACTCCACCCAGCCCTGCAGGGGACAGTCTCCATGCAGGTCCGCTGTGTCTGGTCTCTCTGTGTCTCTGCCTGGAGACTTTCCGGCCATGGATGCTTGCTTGGTGCTAGGTAGGGCAGCCCAGGAGCACCAGGGCTTACAGCCGGGATGGTAAAAGATGGCAGTCAGTGTGGAGACACCACAGCCTCTGACTCTCTCCAGGGAACAGAGGACCTGGGGGCTGAGACTCATAGTCCACACAGGACCCTGCCCGCCAACCACCCCTCCTCAACTTTTCTCCCTCCCCAGCTCCTCCCGGGACCCCTCCCAAATGAGCCACAAATATCTGTCTTACTCCTGGGGTCCATCTTCAGAGTTGCCGTCCAGTCGCTCAGTCGTGTCCTACTCTTTGCAACCCCGTGGACTGCAGCACGCCAGGCCTCCCTGTCCATCACCAACTCCCAGAGCTTGCTCAAACCCACGTCCATTGAGTCAGTGATGCCATCCAATGATCTCATCCTCTGTCGTCCCCTTCTCCTCCCACCCTCAATCTTTCCCAGCATCAGGATCTTTTCCAATGAGTCAGTACTTCGCACCGGTGGCCAAAGTATTGGAGTTTCAGCTTCAGCATCAGTCTTTCCAATGAATATTCAGGATTGATTTCCTTTCAGATGGACTGGTTTGGTCTCCTTGCAGTCCAAGGGACTCTCAAGAGTCTTCTCTAACACCACAGTTAGAAAGCATCAATTCTTTGGCACTCAGCTTTCTTTTTTATGGTCCAACACTCACACCCATACATGACTACTGGAAAAACCATAGCTTTGACTAGATGGACTTTGTCAGCAAAGTGAGGTCTCAGCTTTTTAATATGCTATCCAGGTTGGTCATAACTTTTCTTCCAAGGAGCAGGTGTCTTTTAATTTCATGGCTGCAGCCACCATCTGCAGTGATTTTGGAGCCTAATAAAATAAAATCTGTTGCTGTTTCTATTGCTTCCCCATCTATTTGCCATGAAGTGATGGGACCGGATGCCATGATCGTCGTTTTCTGAATGTTGGGTTTTAAGCCATCTTTGGGGGTGCTGGTGGTAACACAAGGTGAGGGCACCACGTCAGCCTGCTTCCTCTCAACAGGACCATGTGCTCTTTATAGTTCGAGGATGCACATGGGTCCTCAGTTAAGTCTGGAAACGCTTCCTCCCCAGATCAGCAGACGCTTTCCTCTCTCTAGCAGTCATCTAGGCCTGAATGTGCACAGCACTAGTCCTTGCCACGCAAAACAGCCGTTCGGAACACGTTCTTGGTGGGTGAGTCGCTAGTTCAAAGGCTGGAGGCACAAGCCAGGGGCCAGTGCACCTCCTTTTCATGTTTGACAGTTTTCACATGGACAGCTCATGGCTCCATGATCCGCCCAGGAACAGGCCTGTTTAGTCATTGCTGCACGTGGGCAGAGAGCTGGCAACTGGCAGCAGAGAACTTCAGGGGTTGACTCCCTTCCAGCTGGGAACTGTGTCATCAAAGCAGGAGTGCTGCTGGGGACCGCCTTGCACCCACATGTGGGAGGCGACCGTGCCTGCCGGGGGTCAGCGCCTCTCGGGCCGGCCGTGCCTCCCCCAAGCCCACCAACATGACCTGCTCCCGTGCCCTGGGGACCACCACACCACCGTCTTCTGGCCCCCTGCCCCCCCGGCCCCGAACACTCCTGCCCAGCCCTGCCATCCAAACCACCCAAGGCCGCCCCGAACACTCCTGCCCGGCCCTGCCATCCAAACCACCCAAGGCCGAGATCTCCATCCCTCAGTGTGTCTTGGCCCAGAGAGCCTCGTGACTTATCAGTCTTTCTAAAAACCAATGCTTGGCTGTCTTCAGTTTCTTGGTGGAAGAATGTTAAAGCTACAGACCAGATGGAAGCTGAGCTGATAGCATGGTGACAGGAAACAAGGAACTTTACTGAACTCAACGGTGGAACCTGGCAGTTAGACTCAGCAACCACAGAAACCAATTTCCTCCAAGGAAACGGATGGGACCGAAAAGTCACCCGCCAACTCCACACGGCTCAGCAGGCAGTGGATGACAGGGCCCTTCCCGAGGGTCAGGCCAGCTGAGACCTCAAGGCAGGGAGGCCTGGCCACAGTAAGGCAGCCCCTTGGGGACCCAGGTGGAGGGCAGAAAGCCTAGGAGGGCCTTCCAACGAGTGACATTTTATAACATTTTTTTTCTAAATATAAATTTACAAGTATTTATATTATGGAAAATTTGGAATCTATAAAACTTTTAGAACACTGGTTGCATTTACAAGTTCAGGTCATGCCTTTTCATGTTGCTTTAAAACTCTTTTTAAACTACTTTTTACATTTGCATGCCATCATTCCACCAGAGCATAATTCATGCAAGCATTCTCCTGCTATTAGACAATTATGCTGTTTCCAGATGATGCTAGACCATCACTATGGACATATTTGTTTATAAATCTTGTCTCCCTTTCCCCCAAAGTGTAAGTACTGAGTCAAACGTGTGAACCCTCTTTTAAGTTTAATATTTAAAATAGAAATTTTGTTACAGAAATGACATATGATAAAATGTCAATTTATCATAAGAAAAAAATGTTTGAATCAAAAAGCACTGATGGAGTTCCAGTTTCCACTGCAGCATGCAGGAACCTGGAAGTCGTATCTCTGTCCTAATCAGAAGTGAAACCTGAACAAACTGAAACATTAACAGTTCTTCTTGGATCCATCAGAGAAGTGAGGTCACAGGGGAAACCACTGCTCCCAAAATTGGAGACACTGCCAGGCAGACCCTGAGACTCACAGCTTCCCAGAGTCAAATGAAGCAGCAGAAATCTCACAGAAACCAGTGCATAGGCAGGAAAGCCTGAACTCTAGAGGGCCAGTTGCTGGAGACTTAGTTGATGCTTTCAAACTGTGGTGTTGGAAAAGACTCTTGAGAGTCCCTTGGACAGCAAGGAGATCCAACCAGTCCCTCCTAAAGGAAATCAACCCTGAATATTCATTGGAAGGACTGATGCTGAAGCTAAAGCTCCAATACTTTTCCTGGTGCTGGGAAAGATTGAAGGCAAAAGGATAAGGGGATGACAGAGGATGAGATGGTTGCATGGCATTGCCAATCAATGGACATGAAGTTGAGCAAATTCTGAGAGATGGTGAAGGGCAGGGCAGCCTGGCATGCTGCAGTCCACAGGGTCGCAAAGAGTCAGACAGGACTTAGCAACCAAACAACAATAGCAACAGTGTGGACAGGTCTGAGAGTTAAAAACTCCAGGGGAATCCAGGAATAACTTTTGTTGAGTTATACCTCCCGGAGCTCATCCAGCTTCTCTCGGTGAATCCTGGAGAAAAACTCCCTCGTGCTGCTGACATGGGGAGGGAAGAAAGCATTTTGCAAGTGGTGAGACAATTGTACTAGTTAACCAGATCCTAAATTCCAGTGACATTTTTCACAGAAACAGACCCCAGAGGCAGCAAGTGGAGTGATGGTGCCACCAGCCAAAGAATGCTGGGAGCTACCAGAAGCTGGGAGAGGCTGGAAGCAGACCTTCCCCTCCCGCCTTCAGAGGGAGAATGGCATTGCCCACTCTTTGATTTCAGATACCTGGCCTCCAGAACTGGGAGAGAATAAGTCTCTGTTGTTTCAGGCCATTGGTTTGTAGCGATTTGTTACAGTGGCCACAGGAAGCCAATACACAGTAGGTGCCCAGATAGTCACAATCTGGATCTCACCACTCACTTCTTACAGCAACCCGTTGCTTCTCCATCATCCGTCCACTTCTTGATCCATCCATCCATAATCCTCCCATTAATATAGTGGGTTTTTTGTTTCAGCCACACTGCACAGCTTGCAAAATCTTAGCTCCTCAACCAAGAATCGATCAAGGGCCCCGGCTGTGAGCGCTCCAAGTCCTAAAAACTAGGCTACCAGAGAATCTCCATATACTATGTGACTCGAATTAAATTGAAAATAAGAATACATTTCCCCTTAAATGCCTCAGCAAGCTTATCATTAATTAGAACTCAATAATAGTTTTTTTTTTAATGTAAAATCTATAAACAATGTGGGCTTCCCAGGTGGTGCTGGTGGTAAAGAACTTGCCTGCCAATGCAGGAGACTGAAGAGATGCGGGTTTGACCCCTGGGTCAGAAAGATCGCCTGGAGGAGGGCATGGCAACCCACTTCAGCATTCTTACCTGGAGAATCCCATGGACAGAAGACACTGGTGGGCTATGGTCCTTAGGGTCGCAAAGAGTCAAACACGACTGAAGCATCTGAGCACACACTCATGCACTATACACAATACACAAACCTTATGTGTATATTTGCCGAGTCTTGACAAGTGTGCAATCCCATCACCCTGCCTAATCTTCTGCATTCCTCAAAGGCCACCTCATCCAACTTTTCCTTCCATAGATTAGTTTCAGTTATTCTAGGATTTTATACAAATGGAACCATAGATATATACTCTTATGAATAAGGCTTCTTTCAGAAGTGCAGCATAAATTTTGTATTTTCACCCACATTGTTATATGTATCAATAGTTTCTTCCTTTTTCTGCCCAGGAGTCATCTATTCATTGTGTGTATTCACACAAGAACCCAGTCTCTTATTGATATACACCTGGACTGTTCCCAGTCTGGGGGTATTATCTGCAAAATGACTGGGGAATGTTTGAATAAGTCTTTGGGTGAGCACACATTGTTATTTCCCTTGGATCAACACCTAGAAGAGAATTTGGGGGTCATAGGATAAGAATATACCAGAGCTTTTTCAGGGTTACTATATCACATACATTCCCTCAGTATATTCTGGTTGCTCTCTGATCCTGACAACATTTAGCGTCAATAGTCTTTTTAATTTTAGCTTTTAGCCCTCAAGGTAAGTGTATGTGTTTACTGGTATAGAAGTCACCACACTTTTCACATTTTTACATATAATCAGACTTTTTCTTAGTCTGCTAAATATTTTTAAGGTGTGGTTTTGATTGGATGCATATTAAGTATTATCAGTATAAGTGAGCCATCATCTAGTGAATTGTTTCCCCTTCTTTCACTCACTCTTTGAAGAAGTAAGTGCTACTGCCTCCCACATTCCAGCCACAGACACAACCCCCAGCCCTGGAGGCTGTGATCTAGTGATGGACACGCACGGGTCCACGGGCAGTGATGCGACATAAAATGCTGGTGCCGTGCAGGGTCCTGGGGAGGCCGGGGCTCTTAAACAAGACACCTGACTCTTGAGAGATTACAAAAGGTTTTGAGAAGTAGTGACAACCAAGCTAAGTCCCAAAAGATGACTACAAATTCCTTGGGACAGGCAGGTGTATAAGGATGAGGCAAAGGATACAAGTGGAGAAGGGCTTCCTCCCTCCCCTGGCCAGCCTGGACTCCTGCTGCCCCCAGTCAGGAGGAGAGGAGACAGAGGGGCCTGGGAAGGTCTCCCTTGGCTGGTCCTGTCCTCCTGACCCAAGCTCAGTGCTCCTGAGGCTTACAGCTGACTCTTCTCGTTGGATGAGCTCCCTGGAGACACGCTACGATCCCATCCCTGGACCGCTTATCAGTTGTCATGGCGAAGGCAACTCTCCCTCACCCTCGGATGATGGCAACACCTCTACCTCCTGTCTGCTGAGGACTCTCCACGCCTCCATGCAGCCCTCGTGGACAGGATCGAGGCTGACCCTGGGCCAGCTCCCTGTGGTTGACTCCAGAGCAGCCCTCTACAGCTGACCCCTGAATGGGCTCTCTATGGTTGACCCAGGGCCAGCCATCTATGGTGTTGGGGTCCACACATGGTCTCTGGGCATGTAGGTGTTTCCAGACAAAAGCCCATCCTTGGCTGCTACACCCCATCATACGACCTCTCACCCCAGGGGAGTCTGGGTCTCCCAGGCACAGAGAACCCATATCTAGTCTCCCCAGGAACATCCTGGAAGCAGCCCAGGGTCAGAACAAGATGCCCCTCAACCCTGTACCCTTCCAGGACAGGGGTCCGCAAACAGCTCTGTCCAAAGGAACCCCCTCCAACTTCCGGTCCTCTTGTTGACCTCTCCTGTTGGCTTGAACAGGTGGATTTAAAGCTGGATTTAGCCTCCTTCCACCCCCTCTGCTGGCCCGCCGTGGTGGCCTCTCAGCTCCTCCGGACCACGGCCTCTGTCTCCACGGCCTCAGGTGGGAGGGTCCTGTCTTCAGATCAGGTTCACTGCTATTCCTGGCTTGCCCCCTCCCCCTAACCTCTGAAATGCTTATCATCTGGGGTTGGGAAAACTCTCTTCCTGAGTCTGCTGTTAATGTGTAAGTGTGTTTACAACATCGGGTGCACAAAAACTTAGTCTTGTAAATGACAGAGACCTTGATTCACTGTACAGTCTCACCTGGGAAGATTCACATGTTAACTCACCTCAAAAGCTGAATGTGGCCTCCTTCCTTCTCTCTTGCTCTGGGGGCCTCCCTTCCCTGAGATGCGGATCTTGCACAAGCTGCTGG
>CM035269.1:110611955-110625271 GCA_020226075.1 Hydropotes inermis | reverse complement strand
CCCCCCTGCTCTCCCTCCTCCCCCCATCCCCTTCCTCATCCATGCTCTCCCCAGTGGTGGCAGAGTGACAGTCTAGAGCTTACACTGAGCTGCACTGAAGGCCTTCCAAGTCTCCCATGCTCCAGTTAGTGAACCACAGTCACCTTGCCAGGCTTGAGGCCCTCGTGATCCTGCCCAGCACCCCTCCCAGCCACCCTGGGCATCTCCAGCACACACGCACCTAGGTCTCTGCTCCCCTGGGACCTTCTCTTACCTGGTGTCCCTCTGCCTGGAGCGCTCTCTTAGTCTTATGGCTGCAGCATTTGTATGAGTTAACTTAAATGTCACCTCCTCCAGAAGGCCTGCCCTGACTACACAACCCAGGTAACAGTCCCAAGGTTTTCTCAGGGTGCACATTACTTCTTCATTTTATGGCACTTATCACAAGTTACAATTGCATACTTTATGGTCTGTTTATCTGTTTATGAGATATCTCCCCCACTGTAAACTTCGTGAGGCTGCAGAATGTGGTCCATAGTAAGTGCTCAATATAACACATTCAGGGAGCCAGTAAGTGAAGAATGAACCAATCAAGGCAATATGGTGCCTCCGAAGCTCTCAGCAGGTGGTGTGCTTTCCAAGAAAGCCCAGGCACATAGAGGAAGAGAAAGGTCAGAGGAGAGTTGCAAGGACAAAGAGGCTGCTTCCAGACATCTACTATAAGCAATGCTGCCAAGACCCCACTGCATGAAAATGTTTGTGTGTCTCTGATTATTCTTTAAAAATAAGTAACAGGACATGAAACTGCTGGGTCAGATGGTACAAGCGTTCTCACAGCCTTACATAGACAGTGTCTTCTAGAGAACTGTCAGTGATAAAGGTGTGCACCTGTCCCACTAACCCTGTGGACACGGGCTAACATCGATCTTAGAGGAAGAGAAGGAGGCTCTGAGAGAGGAAAGCAAAAGTCGAGAGAGACATGTAGACACAGCACATCCGGTTAAGCCAGGGCTCACGGTCGTGAGAAACAAGTCTCAAAGTGGGTCTGGGGCCACCTGCCCTGCCTGTCCAGCCCTTCTCTTTCAGCCCCTCCCCTGGTGACCCCTTCCATCTCTACTCCCAGGAACTGAAGGGGGACTCAGGGCTGGGGAAGCATTCGTCAGGATGCGGCATGTGTTTGGTGTGTTTCTAAGGGCAGATCTAGAGAGCAGAAGCCTCGATGGTGATGGGGTGAAGACCCTGAGCGTGTGAGAAGGTCTGCAAGTGGAGCCAGTCCTGGGAGCAGAGAGACATCACCCTCTGCCCAGTGGACAGCCAGCAAAGATGGTGTAGATGCAGATGAATGTGCCAGGTGGGTGATGAGGGCTTCCCACTGATAATGAGGACTTTCACACACAGTGAGGACTTCAGCTGGGCTGGAAGAACAGAGAAAGAATCTTGTTGTTGTTCAGTCACTAAGTCATATACAAATCTTTGCGACTGACCCCATGGACTGCAGCATACCAGGCTTCCTTGTCCTGCACTATCTCCCAGAGTTTGTTCAAGTTCATGTCCATTGAGTCAGTGATGCCATCCAACCATCTCGTCCTCTGTTGCCCCCTTCTCTTGCCTTCAGTCTTTCCCAGCATCAGGGTCTCTTCCCATGAGTCGAGTCTTCTTAGGAATCTGGAAAGGAGGAGGAAAGGGAGGTGAGACAGTGATCAAGTGGAAGGAAGTGAGTGACCACAGCCTGGAGCAAAGACAGCAAAGGGTGTCCCTAAGAAGGAAAGGAGAGAAGGCCTGAGAAGGAATTAAGGAAAATATAATGTGACGCTGAGATGGAGAATTCGTCTGTGCACCCTCTCCTCTCTCTGGAGCCAGCTGAACCCTGCTCAAAAGTCCCTGGCATCCCAGGGTGAACCGGGCCTGAGATCTGCCCTCAGACACTCAGACCAGTGTTGAAGATGACGGGAAGGGGTCTCTGTTGCCCAGGAAAAAAAGCAGAATCGGAGCTTCTATGCTTTGAGATTAAAAGGCAAAATCTGGACTTCCCTGGTGGCTTCCCTGGTGGTAAAAAGTCTGCCTGCCAATGCAGGGGACATGGGTTCGATCCCTAGTCTGGGAAGATCCTACATGCGGCAGAGCAGCTAAGCCCCTGCACCACAACTCCTGAGCCTATGTTCTAGAGGCCGGGAGCCACTGAAGCCCATGCGCTCGAGAGCCTGTGCTCTGCAACAAGAGGGGCCACCACAACGAGAAGCCCACACACTGCAACTAGAGAGCAGCCCTGGCTCGCCACAAGTGGAGAAAGCCTGTGTGCAGCAACAAAAAGCCAGCGCGGCCAAAAAGAAAAATTAATTAATTAAAAGAGAAAAATCGCCCCAAATGCTAGCAACTGGCAAATCTCGTTATTTCTTCATTATTTCTCTGTTTTCTAATTTTCAGCAGGTTTAAAATTTTTCAAAATAAAGATTAGGGGAGGAGGATGGGGAATTTTGCTTGAGCACTTCAAGTGTACATCTTCAGGTAAGAAGGGGATCAAGTGGGGCTCTGGGGGCCAGGCCACGCTGCCCCATCACCCCGCGAGGCCCTGGGGAGGTGATAGAACGTGTGTTTGGAACATAAGCAGGGCACAGAGTGGGTGGGAAGTCGTCCACCTCAGCAAGGTGGAGCTCACCTGCCCTATGAGCTAGACCAGGGTCTGTGGGCCTCTGGGTGGCCAGCGGGCCTGTTGGCCCCTGGACACCAGCCCTAAACAGGGACGCCATGTGGCAGGAAGAGGACCTAGAGGTTCAGGATTGATTACCCCACCCGGAAACAACCCCACTGCCCAGACTGTGCAAGACCTGGGGTCATGGGGGAAAGGAGGAGGGAAATTTCCAAGAGAGAAAATCTAATACTTCCAAAAATACATAGGCTATGTATTTCAGGGGCCAAAAGGCCTTTCTCAGGCCCCCGAGTTTGGTGGGCCCAAGAAGCTTCCACTCCCTCCATCAGCGGTCAGCGCTCCATGCTGAGCTTGGTCCCCGAGGACCAGCACTCACGTCGCTGTCCTCTGAGGATGCTCAGGGCAGACGGGGAGCATCGGGGAGCTGTTGAGTGGGTTCTGATCACACTTCTCCCCCTCCCCTGGGACCCTAACCCACGAGGATCCAGACGGTGACCCCTCGACAACCCAGGGCCCTCAGCAAGTGGCCGGTAGAGTGAATGCCAAGCAGGTGTCTGTGGTCTGAGCCCCTGAGATGTGACGTGTGCTTATTCCCACACTTGAACGAGCCCGTCCCTGACTAATGCACCCCCTTTCTCACTCCATCGTGGGACGGGTCCCTGAGGCTGCAGGAGCCGTCACACCTGCCTTTTCTCCAAAAGAGTGCCCTAGCAGGACTTCTGTGGCAAGCGTCCACGTAGTGCCCACTTACAACATCCCGGGCACTGTTTCAACAGCTATGCTCATATTGACTCCTCTCTCACGGCAACCCATAAAGGGGTTACTACTCTTGTCTCCGTTTTAAAGATAGAGAAACTGAGGCACAGAAGAGCGAAGTAACCTGCTCAAGGTCACCCGGCTAGTAAGTGGCATGGCCAGGGTCTGAACCTGCAAGCTCTGGCTCCGTGCTTTTGTTCACTGAGCTCTGCTGCCCCTCAGGAAGCGGGAAGTGCTGGTAAGAATTTATAAGGAAGGTAACCTCATCTGGAGAAAGTTCTCCAGGAAACAGTAAAGCTTAAATAAGTAGGAGTGCCTTCAGCAAACCCAGTCCAGGCCAGCCCCGAGGACCCACCGTGAAGAGAGCAGGAGGGCTTTCACGGCCGGCTCAGGGGCTAAACCTCCTAGGATGTTGCAGCCAGAACTTAAAGGCTGTCTCTCCCACTCCTGGTTTGGGGGACAGAGGACCCCCCGCCCAGGCCCCCTCAGTCCTACTGCCTCCACCACATGTCCCAGGATGAACGGCCAGAGCTGCATCTCACGTCACCACATGGCCACCAGCCATCGGGCTCGGCCAAGGCCCCCAGAGCCCTCCCCAATGCGCCGGGCGCCCAGCCTCCACTCCACCGTCTGCAGCTCAAGCCACGGTCCACATGGGCCATCCAGGACCTGCACCCCTTGCCCTCTGTCCCCCTCCTCCAGGTCCAATTCCTGGCACCAGCTGGATGACAGGTCAGATCCAGATCAGACCTGAGCCAGGCCGGGCGGGCCCAGGCAGGAGCGGGTGCTCCGGCAAGGAGCGTCCCGATGGGCGAGGAGGAGCCACATGCCTGAAAACACCTCTGCTGCATCCGGGCAGAGGCTGTGTCGTCTGGAGGGCTGGGGGTTAGGCCGCCGAGGGTTCCCCACACTTATTTTTGGCTGTGACCGGAGGTGAGTGCTGAGGCTGAGTGCATGGGAATATTATTTCAACTGCCTTGAAGAACTCACCCCTCGTCATAAAACTCTTGGCTGGCACCTCGACTCTTGAGCTTTCAGCCTTAAGTGCCATTGGTACGTTTCTCAGCAACATTAATTAAAATCCTTTTAAAGACCGGGCTGTTTTCCACACAGGAAGGCCCTCACCCGGGGAGCACTTTCACAGGTGAACTGGCTCTTTAAAAGCTTTTAAATTAATGTCGTTCCCCATAACTCTTGTTTTTCCAAAAAGAAAGCCTTACAACTGTACCGCCTTCCTCCCCAGCGGGCGAGGCCAAGGTCGGTGGGGAAGCAGGGTGCTCCATGGGGGGGCCCTCCACGTGGGCAGCCCTCCCAGGGCTTGAGTGCAATAACACACTTCTGGAAACGGACGTATCCCTCTGTTTGGCTTCACACGCCATTTCTGTTAAGAGGAAATTACCCATCGAGGACCAAAGACCCCCATGCTGTTCTCTTCCTGAAAGACCCTGAGAGCATCTCAGTCCACATACTTCGCACCCTGGCCCTGGCTGAGCAGGACTCCTGAGCAGATGCCTTCTCAGAGAATGGCCAAGGTCTGGGGTCAGTGCTCCGGGCACGATCTAATTTCCTTCTCGCAACCACATGCTACGTTCTCCTAAAAGTGCAGAAAGAGGCTCAGAGAGGCCAAGCAAACAGTACCGGGTGACCAGCAGGCGAGTGGAGAAGCAGCGATTACATTTCGGTTCTTCTGACTCTGAAGTCTCTTTCCTTTCCACCCTGCGTTGAAGCGTGGGCTGGTTTGGTCAAGTAACTTCATCAAGATGAAAGATACAGAGAATCTGGAGGTCCAAATGCGCAGCTCGTGTGGGGAATCCGGGCAATTCCTACCTGCCCACACCAGGGTGGGGGCGGGAGGTGGTTCTTTACCCCCTGGTAGCCCCTCCCCACCTGTGAAAGAGATGGGGAGGAAGGCAGGGCTCCTAGCAGGGGCCTTGGAGGCTGGAACAGAGCAGATGCAGCTGCAGCTCCAGGCCCTGGGGTGGGCGGGTCAGCCACTCTAGGACCCCAGGACCTGTGGTGCCTGTAGGCAGCGGGGAACCCAGGCCAGGGAGCCTGCAGGCCCTGACCTGCTGCCCGGATCCGGGGCCCACACACAGACTGACTTAATCCAGGTCCTGCGGAGAGTACCACCGTGGGTGGACAGGGGCACGCTCACCCGACTGGCTTGTCTTGGGAGCATGATCCTCCGGCAGAAGAGAGAGGGCTGGGGAGCAGAGCTCGGGCAGGAGGAGGCGCCCTGCACTGAACAGACCAGGCCTCAGACAACCGGCCTGGGGGTGGAAGGGGGACCCGAGCCCATCCTCACGCCCCCAGGCAGCGCTGGCCAGAAATCAGAGCTTCCAGGGCAGAGAGGCCCCCGCAGTGTCCCCACCCGGCCATCAGCGGGGTCCTCACCCAGACATCAGCGGGATCCTCACCTGGACGTCAGCAGCGTCCCCGCCTGGACATTTTCAGGACAGTCCGGGCCTGGACTCCCGGGAGCACTGGGGTGGAAAGGGGCCCAAGGACGGAGCCCGCCGGTAGGTGAAGCTGCTGTGAAGGTTCTCAGGAGGGTCTGTCTGCTCACACGGGGTGCCAAGCGCATCCCCAGGGAGGCCCTTCCAGGGATTGGTGCAGACAGCAGGGCCTCAGGGAGCAGGGTTGCTGAGCAGAGGGCCTGCGGGACACCCGGAGACCTCTCTGGGTGTCATGGGCTGAGCAGTCAGCTGGAGTCTCTGATTCCTGGATCCCGTGGGCAGGGGCCCAGCCGCATCGGCGTGGCGTTGCAGGGGCCACTGGGTCCTGAAGGAGCAGCTGGGATCAGGCAATGGACCCGACACCCCCTCCCCGGCCCAATCTGATCTAGACCTCTCCCCGGACTGGTCTAAACAAAAACTTGAATTTCTCATCCTGTTTAAAGCATCCCCCACCCCCAGCTCAGCTCTGACTCTCAAAGTCTTCCCACCATGCTGGCAGCACAGAGGGGCTGGTCCATGTCCCCACCTGTCCCCCAACCACCCACCCCACCCCCAGAGCTGTCCACGCTGGGGAGTCCGTAGCGGTGGGTGATGGGGGGCTGTGGAAACCTGTCTGCCGCCTCCCTCTGACAGGTGTCCACACCCACGGCGACCCCAGACCCTGCCGTCCCTGTCCACGCTGGCCATAACCACGGTCCTCAGCTGCAGCTGGTCTCAGCCCAGCCTGGGGAGACTCAGGGGCCCCATGAACTGAGCGTTTAAACCCCGGGATCAATCTGGAAGACATTAGGTTGCACTTCAGTTATCAGGTTCCATGGAGCCCTGATTCCAAAAATAAGTTTGGTTATAGAAAAATAATAATTACCTTTGGAAATCTTTCATTAAAGTTCACTATACAGATGGAGGAGGCGCCTGCCCTAAGTGTGGACCTCAATGAATTTTTCACCAACTGGAGACACCCAATAAAGTGGTTACTTTTTAAACTTCGCGTGTGTGGCCTGTGAGAACGTTGTTCCCGCTGCTGGGAAGAGTCTTCCTGCCAATGAGGGTTTTCCATCCCCTTGCAGAGTGCCTCAGACACAGGCCGCCTGGCAGGCTGGCTGGTGGAGGACAGTGTCCAGCCAGCAGACAGGTCCTGGTCACCCCCGGTCACCCCTGCCGGGACCACGCATTCTTGATGAAGAGTCCTGGGAGCTGACAGGAAACAAATCATGTGCCCCCCACCCCACAGACAGCCCCCAGTGTTCATCAGGGTCACCGGGGGGCTGGAGCAAGCCCAAAGCCCAGGCTGCCCCCACACTAGCTAATCAAACACCGAGGTGCGCCCCACAGAGCCAGTTTGTTAGAGGTACTCAGACAGCTCCACGCAAGCCCAAGGGGAGGCCCATGGGCTGCAGTTTGTGCTAGAATCCATGAAACTGCTGCACACACCCCACTCCCAGAATGGGCCAGAAACCTCAACAAATGCTTTCATCAAATCCGGAAACTTAAAGAGCCTCTCGAGGGCCAGTTGGTTGGTGGGTTAGTCAGAGCAGGCCATTGTAACAAAGACCCACAGGCCAGGCAGCTAAAACAACAGAAATGTGCTTTTTCCTCATACTTATGGAGGCCGGAGTCTGAGATCAAGACTTGTTTCTTCCGAGGACTCCCTCCTTGAAGTGTAGGTGGCTGACCTCCCTCTGTGTGTGTCTGTGTCCCCATCTCCTCTTCTTACAAGGACGTCCACCCTGGTGACCTCATTTTGACAACTTGTGTAAGGAGCCTGTCTCCAAGTGCAGCCCCTTCAGAGGTCCTGGAGCTTAGGACTTCTACATGTGAAGCTGGGGGGGACACAGTCAACAAAGACCAGCTGGGTTGTTGTTGTTCACTTACTGAGTTGTGTCCAACTCTCTGTGACCCCATGGACTGCAGCACGCCAGGCTCACCTGTCCATCACCAACTCCCAGAGTTTGCTCAAACTCTTGTCCATCAAGTTGGTGATGCCATCCAACCATCTCATCCTCTGTCATTCCCCTTCTTCTCCCACCTTCAGTCTTTTCCAGCATCAGGGTCTTTTCCAATGAAGCGGTTCTTCCCATCATGTGGCCAAAGTACTGGAGATTCAGCTTCAGCATCGGTCCTTCCGATGAATATTCAGAGTTGATTTCCTTCAGGATGGACTGGTTGGATCTCCTTGCAGTCCAAGGGACTCTCAAGAGTCTTCTCCAACATCACAGTTCAAAAGCATCAATTCTTCGGGGCTAGGTACCTGCCCCCTGACCAGTAGAGATGCCTGGGGCCAGGGGACACCTGGTACAGAGTTCTTTCTTCACGCAGACGGAACAGGATGCTGGATGAGCCCTGATCAGAATCAGCCAGGCTTCCGGTACCCAGAGAGCCAACCCTGGGTGAGCAGCTCCTGCTCAGCTATCTTTAAGCAGCTGATTCTGGCCAGGTCTACACTTCACACTGATTTCAGATAATGTGTCTGGTGTGAGGAAGGATGGATTTGAGTGGAAAGAGGCTGGGGCAGGGCAAGCATCAGAGGCTGGGGCAATGATCCCAGCAATAAGTGATTAGGACAGGAAGGAGGCATGGGCCCCGAAGGAATCCCTCGTGGGGAGGAGAACCCAGCCACGTGAGGAGATTCACCGTGTCGGCTGGGGCTGGGGCTGCCGTCCTGACACGTGAGGGTGGGAGCGCCATTCAGGGACCCCCCGAACCTGCGCCCCTGTCTGGACTCCATAACTGCAAAGGTGTTTTATTTCCTGGAACATTCAGATCAAAGGACGTGGTTTTAAGACTCGGAGCTGCTATTTCCATTTCTCTGGAGAATTCATAAGAGGGAGCAGCCAACTGCTATCAGTGTGGCTAAAGGAAAGAGAGAATAAAGGGCCGCTTTCCTTTCAAAAGCGAGACCCACCCAAGACCCCTGGACCTGCCGAACTCTCATCCCGGGAAATGTGTTGCCGGAAATGAACTCGGTCCCCAATAGCGAAGAATGGAAATTCCTTTGGCGGAAGGAAAAGGGATCGAAAGCTGGTCGTGACCTTGCCCCTCTCCCCAGGAAACCCTGGCTCTCTGCAGCCTTTAAAAATGGGGTCTTTTCATCTGCTGCTTCTGGAGAGGTGAAGATGCTTCCCTGACCTCCGGCACCGGTGGGGGAGTGACCTCATGGAGCCCGGACCACCTGTCCACCACAGTTTCCTTGCCTCTTTCTGAGGAACAGGAGGCCGCTCACCTGGACTATTCCAGGGAAACAAGAGCCACCTCACGGTCACTTCCACCCACATCACCCCCATGCCCCTCTCAAACAGGCTTTATGTGAAAGGGGATCCCAGGACCACCCGTGTGGTGGAAGCCGGGGTTGCCAGGAGAATTCCCAGGTTGCACATAGCTCTCTTCCTGGATCTGGGGTTGTAATCTCGCTACTACAGGTTGAGTCTTTGGCACTAAGGCACAAGTCTTCAAGCATTTATAAGCAGAAGAGTCATTTACAAAACGAAATCTTATGCAGCAACCTAAAATTATTATGGGGCTCTTCTGGCTGAGCTGGGCCTGGGGCCTCCTCCCAGCCCTGCATGGGCCCCACACAGCTCCCAGAGCCTGGGGGCTCAGGATGCTGCCTCCTGAGACCCAGGAGAGCAAAGGACCCCTCCCTCCCCAGACAGAAATGCCCAGCCTCCCTGGAGGGCCAGAGGGACAGCTCAGGGCACCAGCTCCCAACACACACATACGTGTGTCCTCAGGGGAGGTTTGCGTGAGCCTGGCAATGCACCTGTGCTGTGTTCATTCCTGCAGTTACAAACATCTCAGATGATGTTGCCTTTGACCCCAGAGTACGGACGGGTCTCCAGAGGGAGAGACATGACTGTAAACAATTGTGATTCATCTGAGGAAAAGGTAAAGGAGAAGAAAAAATGATGAGGAGATACACTGTGCTTCTGACAGACTAGACTGTAAGCAAGTTGGATCTTTCCAAATTTTCATGAGTTTCATGCCATTCCAAAAATTCATCTAAATAATGACAAAGATGATCTGAAAGAATAAGCCAACAAAAATAACTAAGACTTCTGGAAAAGAGAGGGTTACTTGCACTGGGGACATTAAAACACATGAGAAATTTACACCAGTAAATACAACTTAATGGTGCAAAGATTAATGGGCTGATGGTGGGTATGAGATACACCTCAAAGACACTACTAGTAAAACTTAATATATGATCAAAGAAGCAATACAGATGGCTAGAGGGAGGATGGGACTAATGGTGCCTGAAAGCTTGACTCCACGGAGATTAAGTAAGTTAGAGACTCACTCCAAACTATATCTCCAAGTAAATTCCAAATAAAAGGGAAAGCTAAGCATAAAAAGAAACTGTGACAATTTTTATAGAAAATACAGTTGAGTATTTCACTGACTTCATTGGTAAGTTAAGTAAGATCTTACCAAGTATAAAAACATTTAGCAAAGGGAAAAATTACTTAAAAGTAAAAAGGATCTTTGTTCTTCAGTCACTCAGTCGTGTCCGACTCTGCAACCCCATGGACTGCAGCACACCAGGCTTCCCTGTCTTTTACCATCTCCTGGAGCTTGCTCAAACTCATGTCCATTAAGTCAATCATGCCACCCAACTATCCCATCCTCTGTCATCTCTTTCTCCTCCTACCTTCAGTCTTTTCCAGCATCAGGGTCTTTTCCAGTGAATAAATTCTTCGAATCAGGTGGCCAAAGTATTGGAGCTTCAGCTTCAGCATCAGTCCTTTCAATGAATATTCAAGACTGATTTCCTTTAGGATTGACTGGTTGGAACTCCTTGCAGTCCAAGGGACTCTCAAGAGTCTTCTCCGACACCACAGTTCAAAAGGTTCAATTCTTCAGTGCTCAGCTTTCTTTATAGTCCAACTCTCACATCCATACATGACTACTGGGAAAACCATAGCATTGACTATACAGACCTAATTTTATCATTTACCTCAAATGATAAACTTAAGCAAATGACAAATCAAGAGAAAATATGGGTAACAAAGATGACAATGAGCTAATATTATATTCTGAAAAGGGTGTTTTACCACAGCTGTTTTTTTAAAGGCAAAATTCCAACAGGAAGAAAAAAAGAGGCAGAGACCTCACAGGCAATTCACAGAAGAAAAATATAGAAATGGCCAAAAAATTATATTAAAAGTATGTTAAACCATATTAACCAATGCTTTCTTCTTTACAGTTTACTACATTTTCTGAATTTTTTAAATGACTGTGTTATTTTCATAATCAGAAAAGAGTACAGACTGTATGGATCCATTTATAGAAAGCTCAAAAGCAGGCAGAACTGAGCTGTTAAGCCAGGAATGGGGGCAGATCTTACTTCTGGGGTCACTCTCTGGATGCGGTGATGGGAGACATGGTGTTCTGTGTCACTCTGACCCTGATTTGGCATAATTACAGAGGCCTGTTCACTCTGTCAAAATCCACCAACCTAAACACTTACAATGTGTAGACTGTTCTGTATCCACGTGTACTTTAATTTTGCTTTTTAAAAAATTTACATGGCAAAAGATACCACAAAAATTAAAAAAGAAAAAAATGTACGAAATACATATTTTAACAGAGATGACCTGTAAAGGGTAGATGCCCAAAACATACAGTGAGGAGAACTCACAAGAAAGACCCAAATACCCAACAGAAAAGTGGGCAAGAGACACAAATGGGCAAAATGAGTGAATCAGAACACATAGAATGCCCAGCACACATCTGAAAAATTACGATCACAAGAAGTCAGGGAAACGCAGCTTAGAGCAAGAGAGAGACATCCCTGCACCCACTAGATCACAAAACAATGGAAAACAAGGAAAACTAGAATATACACGGCTGGCCACTCCAGCCTTGTGTCTCACCCCCCTGAGTCCCCCCACCCCCAGCACTCTGCCCTTCCGTCACCTCCTGGCCTGCACCAGGCTCTTGGTCCCTGGGTCCTTCAAGCCACTCAGGCTCAACCTCCACATTCCCTGGGATGCCCTGCCTCCCTCGGCCAGACTCCAGAGAGCACCATCTCTTGTCCTCTGTCCCTGGTCCCCTTCCCAGCACTTTCACGACCACAAACAGATGATTCTGTAAGCCCTTCGGTGAGTCTGTCTCCCTCAAAGACCAGAGCTCCTCAGCGGAGGGTCCACATCCATCCTCCCCACTGTGGCCTGTACAGTGCCACGTACCCAGTGCCCCCAGGGTCTGGCATGGAGAAGCAGACAATCAGCCGCTGAATGCTGAATTAGAGCACCGTCCTCTGCGCCCGCCAGGTGACACCTCCCAGGACACGCACAGATGGGAGGGGAAGGGCGGGTGGGGAGAGGGTGCTGGTGTCTCCTGCGGGTGAAAAGTGCCCAGATCCCCAAGTTCCCCAAGAGCACCCCAACTGCCTCATGGCAGGGGGCATGGGGAGACCCAGGGTCTACTCCACAGTCAGATGTTTGGGCTCCAGGCCTCCCTCTGATACCAACACTTCCCTGGTGGCTCAGACGGTAAAGGATCTGCCTGCAAGGCAGGACACCCAGGTTGGATCCCTGGGAAGATCCCCTGGAGGAGGTCCTGGCACTCGACTCCAGTATTCTTGCCTGGAGAGTCCCATGGACGGAGGAGCCCGGCGGGCTACAATCTCTGGGTTCACAGAGTTGGACACGACTGAGCACACAGACACACACACACACTGAAATCAACAGCAGTGGGGCCAGGCCATCTCCCCAACGGGCAGGTGGGGAGGAGAAGGATGGCAGGGACACCAGCTGCATGAGCTGTGCAGTCCCCAGGGTTCCTCACGCAGAATGCCCGCGCTTGGGGCCTGGCCCTGTTGTCCCCGGCGGGGGGGGGGGGGGCGGTAGACATTCTGAACACAGGTCCCATGCTTTCACTTTGCCCTGGGCCCCACAAACCATGTCCCCAGGGACTGACAACACTTATTTCCCTGCCAGGATGCAAGGCAGCCTCAGGAGCACTAAGACCTTGGAACATGGCATCTACCGTCTCGGGGGCCACAAGCCAACCCAGAGGCCGGCCGGATGCCTCGTTGTCTAAGGCGTTGTCTCTCCAGCCCTAGGAGGACTCGGGGACCCTGCACAGTCACAGGACAGGATGAAGGGGCCAGGGTGCAGCCTCCCCCTCAGCTCGGCCCTTGCCCCCCACACTCCGGGCCCTCCACTGTCGCGAGAAGCACCCGGGCCTTCCAGGGGCCCTCCCTGCATCTTCCTGTGACACTCCGAGGCCCCAGACCCTCCACGTTCGCCCCCCACAGCCGGGCCCTGAGCGGCAGAGGTGGGGTGAGCCCTGGCCCTCTGCCCCCACCAGCCACTGGGGCAGCTTATGACGGGCAGTGGGCCTGGGAAGGGGCGAGCTCTGCTGAGTATCATGGTCCTGAACAATCAGCCAGGAGATATTTCAGGACTCATATTCGCAAACAGGCGAAAGGCAAGTGGTTTTAATAATGAGTTATTAAAAGGGTTGTTTTTTTTTTT